>OY821521.1:186256574-186896574 GCA_963682025.1 Cordilura impudica
TTAAATTAAATTAAATTAAATTAAATTAAATTAAATTAAATTAAATTAAATTAAATTAAATTAAATTAAATTAAATTAAATTAAATTAAATTAAATTAAATTAAATTAAATTAAATTAAATTAAATTAAATTAAATTAAATTAAATTAAATTAAATTAAATTAAATTAAATTAAATTAAATTAAATTAAATTAAATTAAATTAAATTAAATTAAATTAAATTAAATTAAATTAAATTAAATTAAATTAAATTAAATTAAATTAAATTAAATTAAATTAAATTAAATTAAATTAAATTAAATTAAATTAAATTAAATTAAATTAAATTAAATTAAATTAAATTAAATTAAATTAAATTAAATTAAATTAAATTAAATTAAATTAAATTAAATTAAATTAAATTAAATTAAATTAAATTAAATTAAATTAAATTAAATTAAATTAAATTAAATTAAATTAAATTAAATTAAATTAAATTAAATTAAATTAAATTAAATTAAATTAAATTAAATTAAATTAAATTAAATTAAATTAAATTAAATTAAATTAAATTAAATTAAATTAAATTAAATTAAATTAAATTAAATTAAATTAAATTAAATTAAATTAAATTAAATTAAATTAAATTAAATTAAATTAAATTAAATTAAATTAAATTAAATTAAATTAAATTAAATTAAATTAAATTAAATTAAATTAAATTAAATTAAATTAAATTAAATTAAATTAAATTAAATTAAATTAAATTAAATTAAATTAAATTAAATTAAATTAAATTAAATTAAATTAAATTAAATTAAATTAAATTAAATTAAATTAAATTAAATTAAATTAAATTAAATTAAATTAAATTAAATTAAATTAAATTAAATTAAATTAAATTAAATTAAATTAAATTAAATTAAATTAAATTAAATTAAATTAAATTAAATTAAATTAAATTAAATTAAATTAAATTAAATTAAATTAAATTAAATTAAATTAAATTAAATTAAATTAAATTAAATTAAATTAAATTAAATTAAATTAAATTAAATTAAATTAAATTAAATTAAATTAAATTAAATTAAATTAAATTAAATTAAATTAAATTAAATTAAATTAAATTAAATTAAATTAAATTAAATTAAATTAAATTAAATTAAATTAAATTAAATTAAATTAAATTAAATTAAATTAAATTAAATTAAATTAAATTAAATTAAATTAAATTAAATTAAATTAAATTAAATTAAATTAAATTAAATTAAATTAAATTAAATTAAATTAAATTAAATTAAATTAAATTAAATTAAATTAAATTAAATTAAATTAAATTAAATTAAATTAAATTAAATTAAATTAAATTAAATTAAATTAAATTAAATTAAATTAAATTAAATTAAATTAAATTAAATTAAATTAAATTAAATTAAATTAAATTAAATTAAATTAAATTAAATTAAATTAAATTAAATTAAATTAAATTAAATTAAATTAAATTAAATTAAATTAAATTAAATTAAATTAAATTAAATTAAATTAAATTAAATTAAATTAAATTAAATTAAATTAAATTAAATTAAATTAAATTAAATTAAATTAAATTAAATTAAATTAAATTAAATTAAATTAAATTAAATTAAATTAAATTAAATTAAATTAAATTAAATTAAATTAAATTAAATTAAATTAAATTAAATTAAATTAAATTAAATTAAATTAAATTAAATTAAATTAAATTAAATTAAATTAAATTAAATTAAATTAAATTAAATTAAATTAAATTAAATTAAATTAAATTAAATTAAATTAAATTAAATTAAATTAAATTAAATTAAATTAAATTAAATTAAATTAAATTAAATTAAATTAAATTAAATTAAATTAAATTAAATTAAATTAAATTAAATTAAATTAAATTAAATTAAATTAAATTAAATTAAATTAAATTAAATTAAATTAAATTAAATTAAATTAAATTAAATTAAATTAAATTAAATTAAATTAAATTAAATTAAATTAAATTAAATTAAATTAAATTAAATTAAATTAAATTAAATTAAATTAAATTAAATTAAATTAAATTAAATTAAATTAAATTAAATTAAATTAAATTAAATTAAATTAAATTAAATTAAATTAAATTAAATTAAATTAAATTAAATTAAATTAAATTAAATTAAATTAAATTAAATTAAATTAAATTAAATTAAATTAAATTAAATTAAATTAAATTAAATTAAATTAAATTAAATTAAATTAAATTAAATTAAATTAAATTAAATTAAATTAAATTAAATTAAATTAAATTAAATTAAATTAAATTAAATTAAATTAAATTAAATTAAATTAAATTAAATTAAATTAAATTAAATTAAATTAAATTAAATTAAATTAAATTAAATTAAATTAAATTAAATTACATTAAATTAAATTAAATTAAATTAAATTAAATTAAATTAAATTAACTTAAATTAAATTAACTTAAATTAAATTAAATTGAATTAAATTAAATTGAATTAAAATAAATTAATTTAAATTAAATTAAATTAAATTAAATGCAACAAAAGCCGTTAAACTTGAAAGTAGAGACAATACAATTTGTTCTTCTTGAAAATGCTTTTGTTTTGTCCAACGGAAATAGTGCCATTTTTAATTTTTTGCCAAAAAAAATATAACGGTTCTCCTAGTTTACAATTTTAGTTATAATGAGTAAGAAATGATAAAGATTTTGGAAAAACATCAATAACAGGATTAAAAATAAATTAGGAACATTTTTATATAGTACCAAATGAGTCGCGGAATACCTTCGTACTTT
Source organism: Cordilura impudica (assembly GCA_963682025.1). Classification (NCBI taxonomy): domain Eukaryota; kingdom Metazoa; phylum Arthropoda; class Insecta; order Diptera; family Scathophagidae; genus Cordilura; species Cordilura impudica. The sequence goes on from OY821521.1 coordinate 186,259,374, forward strand.
TTAGGTTTGAACTGTAGCAAAAAAGTACATTTATTCCAAATTTATCATTCCTTTTGTGTGTTATTGATAATATTTTTTCTAATATATAAATACAATGAAAAAAAACATATTGTCAACAACTGTATCGGCCTAGAAGGAGAGTATCTGGAAAACAAAAACGAATTGAACCAAAATATTGTATTTTTCTATTATCTTGTATTAGATTTATACAATTATATTTATAATTTCAACATGTTTAACATCAGCAATTAAATGCAACTCAAGACTTTTTTCAAAACTCGTAATTTCCAAGCACACAGTTTTAAAATGAATGGGAAACAGCTGTAATTAAAAAAATAACCAATTTTTAGTTCAAATTAATATTCTCCTAAGAAACAGAGAATAGTATAAATTGGAAGTATAACTGCATAAATAATCAAAAAATCTAAAAATACTGAATGTCATGCTTGTTATTGTTGTATCTTCTGAGATTAATACAAAGTAAAAGCTATTTGGCATGAAAACTGGCTCCTCGCCACGCGGCCTGACTTTAGGTGAGTGCGTTAAAGATCATGAACAAAAAGAGTGTATGTAAGATAGATGCAGGATCAAACCTTATGGCAATCCAAAGTGAAAGAATTTCATGGAGAAAAAATTTCCTAAAAAAAAAAATCTAATCAATTTTAACATAACAATCATTACAATACTTAATATAATCAATAAGGAAGGCGTAATGACAGCACCTGTCTGATTAAGAATATTTACGGAGTAGTTATACTTTTTAGAAAAAAATTGTTAAAAGTTTTACGATGTAGTAAAAAATTAATCCGGATTGAGTTTACCTTTTAACCAGATCTAAATTTTATAATTTAATAAATTCTCCGGGTATTTCCGTGCATATAATTGAAGGTTTTATTACACCATTCTCATCAAAAGCTTCCAATAATATAATCATTTTATATCGGCCTTCCATAAAAGTAATCATTTCCACTGTAGTATCAACAGAGAAATTTTCGTGGTGATAGATTTGCTAAATATCAAAAAGTCAATTTCAGATGCAATGTGTCAATGAAACATCAGAAAAGTCAAGCTTATAAAACAACTTACTCCTTTATTGTTAAGGCATACTTGATCCGTTTCGAGTATAGCATGAGTCCAAGATTTATACCAAGGCGTATCATTTCTAAAAAAAACTTTGCAAAAATCTCTAATCACAACTGAAAAAGGTGTGAGTTGCCATGCACCACGTCCATACTTGTATAATTCACCACGAACCTAAAGTAGAGTTCATACAAATTGTTTTTTTTTTTTTGTTAATAATTACAAGAATCATATATATGTGATCCTTTTATATATGATCCTTGATAATTCCCGCTAGACGGTGTAAAGTTTCGTTACCTGGACACGATCTGTTGGCTTAATATCCCATACAGTGGTAGCATTGCCATAGCCATTTATTTGTCCATCTGTATACGTAATTATAAATTCACTCATATCAAAGATATCATGAACACCGTTATTATTGGGTATTTGTGGACACGGCTCAAATATTTCATCATTTGCCATAATGAATTCATACATGCCACCATTAATGAAATTCGATTTCAAAAATAATATTGCAAATATAACAATGAAAACTTGTGCAAATATCATGGTGAATAATTAATTTTTAAATAAATTTCACAAACTCGTAGAAAAGTACTTTTACCGCTAACTGGCAGAGGGCTTTTATAATAAATTATGAATATCATACAACTAAGTACACTCAACGAAAAAATAAAGTATAATAAATTTATTTGTATTCAAATATTGTCTAATTTTAATAAATATTGATTAGCTTTAGAAATATCCACTTTAAAAGTATTTCAATAGGAATATTTTTCAAATATTTTCCACAAGTACTTATATATACTAGCTGATTTCAGCCCTCGAAACTCGAGTGCAAATTCTAGGAAATTTTATTTTTTCATTAAATAAAACCCCTAATGGTATGCTAATCAATTATAGGTAATTCACAAATCAATACAAAAAACAAACTCATTTTTATTACAAACACATTAACAAATTTAATAAAACACACACTTAGCATACGTATAATTTTATGTATGTGTTAGAAGCAACTTTAAATGCAACTTACTCAAAATAAAGGAAAAAATTTAAAAATCTGTAAATCTGCAAAATGGCTAAAAAGAATTACCTTTCAAATAATATACGTTTGGTCAAAATCGGGATTAAACGGTAGAACAAAACATCGGTCACAAGAAATCGCCTAGCATATTAATATTATAGATGATTCATAAACGTTTAATTCATTAGGAAGATACTTCAATATTAATGTATGAACTAAATATTGGATAATAAATTAGCAGCTGATCAAGTAGCATTGTAGTGTAATTTTAATATAGTGCGTAATTTTTGGTTATTATTCCCCTTTCGCCCTACCTTGGTATTATACGTTCACAGGTACATGTGTAATTATGGTTGAGATGCGATCTTACCCGCCCATTACACAGTCCACTGCAAGTTCGAAAAACTCAATACACTCACATTTTTTTTTACTAATACACACTCATTTTTCGCAGTGGTCACACCAATGGCACCAAATTTTTCGTGGGAGTAAATGCTGCCACAAACGATGACAAATGTTACCCTGTTGAAAATTTAATATAAATTTACTGGATTATTGCAAAATTGTAATTAAGGTTTTAACTTGGTAAATGTTTTATTATGAATCATTCCTTGAAATCCGCAAACATATTATTAAAATAATATTATTAATAATAAATGTTAACCGTTTCCCCAAAAATGTGCCTATATAATGAACGCGGTAACTCTATTTTGTAAACAAAACAAAAAGTGAATATGGATCGCGAAATTAAAAAAGGAGAGTATTTCAAAAATAATTAATTTATACCACTTCCACCCTTTTTTGTAAGATATGAGCAATAAATCTTAACGATTTAAAGAACAAAGCCTACGAAAATATAGCAAAAGAGATGGGTATAATGGTAGAAGTTTACACTTCGACAACATTTTCAAAATGGAATTGCAGTGGCATGTGTAAGCACAAATGCTAACGGCGGGAGATTTGACCAATTCAAACAATTTTTCGTTGATAATACGTATACAGCTGTAGTGTAGGACGGACGTTAGCTTATCAACATCAGTTCATATTAGTTACAAAAAACAGCTGTTGTCATTGTTGTGTCAGCTGGAAGAGGACATGTTCTAATTGAGAACGTGATAGCTAACATTCTGCGTGTATGTCTCAACGGCATCATATGACATTTAAACATTTGTATTGGCATGTGGCATGTCATGTGATAAGAACGATAAATATAAATTACAAACTAATAACTTTATTCTGTTTTTATTGTTTCTAATTTTTTTTTTAAATCTTATTATGTATTTTTTTCTAATTACTGTTAATTATTTTTTAACAACTGTGCAAGACTTGATAAGGTATTAATAATACGAACTAAATAACATTTATTATCAATGCTTGCACATCCAATTTAAGTAATTGCCAATTTAAATCATATGGTCCATAGCAAAACCGGTACCGTTTAAATTTATTGTACGGAAAATTCTCTGTAAAATTTTGATATGTAGTAGAATATCTGAATGTTAATAAACTATAAAAGCCTTAAACAAATCCACCCGAAAGCTTAAAAAGTATAATAAAAAGAAGTAAAAGTGTTAAATTCGGCTGTGTCGAATCTTTGTTCTACCTGTATCGTAAACTTAATATTATAACCGCTGTTGGGTAAGGTTACCATTTTCATTCGGTTGCCGATAATTAACCTTTAAGTTCTAATAATAAAAATTTTTCAAAAAAAAAAAATAATTTTTATACAGGCCTTTTTTAGTTACTCCTATTTCCGGTAAAAGAGTTAATGAAATTCAAGGTTTACGATTTTATTTTAATCAAAAAATTTAGTGGGAATCACCGAAGGTAAATAAAAAAGAAATTCAATGTTGGCGTTGCCAACAATGGGGCCATATTTCTCCAAATTGTAACAGATCCTACTCTTGTATTAAATGTGATCAAAGTCATGCATCAGGAGAATGTCAATTTATTTCAGATAAGGATAAGTTGCCCTTTTGCGTTAATTGTAATCAGAAGGCTCATCCATCTAATTTTAAGGGTGGTCCTGCTTTTAAGAAATATCTTGATATGAAGGAGAGAACTAAAAAAGTTGTTAAGGAAAGAAAAGAAAATACTTCTATTAATGTTTCCAATGCTCTATTAGTCTCTAATTTTGTTCAACCTAATCGTACATATGCCAGCCAACTTAATAATACTATTCAAAGTACTTCTAGGAAAGCAAATTATAATCCTTCTATTCCAAATTCTGCTAAAAAATCCATTAAGATGCCTACTTCCGTTAAAGACTTTTTGAAAATGGCAAAATATTTATGGGAACCAGAACCACTTTCTTAAGAGCAAAAGATATCACAATTTATGAGTCAGTATCATGCACTTTCAAAAGAAGAGGCCAAAAATCAATGTCAAAGTTTTTTAGAAGATATATATGAAATTTATGAGCCATAATGGATTTATGAGCCATAATGGTTACGTAACTTTCAATGTAAGATCACTTATTGAAGTGAGTCGTAGATTAGATTTGTTAAATATTTTAAATTGCAATATTATTGATATTGCATTTATTCAAGAGACTCATTTAAAGAAAAATCAAACGGTTAATTTAAAAGGTTATTCATTTTATAAGGATAATAATAGTCCCCAAGGTGTTGGTATTGCGATTAGAAACACATTTAATTGTTCAAGACTAATTATACCAGGTGTGCGTTTTCCAAACATTTTTCTTATGATAACAGTGTTGGTAAATGGTTTTGAAAAAAATTTGTTGTTGGGTTGTGTTTATCTTCCATGCAATCACTCTCAATCTAAAATAATTGATGGGCTTTCAATAATAGCAATCTTTTCTCAAAATTAGGATGGAACTTTTATTGGTGGTGATTTTAACGCTAAGAATATTTCTTGGGGTGATACTATTAATAATTCAAATGGTAATAGCTTTTATAATTGGCTTTTAAATTTTTCTAATGATTTTATTTGAATTTCTAATTCTATTCCTTCTTTTCCAAATGGATCTTCGTTTCTTGACCATTTTCTTGTTTCCTCAAATTTAGTTAATTCTTACAATCCAAATTTTAAAATTTTTAGTATTGCTACATTAAAAACAAGTAAGAGTGTTAAATTCGGCTATGCCGAATCTTTGATACCCTCCACCTGGGTTTTACGTTTACATTAATATCTGGACTTCTTGCACTATTTGTAACAAATGTATATAAAATATTTGAATATGTAAACACTTTGATAAACCTATTACTGAATTATTACAACAAATGCTCTGAATTTTCAGCATTTTATAGAGGCATATTTTAGGTCATAAATTGGCACAATGACTCCCGATTTATTCCATTTTAAATACTAACCTGATCCAGATAATTACAAACAATATTAAGTTTAACCAGGTAAATGGTTTATTTTGTAATTTTCTTTTTAATTTAAATTTTTTAATATAAAGGTGCATTTTATTTTTTACAATCCTTTTCAATTTTCCAGACCTGTTAGTATAGGGCACATTTGTGAGTCCGCATAGATCAACTTTCAACTCTTACTTGTTTTTATTGTATTAAATCTATCTTTGTGTCTTTAAATTAATTAAGATAATTAAGATGAAAATATTTAACAAATTGTTTTTTTTAGTTAATATCTGAACATTTTACTGATACAAGGCAAAACTAAAACTACCAAAAAAAATCAGTCAAAACTATTTTGAATGTATTTGTTAAATATCGCATAATTTTTTTCAATTTTAAACTTTAAAGTCTTTTTAAGTCTGGTAATAACTCAATAATCAAGGTTCAGAAAATACACACACGAAACACACAATGTTCTGTTCAAAAGCAGCCAACACATATCTTTATTTTCATATCAATTATGTGCGTTTCAAAATTTTCTACGGTGCCCAACACAACCATGACTGTGTTCGTTTTAATATTTCGTTATTTACACGAACATTTTTGTATCACATACTTTTTGTTTCAATCACACATAAAGCACACATTTTTGAGTGTTGCTTTATTTGAAGTTCATGTTCTGCTACGTGTAATGAAAAAAAAACACAGAACATGTACAATGAACAGGTTCGAGTTCAGTTATATTTTAAGTCGTGTTGTGGCTCGTGTAGTAAGAAAAAACACAACATGTACAATAAACAGGTTCGAGTTCAGTTATATTTTAAGTCGTGTTTAAAATATAACTGAACTCGAACCTGTTTATTGTACATGTTGTGTTTTTTCTCACTACACGAGCCACAACACGACTTAAAATATAACTGAACTCGAACCTGTTTATTGTACATGTTCTGTGTTTTTTTTCATTACACGTAGCAGAACATGAACTTCAAATAAAGCAACACTCAAAAATGTGTGCTTTATGTGTGATTGAAACAAAAAGTATGTGATACAAAAATGTTCGTGTAAATAACGAAATATTAAAACGAACACAGTCATGGTTGTGTTGGGCACCGTAGAAAATTTTGAAACGCACATAATTGATATGAAAATAAAGATATGTGTTGGCTGCTTTTGAACAGAACATTGTGTGTTTCGTGTGTGTATTTTCTGAACCTTGATTATAGAGTTATTACCAGACTTAAAAAGACTTTAAAGTTTAAAATTGAAAAAAATGTTCGTGTAAATAACGAAATATTAAAACGAACACAGTCATGGTTGTGTTGGGCACCGAAGAAAATTTAAAAACAAACATAATTGATATGAAAATAAAAATATGTGTGTGTTGGTCTAAGTTATGTTTGTTTACATATATGTACGAGTTTTTTATTCAGTGTGTGTTTTTTTCTGAACTCTGTCTATAATATGAAGGAAGTAAATATGTGGATTCTTTAATAACAATGACAAGTATAAAACACTTTTTTGTGCATTACATTAAAATATTATAAATTTGAACATAATTAATTTTAGAAACATAATTAATTTTAGAAAAATGTTCGATTCGTTTTTCGATGATGCTGAAAACACATCAAAGAAATACAGAACATAAAGATTTTGCTTCAGTTAGTTGAGAGACGAGAAGCTAATGGATGGCTGGAGCAGGTCAAAGGTGACGACTATAAATGCAAATGCAAGGCTTTTGAAAATATATTAAAATGCGATAAATCAGATCTAAGTATACATGCTTATAACCACTGTTATAAAAAATCTTTTAAAACCAACAGTATTGTCATAATTTGAAATTGTAAAGATGCTAAATTGCAAAAAAAAGATGCTTAAACGTACTGGATGCTAAATTTTTTTTTCAATTTTCATTACCTTTATATTGAAAAATTATATACTTATTAATAAATTCTTTGGTTTTTAAATCGAAAAATTAATATAAAACATATGTTTCGATTTATATTTTTTAAATTTTATTTAAAATTATTTTGGATTTCATCTCAAATTTTTATTAACATCAAATTGAGTTTATTTTAAACTTAAATTAAATATTTTTAATTTTAGAGGGATTTTTTTTTTTATTTAAAATATAACAGAAATTACATTATCAAAAAATACGATTATATTAGAATAATTGGTTTATGGAATCTAACATTTCTGTAATGTCTTCATCTTCAAGTTCTTCTTGGCTCTGATATTTTTCTGACGATCGACTCTTATCAACGACATCGCTCGGTATATTGTAAGTGTGACAGCACCGATTTTTCAATTTCAATCCTTCTTTTATACGTATTACAGAACATAACAACTCGGATTTTATTCTGTTCGAAGTTTGCTTTTAACTAAAGCCATTAAACTAAACAAACGTTCAACTTCGGCTTTTGAGAAAGACAAAACTAATATAGACAATACAAATATTGATAACTCCTAAAATGGATTTTCTCCAATAGAATTTTTCAATCCATAAAGAGGTTGTATTCAGTGTTGTATCCCAGTTTTGTTCTGTGATATAACTCCATTGGATTTGAATTTTTTCTGTCTCAGATGATATAAATTTAAACTGTTCTAATATATTGGTTATCTGTTCTTTTACCCGATTTAATGTGTTTTGTATTGAAAATTTTGGCATTTTTTTTAATACAAAAATATTTTTTGGCAATCGACTTTCTAATTCATTAATTCATTAGAAATTTCTAAAAATCATAACATTAAAAACTGTTGTTGGTGTTTACATTCTTCTATTTCAAAATGTTTAGTTATATTTGTTGAAAGAAACGAGCAGAGTGGTAAAATTACTGTACTACACTTTGAGAAATTAAAACATATCAATACCATTAAAATTATATATTCAAAAATAATGAAAAAAAAAAATATCAAAAAAAAGATGCTAAAAGCAACTTTTTATTAATAAAAGATTCTAAGTTAGCATCTAGCATCTTTTGATAAATTTTGGATGCGAAACGACAAAAAAAGTTGCTAAATCTAGCAACAAAAAAGCTAAAACGGAAACACTGAAAACCAAGAACAAATATTTTGTTTGAGTTGTAACATCTCATTTGCAAGCCATTTTAATTAAGCTGCGTTCACACTATGTGTTATGCTTGTGTTTTTCTTATTGTTTTAGCACGTGCAATTCGTACACATAGTGTGAACCCTTTCAAAAATTGTTTGACAAGACATATGTAAATTTTTCAATTAGAACAGGTTCTATTTTGGCATGACAACCATATGAAAATACAACACTGCTTGTGGCGAAAGAAAAACAGAGTAAATTATAAAGATAAATATTGAAAGAAAAATAAATTGTTTAATATTAATTAACAATTAAAAAATATATAAAATATATTACTTTATTTTTAACAATAACTTTTTGTAAATTCACAAATTAAATCAGCTGTTGTTTACATTTAGAGATTATGTCATACGGAAATACATATGTACGTTTGATCGCAAAAGTGATGAATTGTATGTAAAACGCCAATTTTGACACACACGCCGAATTACGTATGGATCGTAAAACTGAATTTACATATGGAAAATACACATAGTGTAAACACACCTTTAATTGTGTAAATTTTAAATGCACATCTAACCATAACAAAAAGATGAATTATATAGAATTGTAAAAATATTTTTTTTTATAATATCTGTATGTTTTTTATATTATTCTTATGTAATTCTCATGATATTTTTATCTTATTTTTTATATTTTTTTCTTTGTTTTTATGTTATTTTTACATAATTGAAATTGAAAATGTACAAATTAAAAATAAATTTTAAAAAAAGTAGTGTAGGGAAAAAAGGGAATTTTTTTCATAAGCGTAGAGATTTCTGAAAAAATCTCCTGGCATCACTAGTACCTATTAAAAAATAATGTAAAAATTCACAAGACAACGCGACATAGACTTGCTTTGTTCAGAAGCTTCCATAAAACTGAATGAAATTGTTGCTTTCTTTACTCTTTGGTGAGTATTTTCATTTTAGTTCGGCTGTATACATATAAGAAGCCAATTAGAGTTCGGTTTACTCGTGCTGCTATGCATATGTTTGTGTGTTAACAAAAATATACGATATCCCAGTCATCATTTCGAAGATTGTTTTAACAAAAATTACCTTACTGTGCCTTCTTCGAGCACTTTTGATGATTAAAAACTGATTAATCACATGCGCTATTAGAAAAAGACTAGATAATGCTTTGTGTTTGCTCTTAAAAAGTGATTTATAGAAGAATTACATTAAATAAGACTCAAAAATGAGTCGAAACAGATCAGAAAAGCGGATAAAAAGGACTCTTAAGAAGATTCGCGGGTAAGGTAATATTTAATCCCAACAAAAGAATATTTTCTGATCAGCAAAAGGGCGCATTTATGACTGTTTTAATAGCACATATGAGTCAAAAAGACTCTACATGATCATTTATTGCATAAAATGCTTACTGAGATTTTATTCACTATATGTAGAAACAGATTTTTTAAGTAAAACAAATCTGCACACAATTTCAATTCTATTTCGTTCACAATGATACGATCACTTTGTTTACTAGCTACCAGTAAAATAAAAAAATAGTATTATAATACAGCGTAATGATGAATTGTACTTCTCAATTAGTTTATTTTTAATGTGCCATAAGAAGTTCGGTTTGTGCTAAGAAAAGCATGAATATATGTTTCCCAGGGCGAAGCTTCATCATTGCACTTTGATGGAGTTGAGCTCCGCGACTATTCATAATGTGAATAGCTCGTGTCTAAAATTTTTGGTAATTGGGAATGGCGTTTGTGTTAAGAAAAGCATAAACGCATGTTTCCGAGGGCAAGGCTCCATCATTGCACATTGATTGAGCTGAGCTCCGCGGTTATTCTTAATGTGGATAACTCTTGAAACAAAATTTTGGGAATGGCGTTTGCCTCCATCCCGACATTAAATAACAAATTTTAAAAATTTATTGTAATTAACATCTGACAAAAAATAATATTTTTCTAAACACCAATTTTTTTACAGGGTAAATAAATATTTTATGGTTTACATACCTACTACTTTTGAATGCAAGTATGCAGGGTTTTTACATGTACTAAATATACAACTCTTAAAACCATACTATTTTTGCAACTCTAAAAATTTCAGAATTTTGTATAAATAAAATAAAATACCGATTTATTTTAATATGCGCTTATTATGGATATACATATACAGAATATATGAATATTATTTATAGTATTTTGATATTGGCAACAGTAGTATGTATCAATTTGTAACATTTTGTGATGTTATAAAAATCGCAGAATATTGATATTGATTTTATATAGTTTCTTTTATTAATTAATTAACTTAAATATTACACCAAAAAATATTTATATTGATGAATTTTTATATTATTAAGACAACGACCACAAAAACAACATGTACAGCTATGACAAAATACAAAATTTTGGAAAACAATATAGGAAAACGTCATATTTTTTTTTACCTTTTCAGTGTTTTCTCGGCACCTATGAAACCTATTGTCATGATTTAACAACAGAAGCCTTCTCATGATGTTAGTTAATCATTCTCACTAAAAACGCGCGCCCTAGCTATCCTATTGAGGGCGTTATCGTGACAAGAACACATATTCAAATCATATTTTCTCAGGACTTTTTTCACTTCTTCGCTCAATTCTCGGGACCAGATTAACCGATTTAGACGATTTTAAATAGCAAACTTCTCAGGATGTTAGTGAATAATTTTTTATACCAACGAGCGCCCTATCTACCCGATTGAAGCCGTCATCGTGATTTCCACAGACGGACAGACGGACAGCCGGACAGACGGACAGACGGTCATCGCTATATCAATTTCGCTTGTTATAAGGATCACAAATATATATATTTTATGGGGTCCAGATTTTTTTTTCTAATTATTACAAACGGAATGACAAACTTATATATACCCTCTGCACACTGGAGTGGAGGGTATAAAAAAACCTTTTTTTACCTTTTAACACTTCACTTTTGTACTAAAATTCAACTGCAAATGAAAATTTATTTTAAACCCTCCGTAACTTTTTTATTTTCGGTCGAGAATTACGTTTTATAGCAAAACTTAAAGGCTAAAGTCTCACCTACCAAACATATCAAAATTCCAATCCAATCAAAAGTTATAGATTTTTGACCGCCTTCTCGTCAAATGGTCCACTGTGCGGCGGTACGTGCCATACGGCGACCGCAATAGTCGACTTATTGAAATCGAAATTTGGCGATAACTTTATTCCCTGAAATGGGCCTTTTGATTGACCTTCAAGGTCGTGTGTTTAGACACCTCTCGATTATTTTCTGTGGGGCCAGTTTACTCACAATTGGGTGCACAAAAATTCTACAGTCAGTTGATGTATTACTCTGAAGTCTTGTAACTAAATTGTGACATATCAGTTATGTCATCAGAAACGGTGGATCATGGGTTCGTCGACCATTTCGAAATTAAGTTTTTTGCCCTATATATAGTTATACCCTATATGTAACACTATGTAGTCAGGGTATAATGAGTTTGTGCTGATGTTTGTAACTACCAATCAGAATAACTTTCTGAGTCGATTAAGCGATATCCGCCCGCCTGTGTTCGTGCAAACCGATATTAACTTTTTCAGATCTGCAGGCAAAACAATTAATAACAATGCCACTCAGATTTTTTTATGCTAATTTTCTATATCAAATTGGTTGGAATTAATACCAGTTCTCTGACTATAATTTTCTTAATTATTTTTGTTTGTTTAGTTATCCGATTTTTTGTTTGTTTCGTTAACCGAATTAATTTTGTTTACATCTATATTATTAATCTATAATATTAATAGGCAAGGCGATTTCTTGTTACCGATGTTAGTTTGTCAGTTTTAATACTATTTTGACCCAACACTGCACACACTGCAATGCACTGCATCTGTAGGGGACATCCCCTGAGTGTTGATTAATAAATAAAAAAAAATAAAAAAAATAACATCCCTCATTTGAAAGGTACTTCTTTTTAGCTGTCCACCAGGTTTAAAGATTTTTACATTGTTTCATTTTTTTTTGGAAGAAAATGCATTTAAAGTTGCTACTAACCCATACATAAAATTACACAATGCTGTGTGTGTGTTTATTAAATTTGTTAATGTATTCGCAAAAAGCCCTGTGGTGAATTGAAAAATAACGACAAAAAATAGTGATGAATTGTGAATTGGTTAAAATTGTTTAGCATATCTTTAGGTTTTTTTTAAAAAATTTACATAGAATTTTCAGTCGAATTTCGAGGGCTGGAATTTGTTAGTTTTGTTATAAATAGTGAAAAAAGTTCAGATATTAACGTAAACGTAAAACACAGGTGGACGGCATCAATGATTCGGCATAACGGTATTTAACACTCTTATTTGTTTATAAATTTTCTTAGGAAAAGATCGATTTTTTAATGTTATTGGAAATGTATTATAACAAAAAATTATAAATTTTATTTACAAAAAATTTTTTTATTTAAATTCATTTGCAATATATTACAATATATTGGTTTTTCTATATTATTTATTATTTACTACATACTCGTACTTAATTTAATTAATTGCTTTTAAAAATGTATCATAAATTGTTTAACACAACATAATTAAATGTTTATAATAAGTATTAAGTCTAAAAAAATGGCAAAATAAATTTCAGTCTGTTTGTAAAATTATTTTGAATTAATTATTTCAGTAAATACACAACTTTATATTAATTAAACTGGGTTGGTTTATGCATTTTCGACTATTGCAATTGTTACTTCTACAATATGAAATTAAATATAAATTTAGATTTGTTTTTTGGTGTTGTTTTGCAATAGTCATATTTTTTTTTGTTGTATTTATTTGGTATTTACTTAATAATTATACAAATATTAAATAACTAGATTTATGTGTGTTTAGTCAATATGCAGATTTTATAATAATTTTTATAATAAACAAATAATGAAATGGCAAAAAAATAATTTGTTAATATTTCCAACACTGTCATGGTATTTTTAATCATATTTATAAATTTAATTATTATTGTTATATAAATATATTTTTTTTTTGTTGTTGAAATAATTTACATATTTTAAATCTTTAATAATTTGCTGTGCTCTTTTTATCATATAATCCTTTTAGATGCAGTCATAACTTAAATTTTAATTTTAAGTGTCACAGATTCCTGCTTGTATTCAGATTATATTCTAAATGTACGAATTTAAGCTTCATTCCAGCAAAAGAAGCAGCAAGTACATCCGACTTGTAAGGGATATAAAAACTAGATTTATATAAAGTCTTAGTTTACAGTTGTTAAATTTACGAAAACCAATTATAAAACTATAAATCTCCTTAACTTTAAGATTTACTAAAATACTAGTAATGTTATACAAATGTGAGTTTTGCAGTAGAGGAAGATCTTCCTCGCAACGTAATGAGAATCAATAAGAAATCTTAGGATTTTGAAATGCTAATAAATCTAAATCTAAATCTAAATCAAAATCTAAATCTAAATCTAAATCTAAATCTAAATCTAAATCTAAATCTAAATCTAAATCTAAATCTAAATCTAAATCTAAATCTAAATCTAAATCTAAATCTAAATCTAAATCTAAATCTAAATCTAAATCTAAATCTAAATCTAAATCTAAATCTAAATCTAAATTTAAATCTAAATCTAAATCTAAATCTAAATCTAAATCTAAATCTAAATCTAAATCTAAATCTAAATCTAAATCTAAATCTAAATCTAAATCTAAATCTAAATCTAAATCTAAATCTAAATCTAAATCTAAATCTAAATCTAAATCTAAATCTAAATCTAAATCTAAATCTAAATCTAAATCTAAATCTAAATCTAAATCTAAATCTAAATCTAAATCTAAATCTAAATCTAAATCTAAATCTAAATCTAAATCTAAATCTAAATCTTAATCTAAATCTAAATCTAAATCTAAATCTAAATCTAAATCTAAATCTAAATCTAAATCTAAATCTAAATCTAAATCTAAATCTAAATCTAAATCTAAATCTAAATCTAAATCTAAATCTAAATCTAAATCTAAATCTAAATCTAAATCTAAATCTAAATCTAAATCTAAATCTAAATCTAAATCTAAATCTAAATCTAAATCTAAATCTAAATCTAAATCTAAATCTAAATCTAAATCTAAATCTAAATCTAAATCTAAATCTAAATCTAAATCTAAATCTAAATCTAAATCTAAATCTAAATCTAAATCTAAATCTAAATCTAAATCTAAATCTAAATCTAAATCTTAATCTAAATCTAAATCTAAATCTAAATCTAAATCTAAATCTAAATCTAAATCTAAATCTAAATTTAAATCTAAATCTAAATCTAAATCTAAATCTAAATCTAAATCTAAATATAAATCTAAATCTAAATCTAAATCTAAATCTAAATCTAAATCTAAATCTAAATCTAAATCTAAATCTAAATCTAAATCTAAATCTAAATCTAAATCTAAATCTAAATCTAAATCTAAATTTAAATCTAAATCTAAATCTAAATCTAAATCTAAATCTAAATCTAAATCTAAATCTAAATCTAAATCTAAATCTAAATCTAAATCTAAATCTAAATCTAAATCTAAATCTAAATCTAAATCTAAATCTAAATCTAAATCTAAATCTAAATCTAAATCTAAATCTAAATCTAAATCTAAATCTAAATCTAAATCTAAATCTAAATCTAAATCTAAATCTAAATCTAAATCTAAATCTAAATCTAAATCTAAATCTAAATCTAAATCTAAATCTAAATCTAAATCTAAATCTAAATCTAAATCTAAATCTAAATCTAAATCTAAATCTAAATCTAAATCTAAATCTAAATCTAAATCTAAATCTAAATCTAAATCTAAATCTAAATCTAAATCTAAATCTAAATCTAAATCTAAATCTAAATCTAAATCTAAATCTAAATCTAAATCTAAATCTAAATTAAATCTAAATCTAAATCTAAATCTAAATCTAAATCTAAATCTAAATCTAAATCTAAATCTAAATCTAAATCTAAATCTAAATCTAAATCTAAATCTAAATCTAAATCTAAATCTAAATCTAAATCTAAATCTAAATCTAAATCTAAATCTAAATCTAAATCTAAATCTAAATCTAAATCTAAGTCTAAATCTAAATCTAAATCTAAATCTAAATCTAAATCTAAATTAAATCTAAATCTAAATCTAAATCTTAATCTAAATCTAAATCTAAATCTAAATCTAAATCTAAATCTAAATCTAAATCTAAATCTAAATCTAGATCTAAATCTAAATCTAAACCTAAATCTAAATGTAAATCTAAATCTAACTCAAAATTTAAAAATAGTCCCACTTAAAAAAATTGTATCTTTAACAAATAAACACAAGTAGAATAAATAACAAGAAGGAAGGTATAGTCGGTTCAGACCATACGATATCCGAGTATACGGTATCGTATACCATGAGTTTCATATTTCTTAAAAACCCGTGAAAAGAGTATCGAGCTAGAAGAAGATTATGTTGAGATATAAAGACATTTTTTTTTTCCCAAATTTGTTGTGTTTTCTTTGTCAGGTCCGGAACCGCCCTCGTACACCAACAAAATTTTACTTATCTGGAAGTTTTTTTTTTGTATTCTTGAACTTTATTATAAAATTTTCAATTATATTCTATAATATTAATAGACAAGGCGATTTCTTTTGACCTCTTCTACGCTCTTACTTATCAATCGATTTTGGCAAAAATATACCATTTGAAAGGTATTTTTTTTTGCTGATGTGCACGATCTTTGTAGATGTGCACCATCTGGTGCATTTTTTTTTTAGTAATAATCATATAAAGGTGCTAATAAATTTGTTAATGTGTTTGCAAAAATTGTATATGAAAAGCCCTGTGTTGAATTGTGAATTGGCCAAAATTGATTAGCATACCTTTAGGCTCTTTTAACATTATTGATTGACAAACCCATTTATATATCTTCTGTCTGTTCAACAAATAGTTATAATGAAATTTAAGGAATTTTACAAAAAAATTCACAATTTAATGATTTTTTTTTAAATATTAATAATTTTTATATATATATAGCTTCAAAAAATTGAAAGAAAAAAAATTTAATGAAAACTAAAATTTCATAGAATTTGCACTCGAATTTCGAGTGCTGGGCTCTGCTAGTACAATCAATTATTTTTAAATGTTTTAAAAACTCAAATTAACCTATAGTTAATTATAAGTTGACTACTCTTAATCGTGCAATAAATTCGGCTTAGATAAACTTCAAAATTAAAAACATAAACAATAAATTAAAATGCACAGTTATATAAGATTACGAAATATAAGAAAAACAAAAAAAAAAACGTGATCTTCATGATATTTCACTTCAATTTACAGTGCATATAAAATGTGAACTCCTTCTTGTGTGCTGTTTTTTTGAAGTACTTATCGAAACTATTTTGGTTTTGATAGTTACGCTGCTGTTCTGATTTTATGGCCTAATGTATATTTTGGCTAAAACGTAATTTCTCCGAAGAACATGCGATTTTTCTCACGCTGTATCTCGGAAACCAAATGGAATTTTGTTCGGCACAATTGTAGCTAAGAACAGAAGAAAGAAAGTGTTAAACAAACTAATCCGAAAAAACTGCACCTAGTGCCTCAAAATTGTTAAAATGTCGAAAATTTTTAATTTTTTCTATCTTTTTTTCACAATTCTTCATAACATTATAACAGTGGAAAATGCTTTACTCACATTTTCCAGTTGTATTTTACATTCGAAAATTCGAGATTTTAGTTTATCAACTATTTGGAATTTTTTTTCATAGATGGCGTTGTTGCGAAGCAGTCAATACAAATGTCATGTAGCCGCATTCTGTCATTAATGTGACAAGACATTGTTTTCAATGAATAACAAAAGAAAGCAAAGCAAATACATTAATGCTTCAACATGGAAAATAACAAGTGCCTAAAAATAAATGTTACGTGTATATAGTATATAGTGCCGAAAGTTGGAAAGAAGGAAAAAAATTTACTTTTTCTAATAAAAAACTGTAATATTTTACTCTTTATTACTTTTTTGGAATATTTTTAGATTATCTTTAATACAAAAGCGTTTCCCATTATATTGGTAGGAAAATTTCCCTATTGATTGATTGTTTTTAGCAAAAATAATATTTTTCTCATTGTTTGTATTAAAATTTTTCAAAAATAGCGATAACCGAGCCATCAAAATAGTTCAAGACATACGAATATATCCGTTAAAAAAACTTACATATGTTTTTTTTAATGTCCAGTTATAATCATTTATTGTTTTAGTTCCCTTTTAAAGCAATATGCGGGCAAGGTGGAGTGTGAAAATTGGCATAGCTATAGTTCATATGGAGGAGAAGCTGAGAATGATAAAATTTATGTCTAATCTGTCTTAAAAATATATTAAATTAAATAAAATAAATTATTTATAATAATTCGTTACACCCTGTTAATGAGATAATTTAGATTGTATATGACACGCCCTGTGTTGAATTGTGAATTGCTTAAATTGATTAGGTTACCTTTAGGCTCATTTAAATATTCATAAATTTTTAAATTGAATGAAAAAATAATATTTTCTGGAATTTTCACTCGAATTTCAAGTGCTGGGCTATACTAGTTATTTTTATATCCTATACCACTAAGTGATTTGGGTATAATGACTTTGTGCTACTGTTTGTAACTACCAAAAATATTTGTCCTAGACCTATCTTTTGATTTACCGATTTAGCGATGTCCGTTCGTTGGTCCGTCCGTCCATCCGTCTGTCCGTCTGTGTGTTCATGTAAACCTTGTAATCAAACTACAGGCCGCAAATATGAATATATTTTGATGAAGTTTGGTATATAACCTTTCTTCGGCCACAGGATGAACGCTATTGAAATTGGTTAAATTCGGTCCATGGTCAGACCTAGTCCCCATACAAATGACCCCTATGAAATCGACATAAATTGCCATATCGTCGGTGGTATGCCAAAAGGTGCTACATCCAAAATTCACAATATTAGAGTTATTAGTATATTAATGTTTCACAAACCATTCTGTGTTCTGCCAAAAAGTCCTGCATCCTTGTTTTAATTTTTGGTTCCATAACAAGCAAAGTTCTATATCCTTTTTGTCTTCCTTGGTATGCCAAAAGGTGCTATGTGGATGTAGAACTTTTTGCCATACCAATTTTGGAAGAAGGAAAGCGCCATAAGCATTGTAAAACCGGGTAAAACGGGCAAAATCATTCGTTGTTTTAAGAATTTATAGTTTTAAGTTTTTCCTCAAAATTAATTTTTTTTTGTTTTTGGTTTCGTAATAACAATTCATTTGGAAAAATTAAAAAACAAAATTAAATCGGCGCAGGCCGGTTTTAAGCTGCCGCCGACAAATTTTTAGGTCGAGCCGCCGCCGCCGATAATTATGGACGGCTTAGATCTCTGTTTTGTATCTGACAGGTGACGAATCAATAGAAATGGAGTTAGAAGAAGCTGAATCAAAGAAATGGAGTTAGAAGAAGCTGCCATAGGACAGCTAAATGAGAGTGATCAGGGTAGGTATAACTTTTCTGAAATTAACAGTAGTTTATGTCAATTAAACTGTCCTTGTCCTTGTAGATGTTCCCGGTCCAAGTAAAAAACGTTCAAGATGGAAGCAGCGGAAGCCTGAAGAATGGAAGAAGAATCTAAGAAAAAAAGGCGTGTTCTCGGGGTGAAAAGCATTTGGATGAAAAAGGAAAGATGAAAATGGCGAAGTTGATGAATCCTTTGATAAATCACTCTCACAAAGAACCAACGAATTACAAGTGCAGTTTATTTACAGAGGAAGATCGTCTGGAAATATTCTATGATTATTGGAAAAAAAGAGATACCTTTAAAGCTAAACGCAACTTCCTCCTGAAATTTACCAAAGCCATTCCAGTGAAAAGAAGAAGATCCAAAAAAGAAGTAAATTTCCGAAAGAATTTGGCTATGAATAAGTTTTACCAAAAAACAATGAAAATTTAAAAGTGTGCCGTGAATTCTTCTGTGCGACCCTTGCTATTTCGTACAAGCCCATTGCTTTGGCAAACAAAGATCGATCAAACACTGGTGAATTTTTGGGCGAAATTGAAATTGAAGCCAGAGGTAATTGCTGCCATCAAGAATCATATTGAATCTTTTCCACCAATAGAGTCACACTTTTGCCGAAAATCATCAAAATGATTGTATTTAAACAGTGGTTTAAGTATTTCGAAAATGTTTGATCTTTTCAAAGAAAAAGCAGCAGGAACAGATTCTGCAAAAGTCAGTTATGAAAAGTACAAACAGTTTTCGGTCAGGATTACAACATGGCATTTCACAAGCCTAAAAAAGATTTATGTGCTACGTGTACCCTTGCCCAATCAGCCATTGAACCATCAGAAGAACAAAAATGTGATTTCGAAGCACACATTAAACGAAAAGAATTAAGCCGTGCTGCAATGAGATCAGACATCGAAAGTTGTGCAATGGATAAAGAGTTGATAGTTGCTACCATGGATTTGCAATCAGTTTTGCAGATACCACAGGCTGAAGCAAGCCCATTCTATTAAAAAAGAAAACTATGTGTATACAACTTCACTGTTTATAATGAAGCAACTCGTGATGGAACTTGCTACATTTGGTCTGAAGTTGATGGCAAAAGAGGAAGTAGTGAAATCGGATCTTGTGTGAAAACCATTCATTGAAGGAGAAATGCAAAAAGGGTACCGAAAAATTGTTTTGTGGTCTGATAATTGTAGTGGGCAGAACCGCAATCTTTATGTTGCACTGTTGCTTTAGTTAGTGCAAGAATCTCCCATTGAAATCATCAAACAAAATTTTCTAGAAGTGGGCCACACTCATATGGACGTCGACAGTATGCATTCTGCTATTGAACATTCGGCCAAAAACTGTTCTCTATTTTCCATGAATGATTGGTCAAACGTTAT
Source organism: Cordilura impudica (assembly GCA_963682025.1). Classification (NCBI taxonomy): domain Eukaryota; kingdom Metazoa; phylum Arthropoda; class Insecta; order Diptera; family Scathophagidae; genus Cordilura; species Cordilura impudica. Next base: position 186,279,790 of record OY821521.1, read on the forward strand.
TCGTCAAGCTCGGCGTAAGCATCCATACCATGTGGTACGAATGTCACATAGTGATTTCATTGATTTAAAATTGGTCAGTGCCAGATCAATGAAAAAAGTTATTGTGTTCAATGACGGAGAAAAATTGAATTGGTTGAATATAAAATCATTGATGTTCTACAAATCGATGCCTGCCCAAATTGGTGTTAAATACAACCATGGTGAACAAGAATATAAAGTACGAAAACAATTAATTTGCTTATAAATCAGTGAGTTTATTTACAAGTATAGTATATTACTTTACGAACATCTCCTGCCTATAACAGTAGCCAAAAAACAGGATTGCAAAGTTTATGTGCTCAAAAGCTTATTCCACAGGAATTCCATGCTTGGATTGAGTGAGAAACATGTCTTTTAGTATTTAGTGCAAAAACCAAAGTTAAAAAATGCTTTCTTTCAGCTCATTGCCAATTGGAAATGAAACCGTTGAATCGAATTCCGAATCAGAGGATAATTAATTTTTCAATCTTTTGTTCATTAGTATATTACTAGATTTGTTTTTCGTTAACATTCCTTGTTTTGAAATAAATGTTATTTGAAAAGTGTGTTTTTAGAGAATTACCAGGGTTCTATATCCATTCTTTTGTGTAACATTAATAAACCAATAATATGCCAAAAAGTGCTATATCCAATTTTTACAGTAATCCAATGATGTTGTAAAGTTTTCATCTGACAAAGTATGTATAATTTTTAGGCAAGTATTAACAACATATAATTTGAAAGTATCACTGCATTTCAAAATAATTTGAATTTTAGCTAGCCGTTTCAATAGTATTTTGCAATTTTCTCAAAATGAGCAAAAGTGGATGTAGCACCTTCTGGCATAGCGGCGACGATATGATCCAAATTATGATATAGATCTCAGTCAAATTGGGTTTGTATGTGTTTATTATATCCATAAATCAGTAGTCCAAAAATAATCCCTATAGGACAATTCTTAGTCATTGGCCCCATATAGAGCTGCTTCCCGATCTTCACTTAAATCTATCAAAAAGCAAAAATATTGCACAGATTTTTTTGTATATATTTTTCGTTTGTATATATTTTTCGACCTAGTCCCCATATAAATATAGCACCCGATATGAACTTTTTCATATCTGCAGGCAAAAACAATTTTGAAAACCACCAAAAAATGGTGAACCGTTTCCAAGTTATTCCAATATATTTAGTGGAAGTGTCTTAATTTTGGATATAACGGTATATTGCGAAAAGTTGAGCTGGTAGAAAAAAAAACCAAGTGCATATTTGGATTCAGCGTCCCAAATAACTTTAAAAACAACATTCAGTTCTTAATCCACAAAACCCTTGTTCCCTTGTGCAGTCAAATGTTCTATCATCTGGTGCTATCATATTGATCTTCGTTTCGTCGCTCCACAACACGTTTTCACAGAAATCAATGCCTTTTTCTATAAGGGTTTTGGCGAAGTTTAATCGCTGAAGACATTTTTTTTTTTTGACAATAGTGGCTTTTTTGTGGAAATGCCCCCATACAAACTTACCTCGTTCCATCGCCTTCTGAGAAGCATGCTGTCGGATGTTATCTGCGGTGATGAAGGGATCATTTGTTGCCATTCTTACTATGGCTGCAACTATACGCACATATGTTTTTCGAATCTTTGGCTTCCGAATTTTGCTTGTAATCAATACAGCGGAATTCTCTACACATGAATGAACTGAATTTTATATTTTTCTCGACCAATATGCCACTTTTTTCCCTTCTTTGTACATTTACCATACCATCTGTCCCTCCTCAATTGTGGTATGTTTACCTGGTCCCACTTTCATACACTTTTCATTCTAAAATACTTATATTAGCAAATTTTTCGACTATACGAAATACACCCGATTCTATAGAAAACTACTGGAGTACTGAATGTTTAAAATAGTTTGAGCCATTTATGTGTCCAAATCAACTTTCTCTACAGAAAAGTATAACGGTAATAAGCGGAACATAACGGAACATTTGTGCGTCGTAATCAGCAGTGAAATTGAAGCTCTAAGCGGAACGCAAAAAAAAAACAATTTTGATGCATTGTATATCGGTATTGTATGTGGGTATTATACCCACTAATCAGTAGTCCAAAAATTTTTTGTCATAGTCCCCATTTAAAGCTGATTACCGATCTTGACTTAAATCTATAAAAAAGAAACCAGAATAGTGCTTTTGAGAAAAGTGACATTACTAAAGATGGTCATGATCTGTCCATTTTAAAAATAACAATAGATATGAATTTGCTTTATGCTTATATCTATACCCAGTTATTGCCTCAGAAAAGTTGGATCCAAGATCCTCTATTGGAACGCATTGTATAGGGTATAAGATCTAGACCGACTTTAATTTCCTCATGTTTTTTTAATTTTTTCAATTTCTTCTTGAGGAACTTTTGACAAGTACGAGTCATTCAGCCCAATTCTCAATAACAATTCCCTCGGAATTTTTTCCCTATTCCCTGTTCCCCTATTCTTAATAAAATCTCCCCGTGAATTTTTTCTCTTTTCCCCTTACCCTTATTCTAAAAGAACTTCGAAAATGGGAATCTCTTCCCCGGAAAAAAAGTAGCTATTCTGAATGTCAATAAAAAGGAGAATAATTTGGGAATAATTCCGCCAAAAAATTGAGAGGGAGTGCTGCGCAAAATGTAAGTATTTAATATTTTTATGAAAAATAGTAATATATATCATTTATAATTTTTTATAATAATATTATTATGGCGTTACTGTTGCTTTCAGGTCAAAAGCAACAAAAAAAAAAACAAATTCATATTCTTTTGAACACAATGCAAGCCAACCCTGATGTTGCATGCGGGATGTTCAAAGGAAGCAAGGAGGAGCTAAGCCGGGTATGGCGCAATTTGGAGTGGAAATTAAACTCAGCAGGCAATTCAAGTGGGTTGCTGGCATCACGTAGCTTTCTTCTTGCCATGCTTTGCTCCGTCTTGTCCTGCTGCTGCTCTTCTGCTTTAGCTACCATCAGAAACGCTACACTGAACATTTTTTGTATTTATTTTAATTTATTAAAGATTTTAAAAAAAGTTTTACTATTAATTTCCACAAAAATTTTTAAATTTGTAAACAAAACAAAACAACTGAAGCAAAACAGCTGTCTTCGAATAATCGAAATTCTCTCTCCCATATTATTCTTCTCCCCGCCTGTTTAGAATAGGAGGATTTATTCTCGGGAAAAATTAATTCCCCGGGAACTCATTTCCTTTGGAATATTGAGAATTGGGCTGATTGTATTTTAAAAAGTTATAGCCTAATGGATTAGGAATGCATGAGCATTAGGGCGGGTTGATTTCAAAATCGCCCAAGTGACAAGGAAAATCGTATTCTAGGGATCGAAATAAGAAACTTTGCCCGAGGAACCATACCACTAAAACGAATTCTGATGTCCCGACTCTTGACCTGTCTGTCTCACTTTGACCCATTTAGAGTGCCCCAATCCAGTCCAAATGTATGATCGACCCCCACTAACTTTGGAGGGCCAACCCACCCATGCCAGTGGCACACCCCAACCCCCTGGGGGGTTCCCCACAAAAACATGTCAAAAAATCACAATTTTTGGCACTTTACATGAAAAAGTTAGCGAAATGGGTATGTTTTTTCATTTTGGAGTTTATTTTTCTCTTTAGAAATTTATTTAGTCAGAACATAGGTAAATGAAAAAATGAACTTAGCTTAGTAATAGAAAAGAAACTAAAAAAAATTATTATTTGGTCTTTTTTGCTTTCAAGTCTGGGCAATTTCGCACGGCTCTCTAATGTCGTCGCCACAACAGCCTCTACATTTCCCGGTATAATTCGTTTGGAAACGCTAGCTAGCAATGGAACGTGTCGTTCCGTTCCTTTTAGGTGTGATGGAATTTTTGGATCATTAAACGGTGGATCATCTTGATTTAAATACTCTTTCAATGTAGAGTATTTACGGAATGCTTCGCGTGAATGGTGGTTCAAATACATTAGTTATATCATTCAAATTGATCATTTCCGTGTAACTTATGGCAATTAAAGTTTATATCTGGTTTTTTATAAACTCTAAGTTCCGTTGGGTCGTCAACATCGGTTCGATAGCGTAGAATTTTCTTTAAAGCACAGTCGCGCTTTTCTTTGCTGTCATCAAACAACATTGATAACAAGATATTTTCGGAAAGCGCATAATATGAATTATCTGTAATTACTTGATAGACAATTCGGCGTAAACGAAGTTCTAGAAATTGTGACCAACTAATGAACTTGAAAAATAATGCGCTACCGTACACGACAGAGCTGTTATACTTGATATTGAGGAACATTGGCACATAACATTTAATTATGAATTCAACCAGAATTCTTAAATTTGCATCTGAATTTTACGTTGTCACATATAATCGTAATAATCTGGCGGCCTTGGTGAGCCACCGAGAATGTACAATTTTCACTGGTTTGATGTTAGCCAGATCCACCGAAACCACGCCGCTAGAAATTGCATGGGCCATGTTGTATAAGTACTTCGAATCGGTGGAAAATTAAATTTTTTCTGGACCAGGGGGCATATTTTTCAAATCAATTTTCTGGAAGCCGTCCACCACCTGATAATATATAATAATAAAATAATTAATAATGGTTGACTTACCGGAAAAGTTTCACAAGTTTCGATTTGACGGCTCAGTTTTCCGTTTGCCGATCTTGGTCCAGTGCTGGTTGATTTATCCAAAGCTTCAAACAAATACATTTGGTTACTGTACCAAATAAACATCCTTTTAATTTTTTCAAAAATTTGCCTGATGCAGCAATAAAATTATTGAAAAAATGTTATTCATTCTTAAAGAGCTGTACGCAGCTTGTTAAGGAATCTTAACAGAAAATTTTCATATATTTCTTAAAGAAAAAAAAGCACAAAAGTACCTTTCAGTGCAACGCTAGCAATCAGCTGTTTTCTGTCAATTATTAAGAATTGTGAAATTGAAAACAAATCAATTCTTCGGTTCTGCTTTATTTGGCCTGCTAAATGCTTTTTAAGCTCAGTATCAAAATTACCCATCCGCTTCTTGTTTTTCTTTGCCGAATTTTGTTCGTTTTTTCCATGTTTGCAACTGAAAAATAACTTTTAATTTTTTTTTACCATATTACATTTTGTTTATGCTTACCTCTCCTGTCAAAATTCCGTTCAGAAAGAACGAAAAATTTGATATTCCTGCTCAAAGCCTGGGTTGCCTAACTTAATTTACGTAAAAAAAAAGTAGTAAAAACAATACTACTTTTTTAAAAAGCTGCAGAATATCAACAGAAATTTTTTGACAGAAAAATTCCTTAAACAGTTCTGAAGCGTTTTTTTATATGAACTTTTTGATTCCTTAGCAAGCTGCATACAGGCCTTAAGGGGGAAATCCCTAACGAATTTTAAGTAAGAAAAAATCGATTGTATAAAATATACCTGTTCCATTTGATTTTTTAAAATTGGTAATAATTCTGAAAAGACTTGTATATACCTGAACTATTTCATTAATTAAATAGGCGCATCGCTTATGATGTAAATTAAACCGCATTTGGTTACTATACCAAAAAAAAACTTCCTTTTTATGTTCAAAAATTTGACTGTTGCAGCAGTAATATTATTGAAAAACTTTCCAACCTGTGTAATCAACAACATGTTCTTCAGGGAAGTTAGTTTTCATCTCTCCGTGACTGTGAGTGACTATGTCAAAGTTAATCTTTTTCAAGCAATTGTATGGACCAAGTTTCAGATCGATCGGATGAGGGTAAATAACTTTTAGATCACCCCGTGACTATGCTTGACTATGCATGACTCTGCGTGACTACCCCAAAATTAATCTGTAGTCACAACAAGACTATGGGCCAATTGCATGAGGGGGAATGGTATTGCCCCTTGGCAGACAGACAGACAGGGACATCAGAATTAGTTTTAGAGGTATGGTTCCTTGGGCAAAGTTTCTTATTTTGATCCCTAGAATATGATTTTCCTTGTCACTTGAGCGATTTTTTTTGCCTCCCTACAAATCGACCCGTCCTAATGAGCATGCTTTTATTTTCGTGTTTTCTAATGAAACATAATATAACTTGGGCTTTTTTTGTCTATACGCGAGTTTTTACACCATTTTTTTTTTCTCTATTTCAGTTTCAGTGGCAATATTTGCATTATCTATTACCTTCATTTTTCCGTAGCATCAACTTTTTTAAATAATTTCAAATTTTTATATTATTTATTAAGTTTATTCATAATTTTGGTTTTTATTACAGTTTATTTTTTATGTTTATAATTAGGTTTTATAATACATTATACAAAAAGGCACATTTTTCAAACTATTTTATATATTTATTTATATACTCGTAGATATTAGTTTTATTTTTAACTATTATTTTAAATTTAATTAAATTAGTTTGACGTAATATTTGTTTGCTTAATATTTCATAGATGTCTATGAAATTCTATTGTAATTTAATTTTTTTAAATTAATTTATTATTTTTATGTATGTATATGTAATTGTGATTTATGTAACACTATCCAACAAATTAAGAAAACGGTTTAGTGATAAACTAAAATATGCAATCCGGCATTTTCTTTGTTAAAGCCATTTAGAAAGATATGATAATTTCAAAGAAAATTTACTTGAGTTATTAGAAAATTGACTAAGAGTGTATGTAGTAATTAGCAATTTTTTTTATTTTATTTGTTACATATTACATTCAAATTATAATAAATCTTAAAGTTAAAACACTAGCAACTTAGGCTATCGGCTTTATTTACTTAGCATATTTTACCTAATTAGGTAAAACTGAAAAAAAAAGAAAAATTAAGGATAAAAATCAGTAAAAGTGAAAATGTTTTTTTTTTTCGTTTATTTGTCTGAGCAAGGACTTTTATGATTCTAGCCTATTAATTTCTGGTACCTTAAACTACTGTCTGATAAAGTGACTTTAAAACTTCAAGCTCTAGAAGAGAATGTATTAATAGTAGAATAGTATTTTTTTAACCAAAGTACAAAAAGTAAAGTAATTTTTGAAAATAAATATATATATTTTTTTATTTTAATCATTCATTATCATTAATATTTTATATGAAATATAAGTACATTTTCTTCAACGGTTGATTAAACGTAGTATTTTTTTTCTTATTAACCCAGCAACAAAAATAAATGCCACTATGGAGAAAAATAACTTCAGAATGAATTTAACTCCTATGGCAAATAGCAGTGAAGTTCCTTAAAAAAAAATATTTTTAAAGTTTTTAACAAATGAAATTGTATTTTTTTAGCTTTAGAAAAAAAAAATTATAAATAGCAAAATAAATAAAAATATTATACAAAAAAATTCTTATTAGTCAGGATTTGAACCACGCCATGCTGCATGCAGAGCTAGTACAAATATACGACACCTCTATACAACTACATTTGAACTTGAAAAAAATTTAAAAAAATTTTAATTATATTGTTTAGAAGCAGGACAAAAAAAAACACACTTTCTGTAATTATAGCTAACACTACTATTCTTCCTTACGAGGAATCAGTTTTTTAAGGCAGACTGGATAAAATCGATACAACTAATACTTCTAAGTGGGAACACGCTTTATGAAAATTATCAGGCATGTCACAGAACAAAATCGAAATCGATTTGATTCCGTATTGCCAAATTGATCGATTTCGTTTTAGCTTCTTCAGAAATTTGTCGCTTTCATTAAATCGAAAAAAAATTATAAAGTTATTTTTGTGTATTAAATATGGCAACGTAACGAAAAATACACAGCTGATTGTTGGAAAGAAAAAGAATATAAAGCGAAATTTTAAGATTGTGTTGTGTTAAATAAATAAAATAAATAAATAAAAAATATAAAAATGCCCGGCATATCCATTGTTGCAGTAATAGAGGAACGAAACCAACATTCCGTTGAAAAATTGCGTCGACGTCAATTAAGGGATGCATCAGATCCTTTATCATGTCCAAGTGAAATGTAAGTTACATGTATATGTACATTTACTTGCAAACAAAAATCATTCATGTACCTCTTTTAGCTTTATTAGGTATTATCGTCTGAACAAGGATGCGTTGGCACTCCATATATTCAAGGAAAATTTTCTCTTGTGCCGAACTGCGATGTTTTCCCCTTTAACAATAAAAAAAATTTAAAAATTTTAAATTTTTTCGTTTGTTTTGCTGCTTCGCCATTTTGCTGTCAGCGTTGTATTTTGTTAAAAAAAACAAACAAATATTTTGCACTAAACAAAAAGTGGTTTGTATGAAATAAAAAGGTGGCAATAATAAGTTTACGACGTTTTGTATTTTTCGTCATCTAAATTGGTAATAAAATTCATTTTAAAGATTGAAATGTCTATATTTTGCTAAAATAAATAAACCAATAGTTTTTTTTTATTAATTTTAAGTTGTTCTGGATAGTTTTTTGGTATCTATTCTACTTAAAATATCAATTCCACTTAAGAAATTAAAAGTGGTTTCATATCGATAACATTTGTCGGTTTACGTTTTCTGAAGAAGCCAAATACGGTTTCAATTCCACTTTCGATCGGAATTTGTTTCTGTGACATGCCTGTATGTCTTATGTCAACAGTTTTGTGATTACTTAACTTGTTTCCCTTACGAACTTGTTTATTTGAAGCTTCGTTTTTACTGTGTAACGATATTTGATTTTCAATAACAAAATTGGTTGATAGTTATTCTTGAAGTTTCGTTAGAGTTTTTGCTGGGAATTAATGTATTTTAGGATAATTGAATAAAATTTAGTATTTGTTTTTTCTTTTTTAAATATACAATATAAATAACAGTTTCTTAATAAATATGCTCTTTATATTTTTCAATAAAAAAAAATGTTCAAAGATGTTCGTTTAGAAGTTTTTTAAAAAGAAATTCTGTTTTTTTCGCAGGTATAATTTCAGATAAAATGTAATAAAAATACCGATTTTGTAAAATTATTCTCAGTAAAATATCAAGGTAAAGGTTTTTGTAAATACTTAATAGTGCGTTTACATCTGAGGAAAATCTAGTAGATTTTGGTTGAAATCTATTTCAAAATCTATATCGTTTACATCTAACTTTTTTGGCATTTTGTGAGATTTTGTTTCCACAACAATAAACAGCTGATTAAAATAAAACATATAAACTAGAAATACCAAAAATAAACAACACAAGAGGAAAATGGGAACATGGAAAATTCTAAAAAGGAACAGATTTTATAATTATGCATCAAAAATGAAAAAAGCACGAACTGAAATAGAAATTTAGCGAAAAAAAATCAGCATTTGTATCTATTGTTTGAACAGCAAAATCAAATTCATTCTCCACAATTATTATTTAGCAAATTAGAATGGACACATGTCAGTATAAATAGTTATAACTTTTCAATTACTAAATATTTTTTTATTATAGATCGTCATTTTTTTTTGTTAATAATTAATATTTTATTTCCTTTTTATTCAACTTGTTTGCTTTTGTTTTTAAATGTCAATTTTTCAGTCACTGCGTTGTAATTTTCTACTACAATATTAAAAAAACACAGTAGTATAATTTGGTAGTGTCCAAGTTTGACAAGATTGTGTGAGATTTTGCTAAAATCTAGTAACGAGCTAGATTTTGATTTATATGAGAAATCTAGTAAAAATGAACTATATATGCTCGAAATCTCGTATGTACTAGATTTCGCTTAGATGTAAACGCACCATTACGAACTTGTTTATTGGAAGCTTCGTTTTTACTGGGTAACGATATTTAATTTTCAATAACAAAGTTGGTTGATTTAAATAGTTATTCTCGAAGTTTCGTTAGAGCGTTTCCTGGGAATTAATGTCTTTTATTGTAATTGAACAAAATTTATTATTATTTTTTTATTTTTTAAATATACAATATAAAGAAAAGTTTCTTAATAAATATGCTCTACAAATAAAAAGCTAGCACCAATTTTATATTTTTCAATAAAGATATTCAAAGATGTTCGTTTAGAAGTTTTTTTAAAAAGAAATTCTGTTTTTTTTTTCTAAGGTACAATTTCTGAGAACATGTAATAAGAATACCAGCTTTGTAAAGGTAAAATTCTTCTTAGGAAAATATTTAGTTTAAAGTTTTTCTAAATACTTAAACTGATTCTAAATAATTGAAAACATTTTGAAAGACCAAAAATTTTAGCATCTATGGGAAAAAATTTATTTAACAAATCTAATTCTAATAAAATTTAGTTTTCTTAGTTCATACATAGATATTTCAAATAATTGATTGATTTTCTGAAATTATCAATTGTATTTCAGAAAATATCAATTGATTTTCAGAGATTATCAATTCTCTTTAGGAAAACATCAAATGATTTTCAGAAGTTTTCAAAAATATCAATTAAATTTGAGAAAATTTCAATTAAATTACAGAATATTTTTTAATAGAATTGCAAGAAAATAGCCAAAATGCTACACAAAAACATATTTTTGAAGTAGTACACTGTATATTTAATCAGCCCTGTTCTTGCAACGTTGTTATTTGAATAAGAGTGAATTTAAAATCACATAAAATTGAAATTTTGGATTTCTTGAAACCACTTTTTTTATTTATTTAATGGAAACATATGTTTGAGTTAAGAACCATATGTTTGAGTTAAGAACATGTGTTATCTAGAAACCGAGGTGCCATATGGTTCTTTATTCAGTTTCACAAAAAACTTTTAAATGTTTTTTCCTTAAGTTTATAGAAAAAGTATGAAGAAAAATACTTTCTTTTAAAATAACAACTTATTTGTCCATTTAATTGTTTTTGTTCTTCAATTTCATTCAATTAAAAATGACTTTTCTATTTTTAAAAAGTTAGGCATCACCAAAAAAAAAATTTCGATATTCAAATAAATTGGATTTGACTGGCATCACTACTGTTTCGAACATATGCAAAAAAATAAAAAATGTGTGATTTGATGAAAAAATTTTTTTAATTCCTTTATTTGCAATAATTAGTGCATAAAGAATCTATGTTATAATTCAAAAAATTATAATGGAAAATAGATTGTGTAAATAAAAAGTTTTTATTATAGTTATAGAACAGCATCATCGCAAACAGTGTGTTTTATTAACATCGACCTTTTATTACGAATTTTTTTTAAATCAGCGCAAAATGTAGACGTTTTTTAAAATCGTTTTTTTTTTCATAAAAATAATGTCTTATTTTTTAAAATAATGACAAGGTTCAATAAAAAACATGTTAGAGTTTAAATATCAATTAGTTTTTTTTATCTCTTAAGACCTGCTAAGTGGAAAAAAGGGCATTGGTTTTGATTTCACAAAGCCTTTTCTATGTGAATTAAAACGAGAAAAAATATTCTTATTGAAATTAGAGAACAGCAAAAAACTCGTAGATTTAAGAATTTTTTCATTTACGAGTTTTTTTTGTGATAGTGGTTTCAAGAACAGGGGTGAATATTTCATGTAAACTTTAAATGTTTTTTCCACGAAATCATGGCTTTAAAATCGGGTGCATAGTCAAGATTTTATATATTATAACTGATTCTTCTTCCCATAAAGAGTACTCCCTTGATAGTTTATAATAAAAGTCCAAATGTTCAAAAATATTTTTTGTGACTGCAACTCACCAACAGAAACAATAACAACTTTTCGGTATTGTAGTGTAAACTAATTTTGAAATTCAATTGATATTCCCTTAAATTTAATTGGTATTTTCTGAAATATGTTTTATAATTTCTGAAACGAATTTCATATTTTCTGCATTAAATTTGATAATATTTGAAATGCATTTGCAAATTTCTGAAATACATTTGCTATTTTCTGAAATATATTTGCTAATAATATCTAGCCTATTAATATAGACTAGCAGCTTCCAGCCCTCGAAATTCGAGCGCAAATTCTAGGAAATTTTATTTTTTCATTAAATAAAGACCCTAAAAGTATGCTAATCAATTAAAGCCAATTCACAAATCAACTTAAAAAACAAACTTATTTTTATTACAAACACATTAACAAATTTAATAAACACACACTTAGCATTGTATAATTTTATGTATGTGTTAGTAGCAACTTTAAATGCAATTTACTCAAAATAAAGGAAAAAATTTAAAAATCTGTAAATCTGCAAAATGACTAAAAAAAAATACCTTTCAAATAACATATATGTTTGGTCCAAATCGGGATAAAACGGTAGAACAAAACATCGGTAACAAGAAATCACCTAGCCTATTAATATTGTATTAATATTTCAAATGTACGAACACTTTTTCCTATAAATTTTTTAAATTTTTACTCCCTTTATATTAACTCGTAGTGTCTGATTGCCTGCTAGTCGACAAAATTCTGGATCGATTTTTAACCCTTTTCCCGTGTTCCAATCGAGCTGAAACTTTGCAGGCAGACACGTGGCGACGACAAAAATTATCTAACAAAAAAAAAAAAATTTTTTTTTTTTTAATTTTTGCATAGATATTTTCAGTCAATCAATTATTTAATTACATGATGGTAAATTTATTTACAAATAATTTTTATAGGTTTGTTTTTTACATGCATAAAATTTATTTAAAATAATAAACTTTAAATAAAATAAAAAAATAAATAATAATAAAAAACGTAATTAAGTTGAATCTATAATATTAATAGGCAAGGCGATTTCTTGTGACCGATATAAGTTTCACAGTTTTAGCCCGATTTTGACAAAAAAGTTATCATTTGAAAGGTATTTCTTTTTAGCTTTTACCCAAATTTACAGATTTTCATCGTCCGGAATATTTTTTTGGAGTTATGATCGTTTAAAGTTGCTACTAACATATGCATAAAATTATACAATGCTATGTGTGTGTTTATTAAATTTGTTAATGTGTTTGTGTTAATGTGTTGAGTTTTTTTTTTCATTTAAAATGAGTTGAATTGTGAAGCATACCTTTAGGGTCTTTATTAAATCAAAAACTAAAATTTCCTAGAATTTGCACTCGAATTTCGAGTGCTGGAATCTGCTGGTTTTTTATAATTGTACATTGCAAATATCAGACTGATATATTGATATATGTATGAAAGAGAAAAGCGAAAAACAATATGTGTATGTGTTTTGAAAAAATCGTTCTAGGTGAAACAAAATTACCAAAAAATTGTATATATATATAATATTAATACGTCTTTAGTTATCAACCGATTTTCATAAAAAATATACCTTTTGAAAGGTATTTCTTTGCTGATGTGCACTATCTTTACAGATGTGAAACCTCTGGTAATTTTTTTTGGAGTAATAATCATATAAAGTTGCTAGTAACACATACATTAAACACATATTTAAGCTTCAAATAAAAAACTATACAATGCTGTGTGTGTGTTTAGCTGTGTCGAATTTGGAATTGGCTAAAATTGATTAGCATACCGTAAGGCTTTTATAAAATTATTTATTAACAAACGCAGTTACATATCTTCTGTGTGTTGAACACATATGGAACGACTTGACGCATTTTACGTGGAGATCTTAAATTGAAAGCGTACAAAATACAGCTTGTGCAAGAACTGAAGCCGCCCGACCTTCCCAAGTGACATCGCTTCGCTCTATAGGCTCTTGAAAAGTTCCGAAGAAGATCCGACGTTTTCGAGACAAATTTTGTTCAGCGATGAGGCCCATTTCTGGCTCAATGGGTATGTGAAGAAGCAAAATTGCCGCATTTGGGACGAAGAGCAACCTGAAGAGATTCAAGAGCTGCCACTTCATCCAGAAAAAACAACGATTTGGTGTGAGCCGGTGGAATCATCGGTCCATATTTCTTCAAAAATGATGCCGGTGAGAACGTAACCGTCAATGGCGACCGTTATCGTGCCATGATAACCGATTATTCGATGCCTGAAATTGAAGCTCGTGATCTCGGCGACATTTGGTTTCAACAAGACGGCGCCACTTCCTACACAGCTCATCAATCAATGGATTTATTGAGAGAACACTTCGGTGAGCAGATAATTTCACGTTTTGGGCCGGTCAATTGGCCATCAAGATCGTGTGATATCACACCGTTGGACTTTTTCCTGTGGGGATATGTAAAGTCTAATGTTTTTGCGGACAATCCTGCTTCGATTAAGGACTTGGGGCTATCGAAATGCTCGAACGAGTCATCGAAAATTGGACTCAACGGATGGACCATCTGAGACGTAGCCGCGGCCAACATTTGATAGACATAATCTTCAAAAAATAAATGCCAAAGAATGTTCTTTCAAATGATAATAAACATTCCCCATTAAATTTGAACTTTCTGTGTTTTCTTTTTTCTTTAAAAAAGTAAAATGGATCACCCTTTATTTATTTTGAGCCCAATGCTGGAGTCCTCATAAATTGTGTGAAAAAATTCAAATGAAATTTTTAAAGTTCACCCTTCTCACATTTACTTTAATTTTTGGTTCCTCAAATTTCATTGGGAAGAAAAAATTATTTTCATATTTAGTTTCATAGAACTGAATATGGCCGCAATGAACCTCTAACCAAATCCATGAAATGAATTAGACTTAAGTATTTCTACTAATGAGTTTAAAACTTTTTGAAATAATTTGTTGCAATTTTAGTATGAGAGCTCTAAATTCAGAAAGCGTTAACATATGTTTCTTCGTATCGTCCTGCACCCTAATGTCGAATACTTATTTTAATGTTTCCTTCGTTTAGTTCTAATTTTAAAAATCGAACATTTTTCTACAGGTCTAAGAAAATGTACTAAAAGTATAAACATTTTTTAGAAAATGTACTAAAAAAAACTAAGGAATTTTCAGATGTATTCATTATATAAAATGTACTTAAAATGTTGTCACTTTTGAAAAAATCGTTCTTAAATTTTTCCTTTTTCTTTTCTATTTAGAAATGTTCAAAATTTGAAATTATTCTAATAGATTTTACCCTTAATTTGGAAAAATGGGTAAAGATATAGAACATATATGAATATATGAAGTTCTTAAGGTTAAAAAAAAAATTAAATTTTTAGTAATGGCTTCAAAAATCAATATAAATATATATTTTTTTCAAATTGTGAAATTTTTTATCAATAATTTTAAAGTAGTAGCTACATTTAAGATTTTGTTGAATAGTGTTTTAAAAAAAAATATTTTATAAAATTTTCTATCATTTAATGCCATATTGATAACAAAATTATGTACCAAGCGATTTGTAATCAGGATATGTCATGTTAAAGCATATTTTAATTCTAGTTTATATTTTAAATTAAATGCATAATTGAAAGCGTGTTCTAATTTTTTGCTGTGTTTATATTTTTGTAAAATTTAGATAATACGGAATTTTGTATGTAAAGGGGAGAAATACAAAAAAAAAATATCCAATTAGTTTTAATCTTTTCGTTTAATATTGATATGTTATGATATTAAATTTTACTATTTAATGGAAGTTTATTAATATAATATTTTTATCTCATATTTGTTTTTGTTTTTCGTTTTTTTTTTTTGGCAAGATTTGTGCTTTTTGTTTGTTTTTGTTTATATATTTTTTTTCACTACACAAGTAAAAATTTGTTTATCAGCAAATTTATTGTTTAACTAAAAAAAACCTAATTTGTTTAATCATTGTTTTCTTTTTAAATGTTGTTTACAAACGAGTTTTCTTAATATTACAGGAATGCTTACAGGATATCACTAACCTCTTATAATTAGTTTTATTTAATAATTAATTATGGTTATTTTTATAATTAATACATAATAATTTCATATGTATGTACATTGTGGGAAGTTTTGTGTCGGTTTAATATATACTCTATAAGATAAATTTGAGTAACTTAAAAAATACACTTAAAGAAAAAACAGGTATTGAAATAAAAAAATCTTGTCATTTTGAAATTTTCCAAATCTTTGATTAATTAAAAAAAAAAATTAATTATAAATTTAAACTTTTCCTAAAAACATTACCAAAACAAGTACACTTTCTAGAAGTCTTTCTTAGTTTTTTTTTTTTTGAGAAATGTTTTTTTTCTTAATTTAAATGAAATTTTTCAATTTTAAAAGAAAGTTATTTTCTATGAAAGTACTTTCTAGTTACTGTTTTAGAAAGTAATTTTTATGGTAAGAGAAATAGTTTTATCAATTTTGAGCCAAAAAAGTACTTTATGTTAGAATATGTAACAAAAAATTTTTCGAATTATGTATGGCATTTTAGGAACTGAACTAAGAATTCCGTTGTAATTAAAAAACAAATCAAAAAACAAATCAAAGTCATTTTATAGAAATTATAATTTTTTTTTTTTCAGATATAAAGGAAAGATAGAGACAGATAGATTAGCAATCAATTAAAATTGTAAATAGAAGAACCTGTTAGGAGAATATTATTATCAAAGATAGTAGCAGCATATTAAGGTACTTAAATTTTTTTTTAGCACCCATATCTATAATATTAATAGGCAAGGCGATTTCTTGTGACCGATGTAAGTTTCACAGTTTTAATCCGATTTTGACAAAGAATTTATCATTTGAAAGGTATTTCTTTTTAGCTGTTACCCAGATATACAGATTTTCATCGTCTGAAATATTTTTTTGGAGTTATGATCGTTTAAAGTTGCTACTAACACATACATAAAATTATACAATGCTATGTGTGCATTTATTAAATTTGTTACTGTGTTTGTGCTGATGTGATAAGTTTGTTTTCAGCATTTAAAATGAGTTGAATTGTGAAGCATACCTTTAGGGTCTTTACTAAATGAAAAAATAAAATTTCCTAGAATTTGCACTCGAATTTCGAGTGCTGGAATCTGCTAATATATACAAATAGACTAAAAAGTACTGTTTTTTTGTTTCACCAATTGTAAAATGGTTTTTTTTACAAAATTTTATTATATAATAATTTTGTAATAAGTTACTATTATTTAATTTTTAAATAAATAAATATATAACCATTCTATAAGCACCTCCATTTCCTTTACAGAGGACCAGCTTATAAAGGGTACTAAAATTAGTACGCAAACAAAAGTATATTATCTAAATGGAGCTCTATATCTGTTGATTTAAAGAAATATTGAATTTTCTGAAAATATAGATATAAAGGAAAAATTATCTTCAACTGACATGTATAGAAAAGTCAGGTAATAAAAATAGTTGATAAATTTGAACGGTTTCCAAAAAAGTTCAAAAAGAACCCATTCGAAGAAACAGTACTTTTCATAAAAAGTTCTCCTCTGGATGAAATTATTTTTGAAAGTGTATAGAACTTGATATCTTAGAAAAAAGAGTTCCTCAGGAAGGTAAAATTTAGGCTGATTTGTTTGCATCTGTTGTCGAAATTTGTGTAAAAGAGATTAAAGTTTTTGAAATTGAGCTCATTTTTCTTTGATCATTGATTGCATTTTCACAGAATATTGGCGTGAATTTAAAATATTCTGTTTGCAAAACCAACAATATTAAGTTACATTAGTAATATGTGGTCTCCAGATGGGTTCATCAAACACACAATGTTCCCTTCTAAAGCAGCCACCACATATTTTTATTTTATTATCAATTATGTGTATTTCTAAATTTTGTACGGTGTCGAATACAATCATGACTGTGTTTCGTTTTGATATTTCGTTATGTATACGAACATGTTTCTATCACGTATTTTTTGTTTCGAAAACACATAAACCACACAGATTCGAGTGTAGCTTTTTTTTAAGTTCGTGTTCTTGCACGTGTACTGCTAAAAAAACAGAACATGTTCTTGAACGCGTACATCCAAAAATTAAAACATTATCCTTTCGCGATCGGAAAAATTTGATACACAAAATATAGTAATAAATAGAAAACAGAGAAATTTTATATGTTGTTTATGACTTAATTTCGTTTTTTTTTTGTTATTTTTTCTTAATTTTTATTATCTTTATTATTATTAATTTTATATTTATTATTATTATTATTTTTAATAACTACTAAAATAAATTTGGTTGAAATAATTGAAGTCGTTTTTATAGAGGTGTATTAGATTTTTCCGATCTCGAGTGGATAATTTTTTAATTTTTGGATGTATGCGTTCAAGAACATGTTCTATTTTTTGGCAGTCCATGTGCAAGAACACGAACTTAAAATAAAGCTACACTCGAATCTGTGTGGTTTATGTGTGTTCGAAACAAGAAATACGTGATAGAAACATGTTCCTGTACATAATGAAATATTAAAACGAAACACAGTCATGATTGTGTTCGGCACCGTAAAAAATTTAGAAACACACGTAATTGATATCAAAATGAAAATATGTGTTTGTTGGTCTGAGCTATTTTTGTTTACATATACATATGTACGAGTTTTTTATTCCGTGTGTGTTTTTTTCTGAACTCTGCTCTAGATAGATTATATTAAATATTTATTTTATTTATGTGAGGTATCATGCCCTCTAATCCGTTGTCGCCCACATTTTTGGCATGACTATGCACTTTTCTAACTAATCAACTCATATAAACTTTCAAGACTCTCATTATGATGGTGGTCAGATATTTATGTGATGATAAATATTTACTTTGTATAGGAGGTGCCAAGCCATTTTGTTCCATCCCGCTCATTTTTGGCTCCACTGCACACAGTTATAACCAATAAATCTCCACAATATATCAAGTCACTCGCTATTTTAGTACCCGAAACATGTTATGATAAAAATTTACTTCGTTGCAAGGTGCCATGCCCACTAATGTCATTGAGTCAAAAAAAAAAAAAAATCCAAAAGAACTCGAACCAAACCTCGATGGCTCGATAGCTCTTATGGTTTTGGAGATCACTCGTTACAAACAAACGCCCCAACGATTTTATTTATTTTATTTATTTATTAGTATCATATCACTAATTTAAGAAAACTATTTCGAAGAAAGTAAGAGAGTACTTAAAATACTTAAGGGAGTTCACCAAAGATGGAAAAAGTTTTTGAAACGTAAAATAATTGCCTAGCAATATTTAGAAAGTTCCTTTTATGATCTATATAAGAGATCTCTCAATGTAAATATACAGGGTGGACCATATATGTTTCGCTTATTGAACTACTGAATATTTTGAGTATAGCAACACCAATGCCAGCTGTGTTATGAATCAATTTCCGCTTCAACAACGTTGAGAAATATTAAAAACTTTTTCCCAAACTGGCGAATCTTCTATCGTAAATGGAAGAAAATTACGTTAAAAATTCGATAAAAAAGAGAAGCAAGAAAAAGCAAGTACCTCAACTCGCCATCTTTTCAGGAATTACACACTTCACGCACTTCTTTGATGCGGATTTTGCATAAAGATCTCGATATGACGCCATACACAGTTCAGTTAGTGCAAGAAGTGATGCTGCACGACCTTACGCAAAGTTATCGCTTCTCTAATTGGGCTACGGAAAGCTTTGGAGAGATGAGAATTTTTACCAAAATATCATCTTCTCTGACGAAGTTCATTTTCATCATTGTGGTTACATTAACAAACATATTTGTCGCATCTGGGGCACAGAAAAGCCAATGCGACCTGAACGATGCACTGTTTATTATGTGTTTTGCGAAAGACAAATGCGTAATAGGAAACGGTGAGGGCTGCTGTGCAATGATAACTGATTATTTATGACCCATTTTCGAAGATATGAATCTGGACAACATTTAGTTTCAACAGGATGATGAGCGGTGTCAAGTTTAAAAATCGCTTTATTAGCCGTTTCGGCGAAGTGCTTCGCTACTGCAATTTGACCCCGTGTCACTATTAATTGTGGGGAGCTGTTAGGGATGAGTGTTACGATAATCACACAGCGTCGTTTGAAGTACTGAGAAAAGATATTAGTAAAGATTTAATTTCGAATAAAAAAACCTGAGTGAAAAAAAAACAAGAAGGTTTAAGTTACGATCGAAAATAAGCTTTATATGGGGTCTATGACTAAAAATTATCCTATAGGTATAAACCTTTTGGACTACTGATTAATATATGTAATAAACACACACAAACCCAATTTGACCGAGATCTACATGATAATTTGGATTTTATGGCAATATAATTCGACTTCATGGGGGTCATTTGGATGGGCCCTAGATCGAAACATGCACCGATTTGCACCAATTTCAATAGCATTTATCCTATGGCCGATAGAAGCTTATATATCAAATTTCATAAAATTATATTCATATTTGTGTCCTGTAGTTTGATTACAAGGTTTACATGGAACACACAGACGGACGGACAGACAGACGGACGGACATCGCTAAATCGACTCAGCAAGTGATTCCAAGTCGATCGGTGTAATAAAAGATAGATCCAGAGCAAATATTTTTGGTAGTTACAAACATCAGCACAAAACCATTATACCCCGACCACATATTGGTGTAGGGTATCTATAATATTAATGGGCAAGGCGATTTCTTGTGACCGATGTAAGTTTCATAGTTTTACCGCGATTTTGACAAAAAAAAATTTGACAAATCTTACCAGATTTACAGATTTTCATCGTCTGGAATATTTTTTTGGAATTATGAGTTTATGGAGTTTAAAGTTGCTACTAATACATATATAAAATTATACAATGCTATGTGTGTGTTTATTAAATTTGTTAATAGGTTTGTGTAAATGTGTTGAGACTGTTTTCTTCATTTAAAATAAGTTGAATTGCATACCTTTAGGGTAAAAAAAAATTTCCTAGAATTTGCACTCGAATTTCGAGCGCTGGAATCTGCTAGTATTTATAATTATTCTTATGCAACACGTACTAAATATACTGCCAAAGACTTAGATTAGTTCCATATTTTGAAAATATTGGATAGCGTACTTTCTCTTAAAAACTAGTAAGGGTACTAATAGTAAGTAGGCTTTATTAGAAATAGTGCTAAGAGAAAAAATTTATAAGAGTTGCTAAGCCCGGAAAAAAATTGTTCAACTGAATTGTTTTGAAGTTTAACAACCGTACAGTATTGTCGATTGTATCAATAGAAATTTCGTTATTGTCAAGACAACAGAATTTTAATCGCAATCAACCCATATTTGGTTATTTATTTCTTTGGAATTCAGTTGTCAATAAATTCGTTAGCTACAATAAATTTGTTTTCTATGTGTATCAGTTCCTAAAAAGTAAACTAGAGGTATCATTTAATTTCTTTGAAGGTGTTTAAGTCAAATTATTAAAGAGCAAAAAAAAAAATTTATTAGTCTTGGAATAGTATTACACAGAAAGTCTGATTTTATAAAAGAATATTAAATGTTATCATATCTCACTATGGGCCTTAATTCTTTTTTTCGACAGAAATGAAAGAAGAAGAAACTCTAGAAGGTATATATATTTTCTCAAAAAAAAAAAAAAATATATATATATATAAAAATATACTACATCGAGTGAAAAGTACGTGGCCTCACATAGAGATGGCGTGATAAGCGCCAATTTTTTTCATTTATTCAGTAGGACCAACTGTTAGAAAAATTGAGTCAAAGATGCAAAATTTTATGACATTTCATTGATTAGAAAAAAAGTAACATTTATAAAGTTTGAGAACAAAATGGATTGCAGACACCATCGCGTTTTGATTAAACATTGTTTTTTGATGGGGAAAAATGCAAAGACTGGATTGATAAACATTATGGTGAACCTTCGAGGCAGTTACCGAAGATAACGTAACAAAAGTGCATCAGCCGATCGAAAGATTAAAGTGAATGAGATTGCTGGCATAATAGAGATACCAACAGACCGAGTTCGGCATATATTACATGATCATTTAAATATGAAAAAGGTTTCTCGATGGGTGCCGCGATGTTTATCATTTGAACAAAAACGGAAACTTCTTCATGTTTCAAACTACGCTTTGGAGATGTTTGACGTAAATTCAACTGATTTTTTACCTCGATTTATAACAACAGATGAGGATCTGGATTCATTATTATACACCATAGTCCAATAGACAGTCGTTGGAAGAAGCGCATTTCACTTAACGGATATTACGTTGAAGAATAAAATTGATTTCAAATCCAAAAAACTGTTTTTTCATTGTTAGGCCATGGAGTTTTCACTCTAATGTAGTATATATATTAGGGCGGGTCGATTTGTAGGGACCGAAAAAAAAACGAAAAATCGTATTTATGGAAAATAAATTAGGGATCATACTGAGCAACTTTTTTCAAACGTTAAAAATAGGAAAAAATAATTAAAATGAAAGTAAATTCAAAAAACAAAAAAAAAAAACATAAAAAACAAAAAACCCATGGGCTCATTTTTCCGTACCAATTTTCATAAAAATCGATTTAGAATTAAGCATACCTCGCATACAGAGTCAAACTTTCCTTTAAAAACCGGAGGATTAACATACATTTTCGACCCATAGTTTCTTCCGCAAAGTTGCTCAGTATGATCTCTAGTTTATTTTCCGCATATATGATTTTGCGAAAAAAATCGCAGTTTGGCCAGTTTGGCCAGCTTTCAAAGTTGGGAGTTTAAACACGTGTAATAAATCGAGATTAAAATAATGCTACAATTATATTAACAGAAACGTATTAAAAAGATTTACCGAGTGGGTGTGGTCCGATTGGCTAATGTTTTCTTTATATACCATTAGGCTGGCCCTTCATTCTATGGAGAAAAAAGGTGTTCAAACTGTCGGTCGCAACTCCTAGAAATATGCGAATAGCAAAAAAATTGAGAAATACAAAGTTTTGGACACATTTAGAGGTGGCTCAACGCGATTGAAAATTTCAAGTGTCTTTTATATGGGGAAAATATGACTTTCTTTCAGATTTTACAAAAATTTCGTTCTATAGTTTAATTTTTCCGACAAATTGTTATATAATTCGGGATCAGTATGAAATAATCTTTTCAAAAAGCTATAAAACTTCAAAATCGAATAAAAACTTGCCATTAAATAGCAAATGCCCCAAACCACTTTTGTGCCAAAAAAAAACTAGGTCATGAAATTTGATGGAATTTTTTTGACTTTAAGAAATTAATTGAAGCCAACATTTTGTTTAAGTCTCTATATCTGTAAGTATTTAGATAACCTTGCTAACCTATTAAACATTGAGACCGAAAATCGAAATTTATTTTTGATTAAATTCTGAAAACTCCTTTTTCAAGTTTTGAAAAATTTTCTTAAACAAAATTTAAAAAAATTGATCTAGCTCTTTAAGGTCTTGTTAAATGCATGTCAGAGATTAACTGTGTGAATTTTTAGGTAAATCCCTCTGCCAGAATTTTTTTGGCACGGATTTTATTTTTGTGGATTCCGAGAAAAATGTGATTTTTCTAAAATATTCTGTAAATGTACGAGTTAAATGTAAACGAGTTTTTCTATTAAACTCGATGAAACCACTATTTAGAATTTAAGAAAAATAATTCGGTTAATTTTTATTTATTTAACCCTTCAGTGCTCGTGGGATCAAAAAATCCATTGTGATATATCTTTGGTGCAATTATCTGCTTATTGCTCGCGAATATAAATTAAAACAACTTTTAACCAATTTTGTTATAAAATTATTTTATGTATAAAAACTATTTATATTTTTCTAAATAAAATAAGAAGACAAATGACCCAAATCGTAAGTGATTACAGAAAACAATTTAAATCGCACACTAAATCATCCTTAAATACACCAAAATAAATAGAATTAATTTTATAACTCATATTCTTTTGAATAAATTGTCTTTTATTAGCTTTGGGTCATTTCCGAAACCCTAGGCTATTAAGATAAAATATAACATTTAAAAGTAGAAAAGTGATGAATTTTTGATATAAAGTATTTAGAAATAGTACATTTACAGAATATTTTACAAAAATCCAATTTTTCTCGAAATCCGCAAAAATAAAATCCTTGTCAAAAAAAATCTAACACAGGGATTTACCTAAAAATTCACACGGTTAATCTCTAACATTCAATTAACAAGACCCTAAAGAGCTAGATCAATTTTTTTTCAATTTTGTTTAAGAAAATTTTTCAAAACTTGAAGAAAGAGTTTTCAAAATTTTATCAAAAAAATTTTCCATTTTCGGTCTCAATGCTTAATAGGTTAACAAGGTGGTAATAAAACAATACTTCATATCTGAGCACTTACAGGTATAGAGACTGAAACAAAATGTTGGCTTTAATTAATTTCTTAAAGTTGAAAAAAAATGCCATCAAATTTCATGATCTAGTTTTTTTTTTGTCACAAAAGTGGTCTGGGGCATTTGCTAATTCTTGGCTAGTTTTTAATCGATTTTGAAGTTTTATAGCTTTTTGCAAAGATAATTTAATACTGATCCCGAATTATATAACAATTTGTCGGAAAAATTAAACTTATAGAACGAAATTTTCGTAAAATCTGAAAAAAGTCATATTTTCCCCATATAAACACATTTGGCATTTTCAATCACTTTTCAATTTTTGACTGGCCCAAATCTTTGTATTTCTCACCTTTTTTTCCTATTCGCATATTTCTAGGGGGTGCGACCGAGAGTTTGAACACTTTTTTTATTTGAACACTTTTTTATTAAGGGCAACCCTAATATACCATGAAAGCTCTAAAAATATTTTTTCAGTTTATATGTAGCAAAAGAAGAACTATTTCTTATAAAAATGTGAAAAATTTTATTTCATATAATAAAAAAAATAACTTCTATAAGGTACCATTTAAAAACTTATTTTTCAGAAAGTATATTTGCCTAGAAAGTACTCAAAATAGTACTCATTCGTATGGCTAGTACTTAAATTAGTTTCTTTTTTTTAGAAAATTCACTATCTTAGAAATTATTTTGGGAATATATCCCAGAAAGTACCTTTTTAGGAAAGTTTTATAGTAATGTACCCGTTCGTATAAAGAGTACTAGAGGAATCAAAATTTCTTAAAAAGTGAACTAGGAAAAAGTTTCAAACAAATAATTTTTTGTTAGGAAGGGACTCTTTCACTTATATAAGGAACTTTTTTACAAGGAACATCTTCGTCAAAGATTTTTGTATTTAAAAGGTTGGCCATGTATATGTACAACTAGTACTTAAAGAAGAACCAATTCTTAAAATGTGCATCAAAAGAAAGAAAAAAATGTTTTTGAAAATGTTCAAAAGCTAAATAAAATTTTTTTTTCTGCTCAAGTCAAGTGACCGGCCAGAAAGTTAAAGTGCTATTATCTTTTAGAAATTGCTTTAAAACAATAGAAGTAACAAATTATTAAACTTATTCTAAGTGTGGTGTCATTTCCTTTTAAATTGAAAATAATACTCTATATTAGAAAATGGTATATGGGGATATCATTCTTAGAGAAAGTACTCAAATAGTATTTTCAATATAATAAATAATTAATTAATTAATTAATTTAAAATTAAATTACTGCTTAAAATATATAAAAAAAATTTTAGGAAAATTTCATTGAATAATCATCTAATATACAAAAACTTTTGTAATATTTTACACAAATTTTTTTTAAATTTTAACAAAGTTTTTTTCTTTAAGTGTTCTACAGTCGACTCGATAAAATTCATACAATTCTTTTTGTTATTTACAAGTTGTTGAAAAATTTATAACGAAACACAAAAAATAATTAAAGTAGGTATATGAAAGTTTGGCATAAATTATACATTTTTTTTTTTAATTATAATTAAAATTCAAATACTCTAGAACTAATTTAAAATGGTAATAAAACTTAAAAAATATTAAATAATTTCAAAAAAAAATCTTTTTTTTTTATAAATCTTATAACTTAAAAACATGTTTTTCTTTTTCAATAATTAATAAAATTTCTTATAATTTTAAAACAATTATTTTTTAAACTAAATTACAAAAAAGAAATTTGTGCTCAAAATTTGTTTTTCATCTTAATTATACAACAGTCATTTTAAATGTCTTTTGTTTTTCTTAATAATTTTTTTAAATATATATATATATTTTTATATAATATTGCACAGGTTGAATTTGTTGTTTAAATTTTTGTTTAAATTATAAATTTAATATTTAAATTTTATTTTCTCATTTCTTTGCTATTTCCTCCAATGTTTGTAATATTTGGGGGAGGTTGGTATGAACTGTGTACCATTCCCAAAAAAATAACCTCACAATTTTGATGGATCGTAGTTTTCCAAACGCCATTGCTGTCGGATATGTCCGCTATTACATTCTTCCATTAGAATTTTATCACGTTTCTCACTGATGGCCAAACATTTATCGGATGAACCATGACGCACTTGTTTAGTTTCATTGTTATATGTCCAGAACTGTGGAAAGATGACAAATAAAAAGAAAAATATATTAAATTATTGTTATAATTATATTGTGATAAAAATTTTTTTTTCTAAAACTGGGGAAAAAATATAATAATAAGAATGTTGAAATTACACGGTACCTTGGAACCAGAGTAGAATTTTCTAAAGGGCTTTGATACGCTAGATCCGAATTTATACAAAGAATGGAGTATACATACATTTTATTTTTCTATAATGGGAACTTGAATTTACAGCGAATTCCTGTTTTTTTACAGAACTCATGACAGAGTACTCTCTCCCTTCAAAATATGTTTTAATTGATGCAGATATCCCATTTCCTATCGGTTAAAAAAGTAAAAAAAAAACAAGTTGTTGTTCTAGACCAACGTTACGATACCATACCATGAGCGCAAAAACTCTTAAGCCCAACCTTAATGTGTGAAGTCAAAAAATGTTGGCAAAAAGAAAATATTTAATAATTATTAAATTAATTAATACATAGCGAAAATAAATTATTGTTAATATTTTTTAATATTTATATTAATTATTTTATTTTTTTTTTTTGTGTGCAGAACAATTCAGAAAAAGCATAACTTTTAATTATAAATTTTTCTTCGCAGTTTCACGCAGACAGTTTTTTAGTATTTATCGAAATTAAGATTCTCATCTGAAAATTCTTTAAAAAAAAGCCATTCTTGCACTCCGTAGGGTCACATTTACGCCAAAAAATTTATTTTCGTAAAAACTAAGCTTTGGGGACGAATTCCAGAAAAATATGAGCCGAAATGAAAAATCCCAAAAGAGGATCCGATGGGCAAATACAAGACTAACATTTAAAAAAAACCCAGCTCAAACAGTTGAACTATGTGAGGTATAGAGTAATTTGAGTGGAACAGTGACAATTCGCCCCACTGTTCGACGGTATCTTGCCACCCTTTATGTTTGTCCTAAGCATCTAATTCCAGCTTGAAATCTTCTACGCATTGAGCCAATTTTCTTTGAGGGATTTTGCGCAATTCCTCTTTAATAAATTTTATTTTTTGAAGACTTTCTGAATACCTTTAACTGGGGCCATAGATTTTTAATATGGGTCTAAGTCGGGGCTTTAAGATAATATGCTCTTCGCTACAACCACCATAACGAAATAAGAACCTGGAAATACATTTTCTACAAAACTATTTAATTTATTTTTTTTTGGCGGTTTTTGATTTTTTCGATTTTTGGTTTTTGCGATTTTAGGTTTTGGCGATTTTTGATTGTGGCGATTTTTGGCTTTGCGGTTTTTGATTTTTAATTTTGGTGATTTCTGATTCTCGTTATTCGCGATTTTCGAGTTTGGCAATTTTTGACATTGGCGAATATTGTTTTTTTGCGGTTTTTGATTTAGGCGATTTTTGGTTTTTCGATTGTAAATTTTGGTGATTTTTGATTTTGTGTATTTTTGCTATTCACGATTTTCCGGGTTGGTCAATTTTTTATTTATTTTTTTTTTTTTTTTTTTTTGGCGATTTTTGTTTTTTTTGCAATTTTTGTTATTCGCGATTTTCGATTTTGGCAATTTTTTATTTTGGCGATTATAGTTATTCAATATTTTCGGTTTTTGTCGATTTTTCTTATTCCCGATTTTCGGGTTGGGCGATTTTTGTTTTCTTTTGTTTTTTGGCGGTTTCTGTTCGTAGCGATTTTTGTTATTCGCGATTTTCGGTTTGGCAAATTTTATTATTCGAGGTTTCTTATTTTGACGCTTTTTATTTTGGTACTTTTTATTATTCAAGATTTTTGATTTTGGCGATTTTTGATTTTGTCGATTTTTGTTTTTTCCGGTTTTTGATTATGGCGAATTTTGGTTTTTACGATTTTCAGTTTTTGCTGATTTTTGATTTTGTGGATTTTTGTTATTCACGATTTTCGGTTTTGTCAATTTTTGATTTTTGGCGATTTTTTTTTTTCAATTTTTGGTTTTGACAATTTTTGATTTTGGCGATTTTCTATTTTGGCAATTATAATAATTCGATATTTTCGGTTTTGGCGATTTTTCTTAATCGCGATTTCGGGTTTGGCGATTTTTGTTTTTTTTTTTTATTCGCGATTTTCGGTTTTGGGAATTTTTATTATTCCAGATTTTTGATTTTGGCGGTTTTTTCTTTTGGTACTTTTTATTATTCGAAATTTTTGGTTTTGGCAATTTATGATTTTGCTGATTTTTGGTTTTTGCGATTTTAGATGTTGGGGATTTTTGATTCTGGCGATTTTTGTTTTTTTATTGCGGTTTTTGATTATGGGTTTTTTCTTTTCTTCGATTGTTAATTTTAGTGATTTTTGATTTTGTGGATTTTTGTTATTCACGATTTTCGGTTTTGACCATTTTTGATTTTTTGCGATTTTTGTTTTTTGCGATTTTTGTTTTTTTGCGATTTTTGTTATTCGTGATTTTCAGTTTTGACAATTTTTGATTGTGGCAATTACAATTATTCGAGATTTTCGGTTTTTGGCGATTTTTCTTATTCGGGATTTTCGGGTTGGGCGATTTTTGTTTTTTTTGCGATTTTGTTATTCGCGATTTTCGGTTTTGACAATTTTTGATTGTAGCAATTACAATTATTCGAGATTTTCGGTTTTTGGCGATTTTTCTTATTCGAGCTTTTCGAGTTGGGCGATTTTTGTTATTTGCGATTTTCGGTTTTGGTAATTTTTATTATTCGAGATTTTTGATTTGGCGCTTTTTATTTTGGTACATTTTATTATTCGAAATTTATGGTTTTTTGCGATTTATGATTTTGTTGATTTTTGGTTTTTGCTATTTTAGATGTTGGGGATTTTTGATTCTGGCGATTTTTGACTTGGCAATTTTTTTTTGCGGTTTTTTATTATGGCGTTTTTGGTTTTCTTCGATTGTTAATTTTAGTGATTTTTGATTTTGTGGATTTTTGTTATTCACGATTTTCCGGTTTGGCAATTTTTGATTTTTTTTTTTTTTTTTTTTTTTGGCGATTTTTGTTTTTGTTATTCGCGATTTTCGGTTTTGACAATTTTTGATTCTGGCAATTATAATTATTCGAGATTTTCGGTTTTTGGCGATTTTTCTTATTCGCGATTCTCGGGTTGGGCGATTTTTTTTTTTTTTTTGAGATTTTTGTTATTCGCGAATTTCGGTTTTGGCAATTTTTATTATTCGAGATTTTTAATTTTGGCGATTTTTTGTTTTGGTACTTTTTATTATTCAAAATTTACGGTTTTGGCGATTTTTTATGTGGGGATTTTTGTTATTGCCGATTTTCAGGTTTGGCGATTTTCAACTTGGCTATTTTTGTTTTATGTGATTTGTGTAATTCTCGATATTCGATTTTGACGATTTTTTATTTCCACGACTACTCACATTTTTAATTTATGTACTTGTCAAAAGTTTCAAGATTGCAGCTTTACATAGTACTTCATATTTTTTGTATAGGAGGTGCCATGCCCACTAATCCCAGATCGCCCATTTTTTATCTGACTACTCACATTAGTATGTAATAGACTCGTACAAGATGACAAGGCTTTCCCTTTTATAGTACTCCAGTTATATGATATTATATATTTATTCTGTATGGACGGTGTCACGCCCACAGCTCCGATCATGCTCAATTTTTAGGCGACTACTCAAATTAATAACTCATGAACTCACACAAAATGCCAAAGCTTTTGAAACTACAGTACTCCAGATATATAACATTAAATATTTACTTTGTATGGGGGAACCACGCCCACTGATTTGATCCCACCCATTTTTTCCGAGTACTAACGTTGGTAACTCACACAAAGTTCCGCACCTTCTCTATTACAGTACTCTAGATATATGACATTAACTATTTACTTTGTATGGTGGGTGCCACGCCCATTGGTCCGATTCCGCCCATTATTTCCGCAACTCTTCACATTAGTTTAATAAGTACATGTACATTGTTTCAGAACTCTTGCTGTCGTAGTACTCCAGAAATTAAATTTAGCTGTTAAAAATCAACTGTATATGGTGGGCGTGGCACCACCACTTGAAAAATCCAAAAAAAAATAGCCTAATTTTCCATTCGGATAGGCAATTATTTACTGTAAAGATTTCAATACGATGGGTCCAGTGGTGTAACCCACAAACAAACATACAAAACTCCATTTTTATATATAAGATATCTATATTACATTACAGAGACATATCAGACTTTTTCTCTCGTCTAATCTTGTCTTAAGAATTTAATAAGAACAATGAATAGTATTCCTCAAAATTCTACCGCTTGCAAATTTTTCTATAGATTCTTTTTACTTTATAATTTTCTCATTAAAATTGTCAATTTGGTATTATTTATTTCTCGTAGCAAAACTTATCCCATTCTGTTGGCTTAAGTGTTTTGAATATTTAAAATGTATAAACATTGTTTGTTAAGTTTCACCAATTAAGAAAATTCTTAAAATTTGAAAATGACATTAAAAGTTTTCTTACTAAACACACGATATAAATCATTTAAAATTTATTACCTTTAGCTAAAAGAAAAACTTCCATATAATTAAATAGAAATATAATTTAAGTTAAACATTTTTATTTTGAATATGAAAAGAACAAGTTGTTGTACTCTCCACACCACTGCGCAGAGGGGGTAATATCAGTTTGTCCTTAAGTGTGTAATGCATCGAAAAACTTTTTGCGTCCCCAGGATGTACTACATGGAGTGAAAAGCACGTGGCCTCACATAGAGATGGCGTGAAATAGTGTCAATTTTTTGTTTATTCATTAGAAAATGTGTGTAAAAATTTCATGACATTTCATTAATTAGAAAAAAAGTAATCGTTATAAAAATGATGCTGCTTTTACGTTTGAGAAATAGTGGATTGCAAAGAGTTTCGTTTTTTGATTAAACATTGTTTTTTTGGTCTGGAAAAAATACTGTCCAAGCGAAATAATGGATTGATAACTAAACATTATGGTGAATCTGCGGCGTCATATTTAATGGTTAAAAGGTGGTATTTCGAATTTAAACGTGGTCGTACGACAAATGATGCAGATTGTCCTGGTCGTCCAAGTGAGAAAGTTACCGAAGATAACGTAAGAAAAATGCATCAGTTTGTACTGGATGATCGAAAGATTAAAGTGAGTGAGATTGCCAGCATCATAAAGATATGAACAGAGCGAGTTCGGCATATCTATCTATAATATTAATAGGCTAGGCGATTTCTTGTGACCGCTGTTTTGTTCTACCGTTTTATCCCGATTTTGACCAAGCGTATATTATTTGAAAGGTATTTCTTTTTAGCCGTTTTCCAGATTTACACATTTTTAAATTTCTTCTTTTATTTTGAGTAAATTGCATTTAAAGTTGCTACTAGCACATACATAAAATTATACAATGCTATGTGTGTGTGTTTATTAAATTTGTTAATGTGTTTGTAATCAAAATGAGTTTGTTTTTTTTTGTGTTGACTTGTGAATTGGCTATAATTGATTGGCATACCTTTATGGTCTTCATTTAATGAAAAAATACAATTTCCTAGAATTTGCGCTCGAATGTCGAGGGCTGGAATCTGCTAGTTTCGATAAAAGTTGTTGATAATATTTTAATATTTCTAAAAAATAATATTCTGGACTTATTTTCTGAAATAAGCCCTCGATATAAAAATTTTTTTATACTGTATTAAATATAAAAACTAATTAATCTAAATATTTTCATAAAATAACGAATAACTTTGAGGAATTTTATGAAGACATTAAATTTGTTTTATTTGAAAAAAATCCTGATGACGAAAATATTTATAAATTTTTAGAAAATAAATTTTCAGAAAATAAGTCCAGAATATTATTTTTTATAATTATTAAAATATTATCAACAAC
Source organism: Cordilura impudica (assembly GCA_963682025.1). Taxonomy (NCBI): domain Eukaryota; kingdom Metazoa; phylum Arthropoda; class Insecta; order Diptera; family Scathophagidae; genus Cordilura; species Cordilura impudica. The sequence continues at coordinate 186,311,740 of OY821521.1, forward strand.
TTTTATCGAAATCCTTCCACAAATATATATTATTTCAATATTTTGTTTTAAAAAAATGTAAATATCCTTAAATTTCACTTTTGACCTTAAATGGGGACAATTTATAGTGTATCAATTTAACCTTTATTTACAGGATTGAGAACTTATGTCAAGTAGTATAATATTTTGACAAAAGATATTTGAAATATGAAAACACCAAAAAGGTGTAGCCTAACAGTTGAAAAAGTATGAAAAATCACATTTTTCTTCAAATCCGCTGAAATAAAAACGCTGCCCTCGCCAAATTAAGAACAAGATCCCTACAATATTTGTCATTTTTAATCACATATATTTTGCTAATAAGACCTTAAAATCCAATCGTTGATTCCGGAAAATTTCTTGAACAAAATATTTGAAAAAATAAAATTGGAGATTTTGAAATAGTGCTAAAAAATACGTACCGTTTTGATATTAATTTAGAACGGCATAACAATAGACGAGATGCAAAATACTTTACACAAGATCATTTTGGGATCAGGAGAATGGAAAAATATTATTGTTGTAAATTATTTCAATGTCTTTAAAAATGTGAAATCGATTTTCTTAATCAAGTGGTCTGCGGCGCATTTATTGCCTGGGGAACTTGAAATAACTTGGCTGTTTTTCAACCGATAATAGATTTTGTTGTTTTATTAGAAAGATAATTTGCTCTAAATTATGGCTTATTAATTAATTTAAATAAAACGCAAATATTAATATCAAAATTTTTGTGAAAAATGATTTTTTTTGATAATTTTTACATATAAATTCATACTTGAACTTTGAACTCAATGTGCGTCCAGAAAGCATTGTCCGATTTGGTTCAAATTTTGCGCACTAAAGTTTTAGATCCAGTGTCACAATAATCCGACCCGCACACCTCAAAATACGACCAAAAATTTTTTTTCATACAAACCGCTGTCATCCTAATGTGACAGAGCGCTATAGTGATGTCCGTCTGTTTTTCTGTCTTTTGAAATCACGCTTATTTTCAAGATAAAACAATTACCTGGGTGAAATTCAGATAGTATTATTTGGCAATATTTAGAGAAGGTCGGTAGTGAATTTGGAGTCGCTAGACTTAACAGCCGATGTAAAAACTCTCCGACAAAATATCATATAAATAATTAAAAATAGTGAAAAATGTCGGTACATAACAGAACATATGCATCAGTGATGCATACACATTTTTTTTGCTTGTTGTTTTTTTTTTTTTTTTGACGTGTGAACGAATTTTTATCGATGAGAATAATGCATGAAAGACATAGACAACAGCGGCTAAACGACTACAGCCTGTCAAAAACGAAATACACACGTTTATATGAAAACGATTATTTTGACCCCAACACAGCTACACGGCTACGTACAACTTTTGTCGCTGTAGTCAACTTAGGATAATTTCTATTTTTGTTGGCTACAAAACAAAAATAGTGTTGATAATATAACAAAATATGTAAATGAAATTAGTGCTATGAAATGTTTTATTTTGTTTAAAAAAATCACAAAATGAAATTCTATAATTCCATTAATAATCCAAACGGGTTAAGTAAATTTATTTATTTATTTTTACGTTATAATAATTCATTATAAATAAGTAATTGTACATTTAAGTCAAGTTTATTTAGAATCATGAATGTTCTTCTATTTTAATATAGTAAAAAAAAATATAATTGGCACTACTGAAATAAAAATGCATTTGTATAAAAACAGCTGTTTATATTATTGTTAAATGTTGCTGTCGTTTGCAAAAAAATTAAGTAGCTAACTACACGACTACAATTGCAGCCAGCAGCATTTGTTGTCGTGTTGTCATGTAGCCGCAGTCGTCTATGTGTTTCTTGCATAAGAGTATAACCGTTTGGGTTAAACAAACAAAAATATTATTGTATGCACCACCATTATGCTGATTGCATTAAATAATTGATTTCAATTAAAAAAACATGAGACTTTATTAAATTTTTCTTAATTATCTTATCATTATTATCATTGTAAATAATCTGAAATTTGTCAATTAGTGTTGACAGCCTTTGTTATAATACTGTGTTTATAACACAGGTGGAGGGTATCAACGATGCGGTACAGCCGATTTTAACACTTTTTCTTGTTTTAATTTCATGCTCATAATCGTTGTAGAGCACAGGAAATATGATAAAATATACGTGTGCATTTGATAGAAACATATATGTACATACATACATACATATTTACTTATATACCACAAACACCAGCATAAGCATAGCTCACACGCATTTATGTTATCTACACTGCGTTTCACTTGAATAGCACCAATTTTTTGTTTCTATTTGATTATCTACCAATATTCATTAACTGAATTGTACTTATTGTTGTACTATTTTGTTCGTCTTCCTATCCACATTCTCTGCGATAAAATTGAAGCTCTAAGAATTTACCGTTACATTTTTCTGTTCATTTTATTTTCGTTTGCTTCAAATTCTATTAATTAATTCTGATTTACGTCGTGCACATCATCGGCAAGATAAAGTAAACCATTATTTTGAAAATTTAAAATATATTTTAATAATATTCAATTATAATGGGTCGTGGTATAGCCTTAACGAACGAGAAATAAATTAAAATAAAAACTTATCAGGAATGTGACCTCTCTGTGTCTGAAATAGCAAGAAAAATTGGAAGAAGTAGAAAAGTCGTATGTAATTTTATTCATAATAGCTCAAATTATGGAAAAAATATGAAAGGTCGTGTAAATAGTGTACTTTCCAATGCAGATAAGCGATCTATACTGTGCGAGGTTTGCAATTCGCATGACTCTGTTGACCAAATAAGAGCAAAAGTTGGAGTATATTGTCAAGTAAAACTACTGTGTGGCGGGTGGTTCCTAAAGCTAAACATTGTAACGATTCTTCTTCCTTGCGCCACACGTGTATTAACTTAAAAAAAAAAAATTATAATTAATAGGAGACGCTATGAGGAGGATGTATGGGTATTGTAGACTACTAATGTTTTCGATAGTTCTCCCCTCCATGTTTGGAGCGTCAGTAGGCTCTGGTTAAAATGGCCGCAAAGCCCCCATATAAATGGGATACGTTTCGGCGTCAGAAACGATTTAGCCGGAAAAATGTTGACCGTGTCAGGAATATTTGAGACACTGAACGCACTGATCCTCAGGGCTCCCTGACCACGGTTTATATGTTCACGTTATATGCTTAAAAAAAAAAATAATAGAATTCACTACAGGCCAATATATTTTTTTCTTTAAAAACTAGTTACCCTTTATATGACTTTGTTGCACTCGGTTCACTTAAAGGTGGCTTAGCGGAATTGTACCGAAAATTAATAAATTTATAATTTCTCCCTTTTTTTCCACAATTAATGTTGGCCGGCTACGAACACTTTGATTTCTAGACTAACACAAAAATTGTTTCTTTTACCCGAACAATGAGTACAACAACTTTTTTTTTCTCTGCTATTTTTATATATATTTATATACATATTGTACACATAATTGTTCTTTGTTTTTTTTTTCTTTTAAAGCTTTCGAAATAGCTCAGAAATAAGTGAACAAAAACAACTTACTGAACCAACTTAATAATTGCTCAATGGCCGAGTAAAGATCCAATTAAGTTGTTTTAGTGCGGTCAATAATTATACATATCTTCTCATTTATTAGTGAAGACACCAACCACTAATATGGGGTATAGAGGATAAAACCATTATTATTGCCAAATATTTGTATCATGCGACTAGAATATTCTGGCTTCTAAATTATTCTCGCATGGCAACAATTTTGGTCATACACATCCCCTAAAATATCTGAAGCACCTAAAATTAAAGAAAAACCACCACTTACCCCTTTACGTAAAGAACCTCGGCTACATGTCATGGAAGACAGAGTGATAGCGCATTGTATTCTCTGATGATAAAAAATTTAATTTCGAGGGCCCTGATGGGTATAACTATTACTTCCATGATTTAAGAAAGGAGACCCATAAATTGGAGCGTCTACATAGCAGAGTCGGTGGGGTTATAGTCTGGAGAGCCATATCCTATTTTGGTACATGCGGGCTTCAATTTTTGACTCCCAAGATGAACGCGCAATCATACAAACGAGTTTTGGAAAAGGGTTTTCCTCTACTTGAAAGTCTTTTTAGGATTTTGTCATGGACTCTCCAACAGGACAATGCCCCAATTCATACAGCCCGTGTTATCAAATCATGGATCGAGTCAAAAAATGTCAATCTCTTAAACTGGCCTCCATACTCGCCGAACCTTAACATTATCAAAAATGTTTGGAGGTGGTTGGCCAGAAAAATTTATGAGTCAGGGAGATAGTTTGCTACCAAAGCTGAGCTAATTCAGGCTATTCGGGAAGCATTTGCTTCAATTTCCCTTGACTTTGTTAACCCTGGACGGCTACTCTTCGTCGAATCGACGAAGCTCATTTACTCTTTATCATATAAACCAAATCGAATTTTAAGACTGAAAAATAATTTTTATTTTTATATTTTATTATTTTATTATTTTCTTTATTTTTTTAATAAAATGTTTAACTAAAAAAAAAATTTTATATATTTTTTACTTCAAAAATCGTTCAGCTAGAAATTTTTCAAAAAAATTGTTCGTCGATTCGACGAAGAGTAACTTTAATGTACTAAAATGAAGAGTAACCTTCCAGGGTTAAAAAGCTTTATGATTTCTTACCAAATAGGATTTTTGAAGTAATTCCAAACAAAGGAGGTTCTACCCATTATTAAATTAGATTTATAAATTAATAATTTATATTAATTAACCCAAAACAAGTTGTTTAAAATTAATTAAATAATATTTAATATAGTTTAAAACAAAGTGTGCTATTCAAATGAAACAAAATGTACGCGCTACTTTTAGGTTATTTACTTTTTAAGCCCTGTAACTTGAAAAATAATTTTGTTTTGTTTATTGCTAATACAAACTAAATACTTTAACTATAAAATCAAGGCAAGAATTATTCTTTACTCTCATTTGTTTAAAAGCTATCGTGAAATGAAATGCACCTTGCCAAGTGTGCTATTCAAGTGAAACGGAGTGTATATATTTTTTTTTTTGTTGTTCAACAAAAATAAACTTTTACTTTAGTTCAGTTTAAACGAGTTAAAAGGTTTTACGGTTAAATAAGCAATCTGTAGAAATCTTTTTCTTTTAAAGAAAAATGGATTTTATTTGGTTGATAATATGCATACACTTATTCCAAGTCAAACTCGGACACTATTATAAACTAATTTTATTGGAATTTTAATTGAATGTACGAGTATGTATATTTAGCTATCGGAAACAGAAAACAAAATTAAAATGCATTGACCAAAATTAAAATAATCGAAAAAAAAAATCTTCCACTAGTAAACAAAAAGCCAATCCCGGCTTTTGCACTTTTTTGTAATTCTAGTTGTTATATGGAAATAAATTAATATATTGCGTGCAAGTTAAGTCTCCTGACGATGGATTCGACTAAATTTTGACAATAGTCAGGCTCACAGTGGCTGAAAATCGTTTTTCATTGGACAAAATTCTATACCTTTTGAACCGATCAAAATATTTTTTCATATTTTTTTTAGTGGATAGATAGATTCAGCTGAACTTGACTTAGTTTTAATTCCATTAAAATTGATTGAGTACTTTTTAAGAAATTCTAGATCAAAGTTGAACTTTTCATTTTTTTTTTTTTTTTACTTTTAGCGTGATATATGGGTTTTTTATATATATATTTTTTTTTTATTAAAAAATTTCATATTTGGATTTTAATAATAATTATAAAAATTTTTTGTAATAATGGGATTTTTTAATGTTTTTACTAAAAAAAAATGTTACACTAAAAAAATATTAAAATCAACTGGAAATTTTGCTATTTTTACTGAAAAATTAAAAATTTTTTGCTATCAAATTTGTAAATTTGTTTACACTTAAAGAATATTTACACTTAAAAAAAACGTTAGTAATATTATCTAATAATGCTATTACTTTCGGAAAATGTATTATCTGCTGAACATTAGCGCATTAATTCTGTTTTTTTTTAATTTTTATATGAAAAAATGGGTTTTACTTTTTGAATCTTTCTTAATTATTAAAACATTTCATACATTTCAAACTGCAATAGATTTTAACAGCACTTGTAATAATGGGAGGTTGTGTTTATTATTATTTTTTTTACTAATACAGGTAAACCTCCTACAACGCGGTGAATAGGTTCCTGAAAAACTCCGCGTTATAGGAAATCGCGTTGTAGGAGACTCTAACTCCATACAAAAATCAGAGTTTGGTTCCAAAGTAAAAAAATTTTCAATAAAATATTGGAATTTGTATAGTAAAAATATGTGCTTAATATAATTTTCTGTATTTATTTGTTGAGTCATAAGAACATACATATTATGTAATTTGATAACACTCCATTTATTTAAACAAAAACAAAACAAAACAAAATAAAATAAAATTTCAATTCTACGTAAAATATTCAAGTTGAAAGATTTAATAAATTAAAGCCAAAACAGAACGATAACTTTCTACTCCTCCTCATCACTTAGTATGATTTGTTTCGAACGTTTTGTTCGTACTAGTTCAAAATCTGAGCTTGATCCACTATCAGATTCGGGCATCCTTTCGACGATTATTGGTTTGAAAAAATCGTGCATTGATGTTTGGTTGCTCTTATTTCGCAAATCTTTATAAATTTCTTGATAGGGAGCTAAATTGTTTTGAAGATTTCGTTTAAATATTTCTGCTCTGTCATTTAAAGGATCGTTCTCCAAAATGTATTCTTCCAACTGCTTTGCCATATTTAAAACTTTTTCGATATTTTTTTGTGAAAAGTTTTTATTTTCAACATCGGAAAGATCGTCAGAGCTATCTGATTCTTCATTTGTCATTGTCACTAAATCTGCTTCGTTTATTTCGTCGTCCGCAATTAATTCTTGAATATCAGCCATTGTTATTTCATCAAATCCATCACCTTCTACTGCATGCGCCAATCTCACTATGTTCCTATATTCATCTTCTATTGGTGTAGAAACAGTGCCCTGAACGTCTATTTCTGGTATTAGTGCTTTCCAGCAAGCTTTTAGTGTTGAAGGACGAATTTCTTTAAGTGACGCATCAACAATTTCAACGCAATTTAAAATTGTAAATTGTTTCCAGACTTCTTTAACCGTAATATTTGCTGACTCCATCTTCTCTAATATTACGTCAAAGGATTTCCGAATGTAGTAAGCTTTGAATGCTGCTATTATGCCCTGATCTAAATGCTGTAATAGTGGTGTTGGCCGGTAAAAATTCGATTTGAACATTAGGATGACTTAAATCAGTCGAATGGGATGGCGCATTATCTAAAAGTAGTAAAACTAAGTTTAAATGCTAAGTTCTTTTTTTTTTAGATAATTTTCTACGTCAGGAACAAAGCAATGATAAAACCAATCATTAAATAAACTGGCAGTCATCCATGACAATACACTGGAAGGTTGTTTTTGTTGCATTGTTTCATACAGTTAAGTTAAAACGGAAAAAACTACTCTCATCAGTTTACACTCGCCGTGGCCGTATTTATGCCAAACGCTCTAAGTCCGATAGCGCGTTTTGTGTGGAGAATGTGCATTTTCTGGAAAATATCGAAACATCGAAAAACACACGTGACAACTTTCCAGTTTCTGTAGTAGAAGGGTTTCGCCAGTAATATTTTAAAATTTAAAACTGTCGTAATTATTTCCATAACCTATTTTTATTTTTCTATTTTTTTTATATCTCTCCTTTTTATTATGCCTTTTTATTTTAAAGTTTCTGAGTATTTCTTATTTGATGTTGATATTTGCTTAATACTTTATTATGACTTCTTCTAATATTCGGTCGAGTTGCAAATACAACACTCATTCTATGATTCGTATAATTGGTAAACAAAAGGAAGGTTTAAAAATTTGTCACTTAAATGCTCAAAATCTTTTTTTAAATTTGATGAATTTCGATACATTTTTGAAAACTCAGGAATTGATGTAATTTGTATATCTGAAACATGGTTCAATCCGAATAAGATAAAAAACTTTCAGGTCAAAATAGACGGCTATGATTTATTTCGAGCTGATAGGAATACTGGTAAACGTGCTGGAGGCGTTGCAATGTATGTCAAGAAACAATTACGTTCTCGATTTGTTTGCAAATCTATCGATGAAGAATATGATTTTGTATTTATTGAACTTCCTTGTGACGTAAGCAAATGTCTCATAGGTGTTTTATATAGGCCTAATGATTCACTAGATATTTCTCCGGTTGTTAATATGTTAGATGAAAATTGTTTATCTTATAGTGATATTATTCTTTCTGGAGACCTAAATGGAAATTTGCTCATTGATTCTGATCTAATTTCACTTTTCCAACCAATTGGGCTTATAGCTGTAAACACTACTATCCCCACTCACTTCACTTGAATGAGTAGTACCCTTATTGACGTGTTCATTGTCTCAGATATTAGAAAAGTTCTTTTGCATGACCAGATTTCTTCTCCCAATTTCTCAAAACATGACATCATTTATATGACCTTTAACCTTCCTTATTTTAAACATGAAAAACCACAGCATATTACTTTCCGGGATTACAAGAATATTAACTATGATGCTCTTTTAAATGAAATTAATATAATCAATTGGACCAGTATCTACAGAAATCCTGATTTAAACCAACAGATATCCTTTTTTTATGAAGCTACCACATACCTATACCACAAATACGTACCGGTTAGAAAGAAAACTGTTAAATCTTCTACTAAGCCTTGGTTTAATCAAAATATTTGTGATTTAATAGTTAAAAGAAATTCTGCTTACGATAAGTGGAAAAGATATAAAACCACAGAGTCAAATGAAATTTTTAAATCACTACGTAGATCTGTTACTAGGGAAGTAAAGTTAGCTAAGCAACGCTATTATAGTCGTGTATTTTCAGAGGCCAGAGAAAATTGGTTATAACCCGAGAAAATTGGTTATAAAGATGAAAGTGAATCGGTAAATCTTTCCACTTTTGAACTAAATGAATTGAATAGACAATTTACTTCAAATGACTCAACTCCTCTTCGTTTTGACTCTTATGCAAATCTACCTGATTGCAATCTGGATTCTTTATTTAGTTTTTCCTGCGTTAACCAGGAGGATGTTCTGGAAACTTTTCTTTCCATAAAGTCAAAATCTATTGGTCTAGACGGTATGAATCCAATATTTATTAAAGCTATTTTACCACAGGTTTTACCCTATATCACTCATATTTTTAACACTATTTTTACAAAATCTATTTTCCCTGATTTGTGGAAATGGGCAAAAGTAATTCCTTTGCCGAAATCTAATAAAGAATACAGGCCAATTTACGTACTTCCTTTTCTTTCGAAAGTTTTCGAAAAAATTATGAGCAAACAAATGAATGAACATATATCCAATAATAATCTTTTATCATCTAAGCAATCTGGTTTTAGCAGGAAAAGAGGGTGTATCACTACTTTAATTGATGTATCGGAAGATCTTCGTTATATCGTTGACAGTGGTAATATTGCTTTTTTGACTTTATTGGACCACTCTAAAGCTTTTGACTCAGTGGACCATGATATTCTTGTTAAAAAGCTTAAACATATTTTTGGTTATTCTGAAACCTCCTCTAAATTGATTAGCTCTTACCTTCGGAATAGAGAGCAAGTAGTTGTCTCTAAAGACAAGTCGTCTACCTCTGCGTCTTTAAGTAGGGGTGTTCCGCAGGGGTCTATAATTGGCCCTCTTTTGTTTTCTATTTACATAAATGATCTACCACGCGTAATTAATTCATGCCAAATGCAAATGAACGCTGATGACGTTCAGTTATACACATCATGTAACGTACGAGATGTGGAAAATTGTGTACAGAACCTGAATACAGAACTGAACCACGTATTTGAATGGGCTAGGTTGAATTGTCTTACCTTAAATCCGAAAAAATCTCAGTGCCTTGATATTTTTAAAAAGATATATGATACCACTTTTCTTCCGAAAGTTAGTATTAATGGAGTGGATATCGCCTACGTTGCGAATGCTAAAAACCTTGGAATGATTTTTAATAATACCCTAATGTGGAATGATCAAATTAACAAAGCTTCTGGAAAAGTTTATAGTATTCTCCGTAGTCTTTGGTCTTCTCAGTACTTCACACCGCAGAAAATTAGATTTGTTCTTGCAAAATCGTTTATCTTACCTACGCTTTTATATGGTTGTGAATTGTTGTCAGGTTGTGATAGTGCAGACATGGGTAAACTCACACGCGTCTTTAAAAGTGTAGTTAGATATGTTTACGGTTTAGGCAAATATGATAGGATCTCCGCTTTTCTAAATAAAATTTATGGCATTTCATTTGAAGACTATCTTAAATTTAGAACTTTACTTATGGTTCATAAAATTATTTTCACTAAAGAACCCGTTTACCTTTTCGAGCGATTACTATTTACAAGATCTAACCGTACTAACTGTCTTGTACCAATATTGTACAATAGACTAATATCCGAAAGACACTTTTTTTGTAAATGGCATACGTCTTTGGAACTCGTTACATACTTTAAATAATCAACTTCACAAAATATCAAATACAACATCATTTAAGAAAGAACTATTTAAACTTTTTCTCAATTGATTTTTAATACTTCATTTTAATTTCTTTAGTTAATTTAATTTTAATTTCTATATAATTTTTAACTGCTGTTTTTATTTTATTTTTTATATATTTTATATTATATTTTATTTTAATTATTCTTCCAATTGTAATTATAAATTAAACTTACATACATTCTTCTTATTGAAAATTAATTTGTTATGACTAATGTTGTTTTATAAGATTTTAAATCTTGTTACATTAGGATTTTCATTAATAAAAAATTAATAATTAATAATCTTGGATCTAATGATCGGTTAATAAACATTGGCTTGGTCATAAAATCACCAGACGCATTACTGCACAGCAATAATGTTATTCGATCTTTCGAAACTTTAAAGCAAGGAGTTCTTTTTTCGTTTTTCGAAATAAAAGTTCTTGAAGGCATTTTTTTTCCACCACAAGCCTGTCTCATCTGCGTTGAACACTTGTTCAGGTAAATAACCATTTTCTTTAATAATTTTTTCGAACTCTGCTGGATATTTTTTTGCTGCATCTGCGTCTGCGGATGCACTTTCTCCCTGTATTTTTAAATTGTGAAGTGCATGTCTTTTTTTGAATTTTCCAAACCATCCATTACTAGCTACGAATTGATGATTGTCTTCATCGATTGACGATTGTCCTGTTTCCTTTAAATAATTAAATATTTTTAGTGCTTTATGCTTAATTACATTCCCATCTAAGGGCAATCGTTTTTTGTCATGTCTTCTATCCACACCATAAGCGATTGCTCCATTTTCTCCATTATCTGCGGTCTAGGAAGAGCAGTTACTTTCGCGACTACAGAGGATCCAGATGCTACCGAACTTCTAATTTTTTCTTCGTTTTGTTTGATAGTTCTTATTGTTGACTCATTTAAGTTAAAATGTCTGACAATATCACTTATCCTCTCCAGATTTTGAAGTCGACCCAAAATTTGTATTTTTAATTCAATGGATAAAAATTTTCGTTTTAACGGCGTTTTTTTTTTCATTCGGCATTTTTGTGGCTAAATTTAAAAATTTATTTGCATTTAAATTAGGTTTAAAAGAAACTTACTTATTCACCTTAAAATAATTGTATCAAAACTCTTTTACGAAAAAAACAACAACTGTTTCACAAATTTTTTATAATTTAACTGGAATTAGACTGAATATTTTTTCGCAATTTTTTACACGCTTTAGATTGATGCTTTTATTTGCAATGCCGACCGCAAACTAACAAAAAAATTATTACATCAAATGAAAGTAGCATAAATCGTTGTGTAATGTTAGAACCGCGGGGAAAACCCCTTTTTTTAATTTTGTCGTTGACTACACAATTACGTATTTGTTTGTCACTTTGTAAACACATGTTCAAGTGTAGGGTGGCAATGCTATAAAAAAGTTAGGTATCAAAGTATGAACAAAATGCAAATAATTTTATTTGGGCAAGAAAACCTTTTTCAAATTAAAATAGTAAATATTTGAAAAAATTTTCGTAAAAATCGCGTTGTAAGAGTAGCGTTGTAAGAAAATGTCCGCATTTTGGGAACCGCGTTGTAGCGAAAACGCGTTATAGGAAACCGCGTTGTAGGAGGTTTAACTGTACTATATTTTTCGCACTTAAATAACAATGAAAAGCTATTATCTATAATATTAATAAGCTAGGCGATTTCTTGTGACCGATTTTTTGTTCTACCGTTTTATCCCGATTTTGACCAATCGTATGTTATTTGGAAGGTACTTCTTTTTAGCCGTTTTGCAGATTTAGAGATTTTTAAATTTTTTCCTTTATTTTGAGTAAATTGCATTTAAAGTAGCTACTAACGCATACATAAAATTATACGTATGCTTTGTGTGTGTTTTATTAAATTTGTTAATGTGTTTGCTAATGAGTTTGTTGTCTTCATTCACAATACTAATAAATCAGAAAAGTGTTGGTTTGCGAATTGGCTAAGTCGAAAATTAAAGCTGCCTAGAAATTGCAATCGAATTTCCAGCGCTGGAATCAATCAAATGTTGATTGCAAATATTGCATGTTCTGTTCTGTGTTATTTCTGTTCTTAAGTAGTTTTTTGACTTCTTCATCGAAATCTCGATGTTCCACTTTCCATTAATTTCGATGCTGGAGAAGAACGGATCTGACGTTGCCAATAATATATTAAATAGGTCTTCATTTGTGGAATTTCGTGAAATTTTTCTAGTATTGTGCTCTATATAAAATCTGCAATCCTTTGTCATTTTTTCCTGAGCCTCCTCTGATAGATCTCCATGTGGCAGCAAATGATATTTAACGACATCTTCTGCATGATAAAGGATTTTGTGAACTTCTGCAGACATATTTTTCCATGGATACTTGGTTGCATATATTTTTTGCAGTTTCCTTAGTATACGCTCCAAAATTTCTAGACTCAATTTCTTAATTTTTCCAAGTACTTCCATGATTATTTTAAACCTGAAAATAAGGTTTAAATCCACTCTTGTTATTTCAGATGCTGTTTATGGATCTGAAAAGAATCTTCTTGCGGTATTGTCATCATTTGCATTGCCTGACCCGTAATTTCCGTAATTTGAATTTTTTGAGTAATTTCATTAAATTGAAAAAGGTGTTCCACCCACGGGTGCAAAAATATATATAGGGTTAAAGAGGACAGTTTCGCCTTTCTCCGGGTGGTATACGTTTCTTGTTCCCTAGAAGTTCTGTTCCACTAAAGTTGAAATTTTACAAAAATATAGTGGTTCAATAAATATTACAGAACACCCCCTAATATTAAACGGTAGAGCTGTGATCACTTGCAGTAACTAAAGACCGCGATCCTACCAACCTTGTAAAAAGGACCACAGGTTATTAGCTATGTTAGCTTGTGAGTAGAAACCATTTATTTTTTATATTTGACAGCCTGCCACGCCCATAAAAAGTAATAGTTTAACCTAATTTTTTGGCTTCCTTAATTTGGATATATAAGCTCAAAAATGGCACTAAAATTTAAAAAATCGGTGGCAACAAAAATTGAACTTTTGGCCAATAACATCAAAATTTCAGCCATAGTGAGGCGGTATGGTTTCATTGCTTCCAGCCAACACATCTCCTTCGCTATTATTGTTGCCAGAAGACTATTTCTATAATGGAGTTTTGTGATTCTAACAGCATTCTGATCCACTGGCTGTATTAAAGGAGTTGTGTATAGTGGCTTGAACATGGCTTGTATGGAATCATCCTCGGATTTGAGTTCTGATTCAGGTGGTTGAGATGGAGCATTATCTAATAACAACAAAGCTTTTACTGGCAATCTCTTTTTCGTCAAAAAATCTGTAACCTCAAAGAGAAAAATAAAATGTCATCCTGAAAAATTTGACGCATTGGAGTTTACTTACCTCGGGAGTAAAACAGAAGTGTAAGCAATCTTTAAAAATTGAAGAAGTCAACCAAGCAGGCTTTGAGTTTTTGTAATGCACTGAACAAATTAGGATTCTTAAACGTCCCTATAATAAGAAGTTTCATTTTATGGGATCCATATGCATTTGCACAGCAAAGAAATGTAACTCTTTGCTTCTCCATCTTCGCACCTTGTGCGTTTTTCTTTCCAATGACGTTACATACGTCTTTTGATGATGACGTTTCAAAAATAAGCCTGACTCATCGGCATTGTAAAGCTGATCATTTGAGTTCATCTATCTTGGCTCTTAGCTGAGGTTGCACTGAAAGTTTTTCTCCGCTTATCTGTAAAAGTTTGACTCAGAGATACTGTTTGAGTTTTTTCATTTCATTTAAATTAGAATGAAGCTGTTTCGCTTTTTCTTTCAGCATCAATCCACTTATCGGAAGGTTTTTATTTCTCATGTTAACAAACCACTTGTATAGAGATTTTTCCATGATTGGAAGCTCTGAAGATCGCAGCATTTTACGTTTCCCTGGTCCATAATATGTGTTGTTAACACACTTAGAAATTTGATTCTTCTTTGCGTATTGAACGAACTTTACACTTAGTGATGTAACACTTGATCCTTTTTCTAAAAGTTGCAGAATTTCATATTTCTGTTTTTCTTAGGCATCTTTGTTAATATATAGATATGTATTTACGAAAAAATATTACGTTCAAGTGATTTCTATGTGTAACGAAAGACAACTGACCTTCATTAACAAAACTCAAAGTATGTATGCATGTATTATTCTTATTTTTCAAGCAGTCGGGGGATTCCCAAAATTAGAAAATAAACAAAAAATGGCCAAAATTTTTGTTCACTATTCACTATTAATTATGTAACCTATTTTAAGGTTCATGTTGTATCGGGTCCGCCATCTAACGTTTTTTTTTTCAACTAGTGCTTATTTCGTGAATGGTAACACTTTGCTCATGTCTGATTTGACAGATAATTAGTTTTATCCTTCCGCTGAACGAATATGGTTGTGTATACGCTTGAACAACGCTGGGAAATATTGCGACATTACTTTGAAAATCATGGTAATGTTGCAGAATATGTGCGAAAATTGCGTACGGATTTTGGAAGAAGAGAAGCACCGTCAGCACCGTGTGTTCGTTATCTTGTGAAAAAAGTGAAAGAAACTGGCATCCTCATCGAAAAACCAAAGCGTGAAAAGCCAAAAACAGTGCGTACACCCGAGAATATTGCTGCTGTGGCAGAAAGTGTGCGTGAAGCGCCATCAACAACAATTCACCGTCGTTCTCAAGAATTGAACATTTCGGAGGCATCATTGAGACGAATTTTGCATAAAGACCTTGGTATGATGCCATAAAAAGTCCAATTGGTTCAGGAGTTGAAGCCAACTGACCATCCAATGCTTTTTCGCTTCGCTAAGTGGGCCTGTGATCGACTTACAGAAGATGCCGATTTTGCCAAAAAAAAATCATCTTTTCAGATGAAGCTCATTTTGATCTTGGCGGTTATGTAAACAAGCAAAATTGTCGCATTTGGGGCACAGAAAACCCGCACGCATACATTGAAAAGCCGATACACCCAAAACGAGTCACTGTTTGTTGCGGATTTTGGTCCAGAGGCATAATTGGGCCATTTTTCTTCGAAAATGAACAAGGAGTGGCCGTTACAGTCAATGGCGATCGTTATCGGGCCATGTGGAACGAATTTTTGTTCACAAAAATTGAAGAGGAGGATATTCGCAACATTTGGTTTCAACAGGACGGCGTTACGTGCCACACAGCCGAAGCTACACTCGATGTTTTTTTTTTTTCCTAAAGATGCGAAAACTATTTCAATAATAGCTTTACTTTTTTATTAAACAGGAATTCACATTGAAAATTTACATTTATTCTCTCAGTGCATCTCAAACAAAAAGCGTCGAATCATGCGAGACTGATTGATTTTCTAATTTTGTTTAATATGCGAGCGCATGTATGTGTGAGAGCAACAACACCGCGTAGAGGTTTTGCCGACCACTGATTTAGAGCCATTAATCTTTGTTCACTACTTAGATTAAAAAAAAAAAAAATTAGGTGTTCACTTTATTAGATAGTTCACTATATTGGAAGTTCACATTACCGAGAGTTCACTGTATGAAGATTTTGTTAGCCATCCATTAGATTAATTTAAGTACTTAATAGAAATTGTTAACATTAACCTTCTCTATTGAAATCTTAACATGGTATTTATGTTCGCACCCTTTTGCAAATAAACTAAAAATGTGGAATTGTTAGTTATTCGATATCCAGCGGAGGAAAATTGGTGAAAAATTTTGTGAACTTGTTGTTTTTGGGAAAAAGACTTAAATACCCTTGTAGTTTATATAAAAGTTATTAATACTGTCGTATAGTTAGGTTGGCATATTTTATTGAAAGATTCTTGAGAATTTCATTATGCCTGCAGAGAATTTCTAAACTATTTCTCTTGTATAAAATGAAAATATCAAAAGAACGAATGAAAAAAAAACACAAATATTTTCAACACTTAAAAACACATTTACCCCAAGTGTTTCAAATAAAAAACAATGTACGTTTTCCAACTTATTTTACAAACACATAACAACACAGCATAAGACAACACATTAAAGTTAACGTCTTTATATAGAAACGTGTCTATTATCATTGTTAATGGCTTAGAAAATTTCTGTTTACAACAGAGCTGCATGAGACACAAAATTAGATTTTATTTCTTTAGACTTATTAATTGTTCGTTCCAGCTTCATAGTAGTACGCAACCAACACAGGAAGGAGAAGAAAAAATATGCGGAGAAATAAAACAAAGGAACTTACCTGATTTCCTTTGGAGCCATGACATGGATATAGCATAACATCATGTCCTGCATAATCGAGACAAGCCTCATCTCTACGGATTTCACCAGCTTTACTAAGCATCCAATACTGCAGGGTCGGGCAAGTGACCAAACCAATGTAAAACACACGTTAAATCATAATATGTTGCATGTATGTGGCAGCATAATGTAGCATGTAGCCAGCCGGTTGTACAATAATTTTGTATGTAACCGGAAAATGTAATAATTTCAAAAACACACACACACACAACAACACACAAAGTTTAACACGATGATAGCGTGAAGCCACAATGTTATCGTTCGCATAAGTGTGTTTGATGTAAGTGTTTGTTTGAGTGTGCGTAAAAATGAAGGCAAAATTCGCATAAAAGAGAGAAAAGTTTTATTAGTAAAATGAAAAAAGAAAAAAAAAATATTTAATAAAGTTAATAAAATGTTTAATAAAAAAGTTTCATGGCATAATAACAATTTAATTTAACTAAACAATGAAAATATTTTAAAATTATTTCTGCTATGAATAAATTAAAATTTAATCCTTAAAGTAGACTTCTGTTTATAACTTACGAATCGTGATTTAATTTTATTAGACGAAGCAACGCTATAGGGAACTTTGTTAAATTTCTAATGTTTTTTTTTTTTTTCAACCATTGAAATATGACATTTTTAATGTAAGAGTTTTCAGTTTTGATGTGAAAAGAACAGACAAATCTTATTCACTTCTAAAATAAATGAGAAAAAAATTTATGACAGCGATATTTTGGAGTAGCTATCATTGTCAGCATTCTTTTTGGCTGCTACTACAATTTATGCTTAATCAACTGTTTAACTTAAACATTACACAGAAAGGAATATGGGAATTGTAAGGAGCTGTTTAACTCAAACTTTACACAAGACTTCATAATTTCAAAGGATTACATTTTTGAAACAATAATTTAATACTTCATCTACAAATATTGCCGCTATCGGTTTCAAGTGACAGATGAGAAACTCTTAAATTTTATGGAATATTTCATTTTATCATATCACGACGAAAACATGTTAATATTACCCTTCCACAACTATATCTATTTTTTTAGAAACTTTTTTCATATGTGACTAAAAATTAATCTCTTTTAAAAATTTAATTAAAACTGAAATAATAAAGCTAGAAAGATGAAATTGTGGTATCTGTTACCACATATTTAAGTCATCACCATAATTTTTCTGTCAACGAATTTATTGAAAATTCCACAGGACTAAAATAAAGACTAATTAAAGAAAGGATATTATTAACATCTTTTTGTTCTGATACGAAAAAAAAAAAAACAGTAAGATTGCCGAAATTCTTTCTCCCCTTTCATTTGACACCGATAGCGGCATTATAGGTCCTGTGTAAGGATTTGAATATATTTTTTTAAAATTACTTAATTTGGTTTTTAGTTGCAAACGCATATATGCACTTCCTTCCAAAAGTATTTGCCACGCCTCTTGCTGGAATTTTAATTGTCCATATCTCCTTTAGTTTTCAATGAAAACTCTTCACTTTTACTATTTACTCTATTCCTAAATTTAAGGTACACCAGTGTGACCACCTTTATTTCATATAATTTCACGACATAGTCTTAGCATCTTTTGTATCAATTTTTTCCAAGTTCCATGCTTCCTGCATTTTATTCCATTGGGTTTCCTTAGATGTAGTTCGAACAAGTAGTTTGAACCTTCCTCCTCCACGAGACGAGCTTTTGAGAGACACTCTGGTGGACAATGTGCGTCGGATGCATGCCTAGTGCCAACAGTAAATTACGGGAGAGGTTCCGTAATGGTTTGTGATTTGTTTGCTGGCGAAAATGGCGAGAGTACTCGATAAATCCTAGGACGAAACTATCCCGAAACATCTTGTCATGGTCACATGGTCATTAAGAATTGTGTGTCGGAAATACATATTTCAGCAAGACGTACATCGAAACTGGAACCAGATGACTACAGAAACTTTCAAGAAATTGATTCAAAGAATGTCAAGACTATGTCGTAAAATTATACGGAATGATGATGGTCTTATTGGTGATCTAAAATTTAAGACTAGAGTGTAGTTTCAGAAAAATATTTATGTTAATAGTAAATGTGAATAATAAAGAATATACTTTTTATCAGTTTTCATTGAAAAACAAAGAATATATGGACATTTGAATTCCAGGGAGGAGGTATGGCAAATACTTTTGGACGGTAGTGTACATTATCAACAATCAGGGGAAATCCCCTACAAATGCAGTGCACTGTGTTGATATCAGGAAAATATATTGTGGGTAGTAGGAAGGAGTAGGATTATTAAATTTATCTACATTGTAAGTCACAGGAAATTCCTCATTTGGAAGTTTATTCCACATACAGTTTGGGCGGCTAGTAAACGAATTTTCTTAGTAATGCGTGATGCAATCCACTCGACAATAGACTGCAAATGGATGAGATCCACTAGATGAGCGGAAGGTGCGCAGAAAAACACGGGCTGTAGGGATGTGTACTTATTTCAGCAGAACACTTCCCATCGTAATATCTATAATGCAGTGTAACACAATCAACAATCCGATGATGCTTCAATGTGTCAATAGAGTTGGTTACGCTACTGTCATTAACAAGCAACATCCTTTGCACACGGTCCAGTAGCTTCAAAATAAATTGTGAAGCCCTTGCCCACATGTGGGAGTTAGTTGTATTCCATTTTGGTCAGGAGATCGGATAGGGTGAAGTAATTCTTGCAGCGATTTAGGAAACCTATGCACTTGGAAACTCCTTTCGACAACTGAAATATGTGTTTATTCCAGTCCGACATCGCACTGAAATTTCATGTCCAGGACATCAAGAGCGTCTGATTCTTCAATATCTACACCACCAAGGGCTACATGCGACATTGCTGACTTCATGGCACGTCTATGGCTCAATAAACAACATTGGGTCTCACATTGTCAAAAGGTCTTGTGTTTGGGCGGAAGGAAAATTGAAGGAGAAAGAACAGAGCCTTGTTGTAACTCTGCGTTTAACTGACACTATTTAGATGAGACCCCATACAAAACAATGCATATAGTGCGATCTCCGAAATCTCACTATAAATCGAGAGATATTATTGTGGTTCGTGCATTATATGTACTATCGGACGGTGTAATATATAATTGTATACCTTAAGAGATATTTTAGTAAACATCGGTAAATTTTTTTTACATAGGAATTATTGATTTTATATTGACTCATAAATCAACCCGAGTGGAAGAATTCGAATGGCGAAGTGGTCGCTCATCACTATTTATACTGACAGAACTTTAAAGTGCTTTGACAATTTCAAAATTATAGCATCGACCTGATCTTGGCCGATTTCAGCTTTATACGCAAAATATTTGCAAAGCAAACTTTAAACTGATTTTCAGTGTACTTAAAGTAAGTACAGTGCTTTATATATATTATTGTTATTTCAAAAATAGTTTAAAATGTGGCATAACAAATTTGTAAAGCGTACCTAACAGTGCCTAAAATTTTTGAACTATTAGATCTCAGTGCTTTGCAAGTCCTTTTTTTTTGTACGGTCTGTATTTTTCCGCTCAAAGGGAAATGAGTATCACTGTAGGGATGAGTATCTCCGATTTTTATCAATTTCGGTAGAGTACGTCCTTAAGCTACCGCTCAAAGCTTCATACATTCTATGGATACTTTTTGAGAGTCTCCAACTAGCTCGAATTTGGTGCTATTTGTCGACCTAATATGGTAAATGGAGTCATCAATGTCGGCTGTATCCATGGCTTCTATTGCTATTGAGAGTTCAGTGTGATGTCAGTTGTAGTAAAGACATTAGTTAATTCTCGAAAGAAGATTTTGAAACCTTAAGTTTCTTAAATTTATGAAGGAATTAGCTCTCTTCCCATCTCCTGAGTATTTCTCTGACGTGTAACCGATCAAAATGAACTGCAACTCCTTTAAATGTGCAGGGGTTTAACAGTCTACTGGATAAAGTGACAAGTAGCCACATCTTTGGACTTACTGGAACAGCGTCGGAATATTGGTTGTGTCACATGTTCTAATGAGATAAGTAAACTCATTCCTACTCATCTAGTACATTTTATCCTTTTGCAGTCTATTGTTCAGTAATTATACAAGGAGTTCTTTTATAAAATTCTTTTTTGTTAGTTAAAGCCATATAAACTTGCTACAGAGATTTTTCCTATTATTTACAATCCATGATTGGACTTGTTCGGCTCATGATTATGTCTGTTCATTAATATCTCAAGTATGAGCTGAGATTTTTATTACTTATCTTATGTATCAAATGTTTAATAAATCATTCTCTAGCGACCGCAAGGGTACAAAGAACGGCTTCCTTGTGCATAAATTTTGTAGTACATTTTAGAACTTATTGAACATCACTACCTTATACCAGGTAGCTTTAGACATATTAGGGAATCAGCCTGCAGTCAAATCGGCCATTTGACTTAGACTCACAATGCAGAGGCTACAACTGCTGTCACAAAGTGCTGCTGAAAGGATTATACCAGTTAATGTGGATTACACTACTCCTGGCTACCTTTTTAATTGTCACTAAAATATTCTTATATAAGCCGGGGTATTATGGGCCGGAAGGATTTCGGGTATCAGATGCTTAATTCGTGGACGGGCGGATCGAACTTTAACGTTAAAGTAGTTTCACAATGTACTCGAAGGAGCTTGCTCATATCTGTCTACAATCGTAGTCAATATTTACTGTAATGGTCACGCTGCAGTAAAACCCATGGAATCAATATTTATTTAAAAAAAAACTGCCCTCAACTGCCGCATATACTTAAACAAGATAGCCAGCAGAGATATACCTGGAAATTACTTTACAGGTTCCACCAGAATTGTATGGTGTTGGTACAACCAAGCAATCGTGCAATCTGGAACTTCGCATAGCCGGCTTAATGAATTGTAAATTGTGTAATGTATTCACATATAGGTTTATAAAGCAAAACTGGCCATCTCTAAGTAGAGAACATACAAATGCGTTACTGTCACTAACCCGTGGACTTTGAGGACCTCAGGGTCTCGCCTCATGTATTTAGAGGAAATGGATACTGTCGATACTCTCCTCTTCCTCTTAATACTGGAGACTTGGAGGACCTCAGGGTCTCGTCTCATCGATCCAGTATCCACTTCCTCTAAATACATGAGACGAGGAAGTGGATACTCTCGATACTCTCCGCTTCCTCTAAATACATGAGACGAGACCCAGAGGTCTTCCAAGTCTGCAGTTATAACCATCACTACTCTCGATACTCTCCACTTCCTCTAAATACATGAGACGAGACCCAGAGGTCTTCCAAGTCTTCAGTTATAACCACCACTACTCTCGATACTCTCCACTTCCTCTAAATACATGAGACGAGACCCAGAGGTCTTCCAAGTCTGCAGTTATAACCACCGCTACTCTCGATACTCTCCACTTCCTTTAAATACATGAGACGAGACCCAGAGGTCTTCCAAGTCTCCAGTTATAACCACATCTACCGTTGAAGTCTGTCCACGGGTTAGTGACGGTAACGCATTTGTATGTTCTATACTTAGAAATGGCCACTGTTGACTTATAACCCTACATGTGAATACGTTAGACGAACACTTTATATGCTATTGCCTGGCGCTATCCAGTATTACGCTTCGGCCATTGGATACGTTGACTGAATTTTGTTTAAAATGTTTCTCACTTCTTTAAATATAAATATCATGGGATTTTGTCTTAAAGGTAATGTCACAATTGACTTTTGGGATTCATGACTTAAGATTAACGCACATTGTTATACGAGTAGCAAACAATTGTGGTTTGCCGATAATTACCATAAGAAAATTTAATGATTCGAGAGGGACATAAAAACGCCATTTAACCCTTTGACGACCGAACTTAGACCAACATATCCAAACAAAAGTTTTGCTAATAATATTTATGTCACATTGGTCGGTCAAGGTCAATATTTTTGAACTACTAATTATAATAATTATTAAATTACACAGCGTCGATTACTACTATTTTTGTTTTTTTTTTATGTTAAGTATGATCTTAACTTGAAGATCGTATTAAGCACGACCGCAGTCATTTTTCAATGCATTCCATTTGGGTGTGCTAAGTTCGTGTACTGTATACGAAAAACTATATAATATATTTTTTATAAAGCTTTTAAAATTTCATTCACAATTGGACACTCAGTTGATTTTTTTACTTTAGGTCTACCTTCTTAGACTCTGAGACCTTCTTGGTCAAATTAATTGATAAAATCTATAACTCTCTTCTATATAAGCCAGTTTGGAAAAAAATCTATTGGAATATGTGTCAAATATAACAAAAAAAAAAAAAATAAAAGTTGGACATTTGTCGTCAATGGGTTAAGGTCATCACTATTAAAAATCTACCAAAAAGGCGCGATGTGTCATTAAGTTTTTTCTATGGAGCGGATCAGTACGTCAGTTACCGACATTGCTTTGCCACCAGCTGTTTGTACTATAGTTACCGAAGACATCTTTCGGATATTTCTACACTTGTTGGTAAAAAAAATAATAAGTATAATGGATTATTTAAGTATTTATGTGGATTTTTTACAGTTGTCTACTTTTAGGTTAATTTCATCAAAAATCTGAACAAATTTTTTTATTAAATTATTATTACACCATACTTAAATACTTAAATACTTAAAAAATAGTTTTTTTTTTACACATATAATTAGCCACAAACTCCGTTAAAATTATATTTTTCTGTTCATTCACAAACCAAAATTAGTTTATTATAAAAAGGCGTGCTGCATTTTACTTCAAACTAATTACACTAGTGAACATTTTGTCAGATTTTTTTTTTTTTTAATAAAGTCAAGTAATGTTTTTCAATAATGAGCTTGTAGTTAGCAAACAAGGTTTTTTTTGGTGATATTTAGATACACTAGTGTAACTTCTGATGTTTTTTGAATGAAAAGCTCCAAAGTAATGTGTGATCTCTAACCTTCATCCCTTAAACTTTTTATTTTATTTACATGTGGCAACACCAGACCTATCAGAGCTCGAGCTCTATCAGTGCTCAGTTCAGTTCATTCGAAAACAAAAATTGTTTTTCAGGTTGGCAGTATTGTTTTTGCCTTAAATTTGCCGATTGTACAATATCTGATTGTGTTGAACGAAAAAGTTCCATTAAATTTTGTTTGAGGAATGAAACATCTGCTGCAAAAATATAACCACGCTGTTTCAAAAAAAAAAAAAAAAAAAAAAGTTTTATAAACGGTTTAAGGAAGGCCAAGAAAACGTTGAAGTCAAAGAGAGTCGTGCACGAGGAAAAACATCAAATGGCGAACGACATGTCGAGGGAAAATCTTTGATTGATATGTTACTTTAATATCTAAAAATTAACCAAATTAATTTATTTAATATGATTTGATTACATCACCTTGTTTTTGGCAATGCTTCGAAGAGTGTATTTTAGATCAAAACTTAAAGCTGCTCTACAATAATTACATACACACAAACACGCACATTCATTACATTTACTTATATCTAACTTACGTTGTCTAATTAGTCGTGGAAAATGCGTGCTTTGCATTTTCTCAAGACAGAGTAGCTGCAGTGTGGATGAATGCATTGGAATGCATTGTTATACCATTGCATATCTACTACATGGCAATAGTCACTTACCAAACACACACTACTTATCAAACACAACACATTGATAATGCTGATATTTATGAAGCAACAGTCATCACCATTTTAGAATATATTTTGGGCCTCAAAAGCATCATATCCCGATTGTTTCCAAAGCACTAAAGTTTTTTTTGGAAAAAGAGCATCGTATTAGTAATAATGTTTTCTGACTAACACAAAGAATTTAAATGCACACAACAGCTGACCTATCAAGTTTATATCGTGAAACAACTGAAGCAAGACCGAAAAGATCTCGCCAAAGTCGTTCAAAAATTAAGGTCATGTTAACAGCTTGTTTCGATTATCGTAATGTGGCGCATAATGAATTCCTTCCATCGGGCCAAACATTTAATAAGCAATATCACTTGAGTGTTATGGGGCATCTGCAAAAAGTGGACAGCATTATGCACAGACAACTCTCTGTTTTTGCATAATGATAATTCATCGTCTCACACTGCATTACTTCTTCGAGATCATTTCACGCAAGATTGGGCTCATATCATTCCACAAACCCCGCATTTGCCTGCTTTAACACTGTGTGGCTTCTGGCTTTACAACAAACCAAAAGACCATACTGGGGACGCCCTTCTAATTCGCTTGAGGAGATAAGAGTAAAATATCTGGGCGCATTGCATTCGAGATAGGAAATTACGTTGTTATTAGTGTATTGTATCGGTGGGGGATTTCGTTTAAGGCGATAGTACAGTCATTAGTACAGGTCTATTTCAAATTCATACTTTTCTGTAAGGCCTTTCTAGAGTTTGTAGTACATCAGAAATAATATTTTTTTTAAACCTAAACAGAGTTTTTCCGACTACTTAGCTCGAAAACTCATTTGCACTATTCACAATTCAAATCAATGTTCACTAGTGTTATCAATGGCTACAAAAAAAAAAAAAAAAAATGTGGGCAAAAAACTTGTTTGCTTCTTTTTGTAAATGTTAATTACCAACATTCCAGTGAAAGCCCAAACAACAAAGCTAAAAAAAAAATATATATATATAATTATAATTGAAATACAATAGCCTCGTAACCTACAAGGATAATTAAATGCGAGTTCTATAAAGCATTGTATATTTATACTGCATACATGGGAAATGTGCATTATAGGATTAAATTTGTTAAGAATTTTGTATCACCTTGAAACCAAACATAAATGTGAGTGAAGTTTCTGGTATAACACATAACAGAATAATGTTAAAGATGTTTTAATGGATTGAGTTTGAACTTAAAACTAATGATATTTTAAACACATAATAGGTGCAAAAAAAAAAACTAGCTCCTAGAAAGATATGGCAAAAGCATTTGCGCGGAATATTTAAAAGGATTCATCTGTATTACAATCTTTAACTAGGGTATGTTTGAGGAAAAGATGATATTTTGGTGAAAAATAATTTTAGATAAAAAAAATAATTTGAGAGAAAAATACAAAACAACGACGGACAACGCCGACGGGATAAATTGTGGATTTTATTGTTTACATTTTTACTATTATTATACATAAAACTTTAATAAGAAGTGCCAAAAACCATTGAAAAGAGCCATTAACCATTAAATTGTGTTAATTGCAAAAATTTGAATAACGTAATGCCTGGTTTTCATATAAAGTGACAACAAACAAGTGTCTCAACTGACATCTCGTAATTTTCTATTAATTACGTTTGCATTACATCCTATAAACTAACAAAAAATCTGGCTGTCAAACAAAAACAAATTGCCAACATGTTGACAAATGATAAGACATTACAACCCGTTTTCATATAGCTGACAATAATTGACATATATTGACATTGGAAATGACTTAGTGAAAACCAGGCATAAGGGTAACAATATGTTGAAAATTGTACGGCGCCAAAAAATACGAGAATATGGAAAAAATATTCCCGATATGGTGTTGGCACTTCGGAGAGTTAAAGCGTGATAGATTGTTGATGCCATTGGGGCATATTATATGTCTTTGTGATTTTGATTTGAAATGATCAGTTGGGTTTTATAAAGCAGACAGATGGTTGCCGCGTTTACTTTCGATTCTTCAATCGCAATTTTGATGAGTTTGTGCGCTATTTTTTTTTTCTTTTAACTGTGGATGAAGAACCATTCATTACAACACACCGATCTGTTGGGCTCATCGTCCCAAAAGTTTTTTTTTTGGTATATACGCAGCATATTCCATATTGATTGCCTTCCTCATTGGCATTTGGCCAGGAAAGAAATGCAAGACTATGCTTTATTACACAGTGGTACAAAAAGGAATAAAACAGGAATACCTGCGATGCGATACTTTTTTTCTAGTACGTCTTGTCGGGTACAATAATACTTAGTCCTTGAAATTGGCGAAACACCTCCAAAATCTTGAGTTACGGATAAAAAAAAACGGGTTTTGGCCCTTCTACACATATAGGCCAGTAACTTTGTTGAATATCAACCAATGATGAATTTCTCAGCGGATTTAGCAAAAAAAAAATTTTCGAAAATATGAAGTAATATTGAGACTTTTGTCCGTATTCCTCCAGAAAACTCATTTTTTTTAAAAAGAATTCTCTATTTTTCAACTTTGGAGATGCTTCTACACATTTTTTATTTAGGAACCGTATAATTTATGAATTTGTAATAAAATAATGTTTATTCATGAGTAAAATGCAACATTGGTTTATAAAATCCGTTAAAAATTGACTGAGATATTAATGTTATAATAAAAAAACAAACTTTTGTAATAAATGCTATCTGAAATCCTCGGGTCGCGATTACAGCCGTGGAATATGGCGGAAATGGTTTTCGTGTAACGTCTTGTCGAAGAAGTGACCGTTCTGAGTTTTTTGAAGAAATGTTTAATGGACCAAAAACGTTTTTTTTATCCGTAACTCAAGATTTTGGAGGTGTTTCGCAAATTTCAAGAACAGCGTCTTGTTGTACTCGTCAAGACCTACCGGAAAAAAAAAGTATCGCATCCCAGGTATTTTTTTCTGTCCCACAGTGTTATCCAAGTTAAGGAAATAGCTCAGCGGAAATATATTTTAATATTTTATTCCAACAATGATATCATTGATCAAACAAAACCCCATTTTAAGGATCTTGAGAAATCCTATTATTTGGAAGGGCTAAAAAAAATTGTATAAATGTCATACAAAGTGTATTCAGCTAGAACGAGATTATGATGAGAAATAATATTTTTTGTTTCACTCTATGATCGATCAATACCGTATCGTACATTATTTTTTTTTGTATTTATTAATCAACACTTAGGATATGCCCCCTACAGATGCAGTGCATTGTGTTGATCTCAGGAAAATAGGTTAAGGAGGAAAGAGGAAGTAGTGTGTTAATTTTTTTTTTTTTTTTGCAGCGACAGACCCACGACCCCCGCATGATAGGCGAGCACGCTACCTACTCACCTACCGGGGCGCTTTACGAAAAGGTTGGATGTAGTGACCTTTATTGCACGTTCAGAACATTCGGCGTTACTAGTACTTTTGCGGCCACAACGAAATTGCGGGAGCAGAATCCCCATAGTACTTATCAGGCATTTCGTTGAATTGAGTGATGTCTTTTCCGTAAAAAAAATAAATTTTCAATAATTTTCCAGATTGTAAAGGGCGTTTTTGCTTAGATAAAACATACGAAAGGGTTAGCTGTCAAACGAACTGTCATACTATGCTCACTTTTCGACAATTACGATCGGTATACTCTGACAAATCATCATCCAAATTTACTTCGAAAATCAGTCATTGATTCACGCAGCTTATAGAGACTTTGTGATTTTTATGGTGTACATAATCGTCCATCTGATCAAGCCATCTGTCGAACTGTGGATAGATTTCATACCCAGTACTCTCTAAACGATACAATAACATCAACACGTCGCAGAAATGTGGCTACCGAAGAGAATATCGCCACTGTAAACGAAAGTGTGGAAGAAGATCAAAATTTATCAATTCGTCGTCGGTCGCAGTAATTAGCCTACACCCGTATAACATCCAGATGGTACAGGAATTAAAGCCACGGGACAATCATATGCGTCGTTCTTTCGCCGATTGGGCTCTAGAGCAGTTGTAAACTGATCCGCTGTTTTATCACCAAATTGTGTTCAACGATGAGGCTCATGTTTGGATTAACGGGTTTGTTAATAAACCAAATTGCCGCATATGGAGTGAGGCCAATCTACAACAGACCCCATAGACTCCATTACACGCAGAAAATTGCACGCTGGTGGCATCATAGGACCTTATTTCTTCAAAAATTAAGCCGGAACTCTCATTACGTTCAATGGGGATCGTTATCGCAGCTGATCAATGATTTTTTGTTTGAAAATATGGATGACATTGATCCGGGCAACCGCAAGCATTGAGAAATAGACCCGTCTATTTGTCTCATTATTTTCTTTACTGTTACGTGAAATCACTGGGTTATGCCGATAAACCAGCAATAATTAACGCCTCGGAGGCCAAAATTGTTCGTGTTATTTTTGACATACGACCAGCCATGCTCAAAAAAGTTTCCCAAAATCGGACGTCCAGAATGCGCTTCGTCAAGAATAGTCGCGGTGGCCATATGACCGTAGTCATTTTTTTATGCTAATACCATGTATTGATCTTTCGAATAAAAAAATTTTTTTGAATGTCTGTGAAATTTGGCAGTAGTATATTAATAGATGGTACTGAACGGGAACAGTATTGATTTTTAAATAAGAAATCGCGTATTGAAGTGAACTCATAACTACGTCCAAAATGTTCTGTCTTTGAAATTACCTGTAAATATTTAATAAGCATATACCCATTTTCTAAAGGGTCCGCCATCTAACGTTTTTTTTTTTCAACTAGTGCTTATTTCGTGAATGGTAACACTTAGCTCATGTCTGATTTGACAGATAATTAGTTTTATCCTTCCGCTGAACGAATATGGTTGTGTATACGCTTGAACAACGCTGGGAAATATTGCGACATTACTTTGAAAATCATGGTAATGTTGCAGAATGTGTGCGAAAATTGCGTACGGATTTTGGAAGAAGAGAAGCACCGTCAGCTCCGTATGTTCGTTATCTTGTGAAAAAAGGGAAAGAAACTGGTATCCTTATCGATAAACCAAAGCGTGAAAAGCCAAAAACAGTGCGTACACCCGAGAATATTGCTGCTGTGGCAGAAAGTGTGCGTGAAGCGCCATCAACATCAATTCACCGTCGTTCTCAAGAATTGAACATTTCGGAGGCATCATTGAGACGAATTTTGCATAAAGACCTTGGTATGACGCCATACAAAGTCCAATTGGTTCAGGAGTTGAAGCCAACTGACCATCCAATGCGTTTTCGCTTCGCTAAGTGGGCCTGCGATTGACTTACAGAAGATGCCGATTTTGCCAAAAAAAAACATCTTTTCAGATGAAGCTCATTTTGAACTTGGCGGGTATGTAAACAAGCAAAATTGTCACATTTGGGGCACAGAAAACCCGCACGCATACATTGAAAAGCCGATACACCCAAAACGAGTCACTGTTTGGTGCGGATTTTGGTCCAGAGGCATAATTGGGCCATTTTTCGAAAATGAGCAAGGAGTGGCCGTTACAGTCAATGGCGATCGTTATCGGGCCATGTTGAACGAATTTTTGTTCACAAAAATTGAAGAGGAGGATATTGGCAACATTTGGTTTCAACAGGACGGCGCTACGTGCCACACAGCCGAAGCTACACTAGATGTTTTGCGCCCTGTTTTTGAAGATCGCATTATCAGCCGCAGAGCTGATGTCGTTTGGCCACCTCGGAGCTGCGATTTGACACCGTTGGACTATTATTTGTGGGGTGCCCTCAAAGATAAGTGTTACGCCAACAAGCCAGATACAATTGACGCTTTAAAGGACAACATTCGTGAAGCCATTGGTGAGATACAGCTGCACACAATCGATAATGTGCTTAAAAATTGGACCGATCGTGTAGGCTACTGCATGGCCAGCCGAGGCAGCCATTTGAATGAAATTATTTTCCATTATTAACCGGAAGGATTTTACTTTCAAATAAAAAAAGAAATTTGAGATAATATTCAGTAGTTTTTTTTTTATAGCATTTTCAAAAAAAAAAAAAAGTTATTTGGCGGACCCTTTATTTAAAATAAAGCACAGAATAATTGAGGTATTGGGTTGATATTTATTCCATGTACAGTAGTGAAAAACAAGGAAATTTGATTCCATATGAACTGACGCCGTTAAACCTTGAATGATGATTTTCCACATGTAATATTCTGCTTTCCAGGAGTAAACGAAAGAGTTTTCTGCACCGTATAGTCATTGGTGGTGCAAAATGGATCCACTGTGCTAACAAAGACATTGAGTTATCATGGGCTTCAACATCTACAGCTAAGCGTAATATTCATGAAAAAACTCTTGTTGTGTATTTGGCGTAATCAGAGTGGTGTATTATGAGTTGCTCAAGCCCAACGCAAATATTACTGGGGCTGTCTACCGAACACAATTGTTGAGGTTGAGTAGAAAACTCAAAGAAAAGCGTGCCCTCTACTCAGCGGTGGAAGGCTCTAAATTACAAAGAAACTACAAGCGATAAAAAGCGCTAGCTTGAAAAAATTTATGGTTTCTGTATTAAAAAAAGGACAACCTATTTGTACATTTAAGATCATTTATGTACTTATGTACTTTTTCGGAAACCCTTCCATTGTGGATTCTATAGTGGTTTATGTCAATTTTTTTTAAAAAGGCTTCGCAATTCATTTAAAATATTCTACATTTTCTGATCTTCAAAAAAAATATCGCTCCACTGACCAATGCTCCAGACAGTTTAGACGATTTGTCTATGTTATTGTTCTTACACCACTCAAAAGCTTTCTTACAGTAGAGAGAGGATGCCAAATCAGGCAAAAGATATGTGGTTATATTGTGTTGGCTTAGCTTAGGTTAGGTTGAGAAGAGGAGCTCTACATACACATAGCTCATATCCGTTGTGTATTTAAGCCAAAAAGTCGGCTTATTATGCTCTACATCTTCACATTCATCCGGTTATCTACCCCTATATTAACTTACAAATTCGATCTCATCAGCAAATTTCCTGAGTGTCTTCCAGCTTATCCCCCCTAAGACCCGTTAGGCCTGGTAAAATGTCATTGTCTTACCCTTGTTCTCGCAAATGCAGGACAGTAAAAATGCTAGTGTTCTAGGGTTTTGTCATCCTATCCGCAAGCTCTACATGTGGCCGATTCCGCCCGTCCTATACGGTATAGGTGAGCCCTCAGCTCAGAGTGTCTGCAGTGAGGAATCCAATTACCCTACTAAGTTCACTTCTACTCAGATTTCCTTAATTTTCGAAGTATTGGGAGTGTCTCATATTATCTTCGTAACCTTACCATTATGTTGGTTTATGAAAGGAAGTTGTCTTCATTGCAGACACTTCTTAATATCAATGTCGGTATTTATAGAGCACACTGTAGCAATTGACTTGATTCTGCATATTGCTTACTAGGAACTTTTTTTTTTGGAAATATATCTTTCGACAATTCCTCGAGTATTAGTAACATAAAAATTTTGACACGGAGCTGCGCAAAATCTGCTAGCACATACGGTTCGTCGTCCATTCTACAGCAGGAGTATTTTTTGATGAAACATGATTTAAATTTCCGTGCTCTGTTTTTTGGCCTCTAATTTTTTTGCATCCTTTCTGTCTGGAACTTTTTGGACTTTGTATGTTTTCCCACCTGCACTAAGCTAACAGGGCTGCTTCCTATTTTCTTGGCCTTAAAGACACATGTGAACATTTCTTTCCTAACAATATTTCATATCAATGGTCATACTCTCCTGATAGCTTCTAATAATATTGAAAAAATTGTTATTTTCTATTATCATTTTAATCATTGAGTTTGAGGGAAGGTCTTTGGTTCTTTGGGCAACTTTATGTAGGATTAAGTTGGATTTTGTTTTGTATTTCGTCACCCATTTTAATCAAGCTGAGAACACATAATTACGGTTGTCATTATGGATAATAATTGACATATTTTTTAAAGATAACCTGATCAAAAACAACAAAAAAAAAGTTGAAATAATGCTTTCGAAAAAGATTGAGAGGAAAAAAGTGCGTTAAGATTTTTTCCATCTTCCTCCTTACTTCAAATGAATATATGTAAGAAAGAAGTACGATCGTCTGATAAAAAAAACACTATTTCATTTATTATAAACTGTTGTATTTAAAAGGCGCTAACAGCACTTAAACTGAAAAGCGCCAATTTGACAGTTTTTAAGTAAAGGCGCTAAAGAAAAGTTGCGTTTTTTGCGCGAAAAGCGCTAAGTTGACAGCACTGCCAATACTACTCCAGGCATTATTATTTTCATCCATATATTGTGCCGCCGATCAAAATGTATTTGGGAAGTTTTATCACACCCGTCGTATTCACTAGACATTGACACTTCTGCTTTCTTCTTGTTTCTGTCGATGACACATGGCCTGTCTGAGCAGCACTTTACATCATATAAAGACACCAAAAATTTGGTTGCTTCGTGGATTGCTTCAAAATATGAAGCGATGCGGTTTCCGTATGCTGCCTGAAAAATGGGAAAAGTAATGGCAAGCGAATAAAACATAAGGTTCCGTCCTTTCACAATAAATGTCACAATAAATGTCCCTAAGTAGAACAAATTTTCATATAGAAACAATCTATTCAATTAAAATATAACAATTATCACAATGTTCAATAAATCGCTGATGAAGGCTGAAATGCCAGAAACCGGTCCGATTAAGAATACAGTGCAGTTATGAATTTTTGAAATATATGCTTTCTTCTTCTTTGCCACGCACCATTTAAACAAAATGTCAATTTTTTGATAAAAAAAAAAAATCATGTGAGTCCGATCACGGGGGAGATGTGTAAACATCTAGTAATTAAAAATTTTTTTTTGACACATTTTTAAAATCAGACAGAAAGCGTCATCTATGTACCACTTATAGCAATCAACTGCAGGGACTCTGCTAATATAAAAATATTTATTATTATTTGTCATTTCAACCGGTCCATTTTTAATATTTCGTTTTTTATTTTTCATTTTTCGTTTTTTTTCATTTCTAATTTTTTATTTTTCTTTTTCATTTTTTATTTTTCGTTTTTCATTTTTTAGTTTTCATTTTTAATTTTTAATTTTTAATTTTTAATTTTTAATTTTTAATTTTTAATTTTTAATTTTTAATTTTTAATTTTTAATTTTAAATTTTTAATTTTTAATTTTTAATTTTTAATTTTTAATTTTTAATTTTTAATTTTTAATTTTTAATTTTTAATTTTTAATTTTTAATTTTTAATTTTTAATTTTTAATTTTTAATTTTTAATTTTTAATTTTTAATTTTTAATTTTTAATTTTTAATTTTTAATTTTTAATTTTTAATTTTTAATTTTTAATTTTTAATTTTTAATTTTTAATTTTTAATTTTTAATTTTTAATTTTTAATTTTTAATTTTTAATTTTTAATTTTTAATTTTTAATTTTTAATTTTTAATTTTTAATTTTTAATTTTTAATTTTTAATTTTTAATTTTTAATTTTTAATTTTTAATTTTTAATTTTTAAATTTTAATTTTTAATTTTTAATTTTTAATTTTTAATTTTTAATTTTTAATTTTTAATTTTTAATTTTTAATTTTTAATTTTTAATTTTTAATTTTTAATTTTTAATTTTTAATTTTTAATTTTTAATTTTTAATTCTTAATTTTTAATTTTTAATTTTTAATTTTTTATTTTTAATTTTTAATTTTTTATTTTTAATTTTTAATTTTTAATTTTTCATTTTTCATTTTAAATTTTTTATTTTTCATTTTTATTTTTAATTTTTCATTTTTTACTTTTAATTTTTTATTTTTCATTTTTTATTTTTCATTTTTTATTTTTCATTTTTTATTTTTCCTTTTTTAATTTTTCATTTTTTATTTTTCATTTTTTATTTTTCATTTTTAATTTTTAATTTTTAATTTTTAATTTTTAATTTTTAATTTTTAATTTTTAATTTTTAATTTTTAATTTTTAATTTTTAATTTTTAATTTTTAATTTTTAATTTTCCATTTTGCATTTCCAAACAGGTTATTACATATCGTAATTTTTTCACCAATACAATCATGTCACACCGATTATGTCTTACATCTCACATGTAACGCTGTTTTTGTGATTGTATTGTTAAATATAATTTTACCCCCCTGCGCGTATACATAAAAAAAAAAACGGCGGATACTTATTTATCCACCTGACATTAAAGATTTGTACACGATAATTATATTACTATAATCACCTTATTTAATTGGCTTAATGCAATAATTAATTATAAAGTTAGCCAATAACAACTGTCCATCTATGATGGAAACTATTTATCTGGTACTTTGTTAAGAACAAGGCGAAAAAAAACATGAAACAGAAAAATTTTTGTGTAAAAAAATCATTTATTAACAACCCAGATGTTGAAATAAAAATTATGCTTGTAAAGTACGAATTTTTTGTATTTTTGTAGTTATGTATGTTGAAGTGTTTACAAATGTATGTGTCAGGTTAAAATATAATTAAAACGAGATAAGTGTGGCCCAGACAATGTATATAATTGTAATGGTTTGAGGAATTGGAATGTCAATAGTTTATGTGGATACACAGACATACATATAGATGATAGATGGCAGGACGTTTGGACATCTCTACGTGCGCGGTGCCAGAACAGCCCGACCTGACGTATAGATGGCGGCAATAGTTTGAAAGAAATTACTTTTGGTGAAACGTGGCATCCTTATAAAACATGTGTTTTAAGTTTAAAGCGTCATGTTGTTTAGTAATTTTTTTGGAGTCATCAAAAGTAAACGATCTCAGCGAATTGGTAAACATGGAAAAAATTGGTCAGCGTAATGTAATTCAATACTCTTATTATCAATATTATTAAAGCCGAGCTAGATTCTGCTCTTCCGAAATCTGCTCCTTCGTTTACGACTATAAAATATTGAGTGGCAGTATTTAAATGAGGCCGTACGAGCTGACTTTCCAGAAGCGGTTGAGAAAATCCACAAAATAGTAATGGATGATCGTCGGCTGAGCGTGTGTGAGGTATGGGAAATAAACGGCATTTCAAAAAGTGCTATACATCCCATATTGACCGAAAATTTTGAGATGAGAAAGGTGTCCGCAAGAAGGGTGCCACGTTTGCTCACAATAGAGGAAAAACAGCGTCATGAAGATGTTTTAAAAGTGGTTGACGATGTTTCACCGTAACCATGGATGAGACATGGATCCACCACTTTACACCTCAGATAATGAAACAGTCAAAACAGTGGACTGAAATGGTCATCGTATCCAAAGTAGGCGAAGATAGTACCATCTTGTACTAGTTTTTATTGATTGTCTTCAAAAAAGAGAAACAATTAAAGGGGAGTTTTACGCTAATTCATTGCAGCGTTTAAGTGACGAACTTTTGGAAAAAAACAGCATTTGCTGAAAAAGAAATGCACAATTCGCTCATGATGGCAGAAATCCATTTATTAAAGTTCGAATTACTTCATCATGCAGCTTACTCGCCAGATTTAGCTACCTCGGATTATTTTCAAACCTGACAAAATATCTTGTTTCTGGAACGCAAACGGCTTAAGCCAACATAAAGACGAACTTGATCATTTTCTTATAGACAATCAAATTGATATTTTGCTTGTCTCTGAAACTCACTTGACTCGTAGGAGTCTCTTTTCACTGCGCGGATACACTTTGTATGATACTAAGGATCCAAGAGGTAGAGCATGTGGTGGCTCAGCTATCCTAATTAAATCCAGATTAAAACGTTATTTAATGTGTGATCATTGTGAAAACTACCTTCAAGCTACTACTATTTGCTTTGAAGAACTTGGAAACAATCTAGTAATTTTGTTTGATTTTCTATATCAGAAAAAATATAGAAGTTTTTTAGATCACTAGGCCCTCGTTTCATAGTTGCTGGCGATTTTAATGCCAAGCATACATTCTGGAAGTCACGGCTTATTTCCCCGAAGGGTCGTGTTTTGTTCAACACAATTTCTAAAATGGGTATGGATGTGGTCTCAAGCGGAGAACCAACGTACTGGCCAACAGATGGGCAAAAAATACCCGATTTGATCGATTTCGGATTAACGAAGAACATCGCAAAAGAACTTGTGCATGTAAAATCTTCATTAGAACTCTCGTCTGACCACACACCCGTTATTGTTACTATTTCGAAAACCCAAAAAATTGTGTCCCCATCTGGTGATTTAACGCTTTTAAGTAATATTGATTGACTAAAATACAAAACGTTTCTTAGTACCCATTGTACAGGAAGCTTTTCGCTAAGAACACCTGATGATATTGACCTCTCGATTGCTAACTTCGAACAAAATCTCAGACTAGCTGCTCAACTTGCTACTAAACCTCCTCGTCACACCAGGCCATATAGAACTACTTCTGTAGATGATGAATAGCTATTACGTGAAAAAAGAAGAACTCGAAGAGAGTGGCAACTGCACAGATCTCCTCAACTTAAGTAACAATTGAAAGAATGCACGAAAAACCTACGGAAACTGCTTGAAACACAAAGAAACGCTAAATTGAATAGATATCTTGAAAATCTGGATCTAACAGAAAAAACTGATTACTCTTTGTGGCGTGCTACAAAAAATCTTAAAAGACCTGTTGTATGTAAGCCTCCTTTAAGAAAGGAAAGTGGAGGATGGCCTAGGAATGACAAAGAAAAGGGAGTTCTGTTTGTGGAATATCTAAAAAAAGTTTTTACTCCATATATAACCCGTAGTTCTATTATTCAGTTGCCACCTGTTACTTCACAGCATAGAGCTGTGCTCATTCGGCTATTGTTGATTTAAACCCCCAAAAAAGCATCGGGGATCGATGTGATCAGTAGTAAAATGCTTTTGGAGTAACCCCGAATAACATTAAGAATAATTCTGTTTATTTTTAATGCTATAATACGCCTTGAACATTTTCCCCCAGAATGGAAAGTTTCACTCTTTACAATGATACCTAAACCAGGTAAAGATCACACAAAGGTCGATTCGTATAGACCAATAAGTTTACTGTCCAACTTGTCAAAATTATTCGAGAGAATTTTGGTAAACAAACTTACAATATCCGTAGATCAAAATAATGTCATTCCAGCACATCAATTTGGTTTCAGACGAAAACACAGCACCACTGAGCAAGTTCACAGAATTGTAAGTGCCATTAGAAAAGCTTTTGAAGAGAAAAAGTACTGCTCTGCACTTTTTATAGGCGTCTCGCAAGCCTTCGACCGAGTTTGGCACGAGGGACTCCTCTATAAAGTTAAACAGTTGTTACCCCTGAACACACATAAGCTAATGGAGAGCTATATAATTAATAGAAAATTCTCTATAAGAGAGAACAAAAAATTTGTGAGCCCTCCACAGACAATTCATGCTGGTGTACCACAAGGTAGTATCTCGGGCCCGCTTCTATACATCCTTTACACATCAGACATGCCAACAAATGAAAACACACTTACGTCGACTTTTGCGGATGATACTGCAATTTTAAGCGTACACGAAAACCCCTCAACATCATTTCTTCTTTTACAGAGCCAGATTGAATAGCTGGAAGATTGGCTAGATATGGGGAAGATTAAAGTAAATGAACAAAGGTGTATTAACGTAACTTTTACTCAAAGAAGGGAGACTTGCCCTCAAATTCGAAGTAGGAACCAGCCTATACCTCAACATTCCTCTGTAAAATATCTCAGACTACATCTTGATCGCGAACTTACCTGGAAAAGCCATATAGACGCTAAATTAACACAAATAAAATTGAAATTAGTCCAATTCACATGGCTAATTGACAGGAACTCAAAGTTAAGTCTCGATTGTAAGTTCTTGATTTATAACTCGATTTTCAAACCCATTTGGTGCTATGGTATACAGTTATGGGGAACAGCCTCAGCTTCAAACACAGAAAGAACACAAAGATGCGATGCCAAAACAAGATTTTGAGAATGATCACAAGCGCACTATGGTACGTAAGAAGCTCCCATTTGCACAGAGACGTTTCTCTAGTAAAGTACGAAATCACTAGATATAATGGGTTTTTCAATAAGAGCGCTACAAAAGTTTAAAAAAAAAAACAAAAACAGTTTTGGATATCAATGAAATTCTTTATTCCTGTGAAAGAACGTTCGATGCCATTATGTATGGAAATCGATCTCTTTTCCATGGCCACCACGGGCACGCTTGCAGCAGTCCAGACGCTGAACCCAACTTTCGACGGTTTTCAAGCATAAATCGGCCGATACTGCTGCAATTTCACGTTCAATATTCGTACGAAGTTCCTCAATCGTCGCTGGCTTGTTGGCATAGACCATAGACTTGACGTAGCCCCACAGGAAATAGTCCAACGGCGTCAAATCGCACGACCGAGGCGGCCAATCGACTGGACCATTTCGTGAGATAACATGTTCTCCAAACTTGGTTTTCGATAAATTGATTGTGACATTCGCTGTGTGGCTTGTGGCGCTGTCCTGTTGGAACCACATGTCCTCCAAGTCCACATCATCCAATTGGGGCCAAAAATATTCGGTTATCATTGAACGGTAGCGATTCCCATTCACAGTAACGTGCCGGTCTTGATCATCACGGAAGAAGTACAGCCCAATGACGCCGCCGGCCCACAAACCGCACCAAACCGTAATTTTTTCGGGATGGAATGATGACTCATGGAGTACGTGTGGATTGCTGTCTGACCAATAACGCATATTTTGTTTATTGACGAAGCCATTCGGCCAGAAATGAGCCTCATCGCTGAAGATGATTTTTCGATGAAAATCCGAATCATTTTCAAGTTGTTGCTCAGCCCAATTCACGAACATACGACGCTTCTGGTGGTCAAGCGGCTTCAGTTCTTGCGTCAATTTGATCTTGCAAGGATGTAGGCCAAGATCTTTTCGCAAAATTCGCCACAATGACGTCACAGAGATGCCCAACGCTTGAGAACGACGTGTGAGAGACACATTTGGGCTTTCTTCAACTGAAGCCTCAGCGGCAGCAATATTCTCGACACTACGGGCACTTCTTTGTCTCACTGGTACGGGCACATTTTGTACTGTGCCTGTGGATTCAAATTTTTCCACTAGACGCTCAATTGTTGATCTGCTAGGACGTTTATGACGACCATAAATTGGACGTAGCGCTCTTAACGTTGAGGCCACTGACTCCGAATTTCGGTAGTAAATTTTAATAATTTCGACTCGTTGTTGGCTTGTATATCTTTCCATCATGAAATGGCAAACCTTACTGAAGAGAAATGTCAAAAGAGCGGCAAGAAATATGGCGTCATTTGCTGTCCCTGTCTTTCTACTTTTGTAGCGTCCCTGTTCAAAAACCCAAACTATTTGGAAAAGCTAGAGTCTCACGCGAATCCTCTAGCACGTAACTTAATCAACAATCGTATCTACCAATGCTTAAGAAGGAGGGAGACTGCGCTGATCTCATTGGATGAAAAATGGATTGATAGAATTGATTGATACAATATATGTGACCTTCTCCGAGAAAAGGGACCCAGTGTGTCCAAAAACGGGTTGTGTCAAAAACGGTGGATTCTGGTACCGAAAATAATTTTCACACACTAGGTCCCTTTTCTCGGAGAAGGTCACATATAGAATAAAAAAAATTTTGTCTGGCACTGGCTGGATTTAATATTCAAGTTTCAGTTTTAAGATTTGAATAACTTATTAGTTAGTTCACAAACCTATATGAAGATTCTATAAATAAAGATGAATTACAAAAAAAAAATGTTTTTTATAAGATCGTATTGTTCTCGGATCACCCTCGTACATCGCCTTAGAATTATGTTTTCATCCATCACAGAGAATTCTTATTCTCTCTCATAAATGTAAGTGAAGAGTTATTCAAGTGATTAGCTTAACAGAGCAATTAAACAAAGTTTAATCTACTATTGGCAAATTGCCTCTAAATGAACTGATGTTAATGGAGTTAAATAAATTTTAATTTTAAAGTGTTTATTTGATATAAACCACAAACCAAATGCTTTAATTAATGACCAAAAATTCAATAAAATATGAAAACTGTGGTTTAGTATCATGGTTAAGTGCTTTAAAGTGAATTACGAGTATGATTGAAGGATTCAGGGTGATGTTATTTAACTTTAATAATAATTATTAAAAAAAAAAAAATGAAACATAAATCTTTAAAAACCAAAGAAAGCATCAAAGCAATAAATAGTTAAACAAGAGAACCAAATATTAAATAGTTATTAAAAACAAAAGAAAACTCATAACTAAGAAAAAAAAAAAGAAAGTGATAAAGTAAAAGTACCTGATTTCCACCCTGACCGTGACATTTATAAGGATCAACGGCGCCTTGCATGTCGTCCGGTTTGGCGGCTGAATCTAGACACATATCGGTATCGATATTGGCAATCTGTAAATGTTGTTGGTAATGTGGAATTTTGCTTGTGATTTAAGAGATTCATAGAAATGTTCATAAATTAAAAGAAAGAGATAGACTTTGTGTAAAATTAACATACATATATGTAAAAGGAAGAGCATGCCATATTGCGGGAGTAGAGGAATACAAAATTTGTTTTTTTAGGTACCCATAACCTGTTTTGTTTTTTTTCCCATTATAAACTAGAATTTTGGTTGTTTGTTTTTATGTAAATATTTAAACGGAGCTTGTGGCGGTCGCAGTTTATTTTATTTTATTTTTTTTATTTTTTTTTTTTTTTTTTGCAAAATTACATTTGCATTTATAACAAACCTGATTTCCACCTTGATTGTGACAAGGATATAAGCTAACAGGCTTTTTCAAATCTTTTTTACGTGCCGGTGAATCCAAACATGTGCGACCGCCAGCACCTAAATTTCTTATCTGTGCTTGGCATAAAATACAAAAAAATAACAAAAATTTTTTTTCATATATATAAAAATATTTTAAGTTTAATTGTTAGTTTTTTTTTTGTTTAGCGGGGATAAAAACCAATTTGTTGTCTTTTGTATTATTTAATTAGAGGGGAGGAGGGGGTCAATTGTTAGCTTGTTAAAGCACTTTGGTAAATATAGAATTGTTTAAATATTGGAGCATTGCAATACTTACCTCACCGTACGCCACAGATTCACCTGGTATAAATAGTTCGGGATATATGTTGTCTAAATACCATTTGAAACTTTTACAACCCAAACGTTTGCTGTAAAAAATACAAAAAAGAAAAAACAATACAGTTATATTTATGTTAAGAAGAACTTCTTTCGAAACAATAAAGAACTTAAAATATACAAACACAAAATTTTATCTATTTATTAAAATTCTATATAATCCCGTGGTGCGTTGCTATGATAGACTCACACTAAGATTCACAGTCCAACATAATCTCATTTTGGCATGATATACTTCAACCATCGATTCCCAAACATTTTTAAGACCTCCTCAAAGTAAGATTTCAAATACGACTTTCTCCTATTGCAGAGATGACCTTCTCACCTTCTCGACCGTTTCTATCATTTTGGCAACAAAAAAAAAAAAAAAACCATTGGGATACAAATCTGGAAAATAACGTGATATGGTTCGAACCGCAGCTCGTATATTTTTTTGTAATTTTTGGGGCATTCGCTTGATAGGCCCAATAATGAAGATTAAATATTTGTTTCTCTTTTTTTCAATTAGCCAATTTAGATAATTCCATAACTGTTTCCGCTGCTTTTGGAACGGATTCACCTGGTAAAATGAATTGATTTTTGGTGCACAAGGGCGGGCCCAGAATAACCCAACTTACCGTATCGATGGCGGCAGTAGTTCGGAAAACAAATACAAATCACATGTTGCCATCACAAGAAAATGATCTCAGCGCATTAGTAAAGATGGGAAAAATTTGGTCACGTTATATAATTCAAAACTTTCATTTGAAAGGTCTCAGTCCAACCGATCTAGATTATACACTAAGGGAGTTTGCTCCTTCGTTTACGACAATAAAATATTGGTTGACAGAGTTTAAATGAGGCCATACGAGATGCCAAGACGAACACCAAAGTGCTCAACCAATTGGGGTAGCCACGACAGAAATGGTTAAGAAAATCCACAAAATGGTATTGGATGAATGTCGGCTGAAGTTGCGCGAACTAGCTGAAAAGACCAAGAAGTGGTATATATCGCATATTGATGAGAAAGCTAAACGCAATATGCATGCGGTGTTTGCACACAATAGAAAAACAGCGTCGTGAAAATGTTTCCATAGAGTACTTGGCGATGTTTCTCCCACAGTAAAGCCGAGTTTCTGTCGCGATTCGTAACCGTGAATCAGACACTTCACACCTGATACAAAGAAAGAGTCGAAACAGTGGACTGATATGGGAGAATCGTGTCCAAAGAAGGCGAAGACAGTTCCATTTGCAAGCAAGGTTATAGCATCTGTTTATTGGGATGCCCGTGGGATAATTTTTATGGATGCATCTTCAAAATGGAAAACCAATCAACGGCGAGTATTATGCTAACTTATTGCATCGTTTATGTGATGAAATTTAGAAAAAAAAAGGCCGCATTTTGTGAAAAAGAGGTGGAGTTAGCGGTTGATGGCTATTTAAGGAGCTAGACAGTTCTTACTATAGCCAGGGTTTCAAAGCTATTGGGTACCGCTGGGAATTGTATATCGAGCTGAAAGGAGATTATGTTTACAAATAAAGAAATTTTTTCCAAATTTGTTATTTTTTCTTTGTCAGGTAGGGTTTTTGTGAGACTGCCTTGGTATATTGGTGAATTCTGGTTTCATCGATATTTCGTTTTTCTCGATTTTCAGAAACCCCGACATAATTTAAATCAATAAACCATTTGATAATGCCCATAGCTTTACTTAATTCACATACTTCAACTCGTCTGCCAAGCAAAACTATATCGTGGATTTTATCGGTCTCAACTAAACGTTCAGAACGAAGTTAAACATACGGCCACGTTTAAATTCATTTACCCAATTGTAGATAATCTGCGCCAGGGACTTTGCCTTAGTTATCCTTGATTTTTTTTAGGCTGCTTGATGACAGCACGAAATTTATTTTTTGCATTTTTCGAAAATAATGCCGCTTTCTTTTCTGACAAAAAATGTCGCATTTTATTTTCACTTTTTTTGAAAGTGTATTTTTTTATATTCTAAATTAAGACCAACCTTATTTTATATATCAATCAAAAGTTCTCATAGTCGAGTGCTCGTAAATCGCAAAAAATATTATCCATTGACTTCTTTCAGGTCATAGTGTTAGAATATTTCCGCATTGTTCCCATTTTCACCCCATGACTTCAAAGAGGATAATAATCAAAATTTTTTGCATTTTATGAACACAGCACTTTGAGACCTTTCGATTGATGTATAAAATTAGGCTACTCTCAATTTACAATATATAAAAAAATACACTTTTTGAAAAAAGTGCAAATAAAATGCGACATTTTTTGTCAGAAAAGAAAACGGCATAGCAAAAGTTATATCAACCAACAGATTGTTAAAAAATAACTGAATGACGGATTTTCCACAATTTTTTAGCAGCTAGATATTTTTCAGAAACCTACTTTGATTTAAATTCTTAATGCTCCTTATGTGATTTTATAAAGACTTATTGAGTGTTAAAGCACTCCATATAATTTAATTTGTATGAGAGGTGCTATGCCCAC
The DNA here is from genome assembly GCA_963682025.1 of Cordilura impudica. Classification (NCBI taxonomy): domain Eukaryota; kingdom Metazoa; phylum Arthropoda; class Insecta; order Diptera; family Scathophagidae; genus Cordilura; species Cordilura impudica. The sequence goes on from OY821521.1 coordinate 186,355,913, forward strand.
GTCCATTTATGACTTAGCTATTCGGACTATAGACTCACACAAAGATCTCATAGTTCTTCAGATATTTTACTTTGTATGACAAGTGTCACGCCCTCTGGTACGATCCCGCCCAGTCTTGGCACTGCTACTCACATTAATGACCAATGAACTCATAAATAGCTTCAAGAGCAGGGCACAGCTGACGATAACTCATTTAAACAAACCCCACGATGCAGTATAGGACAGTGCTGTCGACTTATATAATTATTTTAAGTTCAATATCTTCAACAGGACAATTTTAAACACAAAGTCCCTGAACTTTTTTGATAGAATGTATTTAGTCACCTAAAATAATTGACCTTTTATTATACCGATTACCGTCACTTAATATAACCACCCGGTTTTCTAACCAAGTTATGAAATACGGCTGTAATAGAATTTTAATGATTTAAACAAATTTATTTAAGTACGATTGACATTGATGTTGGTAAAAATCGATTAGGCCACTCCCATTAAAATTTCCCCTTTGAGTTGGGTTTATTACACTAACGACGAAGTTTGACAAACATACTTCCAGAAGGGTGCCAAAAATGTCCTAAAAAAAATATATGTCCTTAAATTTCCTTAAAGTTATCTGATCAATTCTTCCGAAAAATATACGCTGATCATATCCTTAAATTGCATTTTTCTTACCTTATTAGTTTTGCCTAAAAATTTGCCACATTGCCTATGCAGAAATTGATATACACTCGAGGAAATAATTTTAAGACCAACACTTTATTTCGAATTACTCGAAAAGTTTTTATGCAATATTTTTAGTTTAGAGAAAACATATTTATCAACAAAAAATAAAAATAATTTTTTAAATAATGTTAAAGATAACGAAACTTGAACCTTATATTAAATTATTAAAATTTGTGTGTATAACTTTTTGAAGTCGTTGAGGTATTGAATTTATTAATCGATTTATATCATTTTGGTTTATTTTATTTCATTCTTCAGCGATGGCACTTTTTAAGCTTTTAAGGTTTTCGTATTGTTTCCCATTAGAAAGGAGTTGACGAGATAATGATGCCCATGAATTTTCGATTAGATTTAAATCAAGGCTGCAGGCCGGCCAGTCTAACACGGGTATATATTGGGACGAAAAGAAGGCCTTAGTTGTCTTGGAACTGTGTACAGAAGCACTACAGATGCTCTATATTTTTTTCAGAGTTCATTTTTGAGGATTCAAAACATGACAGATATTGCAGCCCATATCATAAGTAATCCCCCAACAAAATTTCTTGACATCCTCTGATCTCACTTAAAATTTCTATTAGGCCTATAATTCTGAAATCCATCGGGGCCGTCAACATTTAGTATATTCCAGATTATTATCTGCATTATCAAAACTGTACGCTAAAAAATTAAATCTCATTGTACCTTAGAAGTGTGTGATCATTAGTCATCATTTGAGTATCACTTGGGCAAAATACATATTAATAATTAAAAATTATTGCAGCTTTTTCCGAGTTTTAAGTGATGGATCAAAAGAGAAGAGAAATAAATGTGGTTGAAAGGAAAATTATTGTAAATCTTTGGGAAGATGGTAAAAATTATCGGCAAATGGGAAGAACTGTGGGATGAGCGTGGACATCAGTAAGAAGACTTTGAAACAACAAGCATCATAACTTCTAAGCCAGGATCTGGCTGTCCACGTCGAAGAAAATTTGTAAAACAGCTGCACTCCAAATAACGGCAGATATAAAACAAAATTTTAACAAGATCATTAGTGTATCAACAGCAAGAAGAAATTTAAGAAAATGATACCATGGCCGTGTAGACCTCAAAAAATCGTTCATCTCGTTGGTCAACCGAAAAAAACGTATTGAATTTGCAAATAAATAGGTAAATATGGGCCCAGTGTTTTGTAAAAAGTAATTTTTTCCGATGAAAATAAATTTAGCATTTTCGGAATCAGGAAAATGCAAATTATATGTAGAAAATCAGGTATCGCTCTTAATAAAGAAAACTTGTAGCCAACTGTAAAGCATGGTGGAGTAGCAGTTATGATGTGTGGATGTATGGCAGCTGGAGGAGTAGGTAAGTTAGCATTTATCGATTCAACGATGGAGAAAAATGCCTACTTAGATATACTGAAAAGGAATCTAAAGCAGAGTGCTGAAAAATTGGGGTTTGCCTAGCGAGTATTACTTTCAAAAAGAACGACCCAAAGCATACAGCTAAAGTTGTTAAGCTTTAACTCCTATATAATATGCCAAGGAAGCCGCCTACTCCTCCACAATTACCTGATATTAACCCAATAGAGCACTTACATTCTAGAAAGCATATTGTAAGCCAATGCAAAAGTAACAAAGCAAGAGTAGGAGAAGATTTCGGCTGAAGAGACTACGAACATGGTTAATTCCACGCAAAAAAGGCTCAGAGAGGTTCTTAATTGACGTGGCTATCCCATCCGATACTAAGTTATAATTTATTTTTTAATTTTACTTCATTTATTAAATTTTTATAATAGGGGCGTAGTTATTTTATTATAAATATTTGCCGATAAAATCATCTCTAATTATAAAGCACCTGCAATACAATATTTAATTAATAAAAATTTCTTTTCTTAACAGAATTTGTTGTTGCTTCTTTTTAGTATTAGTAAATAATACTCTATGAGGGCATAGGCGGGCAATTAACATTTGTTGTGGTACCTCCCATTACCAAGTGGAATATCTGAGGCATTGTGCTAGCGAAAGTGATAACTTGAAAATTACAATAAGTTCAACGCACGACGGGTATTAATAGTTTCGAGGATTACTGAATTTGGAAATATTTCAACTACTCTAAATGTGTTCCACTCTTTTTTATATATACGTATTTATACATTTCTTTTTGACATCAATGTGTTTTGTTGAAATTTATTTATTGTCGTAAATACTTACCGCAATTCTCTGCGTTCACTAACATCACCAAAATCACCTTTATCATTGCCAATCCGTTGATAATAATATTTTGAATAGTCATCCAACCAAACTTCAGCCAAACGGACAGAATTCTTCTTAAGTACATTAACACCTGAGCGCCACTAGAATGAGAATGAAAATATGAAAGAACACGTGACTAAACATTTACATATATTTTAAAATAAATACGGACTATAAAGGATGAAAGAGCATATTACGGAATAAGCATGTACATTAGGGTGGCCCTTAATAAAAAAAAGTGTTCAAACTCTCGGTCGCACCCCCTAGAAATATGTAAATAACAAAAACACTGAGAAATACCAATTTTTGGGCCAATCAAAAAATATTTAGAGGTGGCTCAACGCGATTGAAAATTTCAAGTGTGTTTTATATGGGAAAATATGACTTTTTTTCAGATTATACGAAAATTTCGTTCTATAGTTTAATTTTTCCGAAAAATTGTTATATAATTCGAAGCCAGTATTTAACTGCATTTTCAAAAAGCTATAAAACTTCAAAATCGATTGAAAACTCGCCAAGAAATAGCAAATGCCCCAGATCACTTATGTGCCAAAAAAAAAAACTAGGTCAGGAAATTTGATGGCATTTTTTTCAACATTGAGAAATTGATTAAAGCCATATTTTTTTCTGTTTCTATACTCACAGGTCCTCAGATATGAAGTACTGTTTTATTGCCACGTTTTTAACCTATTGCGCATTTAGACCGAAAATGGAAAATTTTGTTGATAAAATTTTGAAAACTCCTTTTTCAAGTTTTAAAAAATTTTCTTAAACAAAATTTACAAAAATGAATTTGGCACTTTAAGGGATTGTTAACCACATGCCACAGATTAACTGTGTGAATTTTTAAGTAAATCCCTTTGCCAGAATTTTTTTGGCAAGCATTTTATTTTTGCGGATTTCGAGAAAAATGGAATTTTTGTAAAATATTCTGTAAATGTACTCTTTCTAAATACTTTGTATCAAAAATTCATCACTTTTCTACTTTTAAATGTTATATGTTATCTTAATAGCCTAGGGTTTCGGAAAAAATTATTTGACCCCATTAACCCTTATGTAATTGGGGTCACATATGAGCCCAAGCTAATAAAAGACAATTTATACAAAAAATTCAAATATTTTGTAAATGCTATTGAATTTGTAGATGCGACGCTTAAAGTATAATAACCAAATGCGTAGAATTTCCGTTCCTAAAATTTGAGGTTAATCTGAGAATGTTAACCCAGTATTTGCCAAAGCCACCTTTGGATTTTAAGATATTTTTAAATAAAAATTACCGAAAACGAGTTTTTCTATTAAACTCGATGAAACAACTATTTAGAATTTAACAAAAATAATTCGGTTAATTTTTATTTATTTAATTCTTCAGTGCTCCTGGGATCAAAATAATCCATTGTGACACACCTTTGGTGCAATTATCTGCTTATTGCTTCCGAATATAAATTAAAACAACAGTTAATCAGTTTTGTTCTAAAATTGTTTTATATATCTATGGTCACAAGCATTAATCGCCTAAGTCGAAAATCATGCTTTTGAGAAAAATAACTTTTTATATAAATGTAATGGGGCTTCATTACGACTTAGGTCAGAATGTTTTCATTAATAACTTTTTACTAAACAGTGTTAGAGAAATGGGGATTTCACGTAAATATAAAACGTTTTTAGTAGAATACGAAAGCATACATAACTCAGATCGTTCTTAACTCGACTTAGGCGGTTATCGCTTGTGACCGCAGATATAAAAACTATCTATATTATTCTAAATAAAATAAGAAGACCCACAAATAACCCAAAGCTAATAAAAGACAATTTTTTCAAAAGAATATAAAATTAATTCTATTTATTTTCGTGTATTTAAAGATGATTTAGTGTCCTATTCAAATTGTTTTCTGTAATGACTTACGACTTGCACTAAGTATTGCTTTTTTTCATTAGCTAAAACAGGCGTTAACCCAATGTTTAACAATGTTGAGTTATAGTTCAGCAGTCTTCTTATTTTATTTAGAAAAATATAGATAGTTTTTATACATAAAATAATTTTATAACAAAATTGGTTAAAAGTTTTTTAAATAAATATTCGCGAGCAATAAGCAGATAATTGCGCCAAAGATATATCTCAATGGATAATTTTGATCCCACTGAGCACTGAAGGGTTGAATAAATAAAAATTAACCAATATATATTTTTCTTAAATTCTAAATAGTGGTTTCATCGACTTTAATAGAAAAACTCGATTTCGGTAATTATACCCTATACCACTATGTGGTTTGGGTATAATGACTTTGTGCTGCTGTTTGTAACAACCAAAAATATTTCACCTAGACCCATCTTTAATTATACCGATCGAATCAGAATCACTTTCTGAGTTGATTTAACAATGTCCGTCCGTCCGTCTATGTGTCCATGTAAACCTTGAAATCAAACTGCAGGTCGCAAATATGAATATATTTTGATGAAATTTGGTATATTAGCTTTTATCGGCCATGGGATGAACGCTATTGAAATTGGTGAGAATCGGTCCATGTTCAGACCCCCATACAAATTACCCCTATGAAATCGACATAAATTGTCATAAGATCCAAATTGTCATATAGATCTTACTCAAATTGGGTTTATATGCGTTCATTACATCCATTAATGAGTAGTCCAAAAATTATCCCTGTGGCCCCATATAGAGCTGCTTCCCGATTTTCACTTAAATCTATTAAAAAACAAAAATATTGCACTGATTCTTCTCAAATTTTGTTTGTATATATTTTTGCAAAATACAAGAGACTTTACCAAACATGATCAGGATCGGTCCATTTTTGGACCTAGTCCCCATATAGATATAGCATCCGATATGAACTTTTTCATATCTGCAGCCAAAAAAATTAATAAAAATCCCACTCAAATTTGGTTTTTGCTTATTTTCTATGTCCAGTTAGTTGGGCCTAAGAGATAGGGTTTCTAAACGCATGGTATAGGTTATCGTATAGTCGGTCTAGACCGACTATAATTTTCTTACTTGTTTTTATTTAAAAATATCTTAAAATCCAAAGCTGGCCTTGGCATATAATAGGATAACGTTCTCGGATTTATCCTAAATTTTTAGCATGGAGATCAGCACTTACAAAATATTTAAATTTTTTTAATAAATTGTCTTTTATCATATGTGACCCCAATTCCGAAACCCTAGGCTATTAAGATAAAATATAACATTTAAAAGTAGAAAAGTGACGAATTTTTGATACAAAGTATTTAGAAAGATTACATTTATAGAATATTTTACAAAAATCCCATTTTTCTCGAAAACCGCAAAAATAAAATCGTTGTCAAAAAAATTCTGGCATGGGGATTTACTTAAAAATTCACACAGTTAATCTGCAATATGTATTTAACAAAACCTTAAAGTGCCCAGATCCATTTTTGTAAATTTTGTTTAAGTAAATTTTTTAAAACTTGAAAAAGGAGTTTTCAAAATTTTATCAAAAAAATTTCACATTTTCGGTCTCAATGCTTAATAGGTTAACAACGTGGTAATAAAACAATACTTCATATCTGATTACTCATAAGTATAGAGACCAAAAAACAATTATGGCTTTAAACAATTTTTCAATGTTGAAAAAAATGCCATCAAATTTCATAACCTAGTTTTTTTTTTGGCACAAAAATGGTCTGGGGCATTTGCTATTTCTTGGCGAGTATTTATTCGATTTTGAAGATTTATAGCTTTTTGAAAAGATAATATCATACCGATCTCGAATTATATAACAGTTTGTCGGAAAAATCCAACTATAGAACGAAATTTTAGTAAAATCTGAAAAAAGTAAAAATATTTTCCCCATATAAACACACTTGAAATTTTCAATCGCGTTGAGCCACCCCTAAATGTTTTTTGATTGGCCCAAAACTTTATATTTCTCAGTTCTTTTTTGCTATTCGCATATTTCTAGGGGTTGCGACCGAGAGCTTGAACACTTGTTTTTCCCTCCATATAATGAAGGGTCACCCTAATGTACATATGTATGTATATTAAAGTAGACTCGGTGATATTATAACCTAAATATAAAGTTATACATCCTTACTTATTTACACATAAACCTATTCCACATTTATGGTTTATAAAACCCAACTAGAAATTTGTGGCTTAAATTGGTTTTTAATTATGGTGGTGGACTTGTTTTTGTGTCGCTATCGTTGTGGATACTGCTGTTTTTCTTCTTCTTCTTTTTTGTTATTTAAGCATTAAATTAGTTTTTGTTCTTGATAAAAAAAAAGGGAACAAAAGAACATAAAAAAAGTTAATGAAAGAATAACAAACTATTCATGAGACTCGTAGATAAATTACTTTTAAGGCATGAAAGCATAACATTTTGGTCAGTAATGAAATTTACTGGTTCGAGAATTATATTATTAAAAAGGATTTTATGAAATTACACATTTTTAAATACTAAATAAAAGAGGGAGTAAAAAAAATTTGTTTTCACATTTGCAAGACTATCAGTTTTAAAAGAGCAATACTTTATAATTTCTATACCTTTCAAACAGCATATAACTTATGATAAATATATTACAAAAAATAAATATTCAATACTATAAAAAAAATTTTTTTTGAAAAATTGTAAAAACATTGACCGCTTTGAGTTCACAATTTATAAAAGAAAAATTTTATAGTTTTGAAAAATTATTAATTTTTGAACTCTTTCTTTTAAGTCAAACTCTCTGTCTGTCTGTCTGTCTGTCGTGGGGCAACCCCATTCCCCCTTATCCAATTGGTCTGAAACTTGGCCCATAGTCTTGTTGTGACTACAGATTAATTTTGGGGTAGTTACACACAATCACGCACAGTCACGGAGTGATCTAAATGTCATATCCCCTAATCCGATCGATCTGTAACTTGGTTGATATACTTGCTGTAAAGAAAGATTAACTTCGACATAGTCACGCACAGTTACGCATAGTCACGCACAGTCACGGAGTGATTTAAAACCCATTTCCCTTTGTCGGATCGATTTGAAACTTGGTCGATAGACTTGTTGTGAAAAAAGATTAACTTTGACATAGTCACGCACTGTAACGCACAGTCACGGAGAGATTCAAAACTCATATGCTGCCTTATGCATATGAGATTTGAAACAGTTTTAATAAAAACTTTGTTTTTATGTGCTAGATTATTATAAAGGGTCCGCCATCTAACGTTTTTTTTTCAACTAGTGCTTATTTCGTGAATGGTAACACTTAGCTCATGTCTGATTTGACAGATAATTAGTTTTATCCTTCCGCTGAACGAATATGGTTGTGTAAACGCTGGGAAATATTGCGACATTACTTTGAAAATCATGGTAATGTTGCAGAATGTGTGCGAAAATTGCGTACGGATTTTGGAAGAAGAGAAGCACCGTCAGCTCCGTATGTTCGTTAGCTTGTGAAAAAAGTGAAAGAAACTGGCATCCTCATCGATAAACCAAAGCGTGAAAAGCCAAAATCAGTGCGTACACCCGAGAATATTGCTGCTGTGGCAGAAAGTGTGCGTGAAGCGCCATCAACATCAATTCACCGTCGTTCTCAAGAATTGAACATTTCGGAGGCATCATTGAGACGAATTTTGCATAAAGACCTTGGTATGACGCCATACAAAGTCCAATTGGTTCAGGAGTTGAAGCCAACTGACCATCCAATGCGTTTTCGCTTCGCTAAGTGGGCCTGTGATCGACTTACAGAAGATGCCGATTTTGCCAAAAAAAAAATACATTGAAAAGCCGATACACCCAAAACGAGTCACTGTTTGGTGCGGATTTTGGTCCAGAGGCATAATTGGGCCATTTCTCTTCGAAAATGAGCAAGGAGTGACCGTTACAGTCAATGGCGATCGTTATCGGGCCATGTTGAACGAATTTTTGTTCACAAAAATTGAAGAGGAGGATATTGGCAACATTTGATTTGAACAGGACGGCGCTACGTGTCACACAGCCGAAGCTACACTCGATGTTTTACGCCCTGTTTTTCGAAGATCGCATTATCAGCCGCAGAGCTGATGTCGTTTGGCCACCTCGGAGCTGCGATTTGACACCGTTGGACTATTATTTGTGGGGTGCCCTCAAAGATAAGTGTTACGCCAACAAGCCAGAGACAATTGACGCTTTATAGGACAATATTCGTGAAGCCATTGGTGAAATACAGCTGCACACAATCGATAATGTGCTTAAAAATTGGACCGAACGTGTAGGCTACTGCATGGCCAGCCGAGGCAGCCATTTGAATGAAATTATTTTCCATTATTAACCGGAAGGATTGTACTTTCAAATAAAAAAAGAAATTTGAGATATTCAGTAGTTTTTTTTATAGCATTTTCAAAAAAAAAGTTATTTGGCGGACCCTTTATATATTTGTGAGTATAAAATATATTTATTTTAAGTTATATTTTGTTCTAAAAGTATTGCTCAGTGGTTTCCCCCATAGGCCAAAAATCAAAAAAATTAATGTTTTTCTTCTGAGCTTTATTGCACTAGATTTATTGATAACACTCTAAATTTTATGAATCTATTAAATTTTGTTTGTTTTTTTTTTGCGAGATTTAATGTTTGTGTCCGTTGAAAGTGAAGGTATGTTTATATTTCATATATTATGGTTGTATAGTCATAAAATAAAACTTAAGTTTATCTAAAAAGTTATTCGCGATATTGTGGCAGAAGTCTCCAAAAACCCTAAAAATATTAAATTTTAACTTATTTTCTACCAAATCAAATAATAAAAGCTGCAAAAATATAAGCCCATTAAAAAATCCCTGAAGAATACTTTTTTGACCTTTTCAAAACACGTCTTTTAAAAACTATTTTTTCACTTCTTATAGATCCAATTGTAGATTTTTTACCCCTCTTTAAATTAAAAAATATTCTTGCCGCGGGTTTTTGCATATTTTCGCATAATGATGTGATTTACATAGTCACCCGATGAAAAATAATGAAAAATCGCATTTTGTTTGTTACTAATTCTTTTTAAGAATATGAGTAAAGAGAACTAATTTCTTTTTAATTGTTGTTATTTCAAATTTTATATTGCAATTTTATGGTATTTGACTTACAGTTACGAGGAAAGAGAAAACATTTTTTTCAGAAATGAAAAGTGTCAAAACAAATGTGAAATTTTAGTTCTTATAATTAATTGTTTTCGCGATAGTGTTAAAAGCTTCGAAAATATCAATATGGAAATTAAAATGGAAGGTTTATTCGGTCAGTGCCAATTTTCTAGAATATATTTTCTTGATACTTGGAGTTCCACAGCTGCTAATTATCATTCGAAAGAAAAAAATATTTCAAATTATGGAGGAAAAATTGAAAACTGAAAAAATAAAATTCGACCTGAACAATTTAAAAAAAGTTTTAAAAAGCCTTTGTAAGCAGATTGGTAAGCTTTGGAAGAAAAATCATCGAAGCAAATTAATTATGTTGAAGGCGCATAAAAAATGGTTTGAAAGTCTTGAAATTATTCAGCTAGAAGCAAAATCCCTTGAAAAAGAACTACCTGCACCTAGTCAAAAACGTGGACGACGTGCTAAGGAATTTTAAAAGAACAAAGAACAAAGAGGCGTAAAATATCTAAAATAACGGAAGGTGATAATTGTTTAACCGAAGTTTTACAAAAATGCAATTTTCCCACGACAGACAATTTGGAAGATTACGAGGTTTTGGCTCTTTTCGTTGAAACAAAACTTACTAAGCGACAATACTTAACAATAAGAAATAAATGAATAAAAAAATATCGAAAAATTTTTTCCCAGGCTATAAAAGTATATTGGCTGCTAAGAAAACCTGTTAACCAAGCACAGAAAACATTACAGTTACAGAGTCGAATGCAGAGGTCGATCTACAAGCTCTCCTTGATCATACGGCTAATCGAATTGTGCAACTGCAAGATCAAGTTCTTGATGAAGCATTAGGCCCAGGAGAAAAACATTTAACACTGTTTGGAAAATGGGGATTCGATGTCAGTTCTGGTCATAGCCAATTCAAGCAGATTTATGGATGACAGTTCCCTCTTTGTGACATCCTAAGTTCCGCTTCAGCTTGTTACGGAAAACAAAACTTTAATATGGAAAAACTCGCGCTCGTCATCCACTCGATATTGCAGGTCTTTGAGGTTTCAATTCAAAAAATAAACTTCTCAACGGTATCAAAATAAGGAACGTTATTTTTAATCGAAAGTTTTTGCACTTTCTCCCACCGAAATAAATAAACCAAAACAAACAAGTAAAAAAAATTATAGTCGGTCTAGACCGACTATACGATACCATATACCATGCGTTTAGAGACCCTATCTCTCAGGCCCAACTAACTGGACATAGAAAATAAGCAAAAACCAAATTTGAGTGGGATTTTTATTAATTTTTTTGGCTGCAGATATGAAAAAGTTCATATCGGATGCTATATCTATATGGGGACTAGGCCCGAAAATGGACCGATCCTGACCATGTTTGGTAAAGTTTCTTGTATTTTGCAAAAATATATACAAACAAAATTTGAGAAGAATCAGTGCAATATTTTTGTTTTTTGATAGATTTATGTGAAGATCGGGAAGCAACTCTGTATGGGGTCTATGACTAAAAGTTGTCCAATAGGGATCATTTTTGGACTACTGATTAATGGATGTAATAAATACATACAAACCCAATTTGGCTACGATTTATATGATAATTTGGATCTTATGGCAATATATGTTGATTTCATAGGGGTCATTTGTATGGGGGTTAGGTCTGAACATGAACCGATTCTCACCAATTTCAATAGCGATCATCCTATGGCCGATAAAAGTTTTTATACCAAATTTTATCGAAATATATTCATATTTGCGACCTGCAGTTTGATTACAAGCTTTACATGGACACACAGACGGACGGACGGACATCGTTAAATCGAATCAGTTAGCGATTCTGGTTCGATCGGTTTAATAAAAGATGGGTCTAGGTCAAATAGTTTTGGTAGTTACAAACAGCAGCACAAAGTCATTATACCCAAACCAAATAGTGGTATAAGGTATAAAAATACGTATAAAGCATGGCATAAAACTGACCATGGTTGACGGCAAAGTTTGTAAAGCTAACTGGAAAACCTGTAAGAACGAACGAGTTTTGAAGAGAAAACAATTTATTCAGCAACGATTTCGGGCCGAAATGGGACTTTTGGTAGATAGGCCAAAAGCTGGTGGTTGCGGAAACTCGAACAATGGCAACACAACGCGGAGATTTTTTTAAAATGTTGAGCTTTCATCAAAAATAACAGGAATCGATAAGGACATTTTGCAAAGATGTGCCACAAATCTCCAAGCTATAAATTCTGGATTTGAAATTAATGCCGAAAAGTTTGAGGAATATGCTGTAGAGACAGCTAGAAAACTTGTTCAGGAATATCCCTGGTACTACCTCCCTCCATCGGTACACAAAATTCTGATCCATGGTGCTGAGGTGGTCAAGCATGCGTTTTAGTGTCAATAGGGGAATTATCGGAGGAAGTAGCTGAAGCAAAAAATAAGGATATAAAACAGTTTAGATTGCAACATACATGAAAAATATCCCGCATTGCCACAAATACAGATCTTTTAAATAGGCTGTTTTTAAGTTCAGATCCATTTATTTCTAGAGCCCGAAACTAACCAACAAAGAAAACAAGTAGTTTAAGTCGAGGAGTTTTAAATTTGCTTAATATTTGATATATGTATATTAATATCTTATTCTGAGAGTTCAGAAAAAAACACACACTGAATAAAAAACTCGTACATATATGTAAACAAACATAACTTAGACCAACACACACATATTTTTATTTTCACATCAATTATGTTTGTTTTTAAATTTTCTTCGGTGCCCAACACAACCATGACTGTGTTCGTTTTAATATTTCGTTATTTACACGAACATTTTTGTATCACGTACTTTTTGTTTCAATCACACATAAAGCACACATTTTTGAGTGTTGCTTTATTTGAAGTTCATGTGCTGGTACGTGTACTGAAAAAAAAAAAAAAACGGAACATGTACAATAAACAGGTTCGAGTTCAGTTATATTTTAAGTCGTGTTGTGGCTCGTGTAGTAAGAAAAAACAGAACATGTACAATAAACAGGTTCGAGTTCAGTTATATTTTAAAAACGACTATGGCTACAGTTGTTAATATTTTTCCAAAAAATTTGCAAACTTTAAACTCTTCGGGCATGCTATCAGCTGACAAATTTTGAAGACACTAGCTTTTGATGTGTAAACATCTATACGCGCAGGGGGTTAATTTCTATTTCAGAATACAATCACAAAAACAGCGTACATGTGAGAGTCACATCTTTCGCGTAAGATGTGACCATTAAGACAAATCGGTATAACTTATGATTGTTTGGTGAAAAAAATTATTGTATGAAATAAACTTTTTGTCGCTGTTTTCTGCATTTTATTTATTACCAGATGTTTACACTTTTCCCCTGTGATCGGACTCACATGCATTTTTTAGTTTTGGAGGTATAGATTTTTGACCGCTTGTCCATATAAGGGAAACCACTGTGTATTGATATTATGCAGTTTTGCTATTTTAAAATTGAAGAAAACTAATAAATGGCTTAATAATTTATTTAAAAAAGAAACAATAATTTAGCTTGCTATTTTCTAGCAAGTGTTTGTGATTTTTGACTTAAAATTCATACGTACCACCATACAAAACTCCCTAAAGGGTTTTATTAAATAATACCGGCATTTAAACATGATCGCACGTATCTTATATAGTTATTCGATAAGCTTTACAAATACCTTTCATATGATGTCTAATTTGTTTATGGTTTCTTCGACTCAAATGTGCAAAGTCAACAACAATTGACAAAACGGCCATTATTGGTACACACAGAAAAAATATTTGCCAACCGAATTGTTGTAAAATAGAACAACTGTATTTTCGATTGTATCAACAGAAATTTAATATCATCTGCTAATTTTTTATTATGATAAAATATTTACTGTTAAGACAATAGAATTGTAATCATTGTGAACCCGAAAATCGGTTATTAGCATTATCGCAATTTGGTTGGTAATAAATTCGGTAGCCACAATGAATCTGTTTTCTGTGTGTACCTTTTTTATACAATGGACAGCTAAAAAAAAAACTACGAGCCGTTTATAACCTCGTGTTCTATACCGTATCGAAAATTCATCACGATCTGCGAACAATAGATAATATTTGAGAATTATATAGTTTCAATTTTTTAGGAAAACTCTCAACCTTTGAGCACCAAGACTCGTGTCATTGTGACACCGCAATTGTTTTGTTGAAAAATTCTGACCCAGAGCAAGGCACAGCTACAGTTATGTTACAACAGTTAAACTTATTCATCTGGTAAACAATAAACTTTAGCCTACACACACACACACACAGACACACACGCTGAATTAATGTCATATATTCATAGCCGTGTAGTGTTTCACATATAAGTACATTAATTGTGAAAACATGACCAGTGTTTACTTACTTGGCCATTGCATAGAACTATTGTTTGTTTGTTTTTGTTTTCAGATTTTTCTCATTCTCTATAAACAAGTTTTTATTAAAGTCAACATATGTTTGACGCGGTTATATACTCGTATGTAGTTTATGTTAAATTTGATATTACTCCCCAAAGTCTGCTACGAAAATCGTGCCTAGTTTTTACACATACATACATATACCTATCTATATGTACACTCCATTTGTGTTATTGGAAATGTTAGTATTTTAATTATTTCGTATATGAAAATAATTGGACGACCGAATATGAAGTTGAGGATCGGTACGAAATTTTTAAGGTTTTTTACGATATCTTTATTCGAACCTACAAACATGCTATCCATTATCTGGATCTGTTCAATTGGACAAAACGTCCGTTAACAATAATAGGTGGTGATCCGATCCTTTCTCTTGAAAAGGCCAATATCTATAATATTAATAGACAAGGCGATTTCTTGTGTCATATTCTACACCTTCAATTACCAACCGATTTTGACAAAAAATATACCATTTGAAAGGTATTTCTTTGCAGATGTTCACCATATTTACAGATGTGTATCATCTGTTATAGTTTTTTAGAGTAAAATTCATAAAACACAGACTTAAGCTTTAAATAAAAAACTATACAATGCTGTGTGTGTGTTTATTAAATTTGTGTCGAGTTGTGAATTATTTATAAAATTATTTATGAATGAAAAAATAAAATTTCCAGGAATTTGAACTCGAATTTCAAGAGCTGAGCTGGGCTCTGCTAGTTATTAATTAATATACAACAGATTGCAATTAGTATTTGAACAATCCAAAATTAATATCGTGAAGATTTGATTGTAAATTTATTTGTGATACGAATTCGTTAGTTGGGAAGTGTGAGCTATTCTTCAAAAAATGGCCCTGTCGTAAAAGTTTTAACAAGTACACAAACTGGTAATGTAAAGGGTTTTTCAATAAGAGGGCTACAAAAGTTTTTTTTAAATAAAACAAAAACGGTTTCGGATATCAATGAAATTCTTTATTCCTGTGAAAGAACGTTCGATGCCATTATGTATGGAAATCGATCTCTTTTGCATGGCCACCACGGGCAAGCTTGCAGAAGTCCAGACGCTGAACCCAATTTTCGACAGTTTTCAAGCATAAATCGGCCGATACTGCTGCAATTTCACGTTCGACATTCGTAAGAAGTTCATCAATCGTCGCTGGATTGTTGGCATAGAACATAGACTTGACGCAGCCCCACAGGAAATAGTCCAACGGCGTCAAATCGCACGACCGAGGCGGCCAATCGACTGGACCATTTCGTGAGATAACACGTTCTCCAAACTTGGTTTCCAATAAATTGATTGTGACATTCGCTGTGTGGGCTGTGGCGCCGTCCTGTTGGAACCACATGTCCTCCAAGTCCATATCATCCAATTGGGGCCAAAAATATTCGGTTATCATTGAACGGTAGCGATTCCCATTCACAGTAACGTGCCGGTCTTGATCATCATGGAAGAAGTACAGCCCAATGACGCCGCCGGCCCACAAACCGCACCAAACCGTAATTTTTTCGGGATGCAATGATGACTCATGGAGTACGTGTGGATTGCTGTCTGACCAATAATGCATATTTTGTTTATTGACGAAGCCATTCAGCCAGAAATGAGCCTCATGGTTGAAGATGATTTTTCGATGAAAATCCGAATCATTTTCAAGTTGTTGCTCAGCCCAATTCACAAATATATGACGCTTCCGGTGGTCAAGCGGCTTCAGTTCTTGCGTCAGTTTGATCCTGTAAGGATGTAGGCCAAGATCTTTTCGCAAAATTCGCCACAACGACGTCACAGAGATGCCCAATGCTTGAGAACGACGTGTGAGAGACACATTTGGGCTTTCTTCAACTGAAGCCTCAGCGGCAGCAATATTCTCGACACTACGGGCACTTCTTTGTCTCACTGGCACGGGAACATTTTGTACTGTGCCTGTGGATTCAAATTTTTCCACTAGACGCTCAATTGTTGATCTGCTAGGACGATTATGACAACCATAAATTGGACGTAGCGCTCTTAACGTTGAGGCCACTGACTCCGAATTTAGGTAGTAAATTTTAATAATTCGACTCGTTGTTGGCTCGTATATCTTTCCATCATGAAATGGCAAACCTTACTGAAGAGAAATGTCAAAAGAGCGGCAAGAAATATGGCGTCGTTTGCTGTCCCTGTCTTTCTACTTTTGTAGCGTCCCTGTTGAAAAACCCTTTATTTACGAGTAGTATTGATATTGTAAATTAGCTCTTTTCACAGTAGTTTTACCCTATACCACTATGTGGTTTGGGTATATCGACTCTGAGCTGCTGTTTGTAACTATCACAAATATTTGACCTGAACCCATCTTTTGTTATAGCAATTAACACAGAATCACTTTCTGAGTCGATTTAGCGATGTCCGTCTGTCCGTCCGTCTGTGTGTCCATGTAAAACTTGTAATCAAACCACAGGTCACAAATATGAATATATTTTAATGAAATATGGTACATAAGCGTTTATTCATAGGACGAACGCTATTGAGTTTAGTGAAACTCGGTCCATGTTCAGACTTAGTCCCCATTCAAATGACCCCTATGAAATCGACTTAAATTGCCACAAGATCTAAATTATCATACAGATCTCAGTCAAATTGGGTTTGTGTGTGTTTATTACATCCATTTATCAGTTATCCAAAAATAAACCCCATATGGCAATTCTTAGTCATAGGCCCCATATAGAGCTTCTTCCAGATTTTCACTTAAATCGATCAAAAATAAAAATATTGCACAGCTTTTTCGCAAATTTGGTTTCTATATATTCTTTACAAATATAAGTGACTTTACCAAATACGGTCAGGATCGGTCCATTTTTCGACATAGTCCCCATATAAATATAGCTTCCGATATGAACTTTTTCATATCTGCAGCCAAAAAAATTAATAACAATGCCACTCAAATTTAGTTTATTCTTATTTTCTATATCCACTTAGTTGGACCGAAGAGATAGGGTCTCTAAGCCATGGTATAGTCGGTCTAGACCGACTATAATTGTCATAGTTGTTTTTTTTTAAAGCGACAAGCAGACACAACCGAACACTTTTACACCCAATACTTGAATCTTCTAGATAATTTCTCACAAATTTCGACTCATGGCATTCCACAACCTACATATTCTCCTAATTTTGCACCGTGTTGAATCGATGGAAGAGATAAAAGTTGAATTAGTGTGGGTTTCGACCATTTCGGAAATTGTAATAACAACTATTACGTGGATTGGAAAGAAGCGTTGCCATAATTGTATTGTATCGAACGGAAATTACTTTAAAGTTGACGATATTGATTTGGAAGAAGAACTGAAGATTTTTCATCTTATAAGAAAATGTACCTTTTTACATTTTCGAAGTACTTGTTAAAGGCAACATTTTTTCTTATTAAAAGCCCGTATTAAATTCCTGGGTAATTATCAAATTAACTTCCACATCTGCATCCATCACAAATATTGGGAAATCAATGACGAGACTTGAGTTAACTTAAAACTTGATAAAAAAAAAAAAAACGAATCGATAATTCTGTGGTTTTCTGGAATAACCGCGTATGTCATAAAATCAAAATGTTCAGGGGAGCCAAAAAAACGTTATATTTGAAATTATGGGCTCGATATAAAGATTTTGGAGCTTTTTATTTAACAGTCCTGTAGGTATGGGCAATAAATACTTTATATTAAATTTTGAGTCAAAAATCTTCAGAGGAATAGATCCTAGAGAAGGACGAAAAAACAATACGTAGATTACACTTAAAGTGTGTGCAGATAAGACAACTTATGTCAACAAATGTCGTTTTCTTTGAAAATGAAAACTACATATGCAACCACCCATGTAGACATAACTTGTTGTTGCTTGAAAAATGGATTTTTTTGTTCGTCAACAAAAAGTTAACGGGACTTAGGATGAGAATATAACAACGTATCAAGAATAATGGTCACAAAAAATAACAGAAATAAACACAAAAGTTTTTACAAGTGGTTATAAACTGAAAACTAATCGAAAATTATTTTTAATTTTTTTTTATTAATAACAACGTATGTCGCTATGTGTTGTTTTCTGAGAAAATAATTTATCAGCGATCAAACGTAGGTTGACATATGTCGTTAGTACTGCAAATTAATTTAATAAACATTTAAGTTACGTCGTTATTTAAAGAAAAAAACTCAGAAATGGTCAATATTTAAAAAAAAAATTTAACACAATTTAACAAGAGCGTTAAAAATTAATATAATTGGCATCGTTAACTCAAAACTGACAAAAATGGACATACGTGGTTATTCCAGAAAACCACAGAATTTTGATACCTTCAAAAACCTGTATTTGAAACTACATATTTATTAAACGTATTGCAAACGTTTTTCATTTCGTACTTTTCTTAATTTTCTTAATTGAACAATACACCTTCGGTCGAATTTTAAGCCTTTTTCAGCTAATCGGCTTACATTTCCAACAGCATACTTCAGTTACAATTTTAATCAGTGGAGTTTTATACCTTCGCACCGCAATTTGTGTGTGTTAAATAATATTTATTTCGTTTCGTTTTCGTTCTCTTTTTTGTGTCCAATTTTAGTGGTGCTCTGGTGTGGTGCATACAACAAATTTCGAATGTCTCACATGTACAATCTGTATTATTTTCACATGGCGGTTTGCATTTCAGTAATGTCACACTATTTTTATATGAGATTTCATGTTTTGAGAATGTTTTTATGGGAGTGTGTGTGTATTTTTCGACCACTGAGTCTTAATAAATTAAAATGAAAAGAATCAGGTGTTAGTATGTGAATACAAGTACAATGAAATTTTGTTTAAATTGTTTTGTATAGCGGTGATTTGTTCAAAGTTTTCGCCCCCACACAATTTCATTGCAGAGAGTTTCATTCAATTAAAAGTGACAATTTTTTTGAAAAGGAAATAATATAGTCATATGGATGGCAGGCTTGCTAAGTACCCTAGAGAGTGACGAATGCAAAGGAATTGGCACATGTGATGAAAAATTTATTATTAGCATAAATGCCGGACAAGTGGAAAAAACATATCACATGTGATAAAAGCATACGAAAAAATTGAACAGCTGTTTTACTGCGACGCTGATGGGTTATCTTTTACGGATCATGTGAGGTACATTTTAACCACTTCTTATAATAAATTATAAATTACTTTTTCTGAATAGATATTCATTATATTGGTTCCTTTAGTTCCTGTAAGGAGCATAGGGCCTCAACAAAGTTTCGCCATTCGTTTCTACATGGTGCAAAGTTCTTTATTTCATTCCATGTTTTTCCTACTTTCGAAGCTTCCAAGTCTTATTGTCTACGCCAAGTGTGAGCTGGTCGTCCTCTTCTTCTACTGCCTTGTGGGTTCCAGTTTATAGCGCTACTGGTGATATCATCTGGAGGTTCTCGCAATGCATGACCAATCCAGCGCCATTTCCTACTCAACACTTCGATTTGTATTTGACTCTGATGAGTGCATTCCCAGATTTGTGTGTTCGATATCCTGTTGGGCCAGAAAATTCTTAATATTCTTCTTAGGCATTTGTTGATGAAGACTTGCAGGGTGTTCATATCTCTGGTAGCCATGTTCCATGCTTCGCACCCATACAGCAGAACAGATTTCACACATGAATTGAAGATGTTGATTTTGGTGTGGGTGGAGATGGCTGTTGACTTCCACACTGTGCTTAGTTGGCCGAATGCTTGTCGGGCTTTCATAGTGCGATTCAAAACATCATCGGAATATCCTCCGGTCGTTGTTATGATGCTACACAAGTAGCAAAAGAGGTTAACATCCTAGATTTGGATGTTTTGGATGAAAAATGGCCTGTTGCATGAAGAATTTATTCTCGTGACCTTCGTCTTAGGAATATTTATTCTGAGGCCTGCCTTCGCAGCTTCTGTCTCTACTGTTTTGAGGCTTTCAAACATATCGGAATGACTATGTATGTGTTATAAGGCATATGTCGTCGGCATAGTCAAGATCGGCCAAACGTTCGCCTAGTCCACACGTTATGCCTCTGTTATTGGCCGTTGAATTGCTCATATCGATGTCCAGCCCAACGTTAAAAAGTAAAGGTGATAATATGCAGCCTTGTCGAACACCCGCTTTAACAAAACCTTGTCGCTTATTGAATTTTGGTGTAGTATACGACAATTTGCGTTTCTGTACAACTCCTGGATAATCTCTATTAAAGGGTTTTTCAACAGGGACGCTACAAAAGTAGAAAGACAGGGACAGCAAACGACGCCATATTTCTTGCCGCTCTTTTGACATTTCTCTTCAGTAAGGTTTGCCATTTCATGATGGAAAGATATACGAGCCAACAACGAGTCGAAATTATTAAAATTTACTACCAAAATTCGGAGTCAGTGGCCTCAACGTTAAGAGCGCTACGTCCAATTTATGGTCGTCATAATCGTCCTAGCAGATCAACAATTGAGCATCTAGTGGAAAAATTTGAATCCACAGGCACAGTACAAAATGTTCCTGTGCCAGTGAGACAAAGAAGTGCCCGTAGTGTCGAGAATATTGCTGCCGCTGAGGCTTCAGTTGAAGAAAGCCCAAATGTGTCTCTCTCACGTCGTTCTCAAGCGTTGGGCATCTCTGTGACGTCGTTGTGGCGAATTTTGTGAAAAGATCTTGGCCTACATCCTTACAAGATCAAATTGACGCAAGAACTGAAGCCGCTTGACCACCAGAAGCGTCGTATGTTCGTGAATGGGGCTGAGCAACAACTTGAAAATGATTCGGATTTTCATCGAAAAATCATCTTCAGCGATGAGGCTCATTTCTGGCTGAATGGCTTCGCCAATAAAAAAAATATGCGTTATTGGTCAGACAGCAATCCACACGTACTCGATGAGTCATCATTGCATCCCGAAAAAATTACGGTTTGGAGCGGTTTATGGGCCGGCGGCGTCATTGGGCCGTACTTCTTCCGTGATGATCAAGACTGGCACGTTACTGTGAATGGGAATCGCTACCGTTCAATGATAACCGAATATTTTTGGCCCCAATTGGATGATATGGACTTGGAGGACATGTGGTTCCAACAGGACGGCGCCACAAGCCACACAGCGAATGTCACAATCAATTTGTTGGAAACCAAGTTTGGAGAACGTGTCATCTCACGAAATGGTCCAGTCGATTGGCCGCCTCGGTCGTGCGATTTGACGCCGTTGGACTATTTCCTATGGGGCTGCGTCAAGTCTATGGTCAATGCCAACAAGCCAGCGACGATTGATGAACTTCGTACGAATATCGAACGTGAAATTGCAGCAGTATCGGCCGATTTATGCTTCAAAACCGTCGAAAATTGGGTTCAGCGTCTGGACTTCTGCAAGCGTGCCCGTGATGGTCATGCAAAAGAGATCGATTTCCATACATAATGGCATCGCACGTACTTTCACAGGAATAAAGAATTTCATTGATATCCAAAACCGTTTTTGTTTTATTTAAAAAACTTTTGTAGCGCTCTTATTGAAAAACCCTTTATTTTCCTAGGAACGCCTTTACAGGTCAGTGCTTTCCAAATGGCATTGTGTGGAAGTGTATCAAAAGCTTTTTCGAAATTGATAAAGACCAGGTAAAGGGGCGATCTCCGTTCGACTGACTGCTCAATTATAATGCGAAGGCTGTTTATATGATCTAAGCAAGACTTTTGAGATCTAAAACACGCCTGTTCACAACGAAACACTTTGTCAAGGGTGTCAGAAAGTCTTCTGTTGATAATGTTAGCAATAAACTTGTTTATCATGCTTAGGAATGTGATTCCTTTCCAGTTTCTGCACCCTGTGAGATCTCCTTTCCTTGGTAAGTTGATGATCAAGCCCTCTTTCAATTCGGAGAGCTCATTATTGCCCCACAATGTTATTAACATATTCTGGAGCAGGAAGGCACTTATTTGGGGGTCTGCTCTTAACAGCTCAGGATTTAAGTTGTCAGGTCCTGGAGCCTTGTGGTTTTTTAGGGCATGTATAGCGTCAACTATTTCTGCTATTGTAGGGGTGGTTACTGGTATATCAGTCTTCTCGGTATAGGTAGTGCAATTGCATATTGGATGGGGTATATGCATGTCCACTGATAGCATGTTGCTATAATGATGTGTCCAAATTTGAAGTTGTGCATTTTTGAGGTGATGAGATGGCCGTTATTGTTTCGTAACGGTTTTGACGAGGTGAAGTTTTTATTATACCTTAGAACTATTTTAATAAGTTCTTCCTTTTCGCTTTCTACTATTTTTTTAAATTACCAATATAAAATTTTTTACTTATGAGTTCATTTTATAAAACGAAACGTTTAATATATATTAGCATAGCCCAGCCCTTGAAATTTGAGTGCAAATTCTAGGAAATTTTATTTTTTCATTCAATTTTTGTCTTTAAAATCTTTCTATGGCCTCACATAGAGATGGCGTGAAATAGTGCCAATTTTTTTGTTTATTCAATAGGACCAACTATTACAAAATTTGTGTAAAAATTTCATAACATTTCATTAATTGGAAAAAAAGTTACCGTTATAAAAATGAGTTTGAGAAAAAATTAATTGCAAAGAGTTTCGTGCTTTTATTAAACATTTTTTTTTGGTTTGAAAAAATTCTGTCCAAGCCAAAAAATGGATTGATAAACATTATGGTGAATCTGTCCCGTCATATTCAATGGTTAAAAGGTGGTATTCCGAATTTAAACGTGGTCGTACGAGCACAAATGACGCAGATTGTCCTGGTCGTCCAAATGAAGTAGTTACCGAAGATAACGTAAGAAAAGTGCATCAGGCTGTATTGGCTGATCGAAAGATTAAAATGACTGAGATTGCTGGAATCATAAAGATATCAACAGAGCGAGCTCGGCATGCTCGATGAGTGCCGCGATTTTTAACAGCTGAAAAAAACTGAAACGTGTTCATGATTCAAAGTATGCTTTGGAGATGTTTGAAGTAAATTCAACTAAATTTTTCCGTCGATTTATAACAACGGTGAAAGCTGACCAAATCCGCCAAAGACTCAATAATCGGCTGGAAAGTAATGGTCTGTATTTCTTGGGATGCAAGTGGTATAATATTTATGAAATCCAAAAAACTGCTTTTTCGGTATTAGGCCGCGGAGTTTTCACTCCATGTAGTATATATATAAAAAATTTATGAATATTTAAATACAATTCATAAAATTTGATTATAATTATTTGTTGAACACACAAAAGATATCTATAATATTAATAGGCTGGGCGATTTCTTGTGACCGATGTTTTGTTCTACCGTTTTATCCCGATTTGGACCAAACGTATATTATTTGAAAGGTATTTCTTTTGAGTTATTTTGCAGATTTACAGATTTTTAAATTTTTTCCTTTATTTTGAGTAAATTGCATTTAAAGTGCCTACTAACACATACATAAAATTATACAATGCTAAGTGTGTGTTTATTAAATTTGTTAATGTGTTTGTAAAAAAAAAGGGTTTGTTTTTTGTGTTGATTTGCGAATTGGCTATAATTGAAAAACATTCCTTTGGTTTCTTTATTTGATGCAAAATTAAATTTCCTAGAATTTGCACCCGAATTTCGAGGGGTGGAATCTGCTAGTACATATAAATGGGTTAGTTAATAAATAATAAAAACCTAAAGGTATGCTTATCAATTTTAGCCATACCTTTTTTTTTGAAGCTTAAATATGTGTTTTATATATGTAGCATTTTTAAATGATTATTACTCCAAAAAAATATACCAGATGATGCACATCTATAAAGATGGTGCACATCTGCAAGAAAATACCTTTCAAGTGCTATGTTTTTTATCAACATCGGTTGATAACTAAAAGCATAGAAGGGGTCTTTAGAAATCGCCTTGCTTATTAATATCACAGATGAAAAAATTTTTAAAATATTTCAAAGTTTTGAATTTTTCATACAAACTTTTATTATTGTTTCGCTACGATTCTTTTTACTTCTTAATATCAATGGCCAGCGTATAATGAGTTTGTGTGTAATGCAACTATCAAAATACTTGACCTAGAGCCACCTTGAATTATAACCATTGACATAGATTCACTTTCTGATTCCGTTTAGCGATGTCTGTCCGTCCATCCGTCTATCTGTCTGTGTGAGCATGTAAACCTTCTAATCAATCTACAAGTCGCAAAAATAAATATATTTTGATATAATTAGAAGCT
This sequence comes from Cordilura impudica, assembly GCA_963682025.1. NCBI lineage: Eukaryota > Metazoa > Arthropoda > Insecta > Diptera > Scathophagidae > Cordilura > Cordilura impudica. Next base: position 186,380,561 of record OY821521.1, read on the forward strand.
TTTGGTGGTCATAGGCTGATCACTATTTAAATTTGTAAAAAACAGTGAATGTTCAGACCTAGTCCACATACAAATGACAGTTACGGGATGGACTAAAATTGCCATAAAATAAACCCTTGAGGACCATTCTTTCTCATGGTCCCCATATAAAGCTGTTTCCCAATTTCCACTTAAATCTCTCAAAACACAAAAAAGAGTTTTTTCAAAATTAGTTTATATATGTTTTTGAGAAAATACATGGTTATGTATGGGTTTGATTGGTCAATTTTTCGACCTAGTCCGAAATAAAATTTATGCCGATATGAACTTTTGCCTATCTGCGGCAAAAAAATTGCATATTCCAGCCCTCGAAATTCGAGTGCAAATTCTAGGAAATTTTATTTTTTCATTAAATAAAGACTCTAAAGATATGCTTATAGTTATAGCCAATTCGTAAATCAATACAAAAAACAAACTCATTTTTATTACAAACACATTAACAAATATAGTAAACACACACATAGCATTGTATAATTTTATGTATGTGTTAGTAGCAATTTTAAATGCAATTTACTCAAAATAGAGGAAGAAATTTAAAAATCTGTAAATCTGCAAAACGGCTAAAAAGAAATACCTTTCAAATAATATACATTTGGTCAAAATCGGGATAAAACGGTAGAACAAAACATCGGTCACAAGAAATCGCCTAGCTTATTAATATTATAGATACCATTTAAATTTGGTTAATTCTTATTTTCTATAGCCTATTAATTGGACTTGTGACTCTTTGTATGAAAGCATACAAATTTTTTATTTTATTTTTTTTTCAGACTATTTTGACATTTCCTGATAATTCCCAATATTTATATTGATAATCTTCATTTCTAATTGATATTCTTAAGACTCGAAAGCGTAGTTTTTTTTATAATAGCTTTATATTTGACATCAATACTTTAAAGGCATTTGAAAGTGTCCTTTTACAGTGATTTCACTTTTTTTTTTTTGTTAAAAAAGACTATTCCAAAATTTCGATGACAAAATGGCAATTTTACTTTGGCTTGTTTATTCTTATACAAAAGGAAGTTTCCGTTGTATTATAATTATAATTATTTTTTTCAAATATATTTAAATTGCGATTCATGATCCCCATTCTATTATCATGTTATAAAATACCTTAATTTCTTCAATTCTCTCTTACCTTATACGGTGACCTCTTTCGGAATATATGCCCCACATGTGAACAAGGAACAATTTCCAATGTACCGCCGCACATCCAACTCTTAAAGGATAATTCCAAATTTTCACCACCCCATATATCGAAACCCGAATCATATGTGCCCAATAATTCAAAGAATTTACGGTCTATTGAAAACAAGCCACCGGCCATAGTTGGTGAATACACAGGTTCGGCTGAGTTCTGTAATTAAAAATGAAAAAGTGAAACATTAGTAAAATACAATCATAAAGTAAGGCATTCAACAAAAAACAACAATAAAAAGTATTGAATTTCAAAAAAGATTAGGGGAATGGTAAAAACGGAGAACAACACAAAAATAGAGACAAATTGTTCAATCTAATGCTTAATGGTTTTGAATGAAAACCTTGTCGTGCATGCCGGCCGATAAACAATACATGTAAGTATTCATTTCTATACAAATACTTGTACACGATATGTTTTCATATATTTTTTTTTTTTCATTTCCACAGCTATTTTTTTAGTTTTCTAAATTGCGATAATAAAACGTAATTTCGACAAAAGGTAATTGTTGGGTTGTAAGCGAAACATTTTCCCACTTTTAAATGTGATCATTGGTCCTTAAGGTGATAATTGGCCCCTCGGATAAATCGCAAGACACAAATTAGAAAAGTGTTCAATCCTACTATAGGGTCGATTCCAATTTTCGTCAGATCTGATTTGCAAGTCGATTTGAAGTTTCGAATAGTTCTTATTACGATATTTAGTAATTAGCCAAAGATGTCTAACAAAACAAATCCGTTTTCCACCTTCTTCTATCTATATATAAATACGTGAAGGAAAATTTTTTATTCCCTTTTTAAGCAAAATGCGGGCACGGAGGAGCGTGAAATTTGGCATAGCTATAGTTCATATGGAGGAGAAGCGGAGAATGATAAAATTTATGTATAATATGTTTTAAAAATATATTAAATAAAATAAAATAAAATATTTATAATAATTCGTTACACCCTGTTAAAAGATGTCTAACAAAACAAATCCGTTTTCCACGTTCTTCTATCTTTATATTAATACGTGAAGGAAAATTTTTTATTCCCTTTTTAAGCAAAATGCGGGCACGGAGTAGCGTGAAATTTGGCATAGCTATAGTTCATATGGAGGAGAAGCGGAGAATGATAAAATTTATGTATAATCTGTCTTAAAAATATATTAAATAAAATAAAATAAAATATTTATAATAATTCGTTACACCCTGTTAAAGCGAATGAATTGTGACTTGCTAAAATCGATTAGCGTACTTTTAGGCTCATGTAAATATTCATAAATTTTAAATACATGTAGATTTTAAAAGAACATTGAAAGAAGAAATTTAATGAGAAAATATTTCTTAGAATTTTCACTCGAATTTCGAGTGCTGGGCTATACTAGTATGTTTCATAATGTCAGCTTAGGCTTCTCAAACTCAACTTAAGTATGAAGTATGTGCATTGCTGTAGAAGCTTACAGGAATAAAATGTTTTCTTAGGTAAAATTTGCGAGACTTAAAATTTTCAAAGTAGATTCCGCAAGACCAGTCTGTGACATAACACTGGCTTTCACATGGTTAGGGAATCATATTGGCTATATCTTCACCGAACATCGATCGGCTGTAAAATTCCTAACATCTAATAATGGGCAAGAATGCCAGGCGTATATAAACAAGATAGTGAGAATTTGACACCCAAATGGGTGCTGGTTTATATATAACTGGAAATTTTGTTGCCCCTAAACTTGCTAGCCGGGATAAAAACTTCATTCAGACGAACTGAAGACGCGTTAGAGTGAGTGGCAGAATTAGTATTTGCTATACGAAGTCGCCGGAGATAGATGGCGCCGCAAAACTACCTACTCTACTATGAGAGTTATATCGGCAGTACTCAATGGCACAATGCCAGGTTCGTTCGATTTCCTTGAAACCAGATACTCAACCTGATTGTGGTGCTTGTTGAGCATGATGTACATACGTACGAAAAATGGGAAGCCCACACAATGACTACTGTGGAAGTTGTGAGGATATACTTAGTGCACGAAGAAATGGCCGGATCCAACACTTTAGCAGTTCGATAAAAAAAAATTTAAATGACTTACAAATCTAGAGCACAATACGACTCAATACTGTCACTTTCATAGTACCGTCAATTTCATAGTAGCCTACTTTTTCTATTCCCTTAATTTTAGGTAAACTAAACACATTAATAAGGTATGGACTCATTCAAAGGTTCAAGGCCCTCAATATTATAGAACTCCAGATAAATGATATTAAGAATTTACTTTAGAGCTATGTGCCAAGCACACTAACCCGATTTTATAAATTTCTATCACAACTAGTCCCTATGTACTTGTATAAAGGCCTCTTGAAATCATTATCCTCCAAAAAATTCACGTCCACTTAAAATATCAAAAAATAAAAATAAATAAAAATAAAAATGTACATCCTTTTGTTACTTCCCGGTAAGCAGTTATATGATATAGTCTGGTACTGCGATATTAGCAGATCCCAGCCCTCGAAATACGAGTGCAATTTCCAGGAAATTTTATTTTTTCATTTAATAAATTATTTCATAAGACCCTGAAGGTATGCTAATCAATTTAAGCCAATTCACAATTCAACACTTTTTATTGCCGTATTGGTTTATGTCCAAAATTATTTGTATCGTTATTGTTGTTATTGGTTTATGTCCAAAATTATTTTTCAATTTAACACAGGGCTTTTTGCAAACATATTAACAAATTTAGTAAACACACACACACATCATTGTATAAATTTATGTATGTGTTAGTAGCAAATTTAAATGCATTTTACTCCAAAAAATGTAAAAATATAAATACCTGTAAATCTGGTGGACAGGCAAAAATAAATACCTTTCAAGTGAAGGATGGTTGGTCAAAATAGGATTAAAACTGACCAATTTACATCGGTCAATAGAAATCGCCCTGCCTAGTAATATTATAGATACCAAAACTTACACGGACAGCAAAAAATCGCCAACTGAACTGTTCTAAAATTTAATAACTTTATTTTCCGTTGTATCAACAGAAATATAATAGTAACTAACTATTTTCTATTGTGATAAAGTTTTTACTATTAAGGCAACATAGTTGTTGTTGTAATCAATTCAAAATTCAATTACTAACTTAATCGCAATTCGGTTCGCAGTAAATTCGATAGCTACGAGCAAGACAACCCATTGTAATTTACAGTACCCTTTTGTTGGATGTCGTTGTCAAATTTCACCATTTGCTTGCATTACTTTAATTTATAATATAGCTGCAAAACAAGGTACATCAAAAAAAAAAGAAACAACTTTTTCCCGTACCCAATCAAAGGCAGAAACATGACACGAAACAATTTTTCGGAAACAAAAAGCAATAAAGGAAGGCACGTGTGTTGCGTAAAAACATGTGGGTCACACGTATTGTTGAACTTTGATTTTTGGAGAAGAATACCCAAATAAACTTCGAAATTAGAGGCTGATATCCGGACTCTAGCCTCGGAGCATCGTAGAAAGTATAAAAGATGACAGTTATCATGAAAAGATGCTTAATAAACTAAAAACTTAAGTAGTAGTGACAATAAATATGTGCAAAATTAAGATTTAAAATTATTATAAAAATAAAAGTAATTGAAAAAATAAAGCTATTGAATTTGTCTATATTTATAAGAGGACTAGGTCGAAAAATGGTCCAATGCCAACCATTACCAATTATGGTCACTTATTTTTTGCAAAAACATATACAAACCAATTTTAGAAAATTCTACGCAATATTTTTGTATTTTTTTTTTTTTATAGATTTAAGTGAATATCGGGAATCAGGTTCGTATGGGGGCTTTGACTAAGAATTATCTTATAGGGTTTATTTTTGGACTACAGATAAATGGATGTAATAATCATACACAAACTCAATTTGACCGGGATCTATATACGATAATTTGGATATGATGGCAATTTAAGTCGATCTCATGAACCGATTTTCATCAATTTCAATAGCGTTCATCCTTCGGCCGATAAAAACGTATAAACAAATTTCATCAAAATATTTCATATTTGCGACCTGTAGTTTCATTACAAGGTTTACACGGACACACAGAAGGACGGACGGACATAGTTAAATCGACTCAGAAAGTGATTCAGTGATTCTGATTCGATAGGTGTAATAAAAGATGGGTCTAGGTCAAATATTTTGGGTAATTACAAACATCAGCACAAAAGTCATTATACCCTGACCACATATTGATATAGGTATAAAAATTTTAAATGTATGGAATAGTTCTGAAAACAATTAAATATTAAGAATTGTTCGCAGCGGTTTCACGCTGACAGTTTTTTGTATTTATCAAAACGAAGATTCCCAGCTGAAAGTTTTTCAAAAAAAAAAAAAAAATCATGTGAGTCTGATCGCAGGGGAGATGTGTAAACATCTAGTAATTAAAGATTTTTTATGGCACTTTTTTAAAATCAAACAAAAAGTGTCATCTATGTATCACTTATAGCAATCAACTGCAGGGGCTCTGCTAATATAAAAATATTTATTATTATTTATTATTTCAACCGGTTAATTTTTAATTTTGCGTTTTTTATTTTTCATTTTTCCTTTTTTATTTTTAATTTTTATTTTTAATTTTTTATTTTTAATTTTAAATTTTTTAATTTTTCATATTTCATTTTTCGTTTTTCATTTTTCGTATTTTTTCATTTTTTATTTTTAATTTTGTATTTTTTATTTTTATTTTTTAATTTTTTATTTTTAGTTTTTTATATCTCATATTTCATTTTCATCTTTTATTTTTCATTTTTTCTTTTTAAATTTTTTATTTTTAATTTTTTATATCTCCTTTTTCATCTTTTAGTTTTCATTTTTTATTTATCATTTTTATTTTTCATTTCATATTTTTCATTTTTATTTTTAATTTTTTATTTTTAATTTTTTTAATTTTTATTTTATTTTTTTTTTTTTATTTTTAATTATCGTTTTTCATTTTTAATTTTTCATTTTTCATTTCTAATTTTTAATTTTTCATTTTAATTTTTATACCCTATACCACTATGTGGTTTGGGTATAATGACTTTGTGCTGCTGTTTGTAACAACCAAAAATATTTGACCTAGACCCATCTTTAATTATACCGATCGAATCAGAATCACTTTCTGAGTTGATTTAACAATGTCCGTCCGTCCGTCTGTGTGTCCATGTAAAGCTTTTAATCAAACTGCAGGTCGCAAATATGAATATATTTTGATGAAATTTGGTATATAAGCTTTTATCGACCATGGGATGAACGCTATTGAAATTGGTGAGAATCGGTCCATGTTCAGACCTAGCCCCCATACAAATTACCCACATGAAATCGACATAAATTGCCATAAGATCCAAACTGTCATATAGATCTTACTCAAATTGGGTTTGTATGCGTTCATTACATCCACTAATGAGTAGTCCAAAAATGATCCCTTTGACCCCATATAGAGCTGCTTCCCGATCTTCAGTTAAATATATTAAAAAACAAAAATATTGCACTGATTCTTCCCAAATTTTGTTTGTATATATTTTTGCAAAATACAAGAGACTTTACCAAACATGATCAGGATCGGTCCATTTTTGGACCTAGTCCCCATATAGATATAGCATCCGATATGAACTTTTTCATATCTGCAGCCAAAAAAATTAATAAAAATCCCACTCAAATTTGGTTTTTGCTTATATTCTATGTCCAGTTAGTTGGGCCTAAGAGATAGAGTTTCTAAACGCATTGTATAGGGTATCGTATAGTCGGTCTAGACCGACTATAATTTTCTTACTTGTTTTTTTTTTATTTTTTATTTTTAATTTTTCATATTTCATTTTTCGTTTTTAATTTTTCATATTTTTAGGTTTTTATTTTTAATTTTTAATTTTTTATTTTTAGTTTTTTATATCACATTTTTCATCTTTTATTTTTCACTTTTCACTTTTTATTTTTCTTTTTTAATTTTTTATTTTTAATTTTTTATATCTCCCTTTTCGTCTTTTATTTTTCATTTTTTATTTATCATTTTTATTTTTCATGTTTTATTTTTCATTTTTTATTTTTCGTTTTTCACTTTTCATTTTTCATTTTCATTTTTTATTATTTTTCATTCTTAATTTTTCATTTTTTATTTTTAATTTTTTATTTTTCATTTTTATTTTTCATTTTTTATTTTTCATTTTTAATTTTTCAGTTTTATTTTTCATTTTTTATTTTTAATTTTTTATTTTTCATTTTTCGCTTTTATTTTTCATTTTTTATTTTTAATTTTTCATATTTCATTTTCGTTTTTAATTTTTCGTGTTTTTAATTTTTTATTTTTAATTTTGCATTTTTTATTTTTATTTTTTAATTTTTTATTTTTAGTTTTTTATATCTAATTTTTCATCTTTTATTTTTCATTTTTCAGTTTTTATTTTTTCTTTTTTAATTTTTTATTTTTAATTTTTTATATCTCCTTTTTCATATTTTATTTTTAATTTTTTATTTATCATTTTTATTTTTCATTTCTTATTTTAATTTTTATTTTTATTTTCCATTTTTTATTTTTTATTTTTCATTTTTTATTTTTAATTTTTTATTTTTCATTTTTAATTATCGTTTTTCATTTTTAATTTTTTGTTTTTCATTTTTCATTTCTTATTTTTAATTTTTAATTTTTATTTTTTATTTTTATTTTTTATTTTTAATTTTTAATTTTTCGTTTTTTATTTAAAATTTTTTTATTTTTCACTTTTAGTTTTCATTTTTAATTTTTTATTTTTCATTTTTAATTTTTAATTTTTAATTTTTAATTATTTTTCATTTTTAATTTTTTGTTTTTCATTTTTCATTTCTTATTTTTAATTTTTCATTTTTATTTTTAGTTTTTTTATTTTTAGTTTTTAATTTTTAATTTTTTATTTTAAATTTTTTTATTTTTCATTTTTAGTTTTCATTTTTAATTTTTTATTTTTCATTTTTAATTTTTAATTTTTAATTTTTAATTTTTAATTTTTAATTTTTAATTTTTAATTTTTAATTTTTAATTTTTAATTTTTAATTTTTAATTTTTAATTTTTTATTTTTCCTTTTTTTATTTTTCATTTTTCATTTTCAAACAGGTTATTTTAAATCATATTTTTTTCACCAATACAATCATAAGTCACACCGATTTTGTCTTACGGCTTACATGTTACGCTGTTTTTGTTATTGTATTGTGAAATAGAAATTTCCCCTCCTGCGCGTATAGATGTTTACACATCAAAATAAATTCTTCCGCTCCGTAGGATCACATTTGCGCCAAAAATATTTTTTCTTTGATAAAAACAAAGTTTTGGAGACAAATTCCAGAAAAATATGAATCGAAATTAAAAATCCCAAAGGAGGGATCGATGGGCAAATTTAAGGCGAACATTAAAAAAAACCCCAGCTCAAAGAGTTGAAGTATGTGAGGTATAGAGTAATTTGAGTGGAACAGTGGCGATTCATGTATGATTTTCTGTGGCCCAGATGCGAAAAATTTTCTTTTTGACGTAATCACTGCGATCTTTGTCAGAAAAGATGATTTTTCGGTAAAAATGCTTTCGGTAGAAAATTCACCAATTTGGAAATAAGTTTTTAATATTTTCCAACATTATTCAAGTGTAAATAGCATATCTTATACTAACTTCTTGGTATATCACAGCTGACATTAGTATTGTCATACTTAAAATAACCGGTAGTTCAAAATGCAAACACTAGAGGGACCACCATACTTGTTTATTTACATTACTAAATTGTGTAAAATATATATCGTTGTAAAGTTTTTCAAATAGTGGATTACATGACGAAAAAAAAATATATTATTGCCAAACAAGTTATAGAGGGACCACCCGGCATGTCTATGTACATTACTAAATTGTGATAAGTATATATCGTTGCATAGTTTTTCAAATAGTCGATTATATAACAAAAAAATATATATCTATAATATTAATAGGCTAGGCGATTTCTTGTGACCGATGCTTTGTTCTACCGTTTTATCCCGATTTTGACTAAACGTATATTATTTGAAAGGTATTTCTTTTTAGCCGTTTTGCAGATTTACAGATTTTTAAATTTTTTCCTTAATTTTGAGCAAATTGCGTTTAAAGTTGCTACTAACACATACATAAAATTATACATATGCTATGTGTGTTTTATTAAATTTGTTAATGCGTTTGTTAATGAGTTTGTTATCTTCATTCACAATAATAATTAACCATAAAAGTGTTGGTTTGTGAATTGGCTAAGTTGAAAAATAAAGTTGGCTAGAAATTGCAATCGAATTTCGATCACTGGAATCTGCTAGTATATATTATTGCCAAACAAGTTATATAAGAAAAAACTATGGATTATGTAGTTTTTCTATGGGAGCATATATTAAATTTATAATAGGTGATACCCACATCATCTATGTTTTGGTTCCAGAGTTGCCACTCACTTTAAAATTGAATGTGAAAACAATCCTTATATTAGTCCCCAGACAAAAGCACTAAAAAATTTTGGAGTTTCTTAAATTTTGGAGTTTCTTATATCATAAAAAAATCGGAAAAAATCGTTATTTAATACCCTTTGGGATTAGTCAGGTACAAAAAAATATCGTCCTTTATTTTTTCACCTAGGGGTGCCACCCAGGATACGTTCCTTGTAAGTGACACCCCAAAACATACGCAAACACATTTATGTTTATAGTTAGCGCAGTGAGATTCTTTCACATTTACTCTTATTGCAATCTGTTTTTAGTATCCTTTAGAATACAATACCGAAATAACAGCTAAAATATGTGAGCTTTCTAACGCTTAAGGCATTTAATTTGTAAATGTATGAGTAAGAATTGTAGTATTGTTACGTACGAGTATACTCATATTCGATATGGTATTCATGTTTTGGAAAATTGATAATAAAAACCATACATGTTTTTTGTACATGTTAAGTCCGATGGAACACTGAACTCAACAGATTCCATCGAACTTGAAAACCCTATATCTAGCATAAGAATAAATTACCAAGAATAAAATAAATACCATATTATTAAAATTATAATTTTTAATAACTAGAACAAAGTGTTAATAAACTTTGTATTAATAAAATTGTTTACTCAATAATTACTTCAGTTCATCATTTAAAATGAAATAAATGTCAAACTAACAGAATTATAATTTTAAACGAAAACAAAGTGTTAATAAACTTTCATATGGAAACTTACTTCATTCATTGAAACTTGATACCTTTGTTTTCGTCATTAAACTAGAACAAAGAGTTAATAAACTTTGTATTGAAATTTTGTTTATTCATTTCAATCATTTAAAATAAAATAAATGTCAAATCACCAAAATTACAGTTTCAAAACGAAAACAAAGTGTCGATAAACTTTCGTATGAAAAACTCACTTTGTTTTCGTCATTTACTTCCTACAAAATACAATATTGTTTTATGACCAACCAATTAAACGTTCTATAAAAGAAACCAATAGCATAAGCATATTTTTTTATTGAATATTTATAGTTTTAGATTAAGAATATTTTTGTATAAAAATATAGCAAACAATAAAGTAAAGAGCAGTTCATATTAACATTCCAACCAAATGTATTCGTGGACTTTCATTTAACTGGCGCAGTCGGCAAACAAATCCAAAAGATATTCTGAAGAATATCCCTATTTGGTCGCGACGCTATCTAAAAGAAATTAATGAAGATATTCTAAAGAATATCCTTTTTTAAAACAAAGAAACATTAGTGAAAATTGTCTAAAGAATATCCTTTTTTTTAAGAAAAAAAAAAAAGTGAAACATTAGTGAAGATATTCCAAAGAATATCCTTTTTTGAAAAAAAATAACATTTGTTAAAATACTGAAGATATTCTAAAGAATATCCTTTAAAAAAAAAAAAAAATATATATTTGTGAAAAATTTTAAGATATTCCGAAGAATATCATTTTGAAAACAAAGAAGAAAAAAGACTAAAGAACTTATTTTTCGTTACGGTTCGAGTTTGTGAAGGAACAGTGAATTGTGTCTAAACTCCAGGGAGATGCCTAAAGATACGGAGAAAACTGAAACACCACAGTTTAAACCATACTTCAACATATTACAAAGCAACGATATACTCAACACAATGACATCAACATCATCAACAGCAACACTAACTTCTGCTCCAACACAAACATCAGCACCCACAGCAGTGCCAACAGAAACATCATCGTTGGGTCCGATTCCAATTTCTATCCTTTTGAAGGAAGTAGATAGAATAAATGTTTTCACTGGAAAAGATCGAGACTATGACATATCATCATTCATCAAGGAAGTCGAAATCTTCCTACGAATTTTTCAAGATGGTGAAATGGAGGAATATATATACCATCGCTGCATACTTAAGAAGATACAGGGAGAAGCAGCCAATATAATTCGAGGTTTAACCGATAAATCATGGCAGAACGTGAAAAATGAGCTATTAAAGGTGTTCGGCATCAGGGAAAGCTACACCCAACTATACCATAGAGCACTATCAACAAAAAACAATGATGTAAGTCAATTATATAATAATTTAAAAATAATATTAGATAAGTTGAATACAAAATACGAACAAGATTCATGTAAACCATTAGAATTCAACCCAAATATAAACGAATCAATGATTTTTCGAACTTTTGTTAATGGTATACCTCCGCATTTGGCAAGTGTTATATATAGCCGAAATATTAATACTATTCGCGAAGCATATCATTGTTTACAGGAATGCGACATGATCAGGGAAAATAATCGACATTTTAGAAATACTAATCAAAATATTAAATACACTAACCAAAGTTCTACCCATAATTATTCCGAACCTCACCAAAGGCAAAATTTTCGACAAACAAATTTTAGACCGAGTAGACAGAATTTCCCAGACCAACGGACACAAGGTTTTTCTTGTCACCAAACACAAAACTTTCCAAATTCAAATCGACAAACACAAGGTTTTGATAATCGGCAAGGGCAATATTCAAACGTAATTCGAAATTCGCAACAGTTCCGACAATCTAATCAGTCGCGACAAAATTCTGGTCAACATCGACATAATGTTGAACCGATGGAAATAGATCATATTGAACAGAGTGAAATTGTTCCGAATGAGGAAGCAAATTTTCGTTCAGCCGAAAAGAAAACGGTTTACCGATAGTACAATTAACTATTGGTAATTCCAAGATAAGATGTTTGATTGATACTGGATCAACCACATCAATATTAAATTGTAATGCACTTCCTAGTTATGAACGTATAAAATTAAGAAAACCATTAACTTTCTCAACTCTGGCAAGCAAAGTAGTTATAAGTGAGGAAATTGTCACGGAAATCCCAGAAGAGTTTTCCGATAATAATTTTATGGCTTGGAAATTGTTGAAATTGACTAATAATAGATTTGATGGAATAATTGGTAATAATATATTGAAACCTTTAGGTGCAAAAATTTGTTTAGAAGAACGGTATATTCAGATTAATGATAGAAAAATTTTTTTTACAAATTCATTTCCTTGCTATTATAACGAGATTCATGCATTGGAATTTTTAGATGTCAATAAGGAGAACATTAAAAAACTTTTTAGAGTCGACATGAATTCCGAAGAAAAAGAGTTTCTTCGTGATCTCATAAGTAAAAATAGCGACTTGTTGTTTCATGAAGGTGATTCACTTACTCATACTCATGAGATAAGACATTCCATAATTACTACTACAGATAAACCTGTATACTCTAAAATATACAGATATCCCAAAATACATGAAGACGAAATTAACAGGCAGATCCAAGAAATGTTACAACAGAAAATAATTGTGGAAAGTAACTCTGCCTATAATTCTCCTATCTGGGTTGTTCCAAAGAAAATGGACCAATCGGGCAGGAAGAAGTGGCGCATTGTTGTTGACTACAGAAAATTGAACGAGATAACGGTGGACGACAAATTTCCAATACCCAATATAGAAAATATATTGGATAAATTGGGAAAATCTACTTATTTTACAACATTGGATTTAGCCAAGGGTTTTCACCAAATTCTCATGAATACAAACGATAGAAAAAAAACAGCTTTCTCGACTCCCTTGGGACATTTTGAATACAACAGGATGCCCTTTGGATTAAAAAATGCTCCAGCAACCTTTCAACGTCTTATGAACTCGGTACTTAGAGAATATATTAATAAAATTTGCGTTGTTTATTTAGATGACATTTTAATTTTTAGTACATCATTAACAGAGCATGTACAGAGTGTCAACAAAATTTTTCAAAAATTACGAGAGCATAATCTGAAGATACAGCTCGACAAATGCGTTTTTTTGGCGAAGGAAACTGAATACCTTGGTCATGTTCTGAGCGAGGAAGGTCTAAGACCTAACCCAAATAAAATTGATGCAATTCAGAAGCTAAAGCTTCCTGAAACAACTAAACAGATAAAATCTTTCTTAGGAGTTACGGGGTACTACCGAAAATTTATTAAAGACTACGCAAAAGTTGCACAAGGATTAACTAAATATCTAAAGAAGAATACGAAAATTAATCTCAACGATCCTAATTATCATGATTCCTTTGAAAAATTGAAAAAGTTGATCATTAACCCACCGATACTTAAGTATCCAGATTATTCAAAAAAATTTAAATTAACTACTGATGCAAGTGGTTATGCTGTAGGTGCCGTATTGTCTCAGGAAAATCATCCAATTGCCTATGCAAGTAGAACATTGAATGACCACGAGAGGCATTATGCGACTGTGGAAAAAGAATTGCTGGCTATTGTTTGGGCAGTAAACTACTTCCGTCCATATCTATATGGCAGGCAATTTGAACTATTTACGGACCATCAACCATTGGTTTGGCTTCAATCCAAAACCAAGGGTAAAGATATAAACCAAAGACTCCAGCGTTGGCTGTTGAGGTTGGGAGAGTATGATTTTAAAATAAGTTACATCAAGGGTAAAGAGAACGTTGTAGCCGATTTTATGAGCCGTATAAATGCACCAAATGATATTGTTTTCATGGCAGATGATCAAATGAGTGTGGCTGCAACTATCCATTCTCAACAGGAAGAATTGAATGATCATTTTTTTATTTTGGACACAGTCGTTAATAGATTTGAGAAGCAAATAATACTAACTGATAACAAAACTAATGAAACTCAAATCATTGACGGCAAACATAAAATTTTTTTAAACACTAACGATATCATAACCGGTACAATGACCGATATAATTAGAAGGAATATAACTATCAAGAGAAATTTGAAGATAGGTATTTACACCGAATTGTCTGATCATTTGTACAATAAAGTACAATTAAAGCTAATTGAAATATTCGGTAACTCAATAAAATTTGTCCGATGTGTTTATCACGCTAAAGATATGCTGAATGAGGATGAATTGTATAGATATATAGCAAAATACCATAAAAATGAAACAGGTCATGCAGGAATTAACGAAAATTATTGTGGTTTGAAAACTAAAATTTATTTTAACAATCTTAAACATTTTATTCAGAAATACGTTAATAATTGTAATGTTTGCAACAAATCCAAATATGATAGGAAACCAATAACACCAAAATTTCATGTCACAGAAACACCAAAAGATGTTAATGAAATAGTACATATGGACGTATATACAAATAAGAAACACAGTTTTTTATCTTTCATTGACAAATTTTCAAAATACGCAGTTATGTTATATTTGGAAGACAGAAATAGCTGTACAATAGTAGAGAAAATTAGACTCTATATATCAATGAGAGGTAAACCAAACAAAGTAGTTACAGACAACGAATTCGCATCCATCAATGTAAAGAACTTTTTACGAGAGGAAAATATTACAGTTCATTTCACCAAACCTAACAACCATACAGGAAATGCAGATATCGAAAGATTACATAGTAGCATATCAGACAAGTTTAGAACATTAGAATTTCAACGATCAGAATTATCAGTACAAGAGCGAATGTATAAATGTGTTGAATGGTATAATAAATCCATTCACTCAACAACGATGAGCAGACCATTTGATGTAATACAAGGAACAATAGATAAAATAAAATTATATAATCGATTAAAAGACTTTAAGGATAAAATTATAACAAAAAGAAATTTGAATAGGGAACAATTTAATT
The DNA here is from genome assembly GCA_963682025.1 of Cordilura impudica. NCBI lineage: Eukaryota > Metazoa > Arthropoda > Insecta > Diptera > Scathophagidae > Cordilura > Cordilura impudica. The sequence goes on from OY821521.1 coordinate 186,395,909, forward strand.
ATGACAAACCAGAAGCATATGTGAAAAATTATAAAGCTTTAAGACATAAATACGAACCTCGTTATAGAAAACTGAAAGTAGATAATATCCACCCAACTAACATCAAACGTCCCTTTAAATTTGCAGATTCACTGGATATTACGGCTTACGATTCTAATCCTACTAATATCACCGGTAATGAATAACTTATTGATTCAACCTATAAATGAAGGCAACAGTGGATATACGGAAATTAAGTTGGACAATGTAACAATGGTCGAAGCATATACAACGATAGTTCACACCATTTATCTAAGTGAAATCCAGGAAATAATTAGCCACATTGAAAATAGTATACAGCAGTCTAACATAAATAAACAAGTCTTACAAGCTCAGCTTAACAGGGTTATAATAAAGTTTCGTACTCTACAATTGAATAGAGGTAAAAGAGGTTTAGCTAATGTTTTGGGATCAGGTCTGAAATGGATGGCAGGAACTATGGACGAAGAAGATAGGGAAACAATACAGAATCATTTACAAATTATAGATAACAATAATCATAATATAATAGAAACCGCAAACAAACAAATAAAAATTACAAATCATTTCAATGAAACACTAACTAACTTAAAACACACTATTGAATCGGATAGAGATATTATTCTGGCAAAAATCAATTCAATAGACAAAAATAACTTAGATATTTTTTCACACATTTTTTATCTTGATTTGGTGCTAAAGATTAAAACATTGGACGAACAGATTGAGCATATACAAGATAATATTATTGCAGCTAACCACAATCTTATGACTAACAATATACTAACACCAGAGGAAATTAATGATTTAAATATTGATTTCAATAAATTACAACAAATACAATTAACAGTTGCTAAATACCGGAATGAACAAATTGTATTTTTTATAAAGATACCACTAAATATTATTACAGTCCCAAAATCATTGATTATGCCAATTAAAAACAAGGAAGGTTTTGAATTAGATATAAGAATACAAGAAATTGTTATTATCAATAATACTGTTTACAATTACAATAACGAACAAAATATTTCCAATCTAAAAAAATCAAACCCATGTATTTTTAGTAATAAGCAAAAGTGTTACAAAATTCTCAATAATAAAGAAGAAATTTTAGAGGTTGAACAGGGAATGGTGCTTCTAAAGAATGTAAATGGTGAAAAGGTAGAAAGTAACTGCGACAGCAGGAAATTAGTTTTAAGTGGAAATCAACTTCTTACATTTAATGATTGCAAAATAAAAATTGATGGCAATATTTATGAAAATAAACAAAAAGAATATAAAACCAGTTTTGCATTATCACCAAATTTAAATTTAAATAATATGGAAACAACCATTTCTTTGGATCAAATAGCTATAAATGAAGTGGAACATATAAAAACCATAGAAGAATTGAAATATCATAAAGCAATACATTTTAATTCAATAATTGGTAATTATTTTCTAACTATCTGTATTGCAATTATATGTTTAACTTTTATAATCATAATTTATAAGAAATACAAAAAATCTCTTAAGAAAATCCAGGAGAATTTTCAATCTAAGGAGGGAGGAGTTAAGTCCGATGGAACACTGAACTCAACAGATTCCATCGAACTTGAAAACCCTATATCTAGCATAAGAATAAATTACCAAGAATAAAATAAATACCATATTATTAAAATTATAATTTTTAATAACTAGAACAAAGTGTTAATAAACTTTGTATTAATAAAATTGTTTACTCAATAATTACTTCAGTTCATCATTTAAAATGAAATAAATGTCAAACTAACAGAATTATAATTTTAAACGAAAACAAAGTGTTAATAAACTTTCATATGGAAACTTACTTCATTCATTGAAACTTGATACCTTTGTTTTCGTCATTAAACTAGAACAAAGAGTTAATAAACTTTGTATTGAAATTTTGTTTATTCATTTCAATCATTTAAAATAAAATAAACGTCAAATCACCAAAATTACAGTTTCAAAACGAAAACAAAGTGTCGATAAACTTTCGTATGAAAAACTCACTTTGTTTTCGTCATTTACTTCCTACAAAATACAATATTGTTTTATGACCAACCAATTAAACGTTCTATAAAAGAAACCAATAGCATAAGCATATTTTTTTATTGAATATTTATAGTTTTAGATTAAGAATATTTTTGTATAAAAATATAGCAAACAATAAAGTAAAGAGCAGTTCATATTAACATTCCAACCAAATGTATTCGTGGACTTCCATTTAACTCACGTGTTAGCATAAGGTGTATTTAATTTAATTGAAATAGATGATATATTATGAAATCATAAATATTAACATGATGCTGGTGATAGAGAGAATAAAAGGAAATGCGGAAACCTTAGAAATCAAATGGTCAAAAGAGTAACGTTACAAAATAGAAACAAAAACGAAACAAAAAATGAAACAAATGGTCTTGTTACGAGTGCGGTCTAAGTACAACTCGACCTGAGAAAGAAGGCACAACAAATTTGAGAAAATTTTTCTTTATTTTCCTTTACTTTATCTTTTACCACTAAGCCATTTTTTTAAGTTTGAAAATAGGAAATAATCTGAGGTAGCTAAATCTGGCAAATAAGATACGTGATGAGCAATTCGAACTTTATTACATTGATTTTGGCCATCGTAATAGTGGATGTGTTCACTGGTGCATTGTCTTGCTGACACAGCATAAATGCGGCCTTTTTTCCTTAATTTCATCACTTAAACGCTGCAATAACTTAGCAACAAAACACGCCATTTATTGTTTGTCCTCTTTGAAGACAATCAATAAAAATGATCCCTCGTTCATCCCAAAATTCTTCCAATTCTGTCCACTGTTTTGACTATTCCTTTGTCTCAGGTGTGAACTGGTGAACTCGTGTCTCATCCATGGTTACGAATTGACACAAAAACTCAGCTTAATTGCGGTGAAACATAACAGAGACTCTAGTGAAACATTGTGCCGACGCTGTTTTTGTTCTATTGTGAGCAAACGCCGCATCCATCTTGCGGATAGTTTTCTCATCTCCAAATTTTCGTTCAACATGCAATGTAAAGCACTTTTTGGAATGCCTATCATTTCAGCTAGCTCACTCACCTTCAGCCATACAATTTTGGGGAGTTTCTTAACCGTTTCTAGCGTGACCACCTCAATTAGTAGACCACTACGCTGTTCGTCTTGGCAGCTTGTACAACCTCGTTTAAACTTTGCCACCCAATATTTGATAGTCGTAAATGAAGGATAAGACTCCCAAAGAATAGATTCTAGCTCGGTTTTAATATTGGTTGGACTGAGACCTTTCAAATGAAAGTGTTAAATAACATAACGTTGGCCAATTTTTTCCATGTTTACAAAATCACTGAGATCGTTGACTTTTTATGGCCCAGCATTTTTTGTAGCGAAGTGTTTAATAAGTGTCAATTATATTTGCTTAACTTCATTCAAATTCTCGAATTACACTTAACCCTCAGTTCGAAATTTTATAATGACGACTTCATTGCTCTTAAGGGACATGCTGTTTCTATACCAAGAACCATATGATACCTCATTTTCGTATATTTTTAAAAATCAGCAGCGTTAATAATTGGGTTGTTATGACTTTTATTGCATGGAGTGAAAGGTACATGGCCTCACATAGAGATGGCGTGACAAGTGCCAATTTTGATTGTTTATTCAATAGGGCCAACTGTTATTTCATTAATTCAAAAAAAAAAGCTACCGTTAAAAAAATTATGCTATAGTATATACGACATAAATGCAAACATCTTCTATTTATTGCTAGCAATCTACTAGACATACTGCCAGCTCCGTAAAAAGTCGTGCAAATGTCTAGTGCAAACTTTCACCTATAGCTGACTTGTGCCTAAATATACACTGGCGACATTGAATTTAAATATCTAGCTAGGTTCCATCGCATATGTTACAAATGGAGTCAACAGTGTGCATAATCATTTATGCCAGTAATCCTTTCATGTTGAGTGTACGTAAATAGCGTATCTTCTTAAGGTCGTAGCCCAATCAATAATATTAACAGACAAGGCGATTTCTTGTGACATCTTCTACACTCTCAGTTACTAACCGATTTTGACAAAAAATATACCATTTGAAAAGTATTGTTTTTTCAGATGTGCACCATCTTTACAGATGTGCACCATCTGGTACATTTTGTTGGAGTTATAATCATTTAAAGTTGCTACTAACACATACATAACATGCATATTTAAATTTCAAATAAAAAACTATACAATGGGTGTGTTTGTGTTTATGAATTGGCTAAAATTGATTAGCATACCTTTAGACTCTTATAAAATTATTTATTAACAAATCCATTGTCGTTGTTATTGAGGAACAAGTGTTCTTGTTGCTGTGTCCAAAATGGCATGGAATGAACCATTTGACTCTTTCAGTCTTTGGCATGCCTTATAGGTCTTAGCCCGAGCAAAGTTTTCAATTAATACTAGTTGCAGTAAGATATATATAAATTCGGCTGATGTTATTTTCAAGGAACAACTTTTACTTAATCGTATAAGTGTTTTAAACCTTCTGTAATTTTCTCCTAGTTACTTGCTTTTCTAGTCTGGAATAGACTTTATATAAGTTGTAAGGTAAGTCTTACCAAAAAGTTGCAATTTGAAGTTACGATAAAAGTTTGCAACTTTTAAGTCGTTGAAATTAATCATCGCCGAAAAAGGCAAATTTGGCATCTTTCTAATACAGAAAAAATAATTTGGAACGCCAACAAGCAATTATATGTATTTTGTTTTAAGATAGGCAAATCCTCCGAAGCTCTGGTGTCAGTGGAAAGGTAATAAATTGTAGTGAACAGGAAAATAAAGAACTCGAGCATTGTATAAAAAAAAAAAAAATCAAAATTTGTAAACTTAAGAACCGACAATGTTAAGTATGTAAAAATAAAATCAATATTGAAAAGCTTTGATAACTTTATAAAGAGCGTCCCAAAATTCACGCTAGATTCAAATTTGCCGCCATTTGCAAAGAAAAGTGTTGTCAAGAAACAGATAGTTTGACATTTGCTAAAAGTGGAGCATTATACGATATAAGAATGCGTTTTCATTGTTGAAAACTATTTCAAAAATAATCAAAGTTTGGCGGCTACAGTTCGAGAATTTCGTACAAAATAAAGGCGGAATATTGAATATTGATAAAAAGAAAGTCGAAAAACGACGTAGTCAAAAGTCGCCGTGTAAACACAGCATTAGTTTAAATTTTTAACGCTGCTCTTACACACGCCACTGCCACTACAGTTGTCACATTGCAACACTGATCTATTAATCGAAAGCAAACGGGGATACCCAGTAGATGCAGTGCTATCGATGTTCACATTACTTTTTTTAGTTCAGAAAGTTCGTTAACAGGGAAGAGAGTAATTGAAAATTCAGGCAGACTGGATCAACTAGTTATGTTAAAATACTCGTTTTCCAAAAACAAATCATTCAAAGTTTAAAATCGAAGCAGGCGTAAATGTGTTGGTGAAAGTCCAGGAACAACAATTCAGCGCTGTGAAGAAGAAGTTCAATTTTAAACAAGCTCTCTACAGTGTATACTCACTGAAGATCCGAGTCTACACGCTTATAATGTTCAACTGATACATCAATTGAAGCGAAATGAACATGCACAGCGAAGAGAGTTCATAGTGTGGATTATTGACCTTTCTAAAATAGATACCGATTTTTCGATCAAAATGATCCTAACCGATGAATTCATTTTCTCCTTGATAGCTTCGTTAATCGTCAAAATTGCCACATTTGGGGTTCAGAGAACCCGCATGTGTTTGTCGAAAAACAAATGCATCTACTTCATATCACTGTCGGTGCGAATTTTGTGCCGGCATCATTGGACCATATAACTTCGAAAATGATGCTGGTGCTCGATATCGCGATATCAGAGAATATATCTCTGTCTAAATTGGGTGATATTGATGTGAATAACACGTGGTTTCTGCAAGAGAAAAAAGGCAGAAAAAACTGTGCTTTCTGTTTAATTAAAATCTTACGTGAATGTTGGGACACCCTTTATATAACTAGCAATTACTACTACTTGCGGTAAAAAGTCCGTATCCTTACATACAGATGGCGCGACTTCAGCTAAGTTTTTTTAGGTAATGAATAGTACCAACCATCCCAGTATCCAGTATTTCATGCCGTTTCATTCATTAGGAAGTTTGAGATAAATGCATTTCAAAGAGTTTCGTATTTTTATTAAACACTAGCAGATTCCAGCGCTCGAAATTCGAGTGCAATTTCAAGACATTTTTATTTTTCAACTTAGCCAATTCACAAACCAAAACTTTTTGGGTTTATTAATATTGTGAATGAAGATAACAAACTCATTAACAAACATATTAACAAATTTAATAAAACACACATAGCATATGTATTATTTTATGTATGTGTTAGTAGCAACTTTAAATTCAATTTACTCAAAACAAAGGAAAAAATTGAAAAATCTGTAAATCTGCAAAACGGCTAAAAAGAAATACCTTTCAAATAATATACGTTTGGTCAAAATCTGGATAAAATGGTAGAACAAAATATCGGTAACAAAAAATCGTCTAGCCTATTAATATTATAGACTAGTATGCCTTGTCGTGCTGCGCTACGACTTTCTGAGACTTATTTACATGTATGCTTTCATAATCAATTTTTCCTTCGAAGTATGTATTGTGCAATTAAAAAATTTTATTTAATTTGTTTTATATTTTTATTTTTATTTTAATGCTTTCTGATATAAATTTTTTGTTTTTTCATTCGATGCAAAATTACCAAATTTTTCGGCGTTCCTACTCTGTAGTAAGCTACACATAGCTGCCCATGGGAAAAGTATGGATTTTCCAATTGAAATGCGGCAACACTTAACGATGGCCTTGAATTTGGAATATCATTTGGCAATTTTCTTATTTTAGCGATTTTTGATTTTGACAATTTTTTGATGTTTTCAATTTTTGTTTTCGAAGATTTTTGTTTTTCACGATTTTTGATTTTTGCGATTTTGGAATTTGGCGATTCCGCCCATATTTTCCTCAACTACTCAGATTGATAATTAATGTACTTGTCAAAAGTTTCAAGCTTTTGATTTCGGCGATTCTTGATTTGGTTATTTTTGATTTTGAAGATTTTTGTTTTTTTTTTTTTTTTGGCGATTTTTGAATTTGACGATTCCGCCCATATTTTCCTCGACTACTCAGATTGATAATTAATGTACTTGGCAAAAGTTTCAAGTTTATGATTTCGGCGATTCTTGATTTGGTTATTTTTGTTTTTGGCGATTTTTGTTTTTCGCGATTTATGAATTGGCGATTTTTGAATTTGACAATTCCGCCCAAATTTCTTACGACTATTCACATTGTTAATTATTTGCTTGTCAGCAGTTTCCAGAGTGTCGCTTTCATAGTGCTTTATAGTTTTTGTATAGGAGGTGCCATGCCCATTAATCCCATTTTTTTTTATCTGACTACTCACATTAATATCTGATGGACTGGTGCAATGTGTGAAGGCTTTCCTTTTATAGTCATCCGTAATATCATATTATATATTTACTTTGTATGGGCGGTGTCACGCACACTGCTCTGATTACGCCCATTTTTTGTCCGACCAAACACATAAATAACTTATGGTCTCAACCAAAGTCCAAAGCTCTCACTGTTACAGTACTCCAGATATATGCTATTTTATATTTACTTTGTATCGGAGGTACCACGCCCATTGGTCCGATCCTACCCATTTTTTGTCCGACTACTCACATTAATAATAGTTTTCATAGTTTTCGAGATATATAATTTTGAATTATTACTTTGTACGGGAGGTTTAACGCCCACTCTCTGTCCCAGTACTCAATATATATTATATTAAAAGTTCACTTTATATAGAAGATACCACGACCACTAAAAATGTAAAAAATATTTATGGCCTATGTCCATCCTTAAGAACCATTCTAAATATTGGAACCAAGATTTTTAAAACCAGATGAATAGCTACGTAGATTAACTCCTACAAACAAACAAACAAACACACATTACGTCTTTATTATATTAGTATAGATTATTATCTATAATATAAATAGGCAAGGCCATTACTAGTGACCGCTGTAAGTTTGTCAGTTTTAAACCGATTTTTACCAAACGTACCTCATTTGAAAGGTATTTCTTTTTAACTGTCCACCAGATTTACAGATTTGCACCGTCTGGAACATTTTTTTTAAGTTAAATTCATTTAAAATTTTCGCCGTAACTATTTGAAACATTACATATTATGTGATATTATAATGCATTTTATTAAATTAAATTTCAGATATTTCAATTTTATTTTTTTATTGTTAATCTTAATTGTTTTTTGTATTTTATATAAAGAAAATTTGTAATTAGTTATTAATTATTTAAGTTTATTGTTAAGCTACATTATTTTTGGTTTCTTATATAATGAAGATTTGAAATTGGTTATAAAGTTATTAATTTATTAATGATTTATAATTATCCATATAAGCAGTTCCATACTGCAAAATAAGACTTTTAGTCTTATGTATGGAGCAGTTCTAAAAAATAACTAAATAAATAAAATATAGTTGCTTCTAACACATAAATTATACAATGCTCTGTGTGTTTATTAAATTTGCGAATGTGTCTGCAAAAATTGTCTATGAAAAGCCCTGTGTTGAATTGAAAAATAATTTTGAACATAAACCAATAACGAAAATAACGCAATCGAATTTCATTATAATAATTTCGTATCACACGCCCTGTGTTGAATTGCGAATTGCCTAAAATTAGCATACCTTTAGGTGGCATAAAAGGTCGTTCAAATACCTTTAGGCTCTTATTTCTGTGTGTTCATCAAATATTTATAATGAAATAAATTTAATGAATTAAGTCGTTTAAAAAAAACATTGAAAGAAAGAAATTGAAAACAGTGATACATATTACGGCGATTTTTCACTTTCGTATTCAATGATCAAAAAGTGGTATTCAGAATTTAAGCGTGACTGTATAAGTAGCGATGAGGCAGAACATCCAAGTCGTGCAATTATGTTTTGGACATTTGAAAAGTTTCCGTGAATATGGATGCTGAGACATCGGCAGACTGTGTTCGTTAAATTTTACATATTTTATGCAACAGCTCTCTGCGCGATGGGTGGTTCTTGCTTTAACAATTGGCCAAAACATTTATTCATTCATCTGTTTTAGTTGTTCTAGAAATGTTATCGAAAATTTTAATTTCATCATTTCCAATAGCTTTCCGTTTCCGTGAATGCGCCAGATCTTTCTTCCAGCGACTAAAACATGGCTCTAGGCAAAGAAATTTTACAAGAATGTAGAAGTTAGAGGCACATTTTAAACAACTGTTGGACAAATTGTACTATTTTAAGGAAAACAAAATGTTAGTGGACCGTTCATGGCTACACCACGAACTTTTCACTAGTATTCTTAAAATTTTGTCTTTAATGAATTTGCACAAAATTTCAATGAATAAACATTTTTTTTAAACTTTAAATTAAATAATAAAATTTTTATTTTTTATTGCGTGTACTGTGTTGTCAATATTTATTAAATTATTTACTTATATTTTTTAAAAATTTTGTGTAATAATATCCAGTTTTTTATTTACAAATAAATTTTACAAATTATATTCCCTGACGATGTAACAAAGAATCATTTTATAATAAATTTACGCTCCTGCGGAAGTTTGAATAAAGCAAACGAAACGCCGAGCAGAAACATGATATTAAATTGATTTTTATTTACACATAAAAACAGATTATTGACCAAAATAGCCCGTAAGGTAACCCCTCTTTTTAAATCTAATTTAAATATTAACAATTGGTCACAACAACAACAAAAACACACTTTTTATTTTTATTTATCTTTAAAAAGATTAAACTAAACATATTTAAAAATGTATATAAGTTCATATATAGTTCTCTTCGGGTCCCTTAAACACGTTTAAATCAACCTTGACATTTTTTCAAGCTGAATATTATTTATTACCGAATATCATGCTTCAATTATTTCTTCTTCAGTAAATAACCTCGCATAAATTATTAACTAAATCTTGACACTTTAAGTGATCTTTATACAAACGTAAATAATGGCCTTTGAAGAGAGGCAAACAAATGTTTTTTTTTTGCAAACAAAGAATTATGGTTTTTGAATGAAGGTAAATAAACAATATTTGGTTTTAAATACGAATATAAGAAAGTTCTATATAAATCCTTATAAATGGCATTAGTATTAACATTACAACTTTTTCATTGTCTGTTGCTTTTTGAAACGTTGCTATTTAACAAAGGGGATAATAACGAAAAAGTATGCTACAGCTTTTTAAATATTTAACAAAGAGACATTTGTGTAAATAAAGGCGAATAACGAATAAGGAAACATCACTGAAAGGTAATCAAAACAAATGTACTGAAACTTGGACATGTGTTAGTAGAGACAAAGCTAATGTTGTCTTACCGGCCAAATCCCATACTAAGGGGGAAAATGGGTAGAAAATTTTCTTTTTATATCGAGTTGGCTCAAAAAATAATGAAAGTGACATCTGTTATCTATTTAATGGTCAAACGCGAACATGATTTTTATGCTATTCTACAAAATTTATTTTCTTTTTTTTTTTGGTTTTTTGGTTACTTTGGGAGAAATAGCAAAGAATTTGATATATAATATATAACCGGTTTTCTAGTCCTTAAATTTGAAATTGGACTAATGATAAAAAAAAGGGGTACATAAGTTTTGTCTCTTCCAAGACAATTAGAGATATTCCGCCTAAAGGTAAAAACTTTTTAATATCAAATAGTTAATGTTATAAACATCCCAGTTTGTAGCAGTTAAAGTTTTCTATATTGGGCAACCCCCTTAGTTAACTGTTGTTAGTAAAAAATTTTCTAAAACTTCAAATAACAAAAGAGAAGTTTTTCTTTTCATAGCGAATGTTTAATGTAGCATATAGAATTTTCCTTTGTATACCTTTCTTTGATTTTAAACAAAGAATTGACGGCAATGATGATGGTAAAAGAACAAAGTAGAACAAATATTTTAAATTTGAAATTAAATAAAAATAAATGCTTTCGAATCTTAAATAATCTTAAAAATATTCTAAAGAATAAATTTTTAAACAGTGTAAACATACGGTCAAGGAAAAAGCCTTCATGCAATCTTCGATTTTTTGGGTTCTTGGTCAGTTGGTGCCGAAAATTAATTTTACAAAAATATGCCAATATTTAAAGCATAACCGAATAAGTTTATTTATAGAAAAACAAGACTTTCTGAATCCCAGCAAGAATAATAATAACATAATACTGGAAACTTAAAAAAGTCATAGGAATAAAAGTCTACGTACAGCAAAAAAACAAGTAAAAACAAGTAAGAAAATAATAGTCGGTCTAGACCTTGCGTTTAGAGACCCTATCTCTCAGGCCCAACTAACTGGATGTAGAAAATAAGCATAAATCAAATTTGAGTGGATTTTTAATAATTTTTTTTGGCTGCAGATATGAAAAAGTTCATATCGGATGATATATCTATATGGGGAGTAGGCCCAAAAATGGACCGATCCTGACCATGTTTTTTAAAGTCTGTTGTATTTTGCAAAAATATATACAAACAAAATTTGAGAAGAATCAGTGCAATATTTTTGTTTTTTGATAGATTTAGGTGAAGATCGGGAAGCAGCTCTATATGGGGCCTATGACTAAGATTTGACCCATAAGGATCATTTTTGGACTACTCATTAATGGATGTAATAAACACATACAAACCCAATTTGACTAAGATTTATATGATAATTTGGATCTTATGGCAATTTATGTTGATTTCATAGGGGTCATTTGTATTGGGGCTAGGTCTTAACATGGACCGATTCTCGCCGATTTCAATAGCGTTCATCCTATGGCCGAAAAAGGCTTATATACCAAATTTCATCAAAATATATTCATATTTGCGACCTGCAGTTTGATTACAAGCTTTACATGGACACACAGACGGACGGACGGACGGACATCGTTAAATCGAATCAGATGCTGATTCGATCGGTATAATAAAAGATGGCTCTGGTCAAATATTTTTGGTAGTTACAAACAGCAGCACAAAGTCATTATAGCCAAACCACATAGTGGTATAGGGTATAAAAGTTATAGTCGTTTTAGATCCTATACCAAGCGTTTATATCGGATGCTATATGGGCACTAGGTCAAAAAATGGAGCGATCTTGACCATATTTAGTAATAAAAATTTTATTTTTTTTTTTTTGAAAAACATACAAATAACGAATTCTATGATGATTTTCCATGTAACAATCCAAACATTCCCAAATTTAACTTTCAGTGTGTAACACTAACAGAGGTAGTAGAAAGTTTCAATGCTTTTAAATCGAATATAGTGGGTCTTGATTTATAATTATACCCTATACCACTATGTGGTTTGGGTATAATGACTTTGTGCTGCTGTTTGTAACAACCAAAACTATTTGACCTAGACCCATCTTTAATTATACCGATCGAATCAGAATCACTTTCTGAGTTGATTTAACAATGTCCGTCCGTCCGTCCGTCCGTCCGTCCGTCCGTCCGTCCGTCCGTCCGTCCGTCCGTCCGTCCGTCCGTCTGTGTGTCCATGTAAAGCTTGTAATCAAACTGCAGGTCGCAAATATGAATATATTTTGATGAAATTTGGTGTATAAGCTTTTATCGGCCATGGGATGAACGCTATTGAAATTGGTGAGAATCGGTCCATGTTCAGGCCTAGCCCCCATACAAATTACCCATATGAAATCGACATAAATTGCCATAAGATCCAAATTGTCATATAGATCTTACTCAAATTGGGTTTGTATGCGTTCATTACATCCACTAATGAGTAGTCCAAAAATGATCCCTTTGACCCCATATAGAGCTGCTTCCCGATCTTCACTTAAATCTATTAAAAAACAAAAATATTGCACTGATTCTTCTCAAATTTTGTTTGTATATATTTTTGCAAAATACAAGAGACTTTACCAAACATGATCAGGTTCGGTCCATTTTTGGACCTAGTCCCTTTATAGATATAGCATCCGATATGAACTTTTTCATATCTGCAGCCAAAAAAATTAATAAAAATCCCACTCAAATTTGGTTTTTGCTTATTTTAAATGTCCAGTTAGTTGGGCCTAAGAGATAGGGTTTCTAAACGCATGGTATAGGGTATCGTATAGTCGGTCTAGACCGACTATAATTTTCTTACTTGTTTATAAAAATGATTTTACCATGAATTGTCCGTTTAATAATGTACTTGTTTAACTCCATAATCACTAGCATCTTTCCAATGGAGTGAAACATGCCAAAATTATACCAGTACCACAAACGGGTAACGAATACCGCCCGATTGCAATTCTTCCATATCTCTCAAAAGTTTTCGAGTACCTTTTACACAGACAAATCTTTAGGTATTTAAACGACCACAACTTACTTACTGAGCGTCAATCCGGTTTCAGACAACAACATAGCTGTATAACAGCTTTATCTGATGTAGTTGAGGAGATAAGAAGCAACATCGATGATGGAAAAATATCTTTTTTGATTTTATTGGACCACTCAAAGGCATTTGACACGCTGCACTACTCAATTGTATGCCTCAAACTGAAGAGGTTTTTTAACTTTTCTGCATTAGCAGTTAGACTTATGTCTTAATATCTCACAATCTGTTGCTAATGGTAGCTCCATCTCAAACTCACTGCAAGTTATTAGGGCTCAATCCTTGGACCACTACTTTATTCGATATATGCCAATCATCTTCCACAACAAATTAAACTCTCTAAGGTTCAGATTACGCTGATGACATTCAGCTATATTTAAGTAGTACCAAGGATTCACTTATTTCCAAAACTCAAGAACTAAATTATGATCTCAAACGTATTCTAAATTGGGTAAAGGCAAATGGTCTACGATTTCATCCAAATAAATCTAAGTGTATTATAATAAAGAAGGAAGTGATGCATTTGGAGAATGACATTAATGTTTTGCTTGGGGGCTCTAAAATTGTCATCGTGGACTCTTTAAAAAATCTCGAAGTTGTGTTTAAGTCAGAGTTCACTTGGTCGGATCATATTAATCAATCACGTGGCAGAATTTATTTTATGTTCAGAAGCTTATGGTTAACACAGCACTTTACGCCACCGAAAATAAGATTGCTATTTGCTGAAACATATCTTTTACCAACATTACTATATGCATCTGAGGTTTTCACAGGTTGCAGCTCTAGGGATAACAAGAAACTAACTGTAACTTTCAACTGTAGCTTTCGCTATATCTTTGGATTAAGAAAATTTGATCATGTATCCCAATACTCGTGTTCATGTCTTACACATGTCTTTTGACAACTATATTAAATTCAAGAACATTATATTTCTACATAAAATTATTACAACAAAAGCTCCAAAATATCTTTTTGAATGATTAAAGTTAGCAAAATCTTCCAGAGGGAATCGAATAATTCAATTTAAATACCGGGATCATGCCTCTGAATGTCAATTTTTTATTTTAACTTTGTCTCTGGAACCAGCTTCCTAATGTTATGCAAAATACAAGCAACGCTATAGGGTTTAAAAAATTACTACACCAATACTTGAATTGATTTTATTTGATTTTTTTTAATGTTTTTAAATTGTTATTTATAATATTTTCAATTTAGGTTAAGAGTTACTGATGTTAAATATATAGTGAATAACTTATTTGATTCCATTACTGTAATTTATAAATAAATACAGATACAAAATACAAATACAAATACACACCAAATTTGAGAAAAATCTGTGCAACATTTTTGTTTTTTTTTTTTATAGAGTTAAGGGAAGATCGGAACTCAACTTCATATGGGGGCTATGACTAAGAATTGTCCTATAGGGTTTATTTTTGGACTACTGATGAATGGTTGTAATAAACATACATAAACCCAATTTATATGATAATTTGGATCTTATGGCAATAGCAGTCATCCTATAGCTGATAGAAAGCTTATATACTTAATTTTATCAAAATATATTCATATTGGCGACCTGCAGTTTGATTACAAGGTTTACATCGATACACAGACGGATGGACGGACAGACGGACATCGCTAAATCGACTTAGAATCGGCATAATAAAGATGGGTCTAGGTCAATTATTTTTGGTAGTTACAAACATCAGCACAAAGTCCTTATACCCTGACACATAGTGGTATAGGGTATAAACATGAATATAACTGAATGTTTTGTTTAAAAAAAAGTTTTTTTTTAATTATAGTATTTAGTAGACTAACTTGAGCATCTCCTTGAGCTTGTGGAAGCCGAGGAATTGACGACAACGAAGACTGTGTAATATTGGGTGTACTTTCAGCCAAAGCTCGAATATACCTGGGTTTTAAAGTTTCACGGCAACTACAGTACTTTTCGCCTATAGTTTATTCTGCCTAAATATCAACAATGGATGTAAGCTAAACCTGTCATATTCAGTGGCCGGTTTTTTCCAATTTCATACAAATTATTTATTATAAAGTCCACTTCGCTTGTAGTCTATCTTCGTTTAGAGGCCATGTTTTCTTTATGTGCATAACTAATATTGTATGGAAATAATCATATAGTCCGCAGTATTTTTTTAACTCTTTCTTTTAACTCATACTCTCTGTCTGTATGTCTGTCTGCCATGGGGCAACCCCATTCCCCCTCATCGAATTGATCTGAAACTTGGTCCATAGTCTTCTTGTGACTATAGATTAATTTTGGGGTAGTCACGCACAGTCAAGCATAGTCACGCACAGTCGCGGAGAGATTAAAACCCTACTTCCCCTCTTCCGATCGATCTGAAAACGGGTCGATAGACTTGCTGTGAAAAAAGATTAACTTTGATATAGTGATGCACAGTCACGTATAGTCAAGCACGGTCACGGAGAGATTAAACCTCACTTCCCCTCTTCCGATCGATCTGAACTTTGCTTATAGACTTGTTGGGGCCAAATATTAATTTTATGAAAATATTTATAGATTTTCATAGAGTCAATTTGACATCAAGAGTACCCCAGGGGCTAATTTCAGAAAATAAGTCCAGAATATTATTTTTTAGAATTATTGAAATATTATCAACAAGTTTTATTAAAATCCTTCCGCAAATATATATTATTTCTATATCTTCGTTCGTAAATTATTGTGTTCTATATGTTTTTTTTTTATTAATCCATGTTTAAGGTCTAATAGTTCTTACTCTTAAAGGCGTTTTCAAAGAGGAATTTTTTTTAAACAGAAAAAACCACAAACTATAGTACTTTCCTTGGTAGAAAGGTCGCAACAATTTTATCGGTTCAGTTTTTTTAATTAGCAACTAAACTTTAACAAAAATCATATATAACACAATAATTTACGAACGACGATATGTTGTTTAAAAAAAATGTAAATTTCCTTAAATTTGACCTTTGACCTTAAAGAGGGACAGTTTATGGTGCTTCAATTTAACCTTAATTTACAAAATTGTGAACTTATATCAAGTAGTATAATATTTTGACAAAATATATTTAAAATATGCAAACATCAAAAAAATGTAGCTTAAAAGTTGAAAATGTGTGAAAAATCAAATTTTTCTTCAAATCCGCTGAAATAAAAACGCTGCCCTCGCCAAATTAAGAACAGGATGCCAACAATATTTGTCTTTTTAATCACATATATTTTGTTAATAAGATCTTAAAGTCCGTTGATCGTTGATCGTTGATTTCGGTAAATTCCTTGAACAAAACTCTTGAAAATGTAAAGTTGGAGATTTTGAAATAGTGCTAAAAAAACGTACCGTAATTTGGAAGGGCATAACAATAGACGAGATGCAAAATACTTTACATAAGATCATTTTGGGATCAGAAGAATGCAAAAATGTTGTTTTTGTAAATTATTTCATTGCCTTTAAAAATGTGAGCTCGATTTTCTTAATCAAGTGGTCTGCGCCGCATTAATTGCCTGGGGAACTTGAAATATTTTGGCTGTTTTTCAACCGATAATGGATTTTGTTGTTTTATTAGAAAGATAATTTACTCTAGATTATGGTTTATTAATTAATTTAATTCAAACGCAATAAGTAGTATCAAAATTAATGGGAAAAATAATTTTTTTTTTTATGACTTTGACATATAAATGCATATTTGAACTTTGAACTCAATGCGCGTCCAGAAAGCATTGTCCGATTTGGCTCAAATTTTGCGCACTAAAGTTTTAGATCCAGTGTCACAATAATCCGACCCGCACACCTCAAAATACGACCAAAAAATTTTTTTTAATAAAAAACGGCTGTCACCCTAATATAATAAAAAAAAAATGTTCAAGCTCTCGGTCGCAACCCCTAGAAATATGCAAAAAAAAAAAACTGAGAAATACAAAGTTTTGGGCCAATAAAAGAACAGAGGTGGCTCAACGCGATTGAAAATTTCAAGTGTGTTTTATATGGCGAAAATATGACTCTCTTTCAGATTTTACGAAAATTTCGTTCTATAATTACAATTTTTCCGACTAATTGTTATATGATTCGAGATTAGTATTTAATCATCTTTCCAAAAAGCTATAAAACTTCAAAATCGAATAAAAACCCGACAAGGAATAGCAAATGCTGTTCTGGGGCATTTCCTTTTGCGCCAAAAAAAACTAAATCTGGAAATTTGATGGCATTTTTTTCAACTTTAAGAAATTCATTAAAGCCAACATTTTGTTTTAGTCTCTATACCTGTAAGTACTCAGACATGAAGTATTGTTTTATTGCCACCTTGTTAACCTATTAAGCATTGAGACCGAAAATGGAAAACTTTTTTTGATAAAATTTTTAAAACTCCTTTTTCAAGTTTTGAAAAATTTTCTTAAACAAAATTTAAAAAAATTGATGTAGCTCTTTAATTTCTTATTAAGTGCATCTTAGAGATTAACTGTGTGAACTTTTAGGTAAATCCCTGTGCCAGAATTTTTTTGGGAAGGATTTTATTTTTGCGGATTTCGAGGAAAATGGGATTTTTGTAAAATATTCAGTAAATGTACTCTTTATAAATACTTTGTATCAAAAATTCATCACTTTTGTACTTTCAAATGTTATATTTTATCTTAATAGCCTAGGGTTTCGGAAAAGAATAGTATGACCCCATTAACCCTTTTGGAATTGGGCTCACATATGAGCCCAAGCTAATAAAAAACAATTTATTCAAAAAACTCAAATATATTGTAAGTGCTATTGAATTTTAAGATGCGATGCTTAAAATATAATAACCAAATGTGTAGTTCTTCCGTTCCTAAAATTTGAGATAAATCCGAGAACGTTAATCCATTATTAGATTTAAGATACTTTTAAATAAAAATTACGTAAAAAGTGTTTTTCTATTAAAATCGATGAAACCACTATTTAGAACTTAAGAAAAATAATTCGGTTAATTTTTATTTATGTAACACTTCAGTGCTCCTTGGATCAATTATCTGCTTATTGCTCGCGAATATAAATTAAAACAACTTTTCTTTTATGTATAAGAACTATCAATATTTTTCTAAATAAAATAAGAAGACCCACTAATGACCCAAAGCTAATAAAAGTCATTTTATTCAAAAGAATATGAATTATAAAATTAATGTAATAATAAAAATTAAAGAAAAGCAATACTTATTGCAAGTCGTAAGTGATTGCAGAAAACAATTTGAATCGCACACTAAATCATCCTTAAGTACACCAAAATAAATAGAATTAATTTTATATTTCATATTCTTTTCAATAAATTGTCTTTTATTAGCCCGGGGTCATATGTGACCCCAATTTCAAAAGGGTTAATGGGGTCATAATATTTTTTTCCGAAACCCTAGGCTATTAGGATGAAATAGAACATTTAAAAGTAGAAAAGTGGTGAATTTTTGATACATGTATTTTTATACATTCATTTACAGAATATTTTAAAAAAATCCCATTTTTCTCGAAATCCGCAAAAATAAAATCCTTGCCAAAAAAATTCTGGCATAGGGATTTACATAAAAATTCACATAATATCTAACATGCACTTAACAAGACCTTAAAGAGCTAGATAAATTTTTTTAAATTTTGTTTAAGAAAATTTTTCAAAACTTGATAAAGGAGTTTTCAAAATTTTATCAAAAAACATTCTCCATTTTCGGTCTCAATGCTTAATAGGTTAACAAGGTGGTAATAAAACAATACTTCATATCTGAGTGCTTACAGGTATAGAGACTAAAACAAAACATTGGCTTTAATTAATTTCTTAAAGTTGAAAAAAAATGCCTTCAAATTTCATGATCTAGTTTTTGTGGCACAAAAGTGGTCTGGGGCATTTGCTATTTCTTGGCGAGCTTTTATTCGATTTTTTAATTGTATAGCTTTTTGGAAAGATAATTTAATACTGATCCCGAATTATATAGCAATTTGTCGGAAAAGTTAAACTATAGAATACAATTTTCGTAAAATCTGCAAGAAAGTCATATTTTCCCCATATCAACACACTTGAAATTTTCAATCGCGTTGAGCCACCTCTAAATATTTTTTGATTGGCCCAAAACTTTGTATTTCTCAGTTTTTTTGCTATTCGCATATTTCTGGGGGTAGCGAACGAGAGTTTGAACACCTTTTTTTTCTCCATATAATGAAGGGCCACCCTAATGTATATATATATATTTTTATTTTTTATTTTTTTTGAATTACTTCAAATTCTAAAACATTTTCCCTCTTAAAAAGTTATTGCCTTAAATCCTTGGAGTCTTTGAAATAATTTCAAAGTCAAATGCTTGTGTATTGAAAATAAATTTGTTTTCTATTGTGATATTTTTCATAAATTGTATTGTGTTGAAATCAAATTAAACCATCTTTATAAATTCCCCTCCCAAAAAAAAAATTATATAAATAATATAAAAAAATAATCAAATCCCCTTTTATATATCTATGCTGTATATAGAAAGCAATCAGCTTTATCAAACCAAAATTAATATAAATATCACATTAGATGTCTGAACACATAAAAAAAATATATACATATGTATAAACAAAATACACAAAAGTAAATAAAATAGGAAATGAAACAAAATCCACTTTATATCTCTTACCGAAAGTATTTTATATACATACTTGTATAAAAAAATCAGTATCATGTTTTTTTTGCTGCTGAAATTCATTGCCTTAAAATGATAAATGCCTTTAAAGATATCAAAAAAAAAATAAAAATAAAAAATTGGTAGCAAACCCGGCACATACTCAATTTGTCATTCACCAATCCCCAAGGACAAAGAAGCAACTCAAATGTAAAAAAAAAATAATACATATCTAAACAGACATACTGTACATACATAGAAAATTCTAACAAAATTATAATAACATTTATATAGGGAAGGGGGCACACATAAAAATTGAAAATTTTTAAAGGTTTTTAGGAAATGGAACAAAAAATATTAAATAATTTATTGCAAACGACATGCTTCAACATAAATATTTTATATGTAGCAATAAAAAAGAAAGCTCTAATTATAGCATTTTTATGCTTTAAATTTTAACAATGTGACAATTTGTCAAAGAAACCCAGCAAATGCAAGCAGGCGCAATTTATTTATTTATTTTTTAATAAAATATTTTTAAAAACTACAGCAATTTAAAAAATTATGAAAGTAAATGTGCAACCAGAACGACGAGGCTTTGATTTGGCCTAAAATTGTTTGTCATAATCCCCGTATAAAAGAGACTTCCGATAAAAAGAGTGACCCAATAATAGTGCACTACTGTAAATGGCATTCGTTACAGGAACATGACAACGGAGTTCTTGTGGCCTCTCACCTACCACACCGCGCACAAGACAATCGATTTATTGGAGCTACAATTTCCAGACCGAATCATCTCCCGATAAACCGATGTTAATTGGCCATCAAGATCGTGTGATAACTTTTTTTGGGGGGTTTTTGAAATCTAAGGTCTATGTGAATAATCCTAATGGCCGAGATCCAAAGCTTCGTCGTAACGATAAAGCTAAATTTTTGTCAAAATGTATTCGAGAATTTCATGAAAAGAGCAAAGGCCTGTTTTAAAAGCCGCGGATCATTACTTTATAATGCAATCAAAATATCATCACTCGCTAAAGAATGCGTTTTATTCCGAAATTAAATTGTAAACTTTTATTGTGTCACCCTTAACTACTGTATTGAAAGGAAAGGATGCATTTTGTTATTAAATGAAAAATCTTTGTTTATTCTTCCCAATCAATTTCTGAGTCTTCAAGTCTCAAAGTCGATTTGCGGAATGGGGAATGATTCGGTTTTTATCTCCTTAAACTTTTAAAATCAGTGACCCCAGAATGATGTTTTAAGTTTAATGAATAGGTAGAAGTCACATGGAGCCTAATCAGGCATATACGGTGGTTATGGAACGACATCAGTCGTAATTTGTGCGAAATGGTCTCAATAAAATTGAATTAAAAAAAAAAATAGAAAAAGTACTTCCTGCATACAAACCAAACGGCTTCGTGGGATTATATGCATACTTTAATTGTAACTAGCAAATTCCAGCCCTCGAAATTCGAGTGCAAATTCTAGGAAATTTTATTTTTTCATTAAATAAAGACCCTAAAGGTATGCTAATCAATTATAGCCAATTTGCAAATCAACACAAAAAAACAAACTCATTTTTATTACAAACACATTAAGAAATTTAATAAACTCACACATAGCATATGTATAATTTTTTATATGTGTTAGTAGCAACTTTAATTTCTTATTTTTCATGTTTCATTTTTTATTTTTCATTTTTCCTTTTTATTTTTTTTTTAATTTTCTATTTTTCATGTTTCATTTTTTATTTTTCACTTTTCATTTTTTATTTTTCATTTTTATTCTTAATTTTTTATTTTTATTTTTTTTTTTCATTTTTCGTTTTTCATTTTTAATTTTTTATTTTTCATTTTTCATTTTTAATTTTTAATTTTTAATTTTTTATTTTTCATTTTTTATTTTTCATGTTTCATTTTTTATTTTTCATTTTTTCTTTTTAATTTTTCATTTTTCATTATTCGTTTTTAATTTTTCGTTGTCCATTTTTAATTTTTTATTTTTCATGTTCCATTTTTTATTTTTAATTTTTTATTTTTCATGTTTTATTTTTCATTTTTCATTTTTAATTTTTCTTTGTTAATTTTTTATTTTTCATTTTTCATTTTATTTTTTTCGTTTTTCATTTTTTTTGCATTTTTCATCTTCCATTTTTTATTTTTCATTTTTTATTTTTCATTTTTATACCCTATATCACTATGTGGTTTGGGTATAATGACTTTGTGCTGCTGTTTGTAACAACCAAAAATATTTGACCTAGACCCATTTTTAATTATACCGATCGAATCAGAATCACTTTCTGAGTTGATTTAACAATGTCCGTCCGTCCGTCCGTCCGTCCGTCCGTCCGTCTGTGTGTCCATGTAAAGCTTGTAATCAAACTGCAGGTCGCAAATATGAATATATTTTGATGAAATTTGGTATATAAGTCTTTATCGGCCATGGGATGAACGCTATAGAAATTGGTGAGAATCGGTCCATGTTCAGACCTAGCCCCCATACAAATTACCCGTATGAAATCGACATAAATTGCCATAAGATCCAAATTGTCATATAGATCTTACTCAAATTGGGTTTGTATGCGTTCATTACATCCACTAATGAGTAGTCCAAAAATGATCCCTTTGACCACATATAGAGCTGCTTCCCGATCTTCACTTAAATCTATTAAAAAATAAAAATATTGCACTGATTCTTCTAAAATTTTGTTTGTATATATTTTCGCAAAATACAAGAGACTTTACCAACCATGGTCAGGTCTAGACCGACTATAATTTTCTTACTTGTTCATTTTTATTTCTTTTTAATTTTTTTTTTTTTTCTATTTTTAATTTTTTTTATTTTTAATTTTTCTTTTTTTAATTTTAATTTTTCATTTTTCATTTTTTATGTTTAATTTTTTTTTTTTCAGTTTTCATTTTCCAATTTTGATTTTCCTTTTTTCATTTTTAATTTTTTATTTTTCAATTTTCACTTTTTATTTTTCATTTTTTATATTTAATTTTTTATTTTTCATTTTTTATTTTTCATTATTCATTTTTAATTTTAGTTTTTAATTTTTAATTTCTTATTTCTTATTTGTCATGTTTCATTTTTTACTTTTCATTTTTTAGTTTTAATTTTTTATTATTCATTTTTCCTTTTTAATTTTTATTTAATTTTTTATTTTTCATGTTTCATTTTTTATTTTTTATTTTTTATTTTTTATTTCTCACTTTTCATTTTTTATTTTTCATTTTTATTCTTAATTTTTTAGTTTTCATTTTTAATTTTTTTTTTCATTTTTCGTTTTTCATTTTTAAAATGATCCCTTTGACCACATATAGAGCTGCTTCCCGATCATCACTTAAATCTATTAAAAAATAAAAATATTGCACTGATTCTACTAAAATTTTGTTTGTATATATTTTCGCAAAATACAAGAGACTTTACCAACCATGGTCAGGTCTAGACCGACTATAATTTTCTTACTTGTTCATTTTTATTTCTTTTTAATTTTTTTTTTTCTATTTTTAATTTTTTTTATTTTTAATTTTTCTTTTTTTAATTTTAATTTTTCATTTTTCATTTTTTATGTTTAATTTTTTTTTTCAGTTTTCATTTTCCAATTTTGATTTTCCTTTTTTCATTTTTAATTTTTTATTTTTCAATTTTCACTTTTTATTTTTCATTTTTTATATTTAATTTTTTATTTTTCATTTTTTATTTTTCATTATTCATTTTTAATTTTAGTTTTTAATTTTTAATTTCTTATTTGTCATGTTTCATTTTTTACTTTTCATTTTTTAGTTTTAATTTTTTATTATTCATTTTTCCTTTTTAATTTTTATTTAATTTTTTATTTTTCATGTTTCATTTTTTATTTTTTATTTTTTATTTCTCACTTTTCATTTTTTATTTTTCATTTTTATTCTTAATTTTTTAGTTTTCATTTTTAATTTTTTTTTTTAATTTTTCGTTTTTCATTTTTAATTTTTTATTTTTTATTTTTTATTTTTCATTTTTTATTTTTCATTTTTTATTTTTCATTTTTCATTTTTTATTTTTCATTTTTCATTTTTTATTTTTCATTTTTTTATTTTTTTTTTTTTATTTTTCATTTTTCATTATTCGTTTTTAATTTTTCGTTTTTCGTTTTCCATTTTTAATTTTTTATTTTTCATGTTCCTTTTTTTATTTTTCATTTTTTATTTTTCATTTTTCATTTTTTTATTTTTCATTTTTAATTTTTAATTTTTCATTTTTCATTATTCGTTTTTAATTTTTCGTTTTTCGTTTTTCGTTTTCCATTTTTAATTTTTTATTTTTCATGTTCCATTTTTTATTTTTCATTTTTAATTTTTAATTTTTCATTTTTTATTTTTCATTTTTCATTTTTTATTTTTCATTTTATTTTTTTCGTTTTTAATTTTTAATTTTTAATTTTTTTTTGCATTTTCATCTTCAATTTTTTATTTTTAATTTTTTTTTCCTTTTTTTATTTTTCATTTTTAATTTTCAAACAGGTTATCATAATATCATAATTTTTTCACCAATACAATCACATTTTGTCTTACGACTCACATGTTTCGTTCACATGTTACGCTTACATGTTACGCTGTTTTTGAAATTTACGGCCCTGCGCGTATCGATGTTTACACATCAAAAATACATATTGCACAAAAAATATGTCATATCATAATTGTGGTAAAAAGATAATTTTTGTAATTGTACTAAAACTATTATTTTTCGTAATCTACTAAAAATATATATTTTTTACGGAATATTTTTATAATTGTACTTAAACTATAAACAATATTGACCAAAATAATTTTTTTCGTAATTGTTCTAAAAACTATAAAATTTATTAATTGCTCCAAGAATATTATTTTTCATGGTGGTACTAAAAGTATTGTTTTTCGTAAGAGTACTAAAAATAAACTTTTTACAATTGATTTAAAATATATTTCGTAAAAAAAATATTTTCTTAAACGAGAAATTCACTTGAAAATTCCCACATAGATTTTAGTGGTACCCTTCAGAACTCGAGAAATAGTTGCATTATACTTTTATTGCGATTGTGACTTTTCTCTGATCGATAAAAACATTTGCGTTGTATTGTTTCTGAATAATACTATTTCACGACCCTTAACTTTGCTTGGAAATGAAAAGTCTACTATGTGCTAATTATTTCATAATTGGCTTACAGTATTTTAATTGACACTATTCTTATTATCTAATTAAAATCATATTAAATTTACGTTATTTTTTTAAAATAAATTAAATAATAATTAGGAGAATTCATGTGTTTGTTGATAATTGTAAATGATTATTTCAATGATGGCTACTGTTAGGATGAGATGAAACTCATATACATATATATGCCAGCTACCGTCCAGTTAATAATGTGTTGTTTTTTTTACTAGCAACAAAATTATGGTTCTCCATTTTTTTTTTTTTTTTACAACTAAAATCATTAAATAGTTTTTAAATAACTTTATCCAAATATTAATTTTTGGTAGTAAAAAAATATTTATTTACCATTATCAAATGCATGAAACTATCTTTTGTTCATGGAAGTGAATGTGAAGGAATTACATTATTCACCAGTCTAAAAGTATGCAATGAAACTGACTTGTTAACAATGGCATAAGTATGCTTTTATATCATCAACATTATTTACGTTAAAGTAAGTTTCCATAAATATGCACTGAATAAAAGCTGCACATTTTTCAAATTAATAGTTCCTTTTAACAAGAGTTAAACGCAAGTAAATAAAGGAACAAAGCGAGTCTTACTATGAAATGTAACTAATTGAACATGTTTCAAAATTAATGCATATAAAACGTGTTAGTTCAAAGTAAAAAATGGATATAATAAAACAGACCGACCATAAAATGCTCTACAAATAAAATCTGCTGACAAATTATCTTAATTTCATCGAAACTATGTACATGCTCTGAAATTTTTCATTCGGAAATTTAGAATTAATTTTCTCGTAATTTTTTAGATCCTTCAAGTGCGTAATGATGAACCTATGAATCAGCCAACTTTTTCATCAACCACTTGTTTCACAAAAGTGGATTGTAACGGCAGTTTTGATTGTGCAAAAAAGTACATATAACAGCTTTTTTATTTTTAAATCTGTATCAGGTTTAATATTTAAACAAGTAAGAGAATTGGAGTCAGTCTAGACCGACTATACCGTGCCTTATACCAAGCGTTTAGAGAAAGGGAGTTAGATCCACGTATTTGAATATAGAAAATAAGCATAAAACAAATTTCAATGGCAAATGAAAAAGTTCATAACGGATGTTATATTTATATGGGGACCAGGTCGAAAAATTGACTGATCCTGAAGCGTAAATGTCTGAAATATTTTTGAATAAGGTGTTATGTTTTCAAGACCAAATTGAAAGGGGTTTCAGTGAAAATCTGTTCATGCTCAGACCTAGTCCCCATAGAAATGACCCCTATATGTTCGACTTAAATATTCATTATATCCAAACTATCATATAGATCTCGGTCTAATTTGGGTTGTGTGTGTTTATTACCCCCATTAATCAGATGACCAAAAATAAACACTGTCGGCCAATTTTTAGTCATAGTCCCCATATAAAGCTGTATCCCGATCTCCACTTACATCTAGCAAAAAACAAAAATGTTTCACAGATTTTTCTCAAATTTGGTTTGTATATGTTTTTGCAGAAAATAAGTTACCATACAAAATATGGTCAGGATCGGTCCATTTTTCGACCTAGTCCCCATATAAATATATATGAATTTTTTCATATTCAAAGGAAAAAAAAATTAATAACAATGCCATTCAAATTTGGTTTATTCTTATTTTCTATATCCAATTAGTTGGGCCTAAGAGATAGGGTCTCTAAACGCATGGTATAGGGTATCGTGTAATCGGTCTAGACCGACTATAATTTTTTTACTTGTTTTTTTTTTATATTTATTTCTTAATGTTTTTAGAAAGTATGGAATTTTGGCTTAATATTATCATTACTAACTTTACCATTTTTCCATATAACATACAAAATATTTCCAATATTTGGATCTGATTAATAAAATCTAAAAAATGATCTTATAGAATATATGTGAGAAAAATCTCATGAAATTTAAAAACCCTTCTCCCTTGGAATGGCCAATATACATAAGGACGTTTCACCATATTTTTTTAACATTTGCAATTCTTAAAACGTAATATTAATTCTTATGGCCGCAAATATTTTTTAGAATTTTTTCAGAATTTCTGAAGGTCGTTGCGGGGTCGTTGAAACCGATTTTATTCAAAAACTAAGCTTTTAAAATATACTAGCATATTCCAGCCCTCGAAATTCAAGTGCAAGTTCTAGGAAATTTTATTTTTTCATTAAATAAAGACCCTAATGGTATGCTAATCAGTTATAGCCAATTCTCAAATCAACACAAAAAAACATTTTTATTTCAAACACATTAACAAATTTAATAAACACACACACAGAATTGTATAATTTTATGTATGTGTTAGTAGCAACTTTAAATGCAATTTACTCAAAATAAAGCAAAAAACTTTAAAATCTGTAAATCTGCAAAACGGCTAAAAAGAAATACCTTTCAAATAATATACGTTTGGTCAAAATCGGGATAAAACGGTAGAACAAAACATCGGTCATAAGAAATCGCCTAGCCTATATATATATATTTTTCTCTAGACTATTTTATCACAAAACAATATAAGTGAGTTCTGAAGAGTTAAAATTATTTGTTTACGGGGAACTTTGATGAACATAAAATTAAAAATTCAGTACTTCCCAAAATCAAACTGATAGAAATAGACAATATTTGTTCGTAAAACATTAGTCAGCAAAAACCCTTTCAGACTTTTATGCATTTTTTAATTGAAAGTTTTTTGTTTTGTTTTGAAAACTGCATATATTAGAAAAAAAACTATGGAATTAATATATAGACCTCCGATTATAACTATAATCTGTCTTTATACCACAAACGGTAGACTTTTAAGGAAAAATATTTTCTTGAGATAATTTTATTTTATTTTTATTTTATTAGGAAAAGGTACTTTTTAAGAAAAGTTTTTTAAGAATAAGAACTTTTTTTTAAGAAAATATACTTTTTAAAAAAAGTTTCCTTTAAAGAAGGTTATTTTTAAAACAAGGTACTTTTTAAAAAGAGGTACTTTAGGAAAAGCGACTTTTTAAGAAATTATTTTTTATTTTCGGAAAATCTGATTTTTTAGAAAATGTGTTTTTTAAAGAAGGTATTTTATTTTTTAAATGGTACTTTTTGCAGGCACCTTCAAAAAATTATACTTTTCAAAAAAAATACTTTTCAAAAAAAAGATGCTGTTTAAGAAACGTACTTTTAAAAATTGTTCCTTTTAAAAAGAGTCACTTTCAAAAAAAAGTATTTTTTGACAATGTACCTTTCAAGAGAAATTATTTTTTTATTAAATTAATTATACTGAGTTACAGAATTAGTCAGTGAGTCAGACATAAGCGTAAATATCTCCTAATCAGTAAATTAAAAAAATAAATTAAATACACCTAATTCTCTTTTTACACGAATTATTTTTACACGAATTTTCATTTAACACGAGTTAAAAAGTTAACATTTTTCTCTTTTTACACGAATTGTTTTGTTTTAACACGATTTTAAATATTCTACAAATTCTTTTTATAAATTTTTATTTTTTATGTTCTATGATTTTTTTTTATTCTCACTACTCACAAATTACACATTTCAATTAATTTAACGGTATGGCATCCCGTTTATGTCGATTATATTTATGCGTATGTATTTTGTCTTTGAGTGGGATTCCCCGAATTAAACATAAAGTAAAAATGCAATGTATTATGTACGCAAATTAGTATGGTTTTGAGAATAGAAAAGAAAAGACGTTTAATTGCTGTAAAGTTAGTGCTCGTACAAATTTATCAACTCAATAACAGGTAAGTTTTAAATAATTTCCAAATCGCTGCATTATTAATTATAATTGAAAATCAGAATTGTGTTTAATTATAACTATTTCTTAACTATTGTATATTGGTAGCCCGGTCACAATGTCACATAAATCACCTGTAATAAATAAGAGGAAAGCCATTAGTCTTGATACTAAAATTAAAATTTTAGATCAACTTGCAACAGGACAAGGTGCAACGGCTGTAGGAAACCATTTTGGTATTCATGAAGCTACCATAAGAACGATTAAGAAAAATGAAACTGCGATTAGAAAATCTGTATGTTCTGGAACAAAAATAAGTGCTAAATCATCGTCATATATAAGAGATGTTGTCAAAGAGAAGATGGAAAAAGCTTTGGTAATATGGATTGAAGATAAATCACAAAAAAGAATACCAGTAGACGGAATGACTATCAAGCAAACAGCATTAAGAATATATAAACATATTAAAGAAATAGAGCCAAGCACTTCATCTCAGTCAAAACAACCTGAATTTTCAGCAAGTACAGGTTGGATTACAGGTTTTCTTAAAAGACATGCTCTTCACAATATAAAAATTAAGGGAGAAACTGCATCTGCAGATGAATTGGCTGCTAAAGAGTTTCCTCAAAAACTTTTAAAAATTATTGAAGAGGGAGGATACACCCCAGATCAAGTTTGGAATGCAGATGAAACTGGTCTTTTTTGGAAAAAAATGCCCAGCAGAACTTATGTTGCAAAATCACAGAAAACTGCCGGTGGTTTTAAAGTAGCAAAGGACCGTATTACACTATTGTTTTGTTCCAATGCGTCAGGAGAACGAATGTCAAAACCGCTGCTAGTAAATCGTGCTTTAAAACCACGCTCTATGAAAGGTATTGATTACAATAAATTGCCAATTCACTGGATGGCAAACAAAAAGGCCTGGGTGACCAGTGCAATCTTTACAGAATGGTTTCAGAACTACTTCATCCCAGAAGTTAGACGCTACATGAACGCAAAATGTTTAGAATTTAAAGTTCTTTTAATTATAGACAATGCACCTGGCCATACGGTTGTGGAGCACCCAAATGTTCAACTTTGTTTCCTACCGCCCAATACTACATCCTTAATACAACCGTTAGACCAAGGAATAATTGCTACATTTAAAACGTACTACATAAAACGTTCATTCCAATACGTGCTAGACAAACTAGATCAAAATGAGGAATTAACAGTCATTGATGTTTGGAAACAATTTTCTATTATGGACTGCGTTAACCATGTTGGGAAAGCGTTAGCTGAATTAAAGCCATCAACTTTGAACTCATGTTGGAAAAATATTTGGCCAGATTGTGTCAAAAGCAAAGATCCTGACATCCATAATAACGATGAATTTGCTGACATCATAACATTGGCACATACAATTGGTGGAGATGGTTTCGATGACCTGTCATCTGCAGATATAGAGGAATTGTTAGTTGATCAAAGCTTGAGTGAAAATGAAATTATAGACCTTAGCATTGAGACTCATCATAACAACGCACAAAGCGATAATGACGAAGAGGATATTCCAGTTTTAAATGCAACTCTAATTAAAGAAGGTCTTGATATTGCAAGGAATTTAGGTAATCATTTTGAACAACATGATCCTGATAAGGAACGAGCTGCGAAATTTCAACGTGAACTGAAATTATTAACGTCATCTTACAGGGAACTTTATAAAGGTTTATCACGCATTCAAACACAATCTTTAATAACTGATTTCATTCCTAAAACTAATGACTTATCAACAATCAAAAATACTGATAATAATAGAGACATAATTTCCCAAAATGATGAACAAAATAGATCTAGTGAGAGCAGTGCTATTGCAGCCTTACGCAAACGTAAACGATTATTGTCGGGAAGTGACAGCAAATAAAAGTTGTTTATGTTTATATTAGTTTTCCTTTTTTATATTAATGAATTTCTGATATTATTTTCTTTTTTCCAAATCATTATTTTTTTTTTTATAATATATGTATGTATTTATATGTATTTAAGATATTAAAATGTGTAAGCACGTTAAATAAATTCTCAAGTAAACTTTAACAAAAATTTTTTATTGTTGTTTATTGTACTTTTACGTTATTTTTTAGGTCTGGAACCAATCTACTATTTTCATCTTTGGCTAGTATCTTTTTTTACACGAATTTTTTTTACACGAATTTATTGGGAACGTATCTATCGTGTAAAAAGAG
This sequence comes from Cordilura impudica, assembly GCA_963682025.1. Lineage (NCBI taxonomy): Eukaryota > Metazoa > Arthropoda > Insecta > Diptera > Scathophagidae > Cordilura > Cordilura impudica. Next base: position 186,427,125 of record OY821521.1, read on the forward strand.
AATTGGGTGTACTCTAAGAAAAAATAGACGGAATTAAATGTAATTTCCCTGAAAAGGTATCTTCTTAACTAGGTACTTAAAAAAAAGAAGCTTTTTTTGAAAATAGGTGCTTAGAAAAAGTACTTTGCTAAATAAGGTGATTTTTGAAGAAAATATATTTATTCGAAAATAAATATTAATCGTACAGCATTACAAAGTAAGTCAGTGAGTCAGAGATGAGCGTAACTTTTTTTAAAGAAATTAAATAATCTACAAATAAAACAAGTAAGAATGTTAAATTCGGCTGTGCCGAATCTGTGATACCCTAAATGTAAACAAAATATTTGAAAAAGTAAACAATTTGTTAAACTTTATATCAAATTATTTCACACAATTCTTTGGGTTGATCCGCTTAACAAATGATTTTTGTTTATTTCAAGAGTTGGTCTATAAAGCTCTCACATTAGTAATTCGCGCACCGACGAGGAAAGGTCGTTTTCGTTTTTTGCTTTCGTGTTTGCTTTTTGGTCATCGTGGTTGCTGATCGGCATGCATTTAGGTTATATACCTATATGCATGCGTTTCCGGTTGTATGACATAACCTCACGTTTAATTTAGTTTAAGTTTTTGCAAATTAAATAGCTCGCCCTAACCTCCATTGCGAAGGTAATGGTTGTGTAGGGTAGATATACGCATTAAATCATACTAATTGGAGATGGCTGTATAGTTTCTTTTAACTGGCCAAATTATATTTCATTGTGGCCGGATGGAGTAACAAAATTATAACCAAAAAAAAGCTCTCTCAATTTTTTTTTGTTAAAATATCTTTTTTACATATCGAAAGGGAGTTTTCACTATTGGATTTTGTGGTAACACAAAATAACACAATACAATACAAAATCTAACCCAGTGATGCCAACTTTTGATGTTGAATTAAATTATTTTAATAAAATATATTTTCATTTATTGACTCCAAATACTACTATCTGGAAATTATTATCGAACTTCAATTTTTTGGGTTTTACTTTGCCTACCATGAAGTCAAATTTTGAAGCCATCATGAACACTGGTTCAACTTAGGGATGCCAAATGCAAAAAACCAAATGTCCCAAAAATTTTAAATAAAAAAATTTGTTATCTTTAATTTCTGAAAACTTCAAATTTTCATCCAAAAAAAATTGTGAAAAAGTATATATAAATAACATTCTCATCAAATTGCGCTTTATTTATGTAACAATTTTTATGTTCGCAATTCTTAAATATCATTTGAGGTTTTCTAAACTTCATTGAATTTAAATTAATGTTTTCTTATCCTAAAATGCTATTAATGTCTCCTGAATGTCAGTATTTTTTTTGAATGTAAACATTTTTAAATGTAAATATATTTGGTGTTTTTTGAATTTCAATTTGTGTTTAAAGAATAAAATTGGTATTTTCAAAATTCAATTGATGTCTTCTAAATAATGAAATAATTAATTAAGTAATTATTTCCGACGTTTTAATATGATTTTCTGAAATTCGATTGATATTTTCTAATTTATAATTGGAAATCTGAATTCCAGTTTTTTACAATTGATATTTTCTTAAATTTGAATAAAAAATTTAAAACTTCCAATTTTGCATTTATGTGAATAATAATGCTTTGGTAATTATAAACAATTTTTGAAAATTATATGTAATCGCAATCAGATATTTTGTAGGTAAAGCAGAATAATAATTCTATATAACTATGCAGAACTGTTTTGAAAGCAAAAAAACACATTGCTTCTTCTTTAATCAGCTCTGGGTATACTTTTAACATTGTTGTGTTTGATATCTAATTGAAAATGTTGACATTCATGTTAAAATAGAAATAACTATTGTAAAGCTAATTTGAACAAAAATTGTGCTGCCATCTACTGTGGTATAGCCACACTGAGCAAATGAAGAGACACACTTTTTTGTTAATACAAAAGGAATGTATTTTCCCTAAAACAAAATATTGCAGAATTTTATATAAATAAAATAATATAATGATTTATTTCTAACATGCGGTTATTATGGATATACATATATAGAATATATGTGACCTTCTCCGAGAAAAGGGACCTAGTGTGTCAAAAAACGGGTTGTGTCAAAAACTGTGGATTCTGGTACCTAAAAGGGTGTAGAAACTTTAAATGCGTTTTTTCTCAAAACTTAATTTTCACATACTAGGTCCCTTTTCTCGGAGAAGGTCACATATGTATATTATTTTATTATTTAATATATGTTATTAGGCTTAATGAAGCTTAATAATATAGGTTAAGTATCAGTTGTACTTATATAATTTACTTATTATTGCAAAATAGATTGTAAATAAAAATTTGATTGATTAAAAAAAAATTTAATATATGTATGTATGCATATGTAAATATTACACACAAAAAATTCAACATCAAGGGTTATTGTTGTGTTTTCTTTAAATAAATTAATACATAAAATTTTTTTTCGGTAAATTTACATTGTTTTCTTTTATTAACAACCGGTAGTTTAGCATTATTTGCTTTAGATGTTGGTGAATTTTAACTCCCTTTATATTAACTCGTAGTGCCTGCATGTCTGCTTGTAGTCAAAATTTTGGATCGATTTTTAACCCCTTTACCGTGACCCAATCGATCTCAAACTTTGCAGGCGGGCTCGTGGCAATGACAAAAATTATCTAACAAATTTTTTTTGTGATGCCAAAACAATGGAAACTTTAAAATTTTTCTACCATAGTTGAGGGTTAGTTTTTATTATATTGTTACCACAACGACCACAAAAACAATAAGTTCAGCGATGACAACAATATTACATTTAGAATAACAACAAGAACAATATAGAAACATATATTTTTTTTCAATTTTTTTTTACTTCCTCAGTGATTTCTCGGGACCTATTAAACCAATTTTCATGATTTTTCAAACAGACACCTTCTCATGATGTTGGTCAATCATTCTCGCTAAAAGCGAGCGCCCGAGTTATCCTATTGAGGGCGTGATCGCGACAAGAACAACATAGACAAATTATATTTTTTTCAAGACTTTTTTTACTTCTTCATTCAATTCTCGGGACGTAATCAACTGATTTGGATGATTTTAAACAGCAAACTTCTCAGAGTGCAAGCGAATCATTTTTTATGCCAACGAGCAGCCTAGCTGCACGATTGAAGCCGCCATCGCAATTTCCACAGACGGACAGACGGACATCGCTATATCAACTCCGCTTGTTATAAGGATCACAAATATATATATTTTATGGGGTCCAAAATTTTTTGTCTAATTATTAAAAACCTACAGATACCATCTGCGCACTGGGGTTGAGGGTATAACTAGTTGGCATTAAATGTCATTTCTCTGAACAGTTACTTTTTGGTTGCTTTTTGAAAAAAAAGTTTTTTAAAGGTATTTTTTTTAAAAAGGTACTTTTCTAAGTAGACATATTTTTACGAAATATGAGTCACTGAGTCACGGTTATCATTTCCCTGTAGAAAATTCTTATTAATTCATTTAAATTTTCGACTTACAACAAATGTGAGGTTCTCAATTGATCATTCTCCATATGAAAATTAGAAATCGCATTCGTTGCCATTTGTTAATTTAAAAATGACTCTCAATCAAAAAGTTTTCATTATTAACAACTAAGTTGGCAATAACTATTACAGATCAACTTTGAAAAAAAAAAAAAAAAAAATAATATTCAAATTTTCATTAAACACTCCACGATTTAAAAACGTTTATGTTTCCGAATTTATTTAAATATATTTCTTGTTATTTTCTACTTAAATGGCTTTTCTGCAGAAATATATGTAACCTAGGATACCTTTTTATGCTATACCATCCTTTAGTAAAATATGAATAGCAAAATAATGTAAAAAAAATATTTGCATTATTACAGCTTCGTTGTTGAATTTAAACAGAGAAAAATTAACTTTACTTGAACAGAAATTGCAATTTAATGTTATGAGATATTCATATGCAAAAATTAAAGCATACTTTTGGGCTTTATTAGTCTACATACCATATTTATGTGAAACCATTAAAAGCTGGAAAATTATACAGCAATTTCGTTTCAGCAGAAGTACGAACATATAAGACAAACATATCTAAAAATTTTATTCTATTTTCCTTTGTTAACAAAATTTCTGTGTTACAAAATGTAATTAAATTTTATGCAGTTCCCTCACATTTTTGTTTAATCAAATTTTCAGATGCACTTTAAACAAAATAGATATCCTTAAAGAAAAACAGTTTTTGTATAGTGTTTCCATTTCAAAATTTCCTAGAATACTTGCTGTCAACTAGTTCTTTAAAATGAGGAACAAAAACCATAAAGGAGTATTTTATGGTCTTCTAGTGATGTTATGGGGATAACATCAATGTTAAGAGTTTTATATTGTAGTTTATGAGTACGAGTAGTATGGAAATTTTGGTATGCTGCCAACACAGAGATAAATATTTTATGTGTTTTTTCGTTGGAGATTTTAAATAAATTAACTATTAATCAAAATGCAAATATATGCAACAAAAACTATATACCACATAAGTTTGTAGCTACACAAAAAATATGCAGCGGTTTCTATAATTTCAAAGTAATATTTAACTTAGTTGCAAATTATAAAAACTCTATAGACCCTTAACGGTTTATGGTGCTTCGATCGGATGAAGGACCAAGCCTGTTTTGTTTTTCTGATCTATTAGCATTCAAAATGCCATTCAATTAAAATAAAAATCAGGTAAAAAGATTGCAAATTTTGTAAAGTGTTTTGACAAAATTAAAATTTAGACGTTTTGAATTTTACGTTTAAAAATATAGTTCTCCTTTTTTTGTTTTAATATTTTGATGTTATTCCTAATTTATTGATGTATTAAGGAACAAACAGTAACAAAAGTGGATCAATCTGAAAATAAATATGGATAGATAGAACCAAAAAGAGAAGAGTGTCGAGGAAGTATTTCTATAATTTAATTTTGAGTTATACTATTCTTCTAAAATGAAAAATAAAAATTTTAAAATGAAATATTAAAAGTAAAAAATAAAAAATGATATATGAAAAAAAAATTAAAATTGAAAAATGAATAAAAAATGAAAAACGAGAAATAAAAAATTAAAAATAAGAAATGAAAAGTGAAAAATAAAACGTGAGAAATGAGAAATAAGAAATGAAAAATAAAAAATTAAAAGTGAAAAATAAAAAAAAAGAAATGAAAAATAAAAAGTCAAAAATGAAAAATGCAAAAAATAAAAAATTAAAAATAAAAAATGATAAATGAAAAACGTAAATTTAAAAATGAAAAATGAAAAATAAAAAATGAAAAATAAAAAATGAAAATTGAAAAGTAAAAAATGAAAAACGAGAAACAAAAAAGGAAAAGTGAAAAATAAAAAATGATATATAAAAAATGAGAAATAAAAAATGAAAAATAAAAAGTGAAAAATGAAAAATGAAAATGGAAAACGAAAAATGAAAAATGATAATATTAAAAATAAAAAATGAAAAAATTAAAAATAAAAAATGAAAAATGAAAAGTAAAAAATTAAAAATAAAAAATGAAAAACGAGAAGCAAAAAATTAAAAGTGAAACATAAAAAATTAAAAATAAAAAGTGAGAAATGAGAAATAAAAATGAAAAATAAAAAGTGTAAAATGAATATGAGAAACGAAAAATGAAAATATTAAAAATAAAAAATGAAAAAATTAAAAATTAAAAATAAAAAATGAAAAATAAAAAACGAAAAATTAAAAATTAACTGGTTGAATTAATAAATAATAATAAATATTTTTATATTTGCAGAGTCTCTGCAGTTGATTGCTATAAGTGATACATAGATGACGCTTTCTGCTTGATTTTAAAAAAATGCCATAAAAAAATCTATAATTTCTAGATGTTTACACATCTACCCTATGATCGGACTCATAGGATTTTTTTTGTAACAGATGCAGCACCATATATATGGTAAATGCTGCAAAGCCATTGAAGTGTTTTACCCAAATATAACACATGTTATGTGCATTCTCCACAGTCTTCATCGCATTTGTGAACGGATAAGGGATTCGTATGATAACGTCAATAAAGTAATTGCCAACGTAAAAGAGGTAAAGTGTACATTTTTAAGGAAACTCATCCAGATCTGCCGTTACCGCCTCAACCAATAACAACTCATTGGGGAACATGGCTTGAAGCTGTTAAATATTATTATTTGGAAGTGCTTCATATTCTAAATAATGGAGATGCTCAATCAATACAAATTGCTCAAGAAATCTTACGAGATCCTAAAACTAAGACAGATTTAATTTTTATTTCCTCATTTTATGGATTTATTGTAAATTAAATACAAAAATTATAAACATGTGGCCTTATGCTTCTTTAACAAATGAAAATGGTAACAGAGATGGTTAAAAAAGTTAACAACTTACCGTAAACGTAAACAACGTAAAAACATTTTAGATAAAAACAAAGGACTGGAAGTAATAAAAAACATTTGCAAAGAGTTGAGTGGATCTACATCAAAATCGGCATTAAAATATGATGTAAATGAATTATTGGCTTTTAAATTTGCGCCCATTGCTTCAGTTGATGTAGAAAGAAGCTTTTCTATGTACAAGTAAATTCTAAGATGCAATAGACAGCATTTCTTATTTGACAATTCTGTGGTTTTCTAGAATAACCGCGTATGTCATAAAATCAAAATGTTCAGGGGAGCCAAAAAACGTTATATTTGAAATTATGGGCTCGATATAATGTTTTTAGAGCTTTTTATTTAACAGACCTGTAGATATGGACAATAAATACTTTATATAACATTTTGAGTCAAAAATCTTCAGAGGAATAGATCCTAGAGAAGGACGAAAAAAACAATATGTAAATAACACTTAAAGTGTGTGCAGATAAAACAACTTATGTCGACAAACGTCGTTTTCTTTGAAAGAGAAAACCACCAATGCAACCACCCATGTAGACATAAGTTGTTGTTGCTTGAAAAATGGATTTTTTTGTTCGTCAACAAAAAGTTAACGGGACTTAAGATGAGAATATAACAACGTATCAAGAATAATAGTGACAAAAAATAACAGAAATAAACACACAAGATTTGATAAGTGGTTATAAACTGAAAAATAATCCAAAATTATTTAGCATTTTTTTTTTCATTAATAACAACGTATGCCGCTATGTGTCGTTTTCTGAGAAAATAATATGTCAGCGATCAAACGTAGGTTGGCATACGTCGATGGTGCTGCAAATTAATTTAATAAAAACTCAGAAATGGTCAATATTTTTTTTTTTTAATTTAACGAGCGTTAAAGACATCTTTACGAGCGTTAAAAATTAATATATTTGGCATCGTTAACTCAAAACTGACAAAAATGGACATACGTGGTTATTCCAGAAAACCACAGAATTTAGGTGAATAGTTTATAGTCTATTGCAACAACAATCTAAATTGATAATGAATTAAGTTCATATCCTAGTAAACACTGTTAAGATTTTAATGCAAATAAAATACAACTTTAGTGCAGATTTTATAGTGAGAATTAGGTATTAACTTTGACTAAAGACTTACTTAAGTAATTTCTTAGTTAAATGCATTACATGAATATAAAAAATATTTTTAATTTTTTTGTATTTTTTTTTTTTCTTTTTTTGTAAAGAAACTCAAAAACGCTTTTTTTTTTAATAAATTCCCTAATTTTTTGTTATGTTTCTTAATTTATTTTTTATTCTCAATAATTATTGAATTAAAAAAGGCTGTTTTTTGATTTTTTAAGAGCATATTTTTGAAAGTTTTTACAAAATTTGTTGCCCAAAAAGGAAAAATTTCATATAAAAATTATATCAGATACAAATTTTGTTGGTCAGTGTATTTTCTCTTTTGTCCGGCACTCTTCAACTTTCCAATGTTATTATGTACCAAACAAATTAACACCACTTTATGGGTTTATCGGTTTTTAATTTAAAATTTAAAATTTTTTAGTATGTCGCAATTATCATGCGATTGATTGATGTCATATAGCCTCAGCCATTTAATTTTTTATTTATCGCTTTAAAAAGTATAAACATTGAATTTATTTCAATTGTTTTTTGCTGATGTTATGCAAATTTTAAAATAATAAATTTTGTGGATATATAGATCCATTTATTTATACAACTAGATACGTACGAATACATATATTCATGTCTGTGTATGTGTGTTAAAAAAAATGTTTTAAATTTTAATTTCGTTTACCGGTGACGTTTGTTTATTTTACATAAAATAAAGGGTGATTTTTTAAGAGCTATAGGAAAGTTTTCCAAAAAAAAAAAACACATAAAATTCAGAAAAATGCATGAAATCTTTATTTGAGTCGATAGTACGGTCCATATAATTTAATGTTTGAAGATTATTTTATGCAAATGTTGACCGTGACTGCGCCTCAAATGGTCCATCCGCTTAGTCCAATTTTGGCATACACTTTTCAACATTTCGGCCGGTATCTCACGAATAAATGCTTCAATGTTGTCTTCCAATGCGTCAATTGAAGCGGTATTGTCTGTATAGAGCTTTAACATAGCCCCACAAAAAATAGTTTAAAGGCGTTAAATCGCACGATCTAGTTGGCCAATTGACCGGTCCCGAACGTGAAATAAAATGTTCACCGAACTCGCCTCTCAATAAGTCAATTGTTGCGCGTGCTTTGTGGCATGTGGCACCGTCTTGTTGAATCCACATGTCATGCAAGTCAAGCTCTTGCATTTTGGGCAAAAAAAAGTTGGATATCATCTCTCGGTAGCGCTCACCATTCACAGTTACGTTACGATTCGCATCATCTTTGAAGAAGTACGGTCCAATGATGCCACCAGCCCATAAACCGCACCAAACTGTGACTTTTTCTGGATGCATTCGCACTCTACGTAAGCGTGTTGGTGGTTTAATGTTCAACAATGTAAATTTGGTGGGTCGATTAAACTGACCATAAAATGGAAGAAGCGCGCGATGAGCTTTTTAGCAGAGCACGCATTTTGATAATAAAATTCAATAACTTGCAAGCGTTGTTCGTTTGTAAGACGATTCTGAACACCAAACTGAAGATGTTTGACAATGAAACAAAACACGAAACGTGCGTCAGCTGTTTAAACCAGTGTTGCCAAAAAGATAATAGCTAAAAAATCACCCTTTATTTATTTCGTTTATAAATATTTTATTAACTACGATATTGATACTTCTAACACTGGTATTAATCTGCTACGACTATTTTATAAAAAGTGTTAATTTAGCGTGACATATTTTTGGTTCCTTGGTATGATATTAATTATTTTTGCTTGATTGGTTATATACCGAATTACCGAATATTTATATACCGAATTTCGTTGAAATATTTTGCATGAGGTGAGACAACAAGTCCCCTTTTCCACAGGCAAATATATATTTTATATCCTAATTTTGACAATAAGAGTACCCCACGGGTTAATTTCAGGAAATAAGTCCAGAATATTATTTTTTAGAATCATTAAAATGTTATCAACAAGTTTTACCGATATCCTTCTACAAATATATCGATATTTTTTTTAAATGTAAATATTCTTAAATTTGACCTTTGACCTTAAAGACAGTTTATAATGTTTCAATTTAACCTTAATTTACAAGATTGGGAACTTATATCAAGTTGTATAATAATTTGGGCAAAATATGTTTGAAATATGAAAACACCAAAAAGATGTAGCCTAAAAGTTGAAAAAGTATAAAAAATCACATTTTTCTTGAAATCCGCTGATATAAAAACGCTGCCCTCGCCAAATTAAGAACAGGATACCTACAATATTTGGCATTTTTAATCACATATATTTTGTTAATAAGACCTTAAAGTCCAATCGTTAACTTAGGTAAATTTCTTGAACAAAATTTTTGAAAAAGAAAAATCGAAGATTTTAAAATAGTGCTTTTTAGCGTACGTTTTGACACTAATTTAGAACGGCATAACAATAGACAAGATGCAAAATACTTTACATAAGATCATTTTGGGATTAGGAGAATGCAAAAATGTTGTTGTTGTAAATTATTTCAATGTCTTTAAAATGTGAGCTCGATTTTCATAATCAAGTTAGCTGCGGCGCATTTATTGCCTGGGGAACTTGATATAACTTGGCTGTTTTTCAACAGATAATAGATTCTGTTGTTTTATTAGATAGATAATTTACTCTAGATTATGGTTTATTAATTAATTTAATGAAGCGCAATTATTAATATCAAAATTTTTGTGAAAAATTATTTTTTTTTTTGATAATTTTTACATATAAATGCATATTTGAATTTTGAATTCAATATGCGCCCAGAAAGCACTGTCCGATTTGGCTCAAATTTTTCACACCAAAGTTTTAAACCAAGTGTCACAATAATCCGACCCGTACACCTTAAAATTCGACCAAACGTTTTTTTTTCATGCAAACCGCTGTCACCCTAATGGGCATATCATAAGACTCTGTGATTTGAAATTCAAATGACCAGTTGGGTTTTAAAAAGCTATTCCCAAGATGGGTGCCGCGTTAGCTCACAATTGACCATAAACATGTGTGAAGTCGCCGTGGTAAAATTCCATGAATCGGGCTAGGAATTTAGTACCTCATGCGCCATATTCTCCGGATTTTGCTCCCAGTTACTATTTTCTATTTCCAAACCTAAAAAAGAGATTTAGCCCAAACGATAACACCATTTATCAAAATACTACTATTTGAAGGAACTAGAAAAATCCTATTATTAAGAAGGGATAGAAACGTTGAACAAAGTGAATTGAACTAGAATGAGACTATGTTGAAAAATAAATTTCTTTTTTCTGAAAAAAAAAAACTGTCTTGTTCGTATTTTACACATTGTCATTCTGCAAAATTAATACTGTTACTTAAAATGAATTATTCAGTTATTCGGAAATAGGAATCGAATTCCTAGAATAATTTCTACAAAAGCCATTTAATGTCAATACAAATATTGTCTTAACATATTTCAGACAGACTCTATTATATTCTCTTGTATTTTAGATAATTTCTTAGTGTCTATGTGAATAATATAATTTATTTTCATGTTTGAATATGAGCGAAAACAAAACCAGTTTTAAGACTTATAAAAAAAATATTACTCATTTTCAATGGCCCATACAAAATGTGACCAACTATTTTTTATATAATCGAAAAGCGAGAATAAAAGGATGACGAATTTTAATTTTGATGCAAAATGCGAGATTTTTATTGATGTTGCCAAATATTTTTGTTGAAATAGAATTGAAAGGAAATTTTTTGTTAAAAATTGTGGTAGGAAATGCAATGGAAATATTAATTTAAGCCCGATTTATTTTGATGAAAATTGGATTACTATTGAAATTGGTAAAAAAAAAACTGTTCAAATTCATACTTGACCTTAATGACTTCAACTTAAATTAGCCGGTTTTTGCCATGGCCAGTAAATGCTCATATATACCAAAATTCATCAAAATAATTATGATCTGTAGTTTGCGTACAAGGTTTCAATAGACATACAGACTTTTTCGATAAATCAACTCGGATATTGGTTCAGAATCCATTATCCATTATCTTCAGGCAACAAAAAGTGCTTTCCGAAAAAAGTTTATTTTTTTTTTTAAAGATACTTTTTTACGAAAATGAATTTTGCTAAAATATTTATATATATATAGATATATATATATATACATACATCTATAATATTAATAGGCTAGGCGATTTCTTGTGACCGATGTATTGTTCTACCGTTTTATACCGATTTTGACCAAACGTATATTATATGAAAGGTATTTCTTTTTAGTCGTTTTGCAGATTTACAGATTTTAAAATTTTTTTTCTTTATTTTGAGTAAATTGAATTTAAAGTTGCTACTAACACATACATAAAAATTATACATATGTTATGTGTTTTTTATTAAATTTATTAATATGTTTGTTAATGAGTTTGTTATCTTCATTCACAATAATAATAAACCATAAAAGTGTTGGTTTCTGAATTGGCTAAGTTGAAAAATTAAGCTGCCTAGAAATTGCACTCGAAATTCGAGCGCTGGAATCTGCTAGTACATATTATTTGTTGACACAGTGTATTTTTTAAAGAAAAATTAATTTATGAAAAAAGATTCTTCGTTTTGAGGAAACATTCTTTTTTATGGAAAATTACTTTTTTCAAAAAGATATATTTTAAAGACAAGTATTTTTTTTTTAAGAAAATGCATTTTTTCAGGAAGAGGTATTTTAGAAAAATTTTTTTTTAAATGTTCTTTTTTAAGAGACTACTTTTTTAATAAAATATATCTTTTAAGAAAATTTACTTTTTTAAGAACATGCTTTTTATGAAAACTGGCTTTTCTATATCCTCCACACCACTGTATATAGGTTTATCATTCCGTTTGTAACGCATCGAAATAAATTCCGGAGACTCCAAACCCATGGGGAGGTTGATTTAGCGATGTCGTTCTGTCCGTCTGTCTGTGGAAATCACGATCACACCCTCAATAACTAAGCTGGACTCTTCTTTTTTTTGACAAAATCGTCTATTATCATCCCAAAGGAGCTGATATTTAAAATCATCAAATCGGTCCAAAGAGTCACGAGATATGAATGAAAATGTGAAGAGATTCTTTAAAAAATTAAAAATGTTTTATATGTTTGTTTTCCGGTCTTTAGTCCCGGTTTACACATGAAATTTTTCTTTTAGAAATTGCTTGAAATTCTCTATTAAACTTTCATCCGTGTCTACACACTGAAATTTTTGTATTGAAATTCAAGATTTGCTCATGTGAGTCATTCCATGTCAGACCGAACACCTTTTTTACACCACCTCTTCCGATTTTCTTTAAATTTGCCAGACGTATTAAACATAAAAAATATTTTACACGTGTTTCGGGAAAAAAATTAAAAATTTTTTTTAAAAAAGTTATTTGCATTTGAAAATCGTCAAAATCGTGAAAAATCTTCCGACATGACATGTCTTTGAACCTTATTTTTAAAAAAAATATTATTTTTTATAAATTAGTTTTTTTTTAATATTAAAATTTGGGTTTGTTACTTAATTTCTGTTTTCCACAATCTTCGAACAAGTCGAAAAATCTGAAAAAAATATTTTCTTTAAGGTTAATATATTCTTAACATTCCCTCAAAATTTCAGAGTGGAAGTCGAATGGATTCTATTTTTTTACGATTTTTTTCCATTGCAGCACCACAAAAAAAAATAACATTTTGTTTATAAACATTTTACTTTCAAGCATGTTAACGAAAATTTCAACGCATGTATGTATGTGTGTATGTATGTATGAAAGTAAAAAAGTGTATTTTTTTTTTAATATATAACTAAAAGTTAAATAATAAGCAATTTTAATTTTTATATACACTTTTAATAGAAAAATCAGCTGCAAATGATGTAGTATGAACTTTAATTTGTCTCTCTTGGTAATTGACAGTGATTGTGTTTCGACAGGAAGTTTATCCCCTAACCCTAGAACAACGAGCCGATGTGCTATGAGAAGCGATCCAGACCAGAACACACTACACACAGAAAATATTGAAAAATTTAATGAATCTTTGCAGTTTTTGAATGAATCGCCAATAGTTTAAAGAAAATTGCAACAAAAAAAATATATCATACAAAAAAAAAACGCAAAGTTATTAGTGCGATAAATGAAAAAGTTTTACAAACAACAGATCAGGATTATGAAGAAATATTATCAGAAAACAATAATAACAATGAAGAAAAAACAATTATTTCAAAACTTCAAGAACAATATGAAAATACAAATGACAGACAGCTTCAAATGCGAATCCTAACTTTATTTGCAGACTGGTCTTATAATCAAATTCAGAGACATTTTTCAAATGCATCACATCACATGATTTCTGTGGTAAAAAAATTAGTTCATGAAAAAGGTATTCTATCTACGCCCAATGTAAATTTAGGAAAACGTTTACCTGATGATGTCGTTAATAAAGTAACAGATTTTTATAATTCACAAGAGATTAGCCGTATAATGGCTGGACAAAAAGACTGTGGTGCTGCAATGGAAAAAAATCGTAAAAAAATAGAATCCATTCGACCTCCACTCTGAAATTTTGAGGGAATGTTAAGAATATATTAACCTTAAATAAAATATTTTTTTTCAGATTTTTCGACTTGTTCGAAGATTGTGGAAAACAGAAATTAAGTAACAAACCCAAATTTTAATATTAAAAAAAAACTAATTTATAAAAAATAATATTTTTTTTTAAAAAAGAAGGTTCAAATACCTTTAAAATAAGGTACTGAACTTCAAAATCCATTCACTAGTTTTATAAAAACATTAGTTTAAATGTTGTCATGTCGGAAGATTTTTCACGATTTTGACGATTTTCAAATGCAAATAATTTTTTAAAAAAAAATTTTTAATTTTTTTCCCGAAACACGTGTAAAATATTTTTTAATAAAGACTTCGTTCTCAAATTTTGAAAGTCAGTACTTTTATTAAAAAAAGTATTTTTTTGAAGTACCATTTGTTCAAAAAAATTTTTTTTAAATTTTAACTTTGAAAAAAGTGCCCTTTTTTAAAAAAAAGTTCCCTTCTTTAAAAAGTACCCTTTTCGGAAAAATTACTCTTTTTTTAAAGTGCCCTTTTTTAAAATGAATCCTTCTTTAAAAAGTATCCTTTTATTAAAAAAGGCATCCTTCTTTTAAAAATTAACCTTTTTTGAAGTAACTTTAAAAAAGTGCTCTTTTCTAAATATTACCCTTTTTTCAAAATTTCCAAATTTTTTTTTAATAAGTACCCTTTTTTTAAATAGTAAACCCTTTTTTTTTTAAAAAAGTGCTCCTTTGTTAAAATAAACCCTTATATTTAAAAAAGTACCCTTCTTATAAAATTATCCTTTACTTAAAAAAATAATTCTTTTAAAGAACATTTTTCAAAACACTACCTTGTTTTAAACAATTACCTTTTATAAAAAAATATATTTTATTAAAAAGTACCATTTTCTTAAAGTACCCATTTTTAAAAGTACACTTTTTTCAAAAATTGCGATTTTCTTAAAAAAGTGTCTTTTATTTAAAAAAGTACCTTTTTTCAAATAACTTTATTTTTAAAAAATAAACTCTTTTTAAAAATTTACCTTTTAAAATGATACTTTTTTTTTTAAATACCCTTTTATAAAAATTACCCTTTTTAAAAATTACCCTTTTTAAAAATTACCCTTTTTTAAGAAAAGGAACCTTTTTAAAAAATACCTCTGTTAAAAAAGAACCTCTTTTGGAAATTATAATTTTTTATAAATACAATTTTCTATAAAAAAAAAAATAGCAATACTTCTTTAAAAAGTACCCCTTTTTTCAAAAACGTACCCTTTTTAAAAAACAAGTCCTGGACAGTTTTAGCGAAGAATCATTTGCAATTTGTTTGAATCACCGTATGACTTAAAAGTCTCGAAATATCTGTATAGTGATCAAATATTGGGTATTATAATGCCGGCTGTGTTAAATATTGAATTTGAAAGGTGTTGTGTGAAGTATTTAGGGAACTTATAGGTTTCCACTCTGGTAAAAGAGAAATAATGAAATTTTTCAGATAGTAATTAATCCTATCAATAGAATTGGATTTCGAATTTAAAGTTTCAACAACCCAACGATAATATACTTTTTGAAGATGATATATTTTCTTAAGAAAATTTATTTCTTCAAGAAAAGGTTTTTTTTTAAAGAAAATTCACTTTTTAAAAATATATGTTCTTCAGAAGAGGTCATTTGTAGGAAAAATAACTGTTTCGAGAATAGCTATTGTTGAGAAATTAATTTTTATTTTAAGATAAAGTAATTTTTTTAAATAAAAAAGTTATTGATAAAGAATGGTTACTTTTCTGACGAAAATTTACTTATTTAAGAATATTAATTTTTTTAAGAAAAAACATTTTTTTAAAGAAAATTTACTCTATTGAAAAAAGTAATATTTTAAGGAAAGTTAAGGTAATTTTAAGAAAAGGTACTTTTTAAGAAGATGAACTTTCTAAGAAGATGAGCCTTTTAAGAAAATGTTCTTTTATAAAAAATTCATGTTTTTGAAAAGGAGCATCTTCTTTTTAAGAAAATATTTTTTTTTAAAGAAAAATTACCTTTTCTAGCAAATATGCTATTTTAAGATGAGGTAATTTTTTAATTTTTTACGAAAAGTAACTTATTTAAGAATTAAAAGTTTTTTGATGAACAGATACTTTTTTAGAAAGAATAATATTTTAAGAACGGGTATTTTTTGTGAAGAGCCGCTTTATTAGAAAGAGACCGTTTCTAAGGAATAGGTACTTGTTAAGCATTGTATGAATGTAAAATTTATGAGACGCTAGTTAGGCGGTGTCAGAACAACCGAACCTGATGGCATTAGTAAATAGTAAATAGTAAATTAGTAAATAGTTTTTAAAATTTTTCTTTGGTGAGAAGTAGCATCATTATAAAAAATTTTCAGTTTCAAGACGCCATCAAAGTAAACGATATCAGTGAATTAGTAAACATGAAAAACAATTGGTCACCGTTGGTCCCAGTACAACCAATACTAAAGCGGAGCTAAATTCTACTCTGGGAGAGTCTGCTCCTTCGTTTGCGACTATAAAATATTACGTGACCGAGTGCAAACGAGGTCGACCGAACTGCCAAGACGGACACCGTGTAGTTGACCAATTGAATTGGCTACAACCGGAATGGTTAAGAAAATCTACAAAATGTTATAGGATGATCGTCGGCTGAAGGTGCGTGAACTAGTAGAAACGACAGGCATTTAAAAGAATGCTATACATGGCATCTTGCCTGAAAATTTGGAGATGAAAAAGTTACCCGCAAGATGGGTGCCACGTTTCCACACAAAAGCAGCATCGTGAGGATCTTTCAACAGAGTGTTTGCGTCCACTCGTCACCACGGATGAGACATGGGTCCACCACTTTATATCTGAGACAAAAGAGTAGTCAAAACAGTGGACTGAAATGGTAGAATCGTGTCCCAAGAAGGCCAGGATGGCTACATCTGCAGGCAAGATTATGGCGTCTTTTTTTTGGGATGCGCGTGGGATAATTTTGATTGATTATCTTCAAAAAGGAAAACCAATCAACGAGGAGTATTATGCTAATTTGTTTCAGCGTTTAAGTTATGCAATTAAGGAAAGAAGGCCGCATTTGTTGAAAAAGAAAGTGTTGTTTCATCAAGACAATGCACCGTTTACACGTCCACAATTGATTCATTACGGATTATTTTATATTTTCAAAATTTAAAAAAATAACTCGGTGGTAAAAGATTTGCCGACAATGAACAGGTTGAGTCTACGGTTGAACGCTCTTTTCAGGAGCTAGAATATCGCTGTCAAAAATTTATCAAATTAAAAGGAAATTATGTTGAGAAATAAAAAAATTTTTTTTTCCATATTTGTTGTTGTTTTCTTTGTCAAGCCGGATTGTTCTGGAAGCGACCACGATTTTTATAAATACTTCTTTACAAAAGTCAGTCAGTAAGACTGAAATTAATTTGCAATTTTTTGTTTAAAAAAAAAAAAGAAAATAAAAAATCTCTTAAAAAAAGGGATATAAAAAATCTTACTTAAAAAAAAAAGAAAACCACTTAACACCAATTTTTGTAATCTGAAAATTTAATTTGACATTTAAACAGTTACACTTTACTTTGATTTGAAACCTCTTCAAATTGTAACATAACTAATTTTAAAAAACCATCCCAAAACCATTTACGTCATGAAAAAAATAATACAAAACCATTTCAAAGTATAAATATCCTTTTCTATTTTAATCACAAATATACCCTTTTTGGTTTAACATTTTATTTTCTACTGAAATTGTGTACATTATTTGCATGTCATTCAACTTTTTTTTTTTTGGAAAAATACACAAAGATGCTCCAGAAATGAAATCCATTTCAACAGAATGTTCATTATTAAATAAGTATTTTTTTTCAACATATTTAATACGTACACATAGAGAAAAAGGTCGCCAAAGTAACATCTATAGGCAAGATAATAAATCTTAAGAAATCGGGATGGAGATTGTTAAAGTTTTGTGATTGGAGTTCTCTTTGAGCTCTTAAAGTTTGTTCAAGCAATTATTTTATTATCAAATAAGATAAGTACTCCCACATTTTACGGACCCAGTTTCATAAAATGTCATTACTTGAATTTGTATTTAATTCTAACTTGATCGATTATAACTTGATCTGATCCAGTTGTTCTATCTGCTCAGTAATTTTTCCCAGTTTTTCTATAATATTGTTTCTAAATATACTCGTATGTATTGTTGGTTTTATGCTTATCAAACATTGTATTTCAATTAAAAATTCAATAAAATTTTAAACAAACATTTGATAAAAAATAAAAATATATAGCAAAAATTATTTTCTTGTGTACGAATAAGAGGTCAACAATATTTGTATTTTTATACTGTACATTTACATACTTGTTCGTACACACATTCAATCGAAATCCTAAGACAAAAACAAATATTGATAACTTATCACGGGCTTTATGGACGAGATGCATGTATTTCTATTATTCCACAAACATGTGGTTTATTTAAAAATCCTATAATATAAAAAAAAAAAATACAAAATTTAAATGGAATAGACATACAAATAAATCCCCTCTTCTATACATATATAATATATACAAGTATGTATTTACAATTTATTGAAAAGACTGATAGCATATAGAGTTGTCAATAGAGATGGACCAGTGAATAAAAACAAGTAAGAGTGTTAAATTCGGCTGGGCCGAATCTTTGATACCCCTCCACCTGCGTCTTAAACTAAATATTACAACCAATATTGGGTGCGGTACCACTCTAAAACTGTTGTCGGTACTGAAATTTTAATTTCTTGACCAGTTTTTAGTATAATTTTTTGTTATGAAAAACAATGATCGTGTGTTCTATAGAAAGAAGTAGTTACTATTCGAAAAATGCAATAATTGTTCTTTTACTAGAGCAGAAAACCCCTAAGAACTTTATAGAACACCAATGAAATTCATTATTTAACGCAGCCGGTGTTATAACATCCACAAAGTTTGATTCCTATAAGAATGTTTTGAGACCTTAAAAATCGTACGATAATTAAAAAAATAAAATAAAATAAAATAAATCAACTGATTCTTTGCTAAAAATTTCCTGATATTAATATTAAAAAAAAGCTAATTTTAAAATATTTTTATCTGCATTACCTAGTAATTTTTAATTCTTAATTTTTAATTTTTAATTTTAATTTTTAATTTTTAATTTTTAATTTTTAATTTTTAATTTTTAATTTTTAATTTTTAATTTTTAATTTTTAATTTTTAATTTTTAATTTTTAATTTTTAATTTTTAATTTTTAATTTTTAATTTTTAATTTTTAATTTTTAATTTTTAATTTTTAATTTTTAATTTTTAATTTTTAATTTTTAATTTTTAATTTTTAATTTTTAATTTTTAATTTTTAATTTTTAATTTTTAATTTTTAATTTTTAATTTTTAATTTTTAATTTTTAATTTTTAATTTTTAATTTTTAATTTTTAATTTTTAATTTTTAATTTTTAATTTTTAATTTTTAATTTTTAATTTTTAATTTTTAATTTTTAATTTTTAATTTTTAATTTTTAATTTTTATATTTTAATTTTTAATTTTTAATTTTTAATTTTTAATTTTTAATTTTTAATTTTTAATTTTTAATTTTTAATTTTAAATTTTAAATTTTTAATTTTTAATTTTTAATTTTTAATTTTTAATTTTTAATTTTTAATTTTTAATGTTTAATTTTTAATTTTTAATTTTTAATTTTTAATTTTTAATTTTTAATTTTTAATTTTTAATTTTTAATTTTTAATTTTTAATTTTTAATTTTTAATTTTTAATTTTTAATTTTTAATTTTTAATTTTTAATTTTTAATTTTTAATTTTTAATTTTTAATTTTTAATTTTTAATTTTTAATTTTTAATTTTTAGTTTTTAATTTTTAATTTTTAATTTTTAGTTTTTAATTTTTAATTTTTAATTTTTAATTTTTAATTTTTAATTTTTAATTTTTAATTTTTAATTTTTAATTTTTAATTTTTAATTTTTAATTTTTAATTTTTAATTTTTAATTTTTAATTTTTAATTTTTAATTTTTAATTTTTAATTTTTAATTTTTAATTTTTAATGTTTAATTTTTAATTTTTTATTTTTAATTTTTAATTTTTAATTTTTAAGTTTTAATTTTTAATTTTTAATTTTTAATTTTTAATTTTTAATTTTTAATTTTTAATTTTTAATTTTTAATTTTTAATTTTTAATTTTTAATTTTTAATTTTTAATTTTTAATTTTTAATTTTTAATTTTTAATTTTTAATTTTTAATTTTTTATTTTTAATTTTTAATTTTTAATTTTTAATTTTTAATTTTTAATTTTTAGTTTTTAGTTTTTAATTTTTAATTTCTAATTTTTAAAATTTAATTATTATTGCCATCTCGAGCACACTGAGCTGTCCATCTCTGTTATATTGTTTTTATGATCAAAATTTCACTCACTCGTCCTGCACTGACACACAAGAGAAAAAAATATGAATTATATTAACAAATGAAGACGATAATCAACAACAAAAAAATCTACATTGATTTCATTTTCAAGCGGCCTTCAATATTCGGTATCATCTCTCAAACACTCTCAAATATTATATTTCTGTTGTTTTTTTTCTTTTTTTTTTTTGCTGAAACTTAAAACTTTATGATCAAGTCAGTCTTAGCTCAAACCTCAAACGTTAAACAGCGTTTTGATCGTGACAACATCACAGACATCATCATCAATTGGGATTTTCTACTTTTTACTGGAATAAGATTGTCTCAAAATTGAAAATGCAATTTTTAATTGTATTTTCTGTAGTTTGTTTGGTGGCCACCACATTGGCTAATAAAGTTGGACCGCCCACTCCTACTGGACCACAAAAACATATGGTGTGTTATTATGATTCTTCAAGTTTCATTAAAGAGGGTAAGTACGTGTCTCTACACCATTGGAATCTTTTAATAATTCTCGCAAGTGATAAGATAAGTGTTGCGTAATCAAGCAAATAAAAAAATTATAGTGAAAAATGTTTTTAAACAAATTTTTGTTAATTAATAATAATTACAATGTTTAAGAGATATATGTACTTATGTCAGATTTATTTCTATTTTTACAAATATAAAATTGTAGACCGGTAATATACATAAGCAAATATTAACCTAAATGCGATAAATTTGTTTAAATGGCCGTACAGGATTTTCTAAACTAATAATGCTTTTAAAGATTGCTAAAATTATTTATAAGATCACTGTGATTTTATTAATTTAAAAGTATCACAAAAAAACGTTTTATTATTTATTATAATACAACCGGATTTGGCAGAAACTATCGATTGTGGTTAAAGTCCAGTGTCAAGCAGGTGGTACTTGACTTAAAACGCATATTTAAATATAATAAAATAAATAAAAATTTAGTTTGATATTCATTCGATTTGAAATTTTTTCCTAAATTTTTTGAGAAATTAACCAGCTGGATAGCTTCAAACGTTTTACTACTAAGCAACGAATTTTTATTCAAAAATGAGACCAAAAAATTGATTTTGTGGTTTTCATACTCCGAACTTACTCTGAGTTCGGATATTCTGGAATATGCGGTAATGTAGCATGCTCCTCTATTTCGAGAACTAATGACGTGACATGCAGAAAAATATTGCAGTTGTGGAAGTAATCGATAGTTGTCGGTTACTTCGGAAGCATATATGGGGATTGTACCCCCTAGCAATATGCGAATTATACCCTCCACACACTGTGCAGAGGGTATATATCAGTTTGTCATTCTGTTTGTAACGCATGCAAAAATTAATTTGTGACACGATAAAGTACATATATTCCTGCTCTTTATAACAACGCGAGTCGATATACGTC
Organism: Cordilura impudica; assembly: GCA_963682025.1. NCBI lineage: Eukaryota > Metazoa > Arthropoda > Insecta > Diptera > Scathophagidae > Cordilura > Cordilura impudica. The sequence goes on from OY821521.1 coordinate 186,449,011, forward strand.
CGTCTGTCCGTCTGTCTGGCATTCACAAAATAAACTTATGATAACAAAGTTCGGGCATTGACAAGATATATCCTAAAATATGGAGACATCTCTAAAAAAATTTTATATAACCGGTGTTTTTGTTGTAATCATTTTTTTGTTTTATTTTATTACTTAATTTTTTTTATAAATAATACATTACTTTATAATGCCTCAGCGCCATTAAGGCATTGTAGAGGCGAGTTGGCAAAATTTTAAATTTTATTTAATAAAAAATAAATAAAAAATTGTATACTGTGATTTTTATATTTAGAGATCATAAAGTTGTACATCAAAAGCTCTTCCATTTGATGTAACAGATATTTTTGTAAAGAAATTTAATACACTTATCGAAGGTTGAAAAAAGTTCATAAAAACCTGAAATTTAAAATGTTAAAATTCTATTTATACTTTTCAAACTTAGAGGCAATTTGTTAAACTCACTACTATCCATATATTCTACTCGTTGTTTGATTGTTTCCCACCTACACCAGGATACTGCTAAATTACTATTGTTTCTCGTATTGAAAGCATGCTGATTCCTTGTAAATTTCATTCAATGTATTGTGTCCAATATTTATTTTAGGCACTTAAAGCCGTAAAATAAAAGTTGAAAGTTGTATAGTCCATGAATTGGTAAAAATGATTTGAATACATTACAATAAAGAGAGATATTGTGGGATATGTTGTTGGAAGGTCTGCCACTAACTTCAGTGCTTTATTTTGAGTCCGTTGAAGAGATTTAAATGCAGCTGTCTTTATACTGCCATATACAATGGCTAAATAATTAAAGTGGCTTTAAATTAAGGCATTATAAACAAGTAAGAGTGTTAAATTCGGCTGTGCCAAATCTCGGTTTGAGTATTGATAATAAATGTAAAAAAAATATTTGAAAAAGTAAACAATTTGTTAAACTTTATACCAAATTATTTCAGAAAATTCTTTGGTTTGATCTGGATTTTTGTTTATACCAAGAGTTGGTATATAGAGCTCTCTCACATTAGTAATTCGCGCTCCAGCGAGGAAAGATCGTTTTCGTCTTTTCTTTTATTTCGGATATAAGAAAACACGTTTCGGTGTTTGCTTTTTAGTCATCGTGGTTGCTGATCGGCATGCATTTAGGTTATATACCTTTATGCATGCGTTTCCGGTTATATAACATAACCTCTCGTTTAATTTATTTTAAGTTTTTGCAAATTAAATAGCTCGCCCTAACCTCCATTGCCAAGGTAATGGTTGTGTAGGGTGGCTATACGCGTTCAGTCATGCTAATTGGAGATGGCTGCATAGTTTCTTTTAACTGGCCAAATAATTCTTCATTGCGGCCGTATCGGTCGGATCGAGTAACAAAATAATAACAAAAAAAAAAGCTCTCCCAATTTTTTTTTTTTGTTAAAATATTGCCATATTTTGAAAATAAATTTTTATTTACATACTAAAAGGAAGTTTTCACTATTTACACAATACAATACAAAATCTAACCCACTGATGCCAACTTTTGATTTTGAATTAAATTATGTTAATAAAATATATTTTCATTTATGTACTCTAAATACTACTACCTGGGAATTATTATCGAACTTCAATATTTTGGGTTTTACCTTGCCTACCATAAAGTCAAATTTTGAAGCCATCATGAACACTGGTTCAAATTAGGGATGTCAAACGCATAAAACTAAATGTTTCAAAAATTTCAAATAAAATAATTTGTTATCTTTATTTTCTGAAAAACTTAAAATTTTCATCCAAAAAAATTGTGAAAATTTATATATAAAAAATAACATTCTCATCAAATTGCGCTTTATTTATGTAACAATTTTTATGTTCGCAATTCTTAAATATCATTTGAGGTTTTCTAAACTTCATTGAATTTAAATTAATGTGTTCTTATCCTGAAATGCTATTAATGTCTCCTCAAACGCAATATTTTTTTTTAATTTCAGTTGAATTTTTAAATGTAAACATATTTAGTGTTTTCTGAATTTCAAATTGTGTTTAAAGAATAAAATTTATATTTTAAAAATTCAATTGATGTCTTCTAAATTTCAAGTTATTATTTCCGACGTTTTAATATGATTTTCTGAAATTCAATTAATATTTTCTAATTTATAATTGGAAATCTGAATTCCAATTTTTAGAATTGCTATTATCTTAAATTTGAATGGAAAATTTAAAAAGTGCAATTTTGTATTTATGTCAATGCTTTATTAATTATAAACAATTTTTAAACATTAGATGTAATCGCAATCAGCTATTTTGTAGGTAAAGCAGAATAATAATTTTATATAACTATGTAAAACTGTTTTTAAAGCTCGGTAACTCTATTTTATAAACACAAGAAAAAGTTAATATGTATACCAAAGTTATGATCATATTTGTAAAAGAATAATGGAAAAACGTATGAAATAAAAGACCAGCCCTGTGTATACTCTTAACATTGTTGTGTTTGTTATCTAATTGAAAATGTTGACATTCTTGTTAAAATAGAAATAACGATTGCAAAACTAATTAGAACAAAAATTGCAGCGCCATATACTGTGGCATAGCAACATCTAGCAAACTGAAGTGACACTCTTTTTATTAATACAAAAGAAATCTATTTTCCCTAAAACAAAATACGTATTGGAGAATTTCATCTAAATAAAATATATTTATTTCTAACATGCGGTTATTATGAATATACATGTATGGAATATATTTATAATATTTTGTTATTTAATATATGTATGTATGTATATGTAAATATTACACACAAAAAATACAACATCAAAAGTTATTTTCGTGTTTTTCTTTAAATAAATTAATATATAAAATTTTGTTTGGTAAATTTACTTTGCGTTTTTTTTTTATTAACAACTAGGTAGTTTAACATTATTTACTTTAGACGTTGGTGAATTTTTACTCCCTTTATATTAACTCGTAGTGTCAGCTTGTCGAAAAAATTTTGCATTGATTTTTAGCCCCTTTCCCGTGACCCAATCGATCTAAAACTTTGCAGGCAGGCTCGTGGCTATGACAAAAATGGACTCTTTAAAATTTTTCTACCAGAGTTGATAAAAAAAAATTTACAAAGAGTTAGTTTTTATAATATTATTACCACAACGACCACAAAAACAACAAGTCCAGCTGTGACAACAATACAGCATTTAGAATAACAACAAGAACAATATAGAAACATCATATTTTTCATAATTTTTTACTTTTTCAGAGATTTCCCTGGTCCTGTTCCACCAATTTTAATGATTTTTGAAACAGAAAACTTCCCATGATTTTGGTGAATCAGTCTCACTAAAAATGATCACCCTATCTGTCCTCGAGGCCGTGATCGTGACAAGAACAACACAGAAAATCATATTTTTTCAAAACTTTTTTTAGTTCTTCATTCAGGTCTCGGGGCCTATTCAATCGATTTGGACGATTTTAAATACCAAACTTCTCAGAAAGTCAATTAATCATTTTTATGCAAACGAGCACTCAAGCTCCCCGATTCAAGTTGTCATCGTGATTTCCACAGACGGACAGACGGACATCGTTATATCAACTCCGCTTGTTATAAGGATCACAAATATTATATTTATACTTTATGGGGTCCAGAATTTTTTTCTCTAATTATTACAAACGGAATGACAAACTTATGTATAACCTCTGCACACTGGGGTGGAGGGTATAATTTTTGTTTCATGCTCAAATTTGTTATTAAATTTATACAAAAACCCGACAGCTTTAGATGTTGATTCTAAGCTAGACTGCTTTGCAATCAACTAAATATCTAGTTGTTGTTGTTATTCAAAATTTTGTTTCGTGTGTGTGATAGCGGTAATTGTTGTAGTTGTGTTTGCTGTTGTTGTGCTCGTCTTGTTAGTAGCATTTGCTTCATAAATGTATTTGTATGGTGTTATAACTATTAAAGGTGGTTTGATGTCGCTGCTGATTATTTAATGATGGAGCCGCCGAAGCAGGCGGCAGAGTTTGTTTAATATTTATTTGCTCAATGAACAATCTAATCAATTTAGCTTTTTTAAATATTGGTATTAAAAAAATGGCCAGAAAACAAAATACTTCTAATAAATAAAATCTTGCGTTTTTTCTAAAGCTTTTAATGGCTCAACCAACTTAAAATTGTCATCTGCTTTTTTAAGTTTAGCCGTTTCCTTTTATCGTTTACGTCTGCCCCAGCAATGGAAAGCCTACGCAATAACAGAAAAATTATAAACAGTTTTGCTCCGATGGATGTTGATCTGCAGAGGCATGATCATGATTCGGCTAAAAGTTGTTTCTCTTGGGTGTTAGTTATTTTTAACTCTCCCCTTGTAGCTAAGATGGATGGTGTTGGGTCGGTGGTGATCCCCTCACCAGTACCTTCCTTGGTTTCATCATTTGCCTGCTCCCAGCCAATGCACTGTGGCCGAAATCGCGATTTTAGCGGCAAAAAATACTTCCCGACAAGCTAGCTTCACCAACTTTGTTGTGTAGACTTCTAGTGAGAAAAAAAATTCGATTTTAGAAAAAATGGGCGGGCCACGCCCCCTTTTTTTAAAAGTAATGGCAAATAGTACTTCCTGGCAAGCTAGCTTCACCAAAATGGTTATACGGACTTCTACTGACAAAAAAGCCACTTGAGAAAAAAAATGAGCGGTTCACGCCCCCTGGTGGTAATTCAGACGTTTTAAAAAGATCAATTACTTCTCGAGGAAACGGAAGTTTTTCTGAACTATTTGTACGTTCTTGCAAACATAAGCTTGAAATATACGGGTCAGAGCTATCCATAGCTCTATGATACATGTCAATTACCTTGTGCACTCTTGAATCCTTTCGAGCGTGACCAGTTCGATCTTTTTTATAATATTTGTTTCGCGCCTCAGATGCATTTTCTGCAAGGCAACCTATTCCATTTTCGCTTCAAAATTAGGAGAATCAAAGTTTCTTATAGATCGAAATTGCTTTGGACCGGCATGACAGATGGAGCATTGCTGTGCACTTTAAGTTTCTGTCAACACATTTAAGACTTTCCCATCTATTAATGTCATATATAATTTATAGTTTACTTCAAAGCACGAACTAATAATTGCTCATAGTCTCCTTGCTGGGAAGCTAATTCGGAAGCTAATTTCCTTTTATTTCTTTCGCAGCTATTATCATAAGTCATTTTTGGTCGCCCGATAGCATAATCTTTTTCGGTATAAAAAAATTGTTTCTCGACCCAACCATTCCTTAATATATTTTCTAAATGTTTTCTCATTTCTGGATGGTTTATCCCATTTTAGTTTAATAAAATTAGATAAGTTCCGAGCTTTAGTACATATTAATTTACTTAATTCACTGTCAATTTCGTATGGAATCTTTCCTTCTATGTAATTCGAAACATTCCTGTTGTTTCTCAACCAAAAGTGAAATATTTCAGAATTTTTGAACCTGAGTGTTTCTACAAAAATATTAAAAATTCGTCAAATGCATACACTTTTACCATGACATAAAACTTGAGTTTTGTACAAATAACCACATGTAAATAGTTCCAATGACACTTCATGACATTTTTAGTTTTACTCTACGAAAAACGATAAAATTCTTCAGAATTTCACAAAAAAAAATTCACACAAAAAACCACCAAAATAAGTACGAAATACAAACATTTAGCAAACTATATTCGTATATAGTAAAAATACTCACCTCGAGTATTAGATCTCATATTTACAAAGTTTTTTTTTACAAGAATATATTATTAAAAAAACAGTTTTTAATTTTATAAAAATTTTGCTGCTTCACTTGTATTAACACGTACTAAAAAATATGTAAACATTAACAGCTGTTTGTACATAAACAGGGTTGCCAACAGTAAATTTTTTTTTTTAGCTTTTTCTTATCAATATGTTGGGTATTGAACACCTTCAAAAAAATTTTAAAAATTTAAAGTTGAAAAATTGACTTTTTGCCGCTAAAATCGCAATTTCGGCCATAGTGCAATGGTCGTCTTGCCTACTTTAAAGTAGACCTTGTTGAGACGAAGAAGGCTTTACCTTTAGTGGTTTTAAGGCTAACGATTGACTCTTGATCAATACCCACAACGATGAGAGTGCCGTCTTGGCAATATCTCCCATGGAATATCTCCCATTTGTCAATTGCTACAACTTTATTTTGTTTGCCTAAGACCTTAATAGCGTCTTCGGCAGCAAGGTTTAAAAATAACGACACTTTTGTTAGGGATGGAATGTCCGAGGGCCAGTTTGGTATCGTCTCAAGGAGCATGTATGCATTCCACCATTTTCTCCAGTGTTTGTACATTTGCGTTGGAGGCAAGTTGCAGCATTAGTACGTGCATGGAGAATCTGGGTAACTTCCTCGGCCTCCAGAGCATATTCCATGATCCTTTTATTGAATGCCTCTTCAAGTGGAGTTACGTAAATCGACAGCGGTATATGTCAGTTCGGCCATTGCTAGTTTTTTCGCAATACTGGCATACGAAGTAGATTGTTTCTTGCCACCCCTATCTAGTGGAATCTGTTCCGCTTCATTCTTGCAATGAAGAATTACCTTTAGAACAACTTTTGCCAGTTGACGTTGGCCGAATAACCTCTCCTTTGGATTGGGTTCCCGTGATGGTACCTCTATTCTTCAGGTTGGGGTTATTGGTCAACTGTGTACTGGTTGTATGTACTGGTTGGCATGAAATTCCTCTTCTTCTTTTTTGCCTCTGCAATGTTCTGTTCCTCACGAGAACGTTTCCGTTTACCCACATTACTCTTTTGAACATCTTGCGTCGCATCAGCTTTTTGCGTGTTCCAATCCATTTTGGCAATTTTTCGCCGTTTAGGCCCAGATAACTTTTTCTTATTGGTAGAGAGTTTAGCTATGCTCGCGCTTACTTCTTCTACCATTTTTTCAAACATCAGACTTTGTCTTTTCAGACTGTGTGGTAATGATTGTATCATTGCCTTCATTTGAGTAATTCGATTTGTCGGAGTCCGAACCTGTCATGTGAGGTTGTGGTCGCTCAAGACTTCTTCTCGGATTCGACTTATCAGTCTCTTCATTTTGTGTTTTTCTTATAACATACCAATCCATGGAGGCCAGGTTAGCAACCTCCATAGTCGACTTGCAGTAAACTGATCTCGATGACCACACATAGCCCATAGTACGTTATCAGAGCCATTAGGGGGCATCCTAATCCCCCACCCTATCCGCTACTATCGGCCTAATTCGAACTAGTCCCAATTTATACAGAATTTGGTGTTATCAGTGGCTCCACGTCTGCAAGCAATCATTAATTTTTTTTTAACAAAATGTGCAATTATACTTCAGCTGTATATATGTATATTTTTTTCTTGAAAATTTTTTGTTCTTGTTATACCCTATACCACTATGTGGTTTGGGTATAATGACTTTGTGCTGCTGTTTGTAACAACCAAAAATATTTGACCTAGACCCATCTTTTATTATACCGATCGAATCAGAATCACTATCTGATTCGATTTAACGATGTCCGTCCGTCCGTCCGTCCGTCTGTGTGTCCATGTAAAGCTTGTAATCAAACTGCAGGTCGCAGGTCCATGTTCAGACCTAGCCCCCATACAAATGACCCCTATGAAATCAACATATATTGCCATAAGATCCAAATTATCATACAAATCTTAGTCAAATTGGGTTTGTATGTATATATTACATCCATTAATCAGTAGTCCAAAAATGAACCCTATTGGACAACTCTTAGTCATAGGCCCCATATAGAGCTGCTTCCCGATCTTCACTTAAATCTATCAAAAAACAAAAATATTGCACTGATTCTTCTCAAATTTTGTTTGTATATATTTTTGCAATATACAAGAGACTTTACCATACATGGTCAGGATCGGTCCATTTTTGGGCCTAGTCCCCATACAGATATAGCATCCGATATAACCTTTTTCATATCTGCAGCCGAAAAAAATAATAAAAATCCCACTCAAATTTGGTTTATGCTTATTTTCTATATCCAGTTAGTTGGGCCTGAGAGATAGGGTCTCTAAACGCATGGTATAGGGTATCGTATAGTCGGTCTAGACCGACTATAAATTTCTTACTTGTTATTATTGTTCTTGTTACGTTTCTGAAATTCTTATTTTTTTGATAATGTTTTAAATATTGGCATATTAATTTTCGTCGCCAATTCCCCAAAACCCCCAAAATCGAAGGTTGTATGAAGACTTTTTTCTTTGACTGTAGAACGACTATTAATATGGAGCTTAAATATTTACTATTATATGAAAGCACAACATAAAGAAAGTTCAAGACCTTTCTAAAATTTAATGAATTCCGTACCACCACAAAGTTTTTTAATTAACCACGAGAAAAGTCCATCTAAAAGCTTTTCAATAACACACAGAAAACAGATTCATTGTGGCCACCGAATTTATTGTCAACTGAAGTTTATTAAAATATTTCGATTTCATTAAAATTACAATCTTAATGAATCTGAAATTCATTTTTAAAATTCATTGCAAATCGGTTGGCAATAAATTTTAAATTTCTGTTCATGCAATCGAAAATAGAGTTTTTTAACTCTAAAAAAAATTCGGTTTTCTTTTGGTTTCTATCTGACCTTTCAAGATCGAGCATAAAGCTCTTCTCAATCGCAACGATTTAAATTAAGCCCTGAACCTCTTTTCGCAACACCAAAAATGTGTTCTGATAAAACCACTATAAACAAATTAACAAATAAAATCAAACCTACGAATAACTCATTTTTTCCAGCATGTGTTGATCCACGGTTGAAATCCATCTCATCTAATCTTTTTTTAAGTCCAAAAGAGTTTTTCTATAAAACCAATCTTTTTTTAAGTCCAAAAGAGCTTTTCTATAAAACCAAAATTAATATCGAGTTTAAGGTTTTTCTAGGTTAAACACTAAATACAGCATAAAGGTTTTTATAAAGGACAATTAAAATCAAGTCCAAAGCTATTCCTATGGACCATAAAATTAATAAAACAAAAAACTCTATAAACCATGATTAAAATCAAACCCAATGGTTTCCAGCATTAAACTCTAGTGTTAAAAACCACGATTTCAAAAATGGAGCTGAAAGTTGTTTTCTAAAATCCAAATTAAAAGTCAGCTTTAAACTTTTGTGTTTAACTACGATTAAAATTCACTAAAATTTTATAAAATCCCGATTAAGGTACAACACAGGGAGAGCTTTTACATAAATCCGCTTTTCAAATTAAGCTTTTATAGAAAACTTGGCTTTTAATTAAGCTTTAAGCTCTTTTATTTTAATATTCAGATAACGAGTTTATAAATTTTTAAAAGAAGATACACATACAAAATTTGGTAGAACTATTGCCCTTGAAACTCTGTGGACTTTTGCTTAAGTAACCTAACCTATTTTTACAAACGATATAAAAAACCCGCAACTAAATTCTAGCCTAAAGCAATAACTAATTGACTGGAAAGGTTTAAAGTACAAAATCTCTAAAAAAAAAAAAAAATTTGTTCATTTGAAACTGACTAACCATCGAAAAATATAAATTATCAATTTTTTTTTTCCAATGTTTATGTATATATTCATTAAATTGTGAATTTTTAAAGAAGCGCCCCGGTAGGTGAGTAGGTAGCGTGTTCGTCTATCATGCGGGGGTCGTGGGTTCGCAAAAAAAAAAAAAAAAAAAAAAAAAAAAAAAAAATTAGAATCTGCAGACAAGCCACTCGGCTTCGCGGAACAAGGCTTAAAAAAAATTTCAACGGATTTGAAGAAATAAAATTCATTAAATTTCATTATATATATTTGCTATATAACTGGGTTTGTTCATAAATAATTTTATAGATTCAGAATTCAACACAAATTTAGTAAACACACACACAGCATTGAAGTTTTTTACTTGAAACTTAAATATGTGTTTTTTATATGTGTTAGTAGCAACTTTAAATGAAAGTTAGTAAAAAAAAAAAAAAAAAAAATGTACCAGATGTTGCCCATCTGTTAATATGGTGGACATCTGCAAAGAAATACCTTTTAAATGGTATATTTTTTGTCAAAATCGGTTGGAAACTTAAAGTGTAGAAGAGGTCACAAGAAATCGCCTTGCTTATTAATATTATAGATTACTAGTTACTGCTTCAAATGGGCTGACTTAAGCCGGACGAACAACTTTTCAAGAATTTTGAAAATATTTAAAAATAATTTTTCTTTCGTATTTTACAGGTTTAGCTAAATTGGTTATTGATGATTTGGAACCAGCCTTGCAGTTCTGCGACTATCTAATTTATGGCTATGCCGGTATTGAACGCGACTCTTTCAAGGCTTTAAGTACCAATCAAAATTTAGACTTGGATTTGGGTAAAGGCCTTTATCGTACTGTGACCCGTCTAAAGCGTAAATACCCAAATGTCAAAATATTGTTAAGTGTTGGCGGTGACAAGGATATCGAAACGGGTGACGATGCTAAAGATTTGTCTAACAAATATTTGGATTTATTGGAAAATCCCACTGGTCGCATGCGTTTTATAAATACCGCTTATGCTTTGGTTAAGACTTATGGTTTTGATGGTATAGATATTGCCTGGCAATTCCCTAAAAATAAACCAAAGAAAGTTCATGGTGGCTTTGGTAGCTTGTGGAAGGGTTTCAAGAAGGTTTTCAGCGGTGATCATATCGTAGATGAAAACTCAGAAATGCACAAGGAACAATTTACCGCCTTAATGCGTGATTTGAAAAATGAAATGAGACCTGACAACTTTTTGTTGAGCACCACCGTATTGCCAAATGTTAATTCATCGTGTAAGTTTCATCTCGTGAAATATTTTCGGCTTATTCTCACAATGTCTTTATTTTAGTATTCTATGATGTCGCTGCTGTAGTGAACTATGTTGATTTCATTAATTTGGCTGCTTTCGATTGGTACACCCCTGAAAGAAATCCCGATTTGGCTGATTTAACGGCTCCATTATTTCCTATGCCTGAACGTAACCCAGAATTTAATGTTGATTATCAAGTACAATATTGGTTGCGTCACGGTTGTCCATCTACGAAAATCAATTTAGGTCTTAGTGCTTACGGCCGTCCCTGGAAAATGACTGATGACTCCGGTGAGACCGGCGTACCACCAGTTTCTAAAGTTGAAAATGATGCTCCCCAAGGTCCAAACACACAAACTCTCGGTTTGTATAGTTGGCAAGAAACTTGTATGCTCTTGCCCAACGCCAACAATATGTATTCTAAGGGTGCCAATGCTCCCTTGCAAAAGGTTTTGAATACTCAACAAAAGACTGGCGTTTATGCCTATAGAGCTGCCGATAAAAAGGGTGACAACGGTATTTGGATCTCCTACGAGGATCCCGATACAGCTGCTGAAAAGGCTGGCTATGTTAAGAATCAAAATTTGGGTGGTGTAGCTTTATACGATTTATCATACGATGACTTCCGTGGTCTCTGCACCCAAGATAAATATCCCATTTTGCGGGCCATTAAATACCGTTTGCTTCACTAAAGATCAGCTTTTTAATGATGGCATGGAAATTTCCCCATTTTTTATATATAGTTTTTAGGTTAAGGACATTAAGTAAAAAGATCAACATTTATTCTGCATAGTTTTGATTTAATCGGAAAACAAAACAAATAAATATTTTATTAAATTTAATTAATAAAATAGTTTAAATTCTTAATAGCTTTTAAAAAAAAAGTGAAGTCATTGAAAGGCTATCACATTTTCATTGCTTCCAAAGGAAGAACATTTTTGGATGTGGTTTTAAACTGCTTACGCTTTAAAATATAAACAATATCACATAGAAATTGAGAGTCTTCAAAATAATATTGTAAATTACGTTATTTCGATAACGATAAATAAAAGAAGTAAGAAAATTACAGTCGGTGAAGACCGACTCTGCGACCCTATACCATGCGCTAAAAGACCCTAACTCTTTGATCCAACTATCGAGAATAAAAAATAAACATAAACCAAGTTGGAGTGGCAAGTTTTTCGTGTCTTCGGATATGAAAAAGTTCATATCGGATGCTATATTTGTATAGGGGCTAGGTCGAAAAATGGACCGATCCTGACCATATTTGTTAAGGCCATTTATTTTTTTCAAAAACATATACAAATCAAACTTGAGAAAAATCTGTGCAATATTTTTCTTTTTTTGATAGATTTAAGTAAAGATCGGGAATCAGCTTCATATGGGGGCTATGACTAAGAATTATCCTACAGGGTTTATTTTTGGACTACTGATTAATGGATACAATAAACAGATACAAACCCAATTTTACGAATATCTATATGATAATTTGGATCCTATGGCAATTTATGTCGATTTCATAGGGGTTATTTGTATGGGGACTAGGTCTGAACATAGACCGAATTTCACCAATTTGAATAGCGTTCATGCTATGGCCGATAGAAGCTTACGTGCCAAATGTCATCAAAATATTTATACATTTGCGATCTGTAGTTTTATGAAAAGGTTTACATGGACACTAGAGTGGCTTTTGAAAATGAAATTGCGATTTTAGGGAGTAGGGGGGGTCCAGTTTGTTTCCTTGCTATATAAAACTAATAAATGCGATGTTTGGGGACAAACGGATAAAGAAAAGTCGCGCCGGAAATCGATTGAAAATTTCAAGTGTGTTTATATGGGGGAAAATATGACTTTTCAGATTTTACGAAAATTTCGTTCTATAGTTTAATTTTTTCGACAAGTTGTTATATGAATCGATATCAGTACTAAATTATCATTCTATATAACTTCAAAATCGAATAAAAACTCGCCAAGTAATTAAAAATGCCCCAGACCACTTTTGTGCCAAAAAAAACTCTAGGTCATGAAATGTGATGAACATTTTTTCAACTTTAACAACTTGACTACACCCATATTTTTTTGGTCTCTATACCTACGAGTACTCAGACACGTAGTATTGTTTTATTTCCACGTTGTTAACCTATTGCGCAATGGGACCGAAAATAAGAAATTTTTGTGATAAAATTTTTAAAACTCTTTTTTGAAGTTTTAAAAAATTTTCTTAAACATAACTTAAAAAAATGGATCTGTCACTTTAGGGTTTTATTAAATAGATGTTAAAGATGAACTGTGTGAATTTTTAAATAAATTCCTGTGTTAGAATTTTTTTTATAAGGACTTTTTTTTTGCGGATTTCGAGAAAAATTAGATTTTTGTGAAATTTCAGTAAATGTACTTTTTCTAAATACTTTGTAAAAAAAATTAATCAGTTTTCTACTTTTAAATGTTATGTTTTATCTTAATAGCCTAGGGTTAGGGAAAAATAATATGACCCTTTTGGACTTGGGGTCGCATATGACCCCAAACTAATAAAAGACAATTTATTAAAAGAATCAAATATTTTGTAAGTGCTGTTGAATTTTTAGATGTGATGCTCAAAATATAATAACCAATTGTGCAAATCTTCCATGCTAAAAATTTGAAATAAATTGAACAACGTTAACCTTGCAGAGGCCAAACTTTGAATTTTGGCATAGTTATTTAAAAAAAAGTGAATACTTAAAAATAATGTATTGTTCTAGTGAACTGCTATATTTGTGAAACCAACCGAAGATAGAAAATTCATTCACCCAGAAAATTTGATAAACAATGATTTAAGCGATTTTGTGTTCCAGAAAACTAAAATTTTTCCAATTGTTTTAGTATTTCTGCAGAATTTTTATTATTTCCTCTATCGACATGGGAATCTAATGAAGATTTTAAAAAGAGCTACAATTTCTACAAGGAATTGTTTGTAGTAAACGATACTGCCGAAAGAGACGTTATATTCATAAAAGATTTTAATAAAGTGTTAACAAATAATGAAGAGAAGCAGTTTTTACTCTAAATAGAATCATACAAAAAACAGTAACCTTCCCGTACAAAGTCAAGTTTAATTTAACAATGTTGGGTTATAGTTCTACAATCTTCTTCTTTTATTTAGAAAAATATAGATAGTATTTAAAAATAAAATAACTTTATAATAAAATTGATTAAAATTGTTTTAATTTATATTCATGAGCAATAAGCAGATAATTGCACCAGAGATATATCATAATGTATCATTTTGATCCCAACAGCACTGAAGGGTTAAATAAAAAAATTGAACCGAATTATATTTCTTGAATTCTAAATAGTGGTTTCATCGAATTTAATAGAAAAACTTGTTTTTGATGATCTTTATTCAAAAATACGTTCAAATCCAAAGCTGACCTTGGCAAATAATGGGTTAACGTTCTCAGATTTATCCCAAATTTAAGGAACCGAAGACCTACACATTAGGTTATAATAATGTAAGTTAAAAATTCAACAGCACTTACAAAATTTTTGAATTTTTTGATTAAATTTTCTTTTATAAGTTTGGGGTCATATGCGACCCCAAGTCCACAAGGGTTAATTGTGTCATGTTACTTTCTTCAAAAACCCTAGGCTGTTAAAATAAAATATAACATGTAAAAGTAGAAAACTGATTAATTTTACTGAATATTTCACAAAAATCTTATTTTTCTTGAAATCCGCAAAAAAATCCTGGCAGAGGAATTTACTTAAAAATTCACACAGTTAATCTCTAAAATTTATTTAACAAAACCTTAAGGTGCCAGATCTATTTTTTTAAATTTTGTTTAAGAAAATTTTTTAAAACTTGAAAAAGAAGTTTTCAAAGTTTTATAAAAAATATTTCCCATTTTCGGTCTCATTCCGCAATAGGTTAACAACGTGGTAATAAAGCAGTACTTCATATCTGAATACTATGGAGACCAAAAAAAAGCATGGCTTTAATCAATTTGTTAAAGTCGAAAAAATTTTCGTCACATTTCATGGCCTAGAGTTTTTTGGCACAAAAGTGGTCTGGGGCATTCGTCATTTCTTGGCGAGTTTTTATTCCATTTTGAAGTTATAAAAGATAATTTAGTACTGATATCGATTTATATAACAACTTGTCGAATCAACTTTACTTTTACTGTACGTTAACTTATCTTAGCATATTTTGGCATTACTGTACGTTAACTTCTCTTGGCAAATTCGTTGGGTTTGAGGAAAGTTATGCTTGGACCATCAACTTTACTTTTACTGTACGTTAACTTCTCTTGGCATATTTTGCCATTACTGTACGTTAACTTCTCTTGGCAAATTTTGGTATTATATTATAAAAATTAATCTGAAAAAAAAAGTCTAGGTCAATTATTTTTGGTTGTTACAAACATCAGTACAAAGTCACTATACCCTGACCACATAGTGGTATAGGGTATAAAAATATGACCGCGCTAATTTTCTTCTTGAGTAATGACCGAGTACTGGTTGTAGATGTGGTTGGATTCGGTTTTGGGTTAGTTTCCCACCTAAAAAATGTGTAATTTCGTAAATTTTCAACCGATTTTAATTTTCCAACGAATATCTTAATTTTTTCTAAATTGTTCATCTTTGTCATTTATTTTTGTTGAAAAATTTTTTTTTAACACAGTACAGTTTTGATTAATATTATCAAAGCGCATTTATCAGTAACTAGCAGATTCCAGGGCTCGAAATCCGCGCCAATTCACAAACCAACACTTTTATGTTTTATTATTATTGTGAATGAAGATAACAAACTCAATAACAAGCACATTAACAAATTTAATAAAACACACATAGCATATGTGAAATTTTATGTATGTGTTAGTAACAACTTTAAATGCAATTTACTCAAAATAAAGGAAAAAATTTAAAAATTTTTAAATCTGGTGAACAGCTAAAAAGAAATACCTTTAAAATAATATACGTTTGATCAAAATCGGGATAAAACGGTAGAACAAAACATCGGTCACAAGAAATCGCCTATTAATATTATAGATCTAAATCGATTAAAAATTTATTAATTTATATTTTTTAAACATGCTGGGGTCGTTTCAATAACTCTTGACTTTATAGAGTTCTTGATATCGGCCGCTAACAACGGGAAAGTATTCAAAGTTGGAACAGAAACCTTTCCAAAATAATTACATATTAATTTTAACATATTTAACATTTAATGTGGTGGTGAGTTATGGTAGTTTAATGCATCTTTTGATAAGCAGATTCATGTAGTTTTTAGAGAGGACGAAATAAATAAACCTCAATTTTCCAAAAATTTTGAATAAGCAAAAAAGTACCGTTTTGTTCTGCGGCTCTTCATATACAGATTTTTGTCAAAGCATCTGCCGTTTGACGAATTTTTTTTGCACACAGTGGTGCAAATTTTGCAAATTTTTTTTTTCCTTAAAAATTTTTTTTTTCAAAAATGTTATGTTTTATTCAAAAAGTTTTTTAATGTGTAGCGAAGAATATTTTGCCAAAAATTTAAAAAATAAAACAATTTTTTTAAATTTTCAAAAACCTTTTTTAAATTTCACTAAAATTTTATTTGAAACAAAATATAAGCATCAATATTGTTAGATTTAGTCAAGTGAATTGTCCATGATTTAAAACAAAATTAAACCAGTCAAAATTGGCTTTCATTATTTTACTCGGCCATCTCTAGCAAACTAATTTATATATTGTTAGTATTAAAACAAAATTTCACTCACTCTTCCTGCACTTGTGCATAGGAAAAAAAAACTTCGATTATTTGTATACTTGTAAAAACAATTGAAAAAAAAAAAACATAAACTAAAAATCTAAGCTGATTTCATTTTCAAACGGCCTTCAATGTTCAGCATCTCTCTCAGTTACGCTCAAGTTAGTTTTATTCATTTTAGTACCCTATACCACTCTGTGGTCAGGTATAATGAGTTTGTGCCAAGTCTGTCAAGTGTCTGGCCAAGTCTCAATTTTTATAAATCGATTGACTCAGAATGATTTTCAACCTAGTAGTCCCCGTATAAAAATGGCATCCGCTTTTAACTTTTTATATTAACAGGCAACAAATTTAAAACAATGACACACAAATTTGATTTACTCTTTTTTTATATATTTAATTAATTGGACCTAAGATCCATTCTGTTAACTCATGGTTTAGTCGGTCTAGACCGACTATAATTTTCTTACTAGTTTTTATTTATTTATTTATTATGTTGTTTTTTTGTTATTTGCAAAAACTCAGAACTTTATGTACAAGTCAGTCTTCGCTCAAACGTCAAACATTAAACAGCGTTTCGATCGTGATAACCACATCATTATTTTTTAGAAGACTAAGAATTTCTCAGGACTGAAAATGCAATTCTCAATTGTATTTTCTTTAGTTTGTTTGGTGACCACCACTTTGGCTAAGACTGCTACTGGACCACAACAACGTATGGTTTGTTATTATGATTCATCCAGTTTCATTAAGGAGGGTAAGTACGTTTCTTTACACCATGGGAATCTTTTCATAGTTCATGTAAATGATTAGAAGTGATGAGTAATACAGAAAATAACAAATTAAAATTAAAATTCTTTAGACAACATTTTGCTAACAATAATTACTTATAATGCACATTGAAATAGAAATAGAAATATATTTTCTTTAAAATAAGTTGTATGTCAATTGAAATTTTTCTACGTGTATGTACGTAGGTTAATAATATCTTCATATAAAAAACTTTAATAAGTCAAAGCTAAAAATAATTATTTTTAGAGATATTAAAAAAATCGTCCTTAAAGAAATATATTAATCTATGATGAATCTCAACATTTTGTTTTCATGTTAACTTTTGTAGAGAACAGCTGGTTTACACACTCAAATCTAAACAAATGTTCCCAAAAATGAATATTAGTAAACCACTGTGGAAAAGAAAAACAATTTCCTGACTGTGAATGTTCAAGTGTTATAATACGAAAACAACTACAAAAGAACTTACATGTAAGAAATGCATACGAGAGCGTAAACTTAAAAGTTGGCACAGAATGTTTCGCTCTAAAATATTCACATTTAGCAAAGAAAAGATCATAGCAGTGTTGCCATTTTAGCATTTTAATTGCTAGATTTAGCAACTTTTTTTGTCGTTTAGCATCCAAAATTTATGAAAAGATGCTAGATGCTAACTTAGCATCTTTTATTAATAAAAAGTTGCTTTTAGCATCTTTTTTTTTTTATTTTTTTCATTATTTTTGAATTACAATTTTAATTTTAATGGTATTGATAATTTTTAATTTCTCAAAGTGTAATTCGAGAATTTTGTGTATTGTATTTTTACCACTCTGCTCGTTTCTTTCAACAAATATAACAAAACATTTTGAAATAGAAGAATGTAAACACCAACAACAGTTTTTAATGAATTAAAAAGTCGATTTCCCAAAAATACTATTGTATTAAAAAAATGCCAAAATTTTCAATACAAAACACATTAAACCGTGTAAAAGAACCGATAACCAATATATTAAAAGAGTTTAAATTTATATCATCTGAAACAGAAAAAATTCAAATCCAATGGAGTTATTCTATTGGCGAAAATCCATTTAAAGAGTTATCAATATTTGTATTGTCTTTATTAGTTTTGTCTTTCTCAAAAGCCGAACGTTTGGACGTTGTTTAGTTTAATGGCTTTAGTTAAAAGCAAACTTTGAACAGAATAAAATCCGAGTTGTTATGTTCTGTACTACGTATAAATGAAGGTTTGAAATTGAAAAATGGGTGCTATTACACTTACAATATACCGAGCGATGTCGTTGATACCAGAGCCAAGAAGAACATGAAGATGAACACATCACAGAAATATTATATTAAATAAACCAATTATTGTAATATAATCGTATCTTTTGATAATGTAATTTCTGTTATATTTGAAATTAAAAAAAAAAATACCTCTAAAATTAAAAATATTTAATTTAAAATTAAAAAAACACAATTTGATGTTAAAAAAAATTACAGATGAAATCCAAAATAATTTTAATTAAAACTCAAAAACTATAAATCGAAACTTATGTTTTATAATAATTTTTCGATTTAAAAACCAAAGAATTTATTAATAAGTATTTAATTTTTCAATATAAAGGTAATTAAATTTGAAAAAAAAATTTAGCATCTTTTTTTTTTGATTCCAGTACGTTTTAGCATCTTTTTTTTTGCAATTTAGCATCTTTACAATTTCAAATTATGGCAACACTGGCTCATAGTTCAATATTTATTATTTTTACTCAGTGCAATAACAGAAGATGATTGCGACTAGTGTTATCAGTTTGGAATTTTCCCAATAGATTTAAAGCAGTGGTGGCCATCGAGAGAATTGAATTAGGAATAGTGTTTATGAGCATGTGTTCGTTATACTAAACTGATCGAAATTCATGGACGTAACACAATGCCGATATTAAATGGGTTTGTGTAGATTTTGTATGAATGTTTATATGAATGACTAAAAGAGAAAATAGTTGTGCTCACGAAGAATATGGAAACATTTTAAATATATTTTGTTGTTTTAAATCTTACATTCCGAAAAACAAACAAGTAAGAAAATATAAGTCGGTCTAGACCGACTATAGGATACCCTATGTCATGGTTTAGAGACCCTATCTTTTCGGTCCAACTAATTGAAATTTGAGTGGCATTGTTATTATTTTTTTGGCTGCAGATATGAAAAAGTTCATATCGGGTGCTATATTTATGTATAAGGGGCCCAGGTCGTAAAATGGACCGATCCTGACCATATTTGGCAATGTCACTTATATTTTGAAAAAATATATACAAACCAAATTTGAGAAAAATCTGTGCAATATTTTTGTTTTTTGATATTTTTTAGTGAAGTTCGGGAAGCAGCTCTATATGACTAAGAATTTTCGTATAGGGACTATTTTTGGACTACCGATTAATGGATATAAGTACATACAAACCCAAGTTGACTGAGATCTATACGATAATTTGGACCTTATGGCAATTTATGTCGATGGGGACTAGGTCTGAACATGGACCGAATGTCACCAATTTCAATAGCATTCATCCTATGGCTGATAAAAATTTATGTACCAAATTTCATCAAAATATACTGTACTTTGATTACAAAGTTTACATGGACATACAGACGGACGGACGGACATCGCTAAATCGATTGAAAAAGTGATTCTGAGTCGATCGGTATAATAAAAGATGGGTCAAGGTCAAATATTTTTGGTAGTTATAAACAGCAGCACAAAGTCATTATACCCAAACCACATAGTGGTATAGGGTATAAATATGATAAAAAAAATTTTGACTTAATACTACTTTACTAATAAATAATAATTATAACCCGAAATTAAAATTTTTTATAAAATTTCATTCGATAAGATTAGTCAAACTTGATGGGCTGAAGCTATTTGCTGAAGAATGAAATGAGAAACCATCAATGGTTCTTGAGTCATAGCTGAAAAACTTAACAAACGAACATCAAGATAAGAAAAAAATTTAGTAGTCAAAAATAAAAGTTTGGCCTGAGAATGCCAAATCCTTTAGCGGTGTTACTATAATGACCTAGTTCTTTCACCCTGCCTTGGAATTTCTCACTCCCCAAAATAGCTGTTCCACTGTGTAATGGCCGCAACGGTAAGATTGGCGCACGACCACTAACTCCCGCCAATTTTTAGTCCTTGCTAGAGAAAGTATCCCTACATATAAAGATGAAAATTTTAAATATTAATAAATATTTTAATAGAATATTTTGAATTAAGAACTTTTTAGCATTTACACAATTTGGAATTTTACTACTTTTTTAAAAAAATTTAGGGGACGGTTCTACCTCAATTTTTTATTATTATTTAATTTATTTGTTTACAACGGCAAATACTCAGTGTGCCAACTAAAACTGTCAGAAAAAGTATTCGTACATTTACAATTAGGGTAATCACACGAATTATGCAATAGCGTACTATCTGGTAGAAAACAAACTTGTTTGTATGTATACACTTACTTAGAATTAAACATATTTAGTTTTGAAACTACATGTTGAGATGAGGCCCAAAATCGAAGATATCGGTGGTGACGAGAGAAAAGTTATCATAAGGCTAAGAAATTGGGCTCTCCGCACTGCAATACACCATTGGTAGTTACAAACTCCACCAATTAAATTTTCACAAAACTTCATTCTGGTCGACCCTCCCAACAAACCGAGCACTCAGAGCGAACTATTTTGGAGTTGATAATACAGAATCACAGAATTACTGATTCCCAAATCAGTGGTTAAATTAAAGAATTCTTCAGCAAAGACATTAAAGAATAACAATAGAAAACAAGTAAGAAAATTATAGTCGGTCTAGACCGACTATACGATACCCTATACCATGCGTTTAGAGACCCTATCTCATAGGCCCAACTAACTGGATATAGAAAATAAGCATAAACCAAATTTGAGTGGGATATTGATTAATTTTTTCGGCTGCAGATATGAAAAAGTTCATATCGGATGCTATATCTATATTGGTACTAGGCCCAAAAATGGACCGATCCTGACCATGTTTGGTAAGTCTCTTGTATTTTGCAAAAATATATACAAACAAAATTTAAGAAGGATCAGTGCAATATTTTTGTTTTTTGATAGATTTAAGTGAAGATCGGGAAGCAGCTCTATATGGGGCCTATGACTAAGTGTTGTCCAATAGGGATCATTTTTGAACTACTGATTAATGGGTGTAATATATACATACAAACCCAATTTGACTAAGATTTGTATGATAATTTGGATCTTATGGCAATATATGTTGATTTCATAGGGGTCATTTGTATGGGGGCTAGGTCTGAACATGGACCGATTCTCACCAATTTCAATAGCGATCATCCCATGGCCGATAAAAGATTAAATACCAAGTTTCATCAAAATATATTCATATTTGCGACCTGCAGTTTGATTACAAGCTTTACATGGACACACAGTCGGACGGATAGATAGTGATTCTGATTCGACCGGTATAATTAAAGATAGGTGTAGGTCAAATATTTTTGGTTGTTACAAACAGCAGCACAAAGTCATTATACCCAAACCTTATAGTGGTATAGGGTATAAGTATGAAGAAAATTTGATCTTTTTTATCCATAAGTTTGAAGTTTATTAAATCAAATAAGTAATTTATTTCTTTAAAAAAACGAAAAAAATATCAAAAATTAAAAAGATAAGAAATTTCGAAGGTTAATAAATGGTATGTTACCAAAAACTAAAAAACTTACCAGCCTGCAGTAACTGGATAATTAAAAAAAAAAATCATAAAAGACAGCTATAATGTTGTCAAATGGAGGCGACGTATGTAATTTAAAGAAAATGTTTAATTTATAGCAGATTCAACCGCTTTGTGTAATTTAGTTTATCAAGTCTTCGAAATTTTCTCAACATTTTTGGTTTCTTTTAAATAAATATTCTCTGTGTACCTATTAAAAAAAATATATATGAATTTCAAAAGGCAATGCGACATAGACCCGCTTTGTTCCAAAGCTTTCATAACACTGAATGAAATTGTTGTTTACTTTTACTCTTTGGTGAGTATTTTTGTTTTCGTTCGGCTGTATACATATACGAAGCCGAGCACGAGCGTGCTTGGTATGGCCTTCACTGCTTTAAAGGTTTCCCCAGAGATTTTCTTGTGTTGTGTGAAAATGACACAGAAATTTAAAAAATATTATTAGATTTGAGTATTTTTCACAGAAAGCTCTACCGGGACCGAAAATTAAAAAATTTTAAAAATTTTATAATATAATTTATTTTCAGCTTATATAAGTTGTTGTGAGAAAAATGGCCTGCAAGCTGAAAATACATTTTTTTCTTGCTCTAAGTTACTTATAACGGCATTTTCTTTTTAGAATGTGTAGTTAAAATAAAGTTAAAATTTTCTCAATTTCCCCTATATGCAATCTTATTATTAGCTCAAATAAATTAATCAATTTGCAATCTTATTATTGTTATCTAAAATCTATGTACATTAGGGTGACAGCCATTTTTTTTAATTTCAAGACGTGCGGCTCGGAATATTGTGACACTGGATCTAAAACTTTAGTGCGCAAAATTTAAGCCAAAATTAAGCTTTCTGGACACGCATTGAGTTCAAAGTTCAAATATGCATTTATATGTAAAAATTATCAAAAAAAATTACTTTTCACAAAAATGTTGATATTAGTAATTCCGTTTCAATTAAATTAATTAATAAACCATAACCTAGAGTAAATTATATTTTTAATAAAACAACAAAATCTATTATCGGTTGAAAAACAGCCAATTTATATCAAGTTCTCCAGGCAATAAATACGCCGCAGACCACTTGATTAAGAAAATCGAGCACACATTTTCAAAGACATTGAAATAATTTACAACAACACTATTTTTGCATTCTCCTGATCCCAAAGTGATCTCATGTAAAGTGTTTTACATCTCAAATTATTGTCAAAACGGTACGTGTTTTTTAACGCTATTCAAAATCTCCAATTTTACTTTTTCAAAAATTTTATTCAAGAAATTTACCGAAATCAACGATTGGACTTTATTGTCTTATTAACAAAATATATGTGATTAAAAACGCCAAATATTGAGTACCCCATGGGTTAATTTCAGAAAATAAGTCCAGAATATTATTTTTAGAATTATAACCCAAATTATAACCCAAATAAAAAAAATAATTTTATCAGTTGAAAAATGTGGAGGGAGATTTTTAAGAAAAGTCAATCCTTTAAAAATAGGTACTTTTCAAAAAAAAAAAAAATATACTTTAAGAAAAAGTACTTTCTTTTAGGAAAAAGTTCTGTTTAAGAAAAGGTACGTTTTCAAGAAAAGATACATTTTAAAATAAAAATTTGCTTTTTTAAGAATAGTTAAATTTTTAAGAAAATGTATTTTTCAAGTAAAGGCACATTTTTAAGGATATGTACTTTTGTAAGAAAAGGTACCTTTTTGAAAAGGTACCTTTTAAAGAAAATGTGTTTTTGCCAGAAAAGGTACTTTTTTTTAAAGAAGAGATACTTTTTATAGAAAATTTAATTTTTAAAGAAAAGGAATTTTTTTAAGAAAATTGCCTTTTTAAATAAAATTATATTTTTAATGAAAATTTCCTTTTTTAAGAAATACTGCTCTGCACTTTTTATAGACGTCTCGTAAGCCTTCGACCGAGTTTGGCATGAAGAATTCCTCTATAAAGTTAAACAGTTGTTGCCGCCGAAAACACATAAGCTAATGGAGAGCTATATCATTAATAGAAGATTCTCAATAAGTGAGGAAACCCCAACATTCCTCTGTTAAATATCTGGGACTACATCTTGATTGTCGGCTTCCCTGGAAAAGCCATATAGACGCAGCAACTCAAACTTAAGTCCAGAATGTAAGCTCTTGACTTATAACTCGATTTTCAGACCCATTTGGTGCTATGGTATTCAGTTATGGGGAACAGCCTCAGCTTCAAACACAGAAATAATACAAAGATACCAAAATTAGATTTTGAGAATGAATGATGACAGGCGCACCATGGTACGTGAGAAACTCACATTTACACAGAGACTCAAATGTTGCTCTAGTAAAATGCGAAATCACTAGATATAGTGCAAACTATTTGGAAAAGCTAGAGTCTCACACGATTCCGCTAGCACGTAACTTAATCAATAACGCTTAAGAAGGAGGGAGACTGCTGATCTCACAGGTTGAAAAATGGATTGATATACAAATAACTTTTTTTTATCATTAGAATATATAGAATAAATGAAATTTTGTCTGGCACTGACTGGATTAAATATTTAAGTTTTAGTTTTTAGATTTGAACAACTTATTGCTAGTTCACAAACCTATGTGAAGATCCAATAAATAAAGATGAATTACAAAAAAAAAATCACTTTTTCTAGAAAAGATAATTATAATATAATTTAGAATTATATTTTTTAAGAAATGGTACTTTTAAAAAAGATAATTTTAGAAAACGCATTTTAGAAAAAATACTTTTTGACAAGAGCTATTTTTTTTTTTGCTTCATGAAAAAAAAGGTATTTTTTTAAGAAAAGGTACTATTTTAAGAAAATGTAATTTTTGAAGAAAATTTATTTTTTTAGAAAAGATATTTTTTAAGAAAATGTACTTAAGAATAGGTACTTTTTAAGGAAAAGATGATTTTTCAAGAAAAAGTAACTTTTAAAGAAAAGTTGTTTTTTTTTCAAGATAAGTTAATTTTTTAAGAAAATGTAATTTTTGAAGAAAAGGCAGTTTTTTAAGATTTTTTTTAATAACAATAATTTTTTATGAAAATTTTCTTTTTTATGAAAAGTATTTTTTCAGAAAAGGTCTTATTTTAAGAAAATGTATATTTTTAGGAATAGGTACTTTTTAAGAAGAGGTACTTTAAGAAAAAGTACTTCTTGATAAAAGGATTTTTTTTTTTAAATTTACTATTTAAAGAAAAATGCATTTTTAATAAAGAAACTTTTTTAATAAAAGGTACTTTTTTAATAAAATGAACTTTTTTAATAGAAGGTACTTTTTTAAAAAAGTTATTTTTTTTAATACAATGTATTTTAGGAATAGGTAGTTTTTTAGGAAAAGATACTTTTTTAAGAAAAAAATTTTTTTTTGGCAAAAGTTGTTTTTTAAGAAAATGTGCTTAAGAAAAGGTACTTTTTTAAGAAAAGGTATTTTTTACTAATATATACTTGTTGAGAATATTTTTTTTTTTTTTTTTAAATATACTTTCCGAAGCAAAGGTACTGATTTAAGAAAATTTATTTTTTTAAAGAAAATGTTCCCTTTTTTTTAAGAAAATGTTCCCTTTTCTTTTTAAGAAAAGGTATTTTTTCAGAAAATGTCCTATTTTAAAAAAATGAAAATTTTTAGAAATAGGTACTTTTTTAAGAAGAGGTACTTAAAGAAAAAGTACTTCTTGATAAAAGGAATTTTTTTTTTTAAAATTTACTATTTTAAGAAAAATGCTTTTTTAAAAAAAGGTACTTTTTAACAAAATGTTATTTTTTAATAAAAGGTACTTTTTTAAAAAAGTTACTTCTTTTAAAAAATTTACTTTTTTAATACAATGTATTTTAGGAATAGGTAGTTTTTTAGAAAAAGATACTTTTTTAAGAAAAAATTTTTTTTTGGCAAAAGTTGTTTTTTAAGAAAATGTGCTTAAGAAAAGGTACTTTTTTAAGAAAGGGTATACTTTTTGAGAATATTTAATTTTTTTACAAAAATATGCTTTCCGAAGAAAAGGTATTGATTTAAGAAAATTAATTTTTTAAGAAAATGTTCCCTTTTGAGAAAAAGTACTTTTCTTTTTAAGAAAAGGTATTTTTTCAGAAAATTTCCTATTTTAAGAAAATGTACATTTTTAGGAATAGGTACTTTTTTAAGAAGAGGTACTTAAAGAAAAAGTACTTCTTGATGAAAGGATTTTTTTTTTAAATTTACTATTAAAAGAAAAATGCTTTTTTAATAAAGAAACTTTTTTAACAGCAGGTACTTTTTTAATAAAATGAACTTTTTCAAAAAAAGTTACTTCTTTTAAAAAAGTTACTTTTTTAATACAATGTATTTTAGGAATAGGTATTTTTTTTAGAAAAGATACTTTTTTAAGAAAAAATTTTCTTTTTGACAAAAGTTGTTTTTTAAGAAAATGTGCTTAAGAAAAGGTACTTTTTTAAGAAAGGGTATTTTTGTTTTTACTAATATATACTTTTTAAGAATATTTTATTTTTTAAAAAAAATATACTTTCCGAAGAAAAGGTATTGATTTAAGAAAATGTATTTCTTTAAGAAAAGGTTTTCTTTTGTAGAAAAATTACTTTAAAAAATTAAGTTTTTTACGATAACGTAGGTGTGCATTAGGGTTGGCCTTCCTTATATGGAAGGGAAAGAAGTGTTCGAATTTAAAGCCTCAACCCCTAAAAATATGCGAATAGCAAAAAAAAAAAAAAAACTGAGAAATGCAAAGTTTTGGGTCAATCAAAAAAATTTAGAGGTGCCTCAACGCGACTGAAAATTTCAAGGGTGTTTATATGGGGAAAATATGACTTCTTTCAGATTTTACGAAAGTTTCCTTCTATAGTTTAATTTTTTCGACAAGTCGTTGTATGAATCGATATCAGTACTAATTTATCTTTTCAAAAAGCTATATAACTTTAAAATCGAATAAAAATTCGCCAAGAAATAACAAATGCCCCAGACCACTTTTGTGCCAAAAAAAACTCTAGGTCATGAAATGTGATGAACATTTTTTCAACTTTAACAAATTGATTCAAGTCATTATTTTTTTTTTTTTTTTTGATGTCTATACCTATAAGTACTCAGATATGAAGTATTGTTTTATTACCACGTTGTTAACCTATTGCGGAATGAGACTAAAGATGGAAAATTTTTTTGATAAAATTTTGAAAAATCCTTTTTTAAGTTTTAAAAAATTTTCTTAAACAAAATTTCAAAAAATGGATCTGGCACTTTAAAGTTTTGTTAAATATATGTTAGAGATTAACTGTGTGAATTTTTAAGTAAATTGTTCTGCCAGAATTTTTTTTGCGATTTTCGAAAAAAATTAGTTTTTTGTGAAATATTTAGTAAATGTACTCTTTCTAAATACTTTGCATCAAGAGTTTATCAGTTTTCTACTTTTAAATATTATATTTTATCTTAATAGCCTAGGGTTTCTGAAAAAATAATATGACCCCATTAACCCTTTTGGACTTGGGGTCGCAAATGAGCCGAATCTAATGAAAGACTATTTATTAATAAAATCAAATATTTTGCAAGTGCTATTGAATTTTAAGATGTGACGCTTAAAATATAATAACCAAATGTGCAAGTATTCCATGCTCAAAACTTGGAATAAATCGAACAACGTTAACCCATTTCTAGCCAAGGCCAAACTTTGAATTTTGGCATATTTAAAAAAATTAATTGTTCTAGTAAACTAGATGAGACCCTTACTATGGGCTGGGAAATAAAATTGTGCTATATTTTTCGAAAACTTACCCTTATGTGCTCATAGGGTTTAAATGATCCAAAATTCAGCAGTATTTCCAAAATATTTGAATTTTTTGACTTAATCGTCCTATACTAGCTTGGGGTCATTTGTGGGCTAATGACGTCAAATCATCAAATCATAAAAATCGGTAAAATATAGCACAATTTTATTTCCCAACCCTTAGGCCGAGGCCACGCAATGAGCGGCAAAGCGGCAAGCGGCAGAGCGGTGAGCGGCAGAGCGGCGAGTTTGAGCGGCAAGTGGCTTATTACTGAGCGTCATTTCTGAGCGGTTAGTTGTCAAAATGCCATTGTCAATGTTAGTATTTATTATTTATATAAAAAGTTTTTATAATATAAGC
The DNA here is from genome assembly GCA_963682025.1 of Cordilura impudica. Taxonomy (NCBI): domain Eukaryota; kingdom Metazoa; phylum Arthropoda; class Insecta; order Diptera; family Scathophagidae; genus Cordilura; species Cordilura impudica. The sequence continues at coordinate 186,477,158 of OY821521.1, forward strand.
AAAATATTTTCACTATTTTATGATTTTTATTTATGTATGATTACATTTCAACCTTTTTAACTTTTTATCGATTGAAAAACAACAATATAACAACAACAGCTGACTTTAGCAATAGCGAATATCGTTTAAAAATTTTACTGAATACCAAAATCGATAATTTTGTTGTTTTCTTTTTCTAACGATTCAATTATCGTTAAAAAGAAGTTACTGAATCGCGCTACAGATTGACAAAACAAAGAAAAGCTATTTTTTTGCCATTTTTATTGTTTGCCGCTCAGAAAACAACTAAAAATTAGAACAAGTTCTATTCCTGAGCGGTGCCGCTTAAATGCTCAGAAATGTCGCTCACATGCCGCACATTATGTGGCCACTTCAGTAGAATTTCATATGTTTTAATTTTTTTCCGCTTATCGCTCTGCCGCTCATTGCCTTAGTAAGGGTTTCATCTAGTTTGCTAGAACAATTAATTTTTAAGATATTTTTTTTTTTGATTGACCCAGAGTTTGAACACTATTTTTTATTAAGGGTGCATATGAAATTTGGTCAATGCTAGTTATTCTATTAGTACTTAGACGTTGAGTGCTGATTTTATGACATTAAATATCAAAGAGACGGCGTTACAGAATCAATGAGAAGCTTAACTATAAATTATGATTTGTCTACTGTTGTCCTATTATTTGTTATTGATTTGATGTTTATTTACATAAACAAGCAGATTCCAGCCCTCGAGATTGGAGTACAAATTCTAGGAAATTTTATTTTTTCATTAAGTAAAGGTATGCTAATCAATTATAGCCAATTCACAAATCAACACAAAAAAAAAAAACAAACTAATTTTTATTACAAACACATTACAAATTTAATAAACACACACATAGCATTGTATAATTTTATGTATGTGTTAGTAGCAACTTTAAATGCAATTTACTCAAAATAAAGGAAAAAATTTTAAAATCTGTAAATCTGCAAAACGGCTAAAATGAAATACCTTTCGTATAATATACGTTTGGTCAAAATCAGGATAAAACGGTAGAACAAAGCATCGGTCACAAGAAATCGCCTAGCCCATTAATATTATAGATACTTAGTATATTTTTAAATTTTTAGATGGCGAAATATTGGATAAATAAAAGACTCGACCCAGAGTTTGAAAAAATAATTTAAATTTTACCATACGGAAGTTCGAATAAAATATTACGTCTGGTTTTATCTTTGATTCTAAAAAATCTTGAAAACCCATTTAATGGTACAAAATGTTAGTGATTTTATTAAGTTATAACCGATCGAAACAAAAATTAAAAATTTTTGCGATTTACCACAAAACAACGGACATATCTAAAACTAAGCCACAAAACTCAAATATCGCTGACTACTAATCTGACAGATATTGGATTTGTTAACATAGATCTTTCCAATATGTTAAAAGGTATGTCATCGATAACAATATAAAAAAATTTAAGAGTAATTTTTTGGTAAATTTTGAAGTTTATAAGAAGCAGCCTGTATTCTCCAAAAAAAAAAATTGATAATTTAATCGCTGAAAGTGACAATTCTTTTGAAGAAAACGATAAAAGCAATATTTGTATACTTATAATTAGATGTTTTTAAATCATTTCTTTTAATTACAACCTATTTACTATCGAAATCAAAATTTGTTTGCTATATATATTTTTTTTTTTTGTAAAAATATAAACTGTGATCTATAAGTTTTACTGTAAATAATAGAATTTACAAAAAAAATATTCTTCATTTTAGAATTAAATAATATAATATTTTTTTTTTTAATTTTTCAATATTTGAAACGTAAGTTAGTATGTATATAAGTATTTAGTAAAATGAAATTCAAATATATTCAGCTACGGACATTTAAATTGAACAATAAAATGCTCTATATTTTCTGCAACAGAACAAGAGATTTCATACATACTCGTACATCGGAAGTTCATAATTCATAAAAATAAAAAATAAAACGGCAGAACTAACATAAAGGACAAATAAATAGGACACTATCGCAAATAGTAACTAAATTTTTTGGTTTTTAAAATTTTGGTTGACACAAAGTATTGTTAACAGAAATATATTTTGTACTGCAACCATTACTGTCAATTACAAGCCTGGCACCTACCACACTTAATCTCCATAACCTTTGGCAACGATCTATTGGTGTAGAATACCATGCTTTTTACATCAACATGCAAAGGTTCCTACGCAATTTTAAAATATTGTTGAGCAATATAATTTTTAGATCGTTCCGATCTACTTTTTCTAAAAAACGTACTTTTCTTAAAAAAACTTTTTTTCAAAATTTAATTTTTCTTAAAAAAGTACATTTCCCAAAAAGGGGGAAAAATTACTTTTCTAAAAAAGTGCCGATCCTTAAAAAGTTTATTTCCTTAAAAAAATACATTTCTTAAAAATGTACTTTTCTTAAAAAAGTTAATATTCTTAATAAAGTACCCTTTTTTAAAAATGTACCTTTTATTGAAAAAGTTCCCTTTCTTAAAAAAGTGCCTTTTCTTAAAAAGTGCCTTTTCTTAAAAAAGTGCCTTTTCTTAAAAAAGTTCAGTTTCGTAATAAAGTACCCATTCTAAAAAAGGTACTTTTATTCAAAACGTTCCCTTTCTATAAGGAGTGCATTTTCTTAAAAAATAAATTTTTTTAATAAAGTATGCTTTCTTAAAAAAGTACCTTTTATTGAAAAAGTACCCGTTCTTAAAAAAGTGTTTTTTTTTTTTTGCTAAAAAAGTGCATTTTCTTAAAAAAGTAAAATTTCTTAAGAAAATACCCTTTTATTCAAAAAGTACCCTGTCTTAAAAAGAGCCTTTTCTTAAAAAAACGCCTTTAATTAAAAAGTACATTTTCTTAATAAACTACCATTTCTTAAAACAGTACCTTTTATTCAAAACATGCCCATTCTTAAAAAAGCGCCTTTTCTTAAAAAAGTGCCTTTTCTTGAAAAAGTTAATTTTCTAAATAAAGTACCCTTTCTAAAAAAGGTACTTTTCTTCAAAAAGCGCCCTTTCTTAAAAAAGTTCCTTTTATTAAAAGAGTGCATTTTCTTAAAAAAGTACGTTTTCTTAATAAAATACCCTTTCTTAAAAAAGTACCCTTTATTCAAAAAGTACCTTTTATTGAAAAAGTACCCTTTCTTAAAAAAGTGTATTTTCCTAAAAACGTTAATTTTCATTAAAAAAAATTTATTTTCTTAATAAAGTACGCTTTCGTAAAGAAGTAACTTTTATTGAAAAAATATCCGGTCTTAAAAAAGAGCATTTTCTTAAAAAAGTGCATTTTCTTAAAAAGTGCATATTCTTAATAAAGTTGCTTTCTAAAAAAGGTACTTTTCTTCAAAACATGCCCTTTCTTCAAAAATTGCCTTTTCTTAAAAAAATAAATTTTCTTAATAAGGTACCCTTTCTTAAAAAAAGTACCTTTAATTGAAAAAGTACCCTTTCCTAAAAAAGTGTATTTTCCTAAAAAAAAGTGAATATTCTTAAAAAAGTAAATTTTCTTAATAAAATACCCTTTCTTAAAAAAGTACCCTTTATTCAAAAAGTACCCTTTATTCAAAAAGTAGCATTTCTTAAAAAAGTGCCTTTTCTTAAGAAGTACATTTTCTTAGTCTGGGTTCACACAAGGCAATTTTTGTTGCGCAACTTTTTTTCAATTCTATTTTAAAGTTGCCTTAATGTTCACACAGAGAAATTTATTGCCGCAACTTTTCGTTTTCTTTTGCTTTCCAATTCTTACGTTTTTGACAGTTCACTTTATTAGCTTGTGTTATAAGAATTTATTATTGGTCCAAAGTGAAAAATCTATTTGTGTGAAAAAATGGAAGTCAAAGAAAAAATTAAATAATAATAAAAAATAAAAAAATATTTGAAATAATAATAATAATTTTTCACAGCGTTGCAAATGATAAAAATAAATGTCAAATAATAAGCTGCAGCTAACTTCGTGTTTATAATTACGAATTGCACAACAAAACGAGTTGCCGAGTACAAGCAACTCCGTACCTAATACCACTCTTCTTTCCCCTCTCTCTTACAAACTCAAGAATTGCGCAACAAAAGTTGCCTTGTGTGAATTCGGACTTAATAAAGTTGCGTTTCTAAAAAAGGTACTTTTCTTCAAAACGTGCTCTTTCTTCAAAGAGTGACTTTTCTTAAAAACATACATTTTCTTAATAAGGTACCCTTTCCTAAAAAAATTCCTTTAATTTAAAAAGTACCCTTTCTTAAAAAGTGTGTTTTCCTAAAAAAAGTGAATTTTTTTAAAAAGTAAATTTTCTTAATAAAATACCCCTTATTCAAAAAGTACCCTTTATTCAAAAAGTACCCTTTATTCAAATAGTACCCATTATTCAAAAAGTACCCATTATTCAAAAAGTACTCTTTATTCAAAAAGTACCCTTTATTCAAAAAGTACCCTTTATTCAAAAAGTACCCTTTATTCAAAAAGTACCCTTTATTCAAAAAGTACCCTTTATTCAAAAAGTACCCTTTATTCAAAAAGTACCCTTTATTCAAAAAGTACCCTTTATTCAAAAAGTACCCTTTATTCAAAAAGTACCCATTGTTCAAAAAGTACCCTTTATTCAAAAAGTACCCTTTATTCAAAAAGTACCCTTTATTCAAAAAGTACCCATTATTCAAAAAGTACTCTTTATTCAAAAAGTACCCTTTATTCAAAAAGTACCCTTTATTCAAAAAGTACCCTTTATTCAAAAAGTACCCTTTATTCAAAAAGTACCCATTATTCAAAAAGTACTCTTTATTCAAAAAGTACCCTTTATTCAAAAAGTACCCTTTATTCAAAAAGTACCCTTTATTCAAAAAGTACCCTTTATTCAAAAAGTACCCTTTATTCAAAAAGTACCCTTTATTCAAAAAGTACCCTTTATTCAAAAAGTACCCTTTATTCAAAAAGTACCCTTTATTCAAAAAGTACCCTTTATTCAAAAAGTACCCTTTAGTCAAAAAGTACTCTTTATTCAAAAAGTACCCTTTAGTCAAAAAGTACTCTTTATTCAAAAAGTACCCTTTATTCAAAAAGTACCCTTTATTCAAAAAGTACCCTTTATCCAAAAGGTACCCTTTATTCAAAAAGTACGCTTTATTCAAAAAGTACCCTTTATTCGAAAAGTACCCTTTATTCAAAAAGTACCTTTTCTTAGAAAGTGCCTTTTCTTAAAAAGTACATTTTCTTAATAAAGTTCCGTTTCTAAAAAAGGTACTTTTCTTCAAAACGTGCACTTTCCTAAAAAAGTGAATTTTCTTAAAAGGGTGCCTTTTCTTAAAAAAAAACATTTTCATAATAAAGTACCCTTTCTTAAAAAAAATTACCTTTTATTGAATAATTATCTTTTCATAAAAAATTACATTTTCTTAAAACAATTAGTTTTCTTAAAAAAGTACCTTTTCCTGAAAACATACCTTTCCTTGAAAAAAGTACGTTTTCTTAAAAATACCTTTTCTTAAAAAAGTACATTTTCTGAAAAAAATACATTTTCTTAAAAAAGTAAATTTTCTTAAAAAGTACCTTTTCTAAAAAAGTACCTTTTCTAAAAAAGTACCTTTGCTTTATAATCTGACTTTTCTTAAAAAAGTACTTTTCTAATAGGTAAATTTTTCTTAAAAATGTGTATTTTCTTAAAAAGTACCTATTCTTAAAAAATTGCTTTCTTAAAAATGCATCTCTTCCTAACAAAGAACCTTTCCTTAGAAAAGTAGCTTTTCTTCAAAAAGTACTTTTTCTTAAAAAAATACCTTATCTTAAAAACACATTTTCTTAAAAATAAACCTTTCCTTAAAAACGTATATTTTCTTAAAAAATAAATACCATTTCTTAAAAAAGTACATTTTCTAAAACAAAGTAAGTTTTTTTTTTAAAAGTATCTTTTCTTAAAAATTTTCCATTTCTAAAAAAATTAATTTTCTTAAAAAGTAACTTTTCTAAAAAAGTACATTTTGTTAAAAGGTATCTCTTCTTACAAAGTACCTTTCCTTTAAGTTAAGCCGATTCTAAAAAAAATCATTTCCTTAAAAATGTACCATTTCTTCAAAAGTAACATTTTCTATTCATAAAAATATTTGATTTTCTTTAAAAAGTATCTTGTCTGACAAAAGTACCTTTTTTGAAAAATTACATTTTCTGAAAAAAGACCTTTTCTTAAAAAAGCACATTTACTTCACATGCACCTTTTCTTAAAAATTGCTTTTTTTAAAAGTGCTTTTTTTTTGTAAAACTACAGAAAAATGCATTTTCTTTAAAAGAAACCTTTAAAAAATTTATGTCTATATATATGTATATTTTTTTAAAAAAGATTTCGGGCGATTTAGGGGTGTCTCAAAATTTGTCCAAAATTTTAGAAAATTTATAAAAGAATTTCTTCCGTAGATGCACAGGCAGACGGACAGTTATCGTTAAATCGTATTAAAAACTGATTTTGAGTTAATGCCGTAATGAAAGATCGGTCAAAGTTAAGCCGACTTTGGTACTTTTAAACATCAGCTCAAGTTATTTTATTAATAAAATAATAAAATTGCTAATTCCTTATATTGGAAAAAGCGGAAAAAAACTTTTTCCCGGATACACAAACAGATTCAAAATACACAGACAGACAGACTCAATCCATCGGTATACTTTTTGGATCCTTGAAATATCGCCACCAAAACTTAGTCCCGTGTGTTACCAAGCAGAATAGAAAAATAAACCATGATGAAAATTAATTTGAAAGCTTCTTCATAAATTCCCTAATGAAATGCATCCTTGGGCTTCTCCTGTTAACTAAAATTTATTAAACCATTTCTAGTAAAATACTTCATAACTATCCAACTATAATGTAATGAAATGTAACGAATTAGCTGATTCAACCTATCTTAAAAAAAAACAAGTAAGAAAATTATAGTCGGTCTAGACCGACTATACGATACCCTATACCATGGTTTAGGGACCCTATCTCTTCGGTCCAACTAATTCGATATAGAAAATAACCATAAACTAAATTGGAGTGATATTGTTATTAATTTTTTTGGCTGCGGATATGTAAAAGTTCATATCGGCTGCTATATTTATATGGAGACTAGTTCGAAAAATGGACCGATCCCGATCATATTTGGTGAAGTCACTTATATTTTGATAAAACTATATAGAAACCAAATTTGAAAAAAAATCTGTACAGTATTTTTTGATAGATTTAAGTGAAGATTGGGAAGCAGCTCTACATGGGGCCTCTGACTAAGAATTGTCCTATAGGGATTATTTTTGGACTACTGATTAATGGATATAATAAACACATACAAACCCAATTTGACTGAGATCTATATGATAATTTGGATCTTATGGCAATTACTGTCGATTTCATAGGGGTCATTTGTATGGGACTAGGTCTAAACATGGACTGAATTTCACCAATCTCAACAGCGTTCTTCCATGGCCGGTAAAGGCCAAAATAAATTCATATTTGCGACCTGTAGTTTGATTACAAGATTTACATGGACGCACAAACGGACGGACGGACATCGCTAAATCGACTCAGCAAGTGATTCTGAGTCGATCTGTATAATAAAAGATGGGTCTAGGTGAAATATTTTTGGTAGTTACAAACAGCAGCACAAAGTCATTATACCCAAACCACATAGTGGTATAGGGTATAAAAAACACTTGTACATGGTAACCTAGTTTTAATATGACTTAATGTAATGTAGCAATATGTTGAAATAAGATTATCTCTACGTTAGGGAGAAAAACAGCTGACATTTTTTTTGCCGTGTATGAATTAACAAAATAAAATAAAGCGCTAAAATTAAAACAGGAAAAAGGAAACATAAAAAATAATAAATTCTTGGGTGAAAAGATAAAATAACGATAAAAATAAAATATATGTACATACATATTCAATAAGGAAATGGATGATGAAAATTTAATACTGTTGGTCTAATGACTGTATCTATAAATATATTCTCGTTTAATTAATTCTTCTTTTTCCTTTTCTCTGTTTCTTTACAAAATGTATAAATCATATTTTACTTTTAAGTTTTTTTTTTTATAACTGTACTAAGCTGAGAAGTTAAATGGGAACTACATTATATTAAATTAAGATTTTTTTTCATCTCAATAATTAAAATTTCATTATATCTGTTTCCGTTAAAATCAACTCCGGTTTCTATATTATCAATCATGTTTTCTTTTAAATCATTTTTGATAATTACATTTTTATTTTCGTTAGAATATGAAAAAAAGAAAAAAGATTTCAAATAGATCTTTAAGCTAAGAACAAGAAGAAATGGTATTAAAATTTGTCCAGAGTATCCATTGTATTTATTATTAATGAAATATATGTTGTGATATGAGTTTTCATTTATTTTGCTACGTTACTCTTGGTGTCGTTAAAAGATGGGCTAAGGAGTATTCTGATCCATAGGTTACTAAACAGTTTTTACTTGTAAGACCAATTTTGGAATAAGCATCAATATGTTCACGCCAATACAATTGAGTCTTTGCAGAAAAAATTTTTGCTATTCTATCTACGTAATTTAGGTTCGAGTTATGATGACTAAAGCTTATCAGACTCTTGAGAGTAGGAGGGTCATGCTGGGCATTACCTTTGTATATAACCTTGCGAACAGTGATGTTGACTTGGACTTTCTTTTATCAAATTTAAATTTTAGCATACCTTGTAAATTCACAAGACATTTTAATCTACTTTATATGCACTATTTTAGGACTAATTATGCTAATTCTTATCCCTTCCGCAGTATTTATACCCTATACCACTATGTGGTTTGGGTATAATGACTTTGTGCTGCTGTTTGTAACAACCAAAAATATTTGACCTACACCCATCTTTAATTATACCGATCGAATCAGAATCACCATCTGATTCGATTAAACGATGTCCGTCCGTCCGTCCGTCCGTCCGTCTGTGTGTCCATTTAAAGTTTGTAATCAAACTGCAGGTCGCAAATATGAATATATTTTGATGAAATTTGGTATTTAATCTTTGATCGGCCATGGGGTAAACGCTATTGAAATTGGTGAGAATCGGTCCATGTTCAGACCTAGCCCCCATACAAATGACCCCTATAAAATCAACATATATTGCCATAAGACCCAAATTATCATACAAATCTTAGTCAAATTGGGTTTGTATGTATATATTACATCCAATAATCAGTAGTCCAAAAATAATGCCTATTGGACGACTCTTAGTCATAGGCTCCATATAGAGCTGCTTCCCGATATTCACTTAAATCTATCAAAAAACAAAAATATTGCACTGATTCTTCTCAAATTTTGTTTGTGTATATTTTTGCAAAATACAAGAGACTTTACCAAACATGGTCAGGATCGGTCCATTTTTGGGCCTAGTCCCCATATAGATATAGCATTCGATATGAACATTTTCATATCTGCAGCCAAAAAATTAATAAAAATCCCACTCAAATTTGGTTTATGCTTATTTTCTATATCCAGTTAGTTGGGCCTGACAGATAGAGTCTCTAAACGCATGGTATAGGGTATCGTATAGTCGGTCTAGACCGACTATAATTTTCTTACTTGTTTTTATTACTATAATGTGTTGCACAATTTCGTTGATTTTAATTGTAAATCTATATATATAAAAGAGTTGCGTGATTGATCATCATCGCCCAGCCCAAACCCTTCGACCCAGATCCTTGGATTGGAAGGGATTTTTAAAAATTGGTACATTAAAGGGGTAACAACGGACAAAAAGGGGGAAAATGGTAACAAATGAGTATAGGAATATGAAATCTGGTGTGTAGAGTCCATCCGAGAAACAAACATTGGCTCAGGATTATTTTTTTTTTCGAAATTCGGCCGTTTAAGGGGGAAAAACGGCCTAAATGGTTAAAAATGGTATCTTTATGCATCTTCTTAACATATAAATCTATATATATGACTTTTGGTATACAGACTACACCAAATACGTGGACATCAGTCAAGTATGAATTTATTGGTAATTCTTCCGTCTAGGGGGACGAAAAACGGCCAAAAAGGGTAAAAATTGTTTATTTCGTATCTTCTAAATAAACGAGTATCAAATATAGTTTCTGGATTCCACTAGAGATAGAAACATCAAGTGAGTGAAAAAATTTTGGAATTTGGGATGTTAAGGGGGGTAAAAACGGCCAAAAAAGGTAAAATGGTACCTTTTTGCATCTTAATATATCTGTGGTTTTCTGGAATAACCGCTTATGTCCATTTTTATCAGTTTTGAGTTAACGATGCCAAATATATTAATTTTTAACGCTCTTTACATGGTTCAATTTTTTTTTTAATATTCACCATTTCTGAGTTTTTTCTTTAAATAACGACGTAACTTAAATGTTTATTAAATTAATTTGCAGCACTAACGACGTATGTCAACCTACGTTTGATCGCTGACAAATTATTTGCTCAGAAAACGACACATAGCGACATACGTTGTTATTAATGAAAAAAAAAGCAAAATATTTTGGATTATTTTTCAATTTATAACCACTTATAAAAACGTGGTTGTTTATTTCTTTTATTTTTTGTCACTATTATTCTTGATACGTTGTTATATTCTCATCCTAAGTCCCTTAAGTTTTTGTTGACGAACAAAAAAAAATCCATTTTTCAAGCAACTTCAACTTATGACTACATGGGTGGTAGCATTGGTAGTTTTCTTTTTCAAAGAAAACGACGTTTGTCGACATAAGTTGTTTTATCTGCACACACTTTAAGTGTAATTTACATACTGTGTTTTTCGTCCTTATCTAGGATCTATTCCCCTGAAGGTTTTTGACTCAAAATTTTATATAAAGTATTTATTGCCCATATCTACAGGACTGTTAAATAAAAAGCTCTAAAATCTTTATATCGAGCCCATAATTCCAAATATAACGTTTTTTTTGGCTCCCCTGAACATTTTGATTTTATGTCATACGCGGTTATTCTAGAAAACCACAGATATATGGGGGATTTCATGTCAAGTGCACCAACTTTTGAAAGCGATGTCTTCCGATCGGGATGAAATTTGCACCAAGGTTAGTTCTATTGGATAGTAGTTTAGACACAATTTTTCAATAAGATCGGTCCAGATCTCTCTGAGTTAGAGGGGATCAAAATTTGACATTTTGGCCAAACAGGTGTTTCTTCTCATCCATGTAACTTATTACCTATTGTTCTTAGAAAATTTTCTCCTAAAGAGTTTAGATAGCTATTTATTCAATATTTCGCAAAAAAATACTGAAAAAAAAAAAAAAATATGTAGACTTTTTTTTTGCTAAATTAAAGCATTTTTTGCCTTTTTTTTCAAAAAGGGCATTTTTTTTTTTTTTTTTTTCATAAGAAAGCTTAGGATTTTTCCTTTAAGAGCTTTTTGGTCGCTTAGTGGAATCGGAGTGGGATATCTATCAAAATAAATGTTTTGTAACTCAACACAACGGTTTTTCAATTTTTCACAAATGCACTATTTTGAATTTTTTCCTATTTGTGTGTAAAACCTTACAAATAAAACTTATACTGAGAAACTAGACAAACTAAACTTTCCGAAGGTATGTAACATACCTTCATAACATAACAGAAGAGAATGGTTATCTGTAACCTGATAGAGTTATTTGCACATTTCAATCTGAACACGAGGATGTTAGAATTGGCTTCACGAAATTAACCCAAATTTACCATGAAAATGTTAAACTGATGTTGAAGGAAATCAACTTAAAGTATTTAACAGATGATTCGGCAGAAGATTTACACGATTACCGCGATTGCCTTAAATTGACTATGTGTCCTAATGCAACAACTTCTTGCCACTTAGGTGAATGTACCAATTGCCCGAAAACCACATTCATCAAAGAAAATTTAATCAACTCTTTAAATCGAGAATATATAGAGGAGGTCAAAATTGATTCTTGGATTCAGACTGACAGATGCACATTGAAAACAATAATGTGGATGATTTTGTGGAATAAATGTGTACAGGATTGCTAAACTTGAGAAACCATGACTTTTTAGTCAAAGAGCAATGGTCATTCTTCAAGGATTTGAAGATACATTTGAAGTCTGGTGAATTCGTTATTTCATATAATTTCGCAGAAAACTATAAATATGTTCTTCAGGATGCCATACAAACATTCCACTTCAATAACAACCAATCAACTATATTCACAGTATTTATTTACTACATGAAAGATGAAAAACTGAAACACAAAAGTATGGCAATCATATCCGACGATTTAAAACATGATACCGTTGCAGTTTATGAGTACCAGAAGAGAATACTAAAATTTCTAAAATCTAAATTTACAGTAAGGAAGGTATACTACGTTTCGGACGGAGCTCGTCAACATTTTAAAATCAAAAGTAGCTTGGCAAATCTTATGGCCCATGAAAAAGATTTTGGAATGCCAGCTGAGTGGCATTTTCATCATCCTACTGCTCATGGTAAAGGAGCATGTGATGGTATTGGAGCAAACCTTAAAAAGAAATGCAGCAAAGTATAGCCTACAGTGCTATCATCAAGATCGCATCTCAGATGCGACCGCTTTATTCCATTGGGCAAAGAATTATTGTAAAGAAACTAAAATAGTTTTTATTAGCAAGGAGGATCATCAGGAAACATTGAAAACACTGAAGAGCAGATTCGATGCTGCGGTAACAATCGATGGCACCGCTGAATACCATGCTTTTATACCGCTTGTCAATGGAAGACTCAAGTTGAAAAAGTTTTCTGCCTCTATTCAATGCGAATTCTTTCCAAAGACAACAAATAAACCAGCAGCGAAATCAGCAGCTGAACCTAGTAACGTCAAGAAAGGATTGACAAAAAAACGCAGTAAATAAAGGCGACAAAAAAGCTGGATGAAGGACTGGGTATTTAAAAATTTACAAGACTTAAATACTTTATCAGCTACAATAAATTAAGTATAAAAATAGTTATGATATAAATGGATCTAATGCAATTAAAATTAAATTTTAATAAATTATTTATCGTTTTATTTTTAATATTATTATTATTACACATTATTTAATTATTAATAAAAATAAATAAAAAATAATAATTTTTCAACATTTCTATAGGAAAAAAGCGATTTTTTTCCTGAGGTTAACATATTCTGGGTATTACAGTATCGAGGGTATAAAATTTTAGTTAGGTATGTTATATACCTTCGGAAAGGTTAATTTGTCTAGTTTCTCAGTATAAGCTTTATTTGTAAGGTTTTGCACACAAATAGGAAAAAATTCAAAATAGTGCATTTGTGAAAAATTGAAAAACCGTTGTCTTGAGTTACAAAACATTTATTTTGATAGATATCCCACTCCGATCCCACTAAGCGACCAAAAAGCTCTTAAAGGAAAAATCCTAAGCTTTCTTATGAAAAAAAAAAAATGCCCTTTTTGAAAAAAAGGCAAAAAATGCTGTAATTTAGCAAAAAAAAAGTCTACAAATTTTTTTTTTTAAAGTATTTTTTTCCGAAATATTGAATAAATAGCTATCTAAACTCTTTAGGAGAAAATTTTCTAAGAGCAATAGGTAATAAGTTACATGGATGAGAAGAAACACCTGTTTGGCCAAAATGTCAAATTTTGTTCCCCTCTAACTCAGAGAGATCTGGACCGATCTTGTTGAAAAATTGTGTCTCAACTACTATCCAATAGGACTAACCTTGGTGCAAATTTCATCCCGATCGGAAGACATCGGTTTCAAAAGTTGGTGCACTTGACATGAAATCCCCCATATGTATATACATATAGGGAGCAAAAACTGACCGTAAGTGTAAAAGTGTACCTGTGTGAATCTTACTTTCAAAGTAATTTAGGAATATGAAATTAGATATGAAGATTCCACCAGACACATAAACATCGGACAAGAATAAAATTTGTTTAAATCGAGCATTTAGTGGGTAAAACCGGCATAAAAAAATGGGCAAACTGGCCCTTTTCAACTGGTAAATTTTCATGTGAAAGTACATTTTCTTAAAAAAAACAAGTAAGCTAATTATAGTTGGCTGATACCCTATACCATGCATTTAGAGAATTGGTCTTAGGTCCAACTAAGCATAAACCAAATAGGAGCGGATTTTTTACTATTTTTTTGCCTGTAGATCTGAAAAAGTTCATATCGGATGCTATATTTATATGGAAACTAGAAGGAAAATGGACCGTTCCTGACTATATTTGGTAAAGTCACTTATTTTTTTCAAAAACATATGCAAACCTAATTTGAGAAAAATTTGTGCAATATTTTGCTTTTGATATATTTATGTGAAGATCGCGAAGCAGCTTTATATGGGGGCTATAACTAAGAAATCTTCTACAAAGTTTATTTTTTGAGTACTTATTACTGTGTGTAATAAACACATACAAACCCAATTTGACTGGGATCTATCTGATAATTTGGATATTATGGCAATTTAAATTCATCGCATAGATGTCAGTTGAATGGGGACTAGTTCTGAACATGAACCAATTATCACAAATTTCGACAGTGTTCGTCCTATGGGTTATAGAAGCTCATATACCAAATTTCATCAAAATATATCTATATTTGCGATTTGTAGTTTAATTACCAGATTTACACAGATGGACGGACGGACATCGCAAAATCGACTCAGGAAGTGATTCTGAGTTGATCAGTAAATAAAATATGGTTCTAGCTCAAATATTTTTGGTAAATATGAATAAATCCATAATTTCATTTTTGGCGCAGGCCCCATAAAACGCGTCAAAAACAGGATAATTTAATAGCAAGGGAGTTAAAAAATGCTACTTAAGGAGGTGATTAACGTCTAAAAGTAAAGCTATGTGCTCTATCTGAGGCTGATCTTGGATGTTATCGTTCTGTGATGAAACCACGGATATCAGAGAAAAATCGTCTGGCTAGCATTAATCTTGCTAAAGAATACATTACCTGGAATTAGAATACTGTTGGCGAATAGTATTGGCGACAAAATGAAATATTTTAAACAGCTATACAATTTGCCTATACCCTCACAGAAGCAAACGCTTGAGGGTTTTACTATAATAACCTAATAACAATCATTCGGTATAAGAATTATCCACCCTCCAAGACCATAATTTTTTCACAGTGTTATTGTATAGTAAAGTTTTCCATTGTTTTGTCAATAACATAAAAATTAAATCTTTTAAGTTTTGTTAATTTTTTCTGAAGTTATATTAATTTTTTTTTTTGTTAAATAAAACAAACAAATGTTTGAATTTTAATAAAAGAGTTTTTATTTTTATGATCAATTTTATTGGTAGTTACCGTCCAAGTCGTCAAAAATATTATTTGCTGAAAGTTTCCGTCGTATCGTCACTCACACAATATTTCTTTGTGCTTTTAAACATCCTTATGTTTTAAATAATTAATATATTCATTACGCTAACAACGTAGCGGGTATATTGCTAGTCGCGATATAATTGAATACCTCAATTAACTAATTTTTGTTCTTTAGTGTCTAAATTTGAATTTGTCTGTGGAAGCAATGGAAGTGCATCGCTATGGTTGCTAGTTAGAATCGAGTAAACTAATTGTATGTTCTTCTTCGTTAACAACATATTAAACTAAAATATAAATGACTAAGGGCCATTAATACAACTTGCCGATAGCCAAAGTGAGGATGCTATCGTATCTGACATGTTATTCATTATTCGTTATTACAAGTATATTCTAAGCTAAAAGTGACCGATAAGCAAAAGGGAAGATAGTGTTGCCTTTAACTTTTCACGTGAGGTTTATGTATTTAATGTTGCCATATTTTTTGATCTATGAAGAAGAAGAAGAAATTCACTTTATTGCTGTTTGTTGTAAAATTTCTTTGTTTGGCTTCATCATTTAAAGTTTTTTAATATATTTTGATGTATTTACCACACGACACAAAAATCAAAAAAAAAGAAAACAAATTTCACAAATCTATAATATTAATAGGCTAGGCGATTTCTTGTGACTGATGTTTTGTTCTACCGTTTTATTCCGATTTTGACCAAACTTATATTATTTGAAAGTTATTTATTTTTAGCTGTTCACCAGATGCTATGTGTGTGTTTATTAAATTTGTTAATGTGTTTGTAATAAAAATTGAGTTTGTTTTTTATGTTGATTTGTGAATTGGCTATAATTGATTAGCATACTTTTAGGGCCTTTATTTAATGAAAAAATTAAATTTCCTAGAATTTGCGCTCGAATTTCGAGGGCTGAAATATGCTAGTTTCTATTTTTAGTTTGTTCGTAAACAAATAAACAAACGTACGTTGTCACCATGTATTTTTATAAACCAATTCATTTGGTCAAATGTAATCGGTTTTTCCTTTGGTGTTAATTTTATTTTTTTTTGGGAAGTTGTAATAACGAAAAATAGTTAAAGGTCACTTTATTGCTCACTTTAGCTAATGTTACCTTTTACTAACATTTACTTTAAAGGCAAGTTGTAATAGTGGACCTAAGAATGTTTTTTCATAAAAAGTCGCTTGGTATTAGCCGAATCGGGTAATTTCTCAAACCAAATTTAAAGTTTGGCCTCGGCAAGGAATGGGTTAACGTTGTTCGAATTATTCCAAATTTTTAGCATGGAAGACTTGCACACTGGGTTATTATATTTTAAGCGTCACATCTAAAAATTCGACAGCACTTAAAAATATTTGCATTTTTTTAATAAATTGTCTTTTATAAGATTGGGGTCATATGTGATCCCAAGTCCAAAAGGAATAATGGGGTCATATAATTTTTTCCGAAACCCTAGGCTACTAAGATTAAATATAACATTTAAAAGTATAATTCACTGAATTAGGCATGTCACAGAACAAAATCGAAATCGATTTGATTCCGTATTGCCAAATCGATCGATTTCGTTTTAGCTTCTTCAGAAATTTGTCGCTTTCATTAAATCGAAAAAAAAAATGAAAAAGTTATTTTTGTGTATTAAATATGGCAACGTAGCGAAAAATACACAGCTGATTGTTGGAAAGAAAAAGAATATAAAGCGAAATTTTAAGATTGTGTTGTGTTAAATAAATAAAATAAATAAATAAAAAATATAAAAATGCCCGGCATATCCATTGTTGCAGTAATAGAGGAACGAAACCAACATTCCGTTGAAAAATTGCGTCGACGTCAATTAAGGGATGCATCAGATCCTTTATCATGTCCAAGTGAAATGTAAGTTACATGTATATGTACATTTACTTGCAAACAAAAATCATTCTTGTACCTCTTTTAGCTTTATTAGGTATTATCGTCTGAACAAGGATGCGTTGGCACTCCATATATTCAAGGAAAATTTTCTCTTGTGCCGAACTGCGATGTTTTCCCCTTTAATAATAAAAAAAAATTAAAAAAATTTTAAATATAAATTTTCTAATACATGTTTGCTCATTACTTTTTCTTTTTCGTTTGTTTTGCTTCGCCATTTTGCTATCAGCGTTGTTTTTTGTTAGAAAAAACAAATATTTTGCACTAAACAAAAAGTGCTTTGTATGAAATATAAAGGTGGCAATAATAAGTTTACGACGTTTTGTATTTTTCGTCATCTTAAAATCATTTTCTTTTAAACTGGTAAAAAAATTTATTTTAAAGATTGAAATGTCTATATTTTGCTAAAATAAATAAACCAATAGTTTTTTTTTATTAATTTTAAGTTGTTCTGGATAGTTTTTTGGTATCTATGCTACTTAAAATATCAATTCCACTTAAGAAATTGAAAGTGGTTTCATATCGATAACATTTGTCGGTTTATGTTTTCTGAAGAAGCCAAATACGGTTTCAATTCCACTTTCGATCGGAATTTGTTTCTGTGACATGCCTGAATATTTCTCAAAATCCTTAAAAAAAATTCCTTGTAAAAAAAATTCTGGCACAGGAATTTACTTAAAAATTCACACAGTTAATCTCTCATATATATTTAATAAATCTTTAAAGTTCCAGATCCATTTTTTGAAATTTTGTTTAAGGAAATTTTTTAAAACTTAAAAAAGGAGTTTTCAAAATTTTATCAAAAAATTTGCCATCTTTGGTTTCATTGCGCAATAGGTTAAAAACGTGGTAATAAAACAATACTTCATGTCTGAGTGCTCATAAGTATAGAGACAAAAAAAAAAATAATGGCTTTAATTAATTTCTTAAAGTTGAAAAAATTACCGTCAAATTTCACGACTAAGTTTTTTTTTGGCACAAAAGTTGTCTGGGGCATTTGTATTTCATGGCGAGTTTTTATTCGATTTTGAATATATATAGCTTTTTGAAAAGATAATTTACTACCGAAATCGATTCAAATAACAACTTTTTCGAAAAAATTAAACTATAGAACGAAATTTTCGTAAAATCGGAAAAAAAATCATATTTTCCCCATATAAGCACTCTTGAAATTTTCAGTCTCGTTGAGGCACCTCAAGATTTTTTTTGATTGACTCAAAACTTTGTATTTCTCAGTTTTTTGCTATTCGCATATTTCTAGGGGGTGAGACTTTAAATTCGAACACTTTTTTCCTCCATATAATGAAGGGCCACCCTAATGTACATACATGTTCCATGACGTAGAATTTTTTTTTAATTTTTAAATTTTATAGGACTATCTTTACATTTTCATATGTCATTCCTCACCTATTTGGTCTAAAGGCTCCAAATGCAATACCAAACTACTGCAGATTATGACGAACATTTTATATATATAGCAGAGTTCAGAAAAAAACAGACACTGAATAAAAATACTCGTACATATATGTAAACAAACATAACTTAGCCCAACACACACATATTTTTATTTTCATATCAATTATGTTTGTTTTTAAATTTTCTTCGGTGCCCAACACAATCATGAGTGTGTTCGTTTCAATATTTCGTTATTTACACGAACATTTTTGTATCACGTACTTTTTGTTTCAATCACACATAAACCACACATTTTTGAGTGTTGCTTTATTTGAAGTTCATGTTCTGGTACGTGTACTGAAAAAAAAAAACAGAACATGTACAATAAACAGGTTCGAGTTCAGTTATATTTTAAGTCGTGTTGTGGCTCGTGTAGTAAGAAAAAACAGAACATGTACAATAAACAGGTTCGAGTTCAGTTATATTTTAAGTCGTGTTGTGGCTCGTGTTCTAAGAAAATACATGTTTAAAATATAACTGAACTCGAACCTGTTTATTGTACATGTTCTGTTTTTTCTTAGAACATTTATTTAAAAGGCGTAAAGATCGAAGAAATCTTAGCATACATAAAATGTAATAATAAGGAAACAATTAAACAAAAATTTTTTCTTCTATTAGGAATTCTTAATTGGTTTCTGTAACTTTTTTGGTAGTTCCTTCCCATTTAAAAGCTGCCACACTTTTTGCACTCTTCAACTCCCTTTTGACAGGAGCCCAATATCTCCCCATTGGGCTAAGCTCTGGGCAGTTATTGGTACTAAAACCAAGTTATTACTCCTGTAGCACTCACGAACTTTCTTAACATAGTGACAGGATGCCAAATCTGGCCAAAAATTATGGGGAGTCCCCATTTTTTTCTTCGTATTTCATATTTGTTAAAAAAGGGCGAATTTGATTTATTTGATTTATAACTTTAATATTGGTTACTCGTTTTCAAAATTTTGGGCATTTTGAATAGGATTAGTTCCTATGGTATTCCGGTTCTAACAAAATAAAAAAATTCTAAAAATCGAAATTTTTCAAGGTTTCAGTCGCGCTGAGCCAGCTCTAAAATTTTTTGATTGGCCGCCCACAACTTTGTATTTCTCAGTTTTTTTGCTATTCGCATATTTCTAGGTGGTGATACCTTAAATTGTAACAGTTTTTTCCCCACCCTAATGGACACACATTGTGTTGGCTTAAGAAAGGAAGGAGTCTTTTTTGCAAACTCTCCTTAATATAAATTTCAGTATTTATAGAGCCCTGTTGCCTTCAGCTATATATTTCTTGCATTATGTGGACCTTTTTTGTGGAAATTTCGTTTGCTTGTGGGTCCTAACCATATCATTAATATTTCTTTGAGCATTCGCAACATCGAAATTTTCCCCCGGAGGATGTGAAAAATCTTCCAATCGTGGTCGATTAAGAAGCAGGAGTATTTTTCATGAAGCATGATATCAATTTCCATGCAGCGTTCCTGTCTGAAACTTTTTGAATTTTGTGTGTATTCAAATCTGCATTGGCTAACCGGGCTGCTTTTCTACCGCATGAGTTGGGAGCTCTTTTCAATATGCTTTCTAGTTAATTAATCATGCAAACATAATGTGGTCCTTTCTCTCGTTCCAAACCAGGCTTTCTGTCATAACGAAATTTTAATTAATACATTCTTATAACATTAGAAACAATTTTACGGCAGACTTTTGAAAATATTAAATACTTTTACTGCTATTTCATCTTTCATTTTAATCAAATTTATAACGTAACTTGACAAAAATATTTCAAATAATGTTTGCGAAAAAAGTTAAAATCGAGCTTTAAGTTTGCAATGCAACGAATAGTCTTTAATCATAAATCGTTTAAATTTAATTTATTTAATTTGAATTCCTGGAATCTGCTAGTTTCTATAAAACCATGATTTTAGTCCCACATAAACCTTTTTCTCTAAGTCACCAATTTAAATCGAGCTTTAAGCTTTTTTTTGGTCACAACAATAAATCTTTAATATTGAAACCACGATTATAATTAAGCCGAAAGCTTTTCTCTAAAACGATGGAAATAAATCTAAAAAAAATTTCTAATAACTATTTCCATATATCTTAAATTGAACTTAAATCGGTTTTGAAGCTTTTACCTTAAATAAAGCTAAAAACATTCTTGAAAACTACTTTTAAATTCGAGCATAAAGCTTTTCTCAATACCAGCGACTGAAATATCATATAGCACATCGAATTTAATCGGGCATAAAGCTTTTCTCAATATCAGTGACTGAAATATCATATAACACATCTGTAATATTAATTGGCTAGGCGATTTCTTGTGACCGATGTTTTGTTTTATCGTTTTATCCCGATTTTGACCAAACGTATATTATTTGAAAGGTATTTCTTTTTAGCCGTTTTGCAGATTTACAGATTTATAAATTTTTTGCTTTGTTTTGAGCAACTTGCATTTAAATTTGCTATTAACACATACATAAAATTATATATAATCTAAGTGTGTTTTATTAAATTTGTTAATGTGTTTGTTAATGAGTATGTTATCTTCATTCACAAAAATAATAAACCATAAAAGTGTTGGTTTAAGAATTGGCTAAGTTAAAAAATAAAGCTGCATAGAAATTGCACTCGAATTTCGAGGTCTGGAATCTGCTAGTCGAATTAAACCGATCTAAAAGTTTTTTTTTGATAAAGAAGCTATACAATCAAGTTCAAAGCTTTTCTTTGAAATTAATTTAAAAAATAACCTAAACAGAATATTTTTTAAGATTTTTTAATTTCAAAAAATTTTATAACTATTTAACAATTTGCTTTCATCCATTATATACAGGTATAGCTCAATTGATTGTAGATGATTTGGAACCAGCGTTGCAGTTCTGTGACTATCTTATTTATGGCTATGCCGCAATTGAACGCAATTCATTCAAGGCTCTTAGTACGAATCAAAACTTACACTCGGATTTGGCCACAGCCCTTTATCGTACGGTGACTCGTCTAAAGCCTAAATATCCACACATGAAGATATTGTTAAGTGTTGGTGGTGACATGGATATCGAAACTGATGATGATGGTCAAGATTTTTCCAACAAATATTTGGATTTGTTGGAAAGTTCAACTGGACGCATGAATTTCATTAATACCGCTTATGATTTGGTTAAGACTTATGATTTTGATGGTTTAGATATTGCTTGGCAATTCCCTAAAAATAAACCAAAGAAGGCTCGTGGTGTTTTGGGTAGTTTATGGAACAGTTTTAAGAAGTTATCCAGCGGTTATACCATCATAGATGAAAACTCGGAAATGCACAAAGAACAATTTACTGCCTTAATACGATTATTGAAGAACAAACTGAGACCTGACAACTTTTTGTTGTCCACCACCGTATTGCCAAATGTAAATTCATCGTGTAAGTTTCATCTCGTGAAATATTTTGGCTTATTGTAATTCTCACAATGTCTTTATTTTAGTATTCTTTGATGTAGCAAATTTAGTGAACTATGTTGATTTCGTTAATTTGGCTGTGTTTGATTGGTATACCCCTCAAAGAAATCCCGATTTGGCAGATTTAACGGCTCCATTATTTCCTGTGGCTGAACGTAATCCTGAATTTAATGCTGATTATCAAGTACAATATTGGTTGCGTCACGGTTGCCCATCTACGAAAATCAATTTAGGTATAAGTACTTATGGCCGACCCTGGAAAATGACCGCAGATTCCGGTGAGACCGGTTTGCCACCAGTTTCTAGTGTAGAAAATGATACTCCCCTAGGTCCCAATACTCAAACTCTCGGTTTGTATAGTTGGCAAGAAACTTGTATGCTCTTGCCCCACGCGGACAACAAGAAGGAGAGTAGTGTCGATGCTCCCCTTCGGAAGGTTTCGGATACTCAAAATAAGAATGGAATTTATGCCTTTAGAGCTGCTAATAAAGAAGGTAACAACGGTATTTGGATCGCTTACGAGGATCCCGATACAGCTGCTGAAAAGGCTGGCTATGCTAAGAATAAAAATTTGGGCGGTGTGGCTTTATACGACATATCCTACGATGATTTTCTTGGTCTCTGCGTCGGAGATAAATTTCCGATTTTACGTGCTATTAGAAAGCGTTTGGTTAACTAGGGATTTTTAATATAAAGTGAACAAAATAAAAACTTAAACACTGTTTGGCTTAAAATATATATACGTGCATGTAATTATAATTCTATTTCATAAATTTTATCAATATGTATGTATAACTTTTTAATAGTACATTAATACTCATACTAGCAGATTCCAGCACTCGAAATTCGAGTGCAAATTCTAGGAAATTTTATTTTTTATTTAATAAAGACCGTAAAGGTATACTTCGCAATGGAACTCATTTTAAATGAAGAAAACAAACTTAACACATTAACACAAAAACATTAACAAATTTAATAAACACACACATAGCATTGTATAATTTTATGTATGTGTTAGTAGCAACTTTAAGCGATCATAATTCCAAACAAATATTCCAGACGATGAAAATCTGTAAATCTGGGTAATAGCTAAAAAGAAATACCTTTCAAATGATAAATTTTTTTGTCAAAATCGGGGTAAAACTGTGAAACTTACATCGGTCACAAGAAATCGCCTTGCCTATTAATATTATAGATTCTTGTATTTTTTTGTTGTTAATATTTCAGATTTTTGAAGAGGCTACTCCATACATTTTTTCGTAACTCTGGAACGACGTATTCGATTTTGTTTTGCAATTCGTCTAAAGAAATATAATTTTTTGATATAACCATTAGCTTTGGAATTATTGAGGTACAAGTGGAAAAAATTAGGAAATTTTTGAATTAAAAAAATTCATAAAAAAATCAACCCATAAAAAACCAAGTTTTTATTGTACTCCCTTTATTTGTAAATTAATTTATCATCATGTAATTAAATAATTGATTGACTGGGAAGATCTTTTTTATCCTCGCCACGAGTCTGCCTGCAAAGTTTCACCTCGATTGGATCACGGATTAAAAATCGATCCAAAGTTCTGTCGAGAAGCAGAAATTAAAAATTAAAAATTAAAAATTAAAAATTAAAAATTAAAAATTAAAAATTAAAAATAAAAAATTAAAAATTAAAAATTGAAACATTAAAAATTAAAAATTAAGAATTAAAAATAAAAATTAAAAATTAAAAATTAAAAATTGAAAATTAAAAATTAAAAATTAAAAATTAAAAATTAAAAATTAAAAATTAAAAATTAAAAATTAAAAATTAAAAATTAAAAATTAAAAATTAAAAATTAAAAATTAAAAATTAAAAATTAAAAATTAAAAATTAAAAATTAAAAATTAAAAATTAAAAATTAAAAATTAAAAATTAAAAATTAAAAATTAAAAATTAAAAATTAAAAATTAAAAATTAAAAATTAAAAATTAAAAATTAAAAATTAAAAATTAAAAATTAAAAATTAAAAATTAAAAATTAAAAATTAAAAATTAAAAATTAAAAATTAAAAATTAAAAATTAAAAATTAAAAATTAAAAATTAAAAATTAAATATTAAAAATTAAAAATTAAAAATTAAAAATTAAAAATTAAAAATTAAAAATTAAAAATTAAAAATTAAAAATTAAAAATTAAAAATTAAAAATTAAAAATTAAAAATTAAAAATTAAAAATTAGAAATTAGAAATTAAAAATTAAAAATTAAAAAAAATTAAACATTAAAAACTAAAAATTAAAAATTAATAATTTAAAAATTAAAAATTAAAAATTAAAAATAAAAAATAAAAAATTAAAAATTAAAAATTAAAAATTAAAAATTAAAAATTAAAAATCAAAAATTAAAAATTAAAAATTAAAAATTAAAAATTAAAAATTAAAAATTAAAAATTTAAAATTAAAAATTAAAAATTAAAAATTAAAAATTAAAAATTAAAAATTAAAAATTAAAAATTAAAAATTAAAAATTAAAAATTAAAAATTAAAAATTAAAAATTAAAAATTAAAAATTAAAAATTAAAAATTAAAAATTAAAAATTAAAAATTAAAAATTAAAAATTAAAAATTAAAAATTAAAAATTTAAATTAAAAATTAAAAATTAAAAATTTAAAATTAAAAATTAAAAATTAAAATTTAAAAATTAAAAATTAAAAATTAAAAATTAAAAATTAAAAATTAAAAATTAAAAATTAAAAATTAAAAATTAAAAATTAAAAATTAAAAATTAAAAATTAAAAATTAAAAATTAAAAATTAAAAATTAAAAATTAAAAATTAAAAATTAAAAATAAAAAAATAAAAATTAAACACTAAAAATTAAAAATAAAAAATATAAATAAAAAACTAAAAATTAAAAATTAAAAATTAAAAATTAAAAAGTAAAAATTATAAACTAAAAATTAAAAATTAAAAATTAAAAATTAAAAATTAAAAATTAAAAATTAAAAATTAAAAATTAAAAATTAAAAATTAAAAATTAAAAATTAAAAATTAAAAATTAAAAATTAAAAATTAAAAATTAAAAATTAAAAATTAAAAATTAAAAATTAAATATCAAAAATTAAAAATTAGAAATTAAAAATTAGAAATTAAAAATTAAAAATTAAAAATTTAAATTAAAAATTTAAATTAAAAATTAAAAATTAAAAATTAAAAATTAAAAATTAAAAATTAAAAATAAAAAATTAAAAATTAAAAATTGAAACATTAAAAATTAAAAATTAAAAATTAAAAATAAAAAATTAAAAATTAAAAACTAAAAATTAAAAATTAAAAATTAAAAATTAAAAATTAAAAATTTAAAATTTAAAATTTAAAATTAAAAATTAAAAATAAAAAAATAAAAATTAAACACTAAAAATTATAAAAAATATAAATAAAAAACTAAAAATTAAAAATTAAAAATTAAAAATTAAAAAGTAAAAATTAAAAATTAAAAATTAAAAACTAAAAATTAAAAATTAAAAATTAAAAATTAAAAATTAAAAATTAAAAATTAAAAATTAAAAATTAAAAATTAAAAATTAAAAATTAAATATTAAAAATTAAATATTAAAAATTAAAAATTAAAAATTAATAATTAAAAATTTAAAATTAAAAAATAAAAAATTAAATATTAAAAATTAATAATTAAAAAAAGAAAATAAAAATTAATAATAATAAAAGATTAAAATTTAAAAATATATATATTAGAAATTTAAAATTTAAAGATATTATAAATTAAAATTATTTAAAAAAAAAATTGTCAAGCCCTTATTGAAAAACTTTTTATAAAGAGCAATCTGCGAGCGGCATAGACAACTGAAACAAAACTGGAGCCCTTATTATGAGTTACATTCGATGACGATCTTCGCTGGCTATCGAACACCGAATGTCAAATTCGTATTATATGGTCGAAAATTTGGTTGTACAACAAATTTTAAATCGAACAAAATTTTGCTTTCGATGCTGGATGGTAGTTTGTAAAACTTATTGAAAATATAAGTTGTAAGTTATTTTATTATAATTTCTTTACATTGATCTGTCTTGTGTGCATTGCCGCAGTAGTTCATCTGTATTAGATAATTCCATAAACACCTAATTGAAGTCTAATTTGCTATAAATCTATAAAAAATCTTTCTAAATGATACCCTTGGTAAAACCTCGTATACTTATATAGTGGAATCCATTTCCAAAATGTTGGAAGCATTCATCTTCATTAGACTAATCATGGAACCGTAATTCCATGTTAATAAATAATTATTTTTTTTTCTTTTATAAATTTTTAAACAAACAATATTTATTTATAGTGCCAGCTGATAAATATGTACTATTGTGAATAATCCAATTGAGTGAAATTCACAATAGCGCTATTTTATCGAATGTGCGCCATAATATCAAATGAAAATTCGTTCGATCAGTTAATTCGAGCACAATCGAAAATCGAAAGTTGCTCATAATAGGCACCTGGGTTTGATAACGGTTCCTTCCATATTACGTAACATGAAGAGTGTACAAGTTTTTTTTTTTTTTGGTATCAAGATATGTACCTTTTTTGATTTTTGTTAATTTTTTTTAAGAACAGGATATTTTCAGAAATTTTCTTCAAACTATTTGAAAAGTAAATAAAATAAGGAACATTTTATTTTATACTAGCAGATTCCAGCCCTCGAAATACGAGTGCAAACTCTAGGAAATTTTATTTTTTCATAAAATAAAGACCCTAAAGGTATGCTAATCAACTATAGCCTTTCACAAATCAACAAAAAAAAAAAACGAACTCATTTTTAACAATCACAATAACAAATTCAATAAACACACACATAGCATTGTATAATTTTATGTATGTGTTAGTAGCAACTTTAAATGCAATTTACTCAAAATAAAGGAAAAAATTTAAAAATCTGTAAATCTGCAAAACGGCTAAAAAGAAATACCTTTCAAACAATATACGTTTGGTCAAACTCGGGATAAAACGGTAGAACAAAACATCGGTCACAAGAAATCACCTAGCCTTTTAATATTATAGATGTGTAGTGTATATATAGTTTCAAAGATAATGTAACATAAACATAAGTTAGTGTACTGTACAACTTTTTTTATTGGTTTACTGTATGTACACTATAAATTTATTTTGTTATCCAGACAAAAATTGTTCTTGTAACACTAAACATTTGTAAAGATTTCTTTTTTTTAAACAACATGGAAAATAAAACAAACTTTCGCGTTGCGTTCAGCAATATAATCATCTTAAGCTTTAAAGGCTTCAATGACAGTGTTAGCAATATATAACATCTAAATAAAACCGCGACTGATAAAACATTTACAAAACCAAGGCAGAAAAAATTTATTAGAGCTTTCAAAAACAAAGATGTTTACACATAGAAAACAGATTCATTGTGTTTCACGAATTTATAGCCAACCGAATGGCGATGAAAATATTACGTGAATTTCGGGTTGATCACAATAGAAAATGATAAGCTGCTATTTAAATTCTGTTGCGACAATCGAAAATTCAGTTGTTCAAATTTAAAACAATTCGGTTGGTGATTTTTAATTTTTTCTATGTGTAATTATTTTACGATATTTTTTCAAAGCATTAACTTTATTAATTATGTTACACATAAATTTCTGTTGTTGAAGACAAGAATCATTAACTTTTCTTAACACATAGTTAAACACACCAACAAATTTAAAATAATATGTATGTACAGCCAAATAAACGGAAGCGAAAATTGTTTTAGAAAAAAAAACATGAATCTAAAAACATCTTGCCTTTCGTACACAAGGATAACAATTAAATATATCAAACTTGTCTGGTATTTAAAAACAATGAAGGAAACGAAAAACAAACGAGCAATCCACTTTTATTCCAACAAATTACAAAGTTTGTTATTCCGTTATTCCCTTAATGTTCTTCATACCATAATACATAATACAAAAGCAAAAAACTAAACATAACAAATTTATATTATTTTATGCTCAACGTACACGGAGTAACACATGTTATTGCAACAATATTTTGTAAATTTAATTGTTTGCCTGAAGTAAAATTATTGCTGTCAATACCATTTATCCAAAGTATCGCGTACCCTATTATCCCACCATTATTTTGGCAGGCGAAAAGTTTTGTGTAAATTTCAAAATGTGGATTTCCTAATGATATTGGAGTGTTTCCGTTACACATCAACATCAACACTGTTAAAATAATGGTTAACATTGTTTCAACGATGTTGGTATGGTCGAACAAATGTTTTGTCTGTACCATGAGAAGCGGGCGGGCGGAAGGAAGGAAGGAAGTAAGTGTTAAAAGTTGTAATTTATTAAATGAAATTAAATTATCTTCAATATGAATATTATTAAAGAATATTCATCTTCTACAGAATATATATAATTCATAAATTCATTAAATTATCAATTTATTTAACAAAATTTCAAAACAATTTCAAAAATGTTTAAAAACTCCCATTGTTGCTTTTAAAACAATTTTTCATTAAATTTTAATAACGCCTTAAAGTATGCTTTACAATTTTCTAGCATTTGTACCAATTAACCTTTAAAGCGTAGTATGTTAAAAGCAGTTTATTAAACTTTTTGAAATGTTTAACTACTTTAGATTGTTCTAACAAAGTGTTTTAATAAATATAAATAATAAATGGACTATTTTTTCTATATGTTCAACATTGCTATTCTTTGCACTGTGTGATATTTTATTTAGTTTGTTTTTTTCGAACAAAAAACTTTTGTTCATTTATGAAGAAGAAAATATATGAAAACAAAAAAAATCCAATAATTCAGTTTAACAACTCTGTATAAAAATAAACTTTATTCGGAATGAAATGTAGAAAAGTAGTTTAGAAAATTTATTGATTCACGTTTCCATGGAATATAAGCTCTACAAAATGTTAATATGAAAAGCTTAAGAAGAATTACCAAATATATGAAGGAGAGAAAGAGATAGAGAGGAGGAGTCTTTATGCATGAAACACATAGACGACAGCGGCTACACGACTACAGCCTGTCAAAAATAAAATACACACGTTTATATGAAAACGATTATTTTGACACCAACACAGCTACACGGTTACACGACAACTTTTGTCGCTGTTGTCAACTTAGGATAATTTCTATTTTTGTTGGCTACAAAACAAAAATAGTGTTGACAATATAACAAAATATGTAAGCGAAATTAGTGTTATGAAATATTTTATTTTGTTAAAAAAAAAACATCGCAAAATGAAATACTATAATTGCATTAATAATCAAAAGGGGTTAAATAAATTTATTTATGTTTACATTATAATAATGCATTATAAATAAGTAATTGTTTATTTAATTCAAGTTTACATACAATCAAGCATGTTTTTCTATTTTAATAAAGAAAAAAAAATATAATTGGCACTACTGAAATAAAAATGCATTTGTATAAAAACAGCTTTTTATATTGTTGTTATATGTATGTTGCTGTCGTTTTCAAAAAAATTTAGTAGTTGACTACACGACTACAATAGCAGCCAGCAGAATTTGTAGTTGTGTGTTCGTGTAGCCGCTGTCGTTTATGTGTTTCATGCATTATTAATTTTATTTATTTATTTTATTTATTTATTTATTGGAACTGCTCCATACACAAGACTAAAAGTCTTATTTTGCAGTATGGAACTGATTGTATTTAAAATTATAAAATCGTTAATAAATTAATAACTAATTACAAATTTTCTTTATATAAAATGCAAAGAACAATAAGATTAAAATTAAAGAATAAAGTTGAAATATTTGAAATTTAATTTAATTAAATGTATTATAATATCAAATAATATTTAATGTTTTAAATTGTTATGCCGAAAACAGTTTAAAAATATTTTCTTTAAATTTTCGTGCGTTACTTAAAAGTTGAGAGCTATGGGGTATAGAATTCCAGAGAGATACTGCGAATATGTAGAAATGCCACTCCGATATTAAACTTTTATATCTAATTGATCTAATACTTTTTCCCCTGCTTATATCGGAAATATCCGGTTTGTGGGTATACACTATTTTTTTATTTGAATTACAAAGCATTTTTATTTTTTCGGATTTATCTCTAATCCATTTGCCGTTGCCCATGTATAAATACGATGGAGTTGCTGATTAATAGAGATAATACACTCGTCGATTAGGGCATTACTACAGCTGGTATAAAGCTGAACGTCATCCGCATACATTCTTACATTACAATTTGTTAAAATGCCTGGGAGGTCATTTGAGTACAATGAGAATAATAGTGGCCCAACAATGGACCCCTGAGGTACAACAATGGACCCCTGGATTCTAGTTTCAACATACTGATACCTGCCACGTAAGTATGTTGACAATAACTGAGTAGCGGTCGAAGAAAAATTAAAAAAGTTTTTAAGTTTGTAACAAAGAATGTTATGATCCACGGTATCAAACGCTTTTGAATGATCTAAAAGTATTAAAAATGTAGTCTTGCCATCATCAAGTTTCTCCCTAATCTCCTCTGTAACATCAACTAAGGCTGTTAGGCAGCTGTGTTTCCTCCTGAACCCAGATTGACGATCTGTTAGCAAGTTATTGTCATCCAAGAAACTAGTCATTTGTTTGTGCATAATACGCTCGAATACTTTAGAGAGAAATGGAAGAATAGCTATTGGTCTATAATCGGAACCAGCTTTGGGTATTGGAATGATTTTAGCTATTTTCCAATTCGATGGGAAGTGGCTTGAAGTTAATATTTTGTTAAAGAAAAAAGTTATAATTGGAAGTAGCTGAGGTAAAAGAATCTTGAGAAACTTTGGATTAATCCCGTCCACTCCTATAGAGTTCGATTTTATAGACAATAAACTAGATAAAACGTCACATTGGTCTACTGCAGCAAAAGAAAAAAAAGATTCAGCATCGTTATTCGAGTGACTATTGATATAGTAGTCTTTATCTGCTTGAACCATAGGAACACTTAAAAACTTTGTATTAATTGTATCTGCATCAACCGAACATGGTTCTCGATGCGTAGATTTACCGATACCAACTTCGCGTATCGTTTGTCGTGTTCTTTTGGAGCCAATGGCAGAAGAAAATTTTTCAGCATAAAAATTGGATTTGGCCTTTTTAATCATTTTATTTGTGTTTCTCTTAGCAGTCAGATAATCATCATGTAATGTTGTTGTTTTAAATCTTTTCCAACTTGCATAGACAAAATCTCTTTGATTGATACAATCTTTAATTTCAGAAGAAAACCAGGGTTTTTGTTTATTACTACGAATCTTCGATTTTATTGGTACAGTTAGATCGAACAGATAATTTATGTTTTGCTCCAGAAAAGAGAGTTGGTCATCCACAGAATTTAAACAATACAAAGCATTCCAATCAATATTAAGAAATTCTTCCTCAAGGAGTCTGAAATTAATGTTTTTAAAGTCTCGAAAAGTAATCCTCTCAACTTGTATAACAAGTTGGAAATTGTAGGTCATGAAAATAAGATCATGCTTGGAAAAACATGATGCAGACAGTTGATCGTAGAGTAGTATATTAATTTCATTACTCACAAGAAACAAATCCAAAAGCGTATTAATAGTTGCAGTGAAGTGTGTAGGATGTAAGATATTAGGTGATATTAAACCAATCGAGGCACATTCATCAGAGAAACTACAATCTACCAGAAGGTTTGAATTAAAATCTCCTGCTATGATAACATCATCGTACAAAGCTGTTTGCGTTTCGAAAAAATCGCCTGGTACAAAGATTCTATAAATAGATACTCAATTAGATTTAGAGGATCTGTATTATCTATGTCCTCAAAATCACAATTTTCCTTAGATGTACATTTGATACTAAAAGAAATCCCCTTTTTTATGTACATAGCAACGCCGCCATATCAATCTTCTCTATCAACTCTACGTAAATTATATCCATTTAAGGAAACAGAAACACATACAAAATCAACACCTGAGTTTTCAACAATCAATCTAAATTCGTCAATCTTTTTCCTTAAGCTTTGAGCATTGATATGACATATTTTAATACCTTTCCTCTGATTGGCAAGGACTCTAACCATATTCGCAACATTATCCCTGGAATTTATTCTATAAGTATTGTTCATTTTTAAGTTTTAAACATAATGATCGAGTAACGCACGAAGTAATAAGTTTGATAAAAAAAAAAAAAAGTGCTGTTCACTTCATAGGACAATTCTGTGGTTTTCTAGAATAACCGCGTATGTCATAAAATCAAAATGTTCAGGGGAGCCAAAAAACGTTACATTTGAAATTATGGGCTCGATATAAATTTTTAGAGCTTTTTATCTAACAGTCCTGTAGATATGGGCAATAAATACTTTATATAAAATTTTGAATTAAAAATCTTCAGAGGAATAGATCCTGGAGAAGGACGAAAAAACAATATGTAAATAACACTTAAAGTGGGTGCAGATAAAACAACTTATGTCGACAAACGTCGTTTTCTTTGAAGAAGAAAACTACCAATGCAACCACCCATGTAGACATAAGTTGTTGTTGTTTGAAAAATGGATTTTTTGGTTCGTCAACAAAAAGTTAACGGGACTTATGATGAGAATATTACAACGTATCAAGAATAATAGTGACAAAAAATAACAGAAATAAACACACAAGTTTTTATAAGTGGTTATAAACTGAAAAATAATCCAAAATTATTTTGCATTTTTTTATTAATAACAACGTATATCGCTATGTGTCGTTTTCTGAGAAAATAATTTGTCAGCGATCAAACGTAGGTTGACATACGTCGATAGTGCTGCAAATTAATTTAATAAACATTTAAGTTACGTCGTTATTTAAAGAAAAAAAACTCAGAAATGGTCAATATTAAAAAAAAAAAAATTTAACACATGTAAAGACCATTAAAAATTAATATATTTGTCATCGTTAACTCAAAATTGACAAAAATGGACATACGCGGTTATTCCAGAAAACCACAGAATTGTCCCTGCTCGACTCACATGTATTCTTACGCTCTTGCATTTAGTCTTGCATTTAATGCACTGAAAAAAATTATTAGTAATATACGAAAAATATTTTATGAGTACAAATGTATTTGGTTATTTGTTATAAAACATGTAAGGAAAATAATTTAAATGAAGAAGAAAAGCTGTTTGATAAAAAAAACAAATTTTTGTTGAAAAGTTAAAAGAATCGTTGATCAAATTGGAAACCAAGATCGTCAAATAAAAATTGTGAACATTTTTTCAGATTTAAAATTTATTTGTCCTAAACAACGTAACGCATTAAGTTCTGTAAATTTAAAAAATTTTTTACTAATAAGCAATTGTCGCGAAAGAATAAATATTAAAAAAATTTATAATACAAAATCTATAAAAGTCTTTAATAGAATTATTAAAAAAAATTAATTTATTTATTATTAAAGCTGAAATGATTTTAAAAATTTGAGTCTGGTCATTCATTCATTCATTGAATGTATTTTATTTCCTTCCAAAAACTTTATTTATTAATTTTTTTTAACAAGATACCATATTAAAAATATTATTTTGATATGTAAATACAATGTAATCATTATTATTGACTGAAAAAATCTACAACTTTTTGTTTTTTATAGAATGAAAAATAAGCCAGCCTGTATATATTTATTTATTTTTTCCTTTAAAAAATTGAATATTTGTTTAATATTTTTATTTCTTTAAAACACAATGTCATACTTTCAATAAAAAATAAATTCATACAGAGACTAACACTGCTATTAACCCATTGAACATTTCTTACAGTGCAATTCTCATTTTCTTACCAACACAATTACATTTTTATTTTTGAAAACCACTGTTTTAGACCAGTGATGCATTTTAAGTTTGTTTGTATTGGGCCAAATTGACGATTTAAAAGGGCCAAAATACCTTTGATAGGGCCAAAAATTTTTTTCCAATATATTTTATTATTTGCATTTTTTTCAAATAAAAACGGTGTTTTATTTTATTTAGAACAAAACCAAAGGTTAACAACAAAAATAGCTAGCATTAGGAATAATTTTGTTGTGATATATTATTTTTTAATTATTATTTTAAAATCATATCTATAATATTAATAGGCTAGGCGATTTCTTGTGACTGATGTTTTGTTCTACCATTTTATCCCGATTTTGACCAACCGTATATTATTTGAAAGGTATTTCTTTTTAGCCGTTTTGCAGATTTACAGATTTTTAAATTTGTTCCTTTGTTTTGAGTAAATTGCATTTAAAGTTGCTACTAACACATACATAAAATTATACAATGCTATGTGTGTGTTTATTAAATTTGTTAATGTGTTTGTAACAAAAATGAGTTTGTTTTTTGCGTTGATTTGTGAATTGGCTATAATTGATTAGCATACTTTAAGGGCCTTTAATGAAAAAATAAAATTCCTAGAATTTACGTGCGAATTTCGAGGGCTGGAATCTGCTAGTTACAATTAATGTGCAAATTGACTAAATATTATATATTCAATAAAATACAAATCTCTGAAGTTGGTGGAAAAATACCACCGAAACGTTGGATTAAAAAAAAACGAAATAATCTTTTATTTATATTAAAAACAAATGACCTTAAAGGCCTGTAGGTAGAAATTGCTAATAAAATAATTGAAAAAGGTCGATTAAAAAACTAACTTAAAAAAAACTAACTTTAAAAGTATTTTTTGTTAAAGTTATATATTATACGTAATTTCAAAAAATAAAATTGTAGTTAAAAACATATTTTGTATGAAATTCTAATTTTATTGTATGTAATACCCAAGTTTTTAGTCCAACAGTTTCTCAATTGCGATATCACTGTTTGTAACACTTTTTGGGTTATAGGTTGTAAATTACCAGAGTTAGATTTCATTAAATCTTTCGACTATATTATACAGTATATACATGAGGACGATTCCTTATATTGGTTTCAATCTAATTTTTGGAAGAAAAAAAATCATGTGAGTCCGATCACAGGGGAGATGTGTAAACATCTGGTAATAAATAAAATGCAGAAAACAGCGACAAAAAGGTTATTTCATATAATAATTTTTTCACCAAACAATCATAAGTCATACCGATTTGTCTTAATGGTCACATCTTAAGCGTAAGATGTGACTCTCACATGTACGCTGTTTTTGTTGTATTGTGAAATAGAAATTTTCCCCCCTGCGCGTATAGATGTTTACACATCAAAAATTCTTTCTACACATGCTGAGGAGTGTGGAATAGAAAGAAGAATATATAAAGGTTCGTCTAATCAATTTTTTTTATCATCGAAATCTTTTTCCAAAATTGACTTACACTTAAATCTTTAAACTTTCTAAATTCTGGAACTTCCGATAGTGCTCTATATATACTATTTATTTTTTCAAGTGTGTACTTTTCGTTTGTAAAAAGTTTAATAACAAGTGGTACAATGGTATTGTTTCCCTACTTAAAACATGATCTGGTACAAATTTTGGAAACCAGTTTAAATAAAAATCTCCAAGACAGATTTGCAAATAAAAGTAGGAGTTTTTTCTTTGACAAACAATACAAGGTTGTAAATAAAAGTAACAAGGAAAAAAAATACATTGAAAAATGTACTGAACGGTTTGAAGTAGTTAGTTGAATTTTGAGCTGAAAGGGCAAAATATATTAGAGTGTACCACAGGACCATCAAACATTCACTGTTTTAGACTCTAAAACAGTCTAAATAATACTGAGCGTGTTTGAGCGTGACGCAACTAGAGCAAATTCTAATGCTAACATTTATGGTTTTAATGCAATATCGCGTTTAAGTACACATAAACGGAGCTAGATTCACTTGTTTAATTATACGGCCGGACCTATACAAAAAATATGAAAAGTTCTAGCAGGTCTAAAGATCGGCTAAATTAAAATGGAATACCATTACCAAGTATTACAAATTTTTATTCGAAGTCATATTAACAAAATTTTTCTTTTACGATGACAACTTAGCGATTTTGTGCTTCTAACAATCCAAGAAGCGCATTTTTGTTCATTTAGCGCCTTAAAAAAAAGCAAAACTGAAGCTTTTCGTTTTTCTTTTTTAGTGCTTTAGCTCCGTTTTGAATACAACAGTTCATTTTAACAAAATTGTACATAATTGAAAAACTTTTCACCAAAATTAATATTTTTGGTCAAAGAGACTCAGAATTGGTGAATTTTTGATTTTTGCCACGGTTTTTAGCAAAATGACCCACTGTGCTATGCTGTTAAAAAACATCTACAAAGATTCGAAAAACTATATTTATATAACGTACTTGGCTCAATTTTATCAGAAGTAAAAAAATTGAATCTGGCATTCGAAGCCCAAAATCCGGACCACACAAAAAGTTTTTGATGATTTACATTATTATTTGGAAGCTGTGATCGATCGTATACTTAATGAAATTTGCTATTTAGATTTTAGTTTTGAAAAGGTCTTTTTAACAAAAATATAGAAAAATCGGACAAAAAATGAATCAAAAAGAAAGTTAATTGAGTTCACAAACTCTGTTATTTTCGAGCTAAGAGCCGAAACTGCACATTTAATTTTACAATATTAAAAAATTTTCTTAACTCAGCGTTAAAAACTTTTTTTTCAAAGGACTCTATAGAGGCTATAATATTAAATAAATGAATGAATAAATGAATTTCAAAAAGAAATAAAAGAAATAGAAGAAGTATTCAACTTCAAAAACTCAATCAATGAATTCCCCTTTTTCAAATGATCAATTTTTATTGGAGATATTTATATTGACTTTTCCAAACTCTAACGACGAAGTCGAAACAGTGTTTAAAAAACAAAAATTGAATATCTTTAAAGACTGTAAGTTCTTTAATATATATATTTATTAAATACTAGCAGATTCCAGCGCTCGACATTCGAGTGCAATTTCTAGGCAGCTTTATTTTTCAACTTAGCCAATTCACAAACCAACACTTTTATAGTTTATTATTATTGTGAATGCAGATAACAAACTCATTAACAAACACATTAACAAATTTAATAAAACACACATAGCATTGTAAAATTTTATGTATGTATTAGTAGCAACTTTAAATGCCATTTAATTAAAATAGAGGAAAAAATTTAAAAATCTGTAAATCTGGTGAACAGCTAAAAAGAAATACCTTTCAAATAATATACATGTGGTCAAAATGGGGATAAAATGGTAGAACAAAACATCGGTCACAAGAATTCGCATAGCCTATTAATATTATAGATTTGGAAGCATTAACATCGTAAGAATTACTTTGGTGAAACATGGCAGGAAACCAAGCGCGGATCTACGGGGGGGGAAAAAGGAAATTTCCCCCCCAAACACCTTTTTATAAAAATCGTAAGGATCAGCTTATTTTGAAATGATCGCGACATTACGCAAAATGCCATCAAAATTCCACAACCATTTTAAATTTAACGTCTTTTAGAGCATATTTTTGGAAGCCATCTATGTATCAAATCAAATAGTCAGTGTATATGATTATCATCGAATTTCTAAACCAATAGACAAATTTTGTCTATGAGCCACCTATGTTTGATAAACAAATTATTTAAAATTTTATTGTTTTATGAAACTGATAATCAAGTAGGTTTTTTCTAATAGGATTTAAAAATGTAAGTACCATTTTCTATGTTTTGCAATATTGTCGAATATGCAACAGCTGTTCTTTTGGGCACCTGTTTCTATTAAATCTGTACAAGTGAAAGTGAGAAAAGAGCATCCAAAGCAATTATATAAATATTTAAAGTTTAAGTGAAATAAATAAAAAAAGGATATTTAAAAATAACTTTGTACACAATGGTAAGTTATAGAACAATGGAGTTTTTACACACTATTATATTTTGATTATATAAAAGCCTAATTTCTCAGCCACTATCAGAAAAATTGTGTAGTTTTTATTTTCATAGAAAACATAGTAATCTCTCTTTTATTGTACAAAACTTATTTGTTAATGTTAGAAATTTGAACGCTATAAAGCTTAAATTATTAATTATATTTTTTCAACAACTGATTTTGTTTTTTAGAGACCGTTGAATTCTTTTGTAAAAAATCGCCGACAATTCAATAATTTTTATACAATCACTTATTTAGTATTATTGAAATGTTTTCAATTGATATAAATTGATTAAGCCCATTTTGTATTTTACTTCGCTTAATCCTCGAAATACATTTTGTCAGCCAATGTTTACAAAGCTACACAATAATCATAGGTACATAATTTTATTTCGGGCCAGGCTTTTAAACAAGTATTTTTTTGTAAACTATTTCTATTATTTAACATTAATTTCATAGAATAAACGTCAAAGTCTTATATCATCGTTTGCTGTGCCAACAAAAAATAAACGTATGGATAGTATCACGAGTAGTGACAACTTAACTGATCTCAAACGATCAGGACATTACATATGGTTAATACACATATATTTAAGTTAAAAAAGATTAAAATTAAAAAAACAAATTTAACATTTTTAGATAAACCTTCTACTAGCACAGAAAATGTTATCAAAAATATTTCAGGTGCTTCTACAGCTGAAGAAATTGTAGAACTTGACACCAATATCAGTGGTAAGATGTTATAAAATGCCTGCTCCTTTTTATGTTTCGTTTCACCATATTTATTCTTTAAATTAAATTCAAAATTTATAATTACATTTTTTCCTTGATAATCTTTTTTATATTATTCTGCAAATTTTATACATAAATAAAGGAGCAAGCCTAATTTTAATGCATATATTTAAGAATACATTGTGAATAACCTTATTTCTTAGAACAACCAATACGTTTTGGAACGAGGTTAGATATTGGCAACTTCATAGATAGCAAAAAAATAGACGACATTAAAAAAAAAATGCTGCTAACTCAACATTGGGCACCGCCAAACAATTATAGCTTTCCTTACTCTAAAAGGAAAGTGTCCGAAAAAGAAGTTAAACACTTCGTGAGCTCGAAACATTTGGAGTTATACCAAGAATGGATTGTTCTCTCCGATGTTAAGAAAGGGTTGTTTTGTAAGTATTGCGTGCTATTTACAATTCGACATGAGGCAGGATACCAAAAAAACGTATCTTTAAAATCATTGGTTACGGTTCCCCTCACAAATTTCAAAAATTTAATTGGGAGTAAAGGTGATTTAGAGAAACATATGAACTGTTTGTATCATAAAGATGCAGTAGCTGCAGGCAAACTTTTTTTAAAATCCCAAGAAAATCCAAAACTCGAAATAAGAAACCAACTTAACACCAATATTTTTCAACAAAAACAGGAAAATCGTGAGCGTCTCATCCCAATTATAAAAACTATAATATTTATTGGAAGACATAATCTGCCGTTCCGAGGCCATCGTGATGACGGATCATTATTCGATTCGGAGAACTCTAACTCGGAAGGTGTTTTTCGATCATTACTTCGCTTTCGAGTTGACGCAGGAGATACAATTTTGGAATCGCATTTAAAGAGAAGTTCTTCCAGTGCATCATATAACGGGTGATTTTTTTGAGGTTAGGATTTTCATGCATTAGTATTTGACAGATCACGTGGGATTTCAGACATGGTGTCAAAGAGAAAGATGCTCAGTATGCTTTGACATTTCATCATGAATAGACTTACTAACGAGCAACGCTTGCAAATCATTGAATTTTATTACCAAAATCAGTGTTCGGTTCGAAATGTGTTTCGCGCTTTACGTCCGATTTATGGTCTACATAATCGACCAAGTGAGCAAACAATTAATGCGATTGTGACCAAGTTTCGCACTCAGTTTACTTTATTGGACATTAAACCAACCACACGAATGCGTACAGTGCGTACAGAAGAGAATATTGCGTCTGTTTCTGAGAGTGTTACTGAAGACCGTGAAATGTCGATTCGTCGCCGTTCGCAGCAATTGGGTTTGTGTTATTCGACCACATGGAAGATTTTACGCAAAGATCTCAGCTCGTGCAAGAACTGAAGACGAACGATCTGCCACAACGTCTAATTTTCAGTGAATGGGCCCTAGAAAAGTTGGCAGAAAATCCGCTTTTTTATCGACAAATTTTGTTCAGCGATGAGGCTCATTTCTGGTTGAATGGCTTCGTAAATAAGCAAAATTGCCGTATTTGGAGTGAAGAGCAACCAGAAGCCGTTCAAGAACTGCCCATGCATCCCGAAAAATGCACTGTTTGGTGTGGTTTGTACGCTGGTGGAATCATTGGACCGTATTTTTTCAAAGATGCTGTTGGACGCAACGTTACGGTGAATGGCGATCGCTATCGTTCGATGCTAACAAACTTTTTGTTGCCAAAAATGGAAGAACTGAACTTGGTTGACATGTGGTTTCAACAAGATGGCGCTACATGCCACACAGCTCGCGATTCTATGGCCATTTTGAGGGAAAACTTCGGAGAACAATTCATCTCAAGAAATGGACCGGTAAGTTGGCCGCCAAGATCATGCGATTTGACGCCTTTAGACTATTTTTTGTGGGGCTACGTCAAGTCTAAAGTCTACAGAAATAAGCCAGCAACTATTCCAGCTTTGGAAGACAACATTTCCGAAGAAATTCGGGCTATTCCGGCCGAAATGCTCGAAAAAGTTGCCCAAAATTGGACTTTCCGAATGGACCACCTAAGACGCAGCCGCGGTCAACATTTAAATGAAATTATCTTCAAAAAGTAAATGTCATGGACCAATCTAACGTTTCAAATAAAGAACCGATGAGATTTTGCAAATTTTATGCGTTTTTTTTTTAAAAAAAGTTATCAAGCTCTTAAAAAATCACCCGTTATATCCAAAACTACACAAAATCAATTGATTGAATGCTGCCGACAGGTTCTATTGGATAAAATCCTTCATAACATTTCCGAAAATCGGTATTATTCCATAATTTTTGATGAGACTACAGATGTCTCCGGAAAAAGCCAAATTTCATTGATATTAAGATATTTTGATGCGAAGGACAACATTGTGAAGGAAGATTTCTTAGGCTTCGTTGATGCATTTGACGAAGCATGTAATGAAAAATATGATGACAGTGAAGTGTCCATTAATGCATCGACACTTGCATCTATAATTTTAAACTTAATGAAGAAAATGGGTCTGGATTTGCAAAATTGTGTTGGTATTGGTACGGATGGTTGCCCTCTAATGGTAGCAGAAAAAGGCACAGTGAAGAAAATACAGGAAGAAGCAACCAATGCAAAAAGGACACCATGCTATTCTCATAAATTAAATAACTCATTATCTAAAAGCATTAAAGTTCCACTCATACAAAAAGTGACTTCGCTTTTAAAAGAGACGACAAAATTTTTCAAAAATCAACACCCCAAAAGAAATAATGTTTTAATGAAATTTTTGGGATCAAAATTGTCAATATTGTGTGAAACTAGATGGGTGGAGCGGCATGACACAGTATTACAATTTGCAAGTAATATTAAATATATATTGGAGGCACTGGAGAAAATATCTCATTGGAAGGACAGAGATACGTCCACAAAGGCAACAATTTTAATAAATTCGCTAAGTTCATTTGATTTTATATGCGGATTGTATATCCTTAGTGATATTCTTGCCCTCACACAACCCATGAGCGTAATTCTGCAAAAAAAAGACCTAGACTTATGCAAGGGGTCAGACATAATAAAAACTCTTTTAATGAGCCTTCATTATAAAAGAAGCGAAGCAGAGGAAACCTTTAAATTTATTTTTAACAAAGCAAAAATAATATGTGATGACCTGGATATTTCAGTCGAAAAAACAAAATTTGAAAGAAACCACCCAATACAGGACTGTGAGGAATACTTTCGTATTGTTGGTTATATTCCTTTATTAGAATCTATTTCGGAAGATGTCAAGTCTCGTTTTACGGAAGATTGCCTAAATGTTTTTAGCATACCTAAGCTTTTGCCGAAAAATATCGCAAAACTTTCGTATACTGAATTGAAAGTTATAATTTCACAAGTATTGGAGGACTTTGGTGGACTGCACCAACTAAAAAAAGAAGTTCAACTTGCGAAGCTGGAATCTGAAATTATTCATTGGCAGCTCAAATGCAAAGTTTCAGCAGAAGTTCCAGATGAAAGCATAGATGCATTATCTCACTGTGATGAAGATATATACCCTACTCTCCGAAATATATTTAAAATTTTTGTTTCATTGCCGGTAAGCAACTCAACAGCTGAAAGATCTTTCTCAACTTTGCGGAGAATTAAAACATGGCTCAGATCAACAATGTCTGAAGAAAGATTAAGTGCTTTAGCCATGATGAATATTCACCACAAAGAAGAAATATCTACAGATGCTGTTTTAAATAAATTTTCATCCATGGGCAACCACAAAATAAATATTTAAACAGTATTCTTATTATTATAACTTTCGTTTTATACCAGAAACCTCATTTTGTTGAAACTACTTTCATATAAAATACCATTCCCAACTGTAACTGAGAAAATTTAACTGAAATTCATTATTTTAATTTGAATTATCATTGAATTTTAATTTAAATTATCTTTTAAAATTAAGAAGTTTTTATTTGATTTAAAATCTTTTACTAAAAATAACAAAATTATCAGTTAAAAATGTAATATAAATTTCAGAAAGTTCCATTTGAATTTGAGAAAATTTCATTTAAATTCAGAAATTATGAATGTAAGTTTCTATAGAAATTATTGAATATCAAATTAAGTTTTCGGACTACTAAGTATTTTTTTTTTGTAAATTTCGATTGAAATTTTGTAACTTTCATAGATCTTTTTGAATTGTAAATTGAATTTTTAACTGATAACTTTGTTTTGTTTAGCAAAAGATTTACTAATATAAATTTTTAATCCAAATGTTGCGAGCATTTTGAAAATCATTCAAAATATGATATGAAAAAATTTTGATATATAAACAAGAATTTTTTCGAAAAACTAACTAAACGTAATTTTTTGGGCAAACCTTGAAATTGAATTTCTTTAATGGTCCAACTTAATTTCGTTATGAATATAATTCATTTTTATTATTTCTAAACAATGTTATTTTTGTATCTTTATGTAATAAGTATATGAACTGTAAGAATACTTATCAAATGATTTTTTTTTTAATTGCTTTAAAATATACATATTTTGTCATTTTAGTGCTAATTCTTTTAAACCCCTATATAATTAATTTTAAAACAAGGTAAATAATTAAAATTATTTTACATCAACAATTGTTACTTTATTGGTAATGAATTTATTAAAAAATTTTATGAGTTTATTTGTTTTTTACTTTTTATAAGTACATAACTTTTAATAAGTGAAAATTATTTTTTGTCAAAAATTTCCCCCCCCAAAGGGTTGAGCTAGATCCGCGCCTGCAGGAAACAAATACAATTTTGATTTCAAGGTCAAAGTTTTATATGACTTTAAAAATGGACTTTCTTAAAAAGACATTTCCTTAAAATATTCCGTTCCATAATCAAGCATCGCATTGTTAATAGTGGTAACATCCATACAACTGACAAAGGAGGAAGACCCCGTATTACTACTGTAAGAGAAGATAGA
The DNA here is from genome assembly GCA_963682025.1 of Cordilura impudica. Lineage (NCBI taxonomy): Eukaryota > Metazoa > Arthropoda > Insecta > Diptera > Scathophagidae > Cordilura > Cordilura impudica. The sequence continues at coordinate 186,520,686 of OY821521.1, forward strand.
AAAATTAAGAAATTTTATCACGAAATATCCTAAAGCACTTCCTAGAAAAGTTAAAACTGAACTTTTCATACATGCAAGTCTTTCCATCATTAAAATAGGAGCCCAAGAATATGGTCTTAGAAGTTTTAGGTGTACAAAAAACCCTTTGTATCGGAAAAAAATAGAAAAGCTCAGCTTCACTTTGACCGCACCCATTTGAATTGGACTCAACAGCAATGGAAGAACGTACTAAGGTCCGATGAGTCCAAATTTAACCTCTCGGGGTCGGATGGAAGAGCCTAAATTCGATGACCACAAGGCGAAAAGTTTAACCCCAGATACAGAACCGCCACAGTGAAGCAGGGAGGTGAAGACATTATGGTGTGGGGGTGTTTTTCGGGAAATGGGATTTGCCCAATTTACCGGATTGCTAATACAATGACGGCCACAATATTCCTTTTAAGCTCGGTTACGCTTTCATATGCTGAATGTGAAATGCCACTTTCATGGACAATCCAGCACGATAACGGCCCTAAGCACACGGCGGCGATTGTAAAAGTATGTTGGACGAAAATAATATTAGAGTCATGTGGCCGCCACAATTTCCCGATCTCATCCCGATTGAGAGCATGTGGATGATTGCAGAAAGGAATATTGGTAATAAAGTATTCCAAAATGGCGATAAACTTTTCGCCGAGTTGGAAAAGCAGTGGAATGAAACTCCCAAGATTATATTAAAAAGCACATAGCCACAATGCCTGAAAGATGTTCTGAGGTAATAAAAAATAACGGCTGTGCTACAAAATACTGAATATTGAAATCAATTTCTTGGATTTGTATAATAACTTCTTTAAGAGTTGCAAATGTTAAACTTAATTTTTTTATTCTTGTAAGTTTATAAATATTTTTTTTTGTTTTTGAAAAATAATATGTTAACAAAAGAAAAATAAAGAATTAGTCAAAATGTGATTTCATTTGCAATTATTTTGAACACCACTGTATATAACAACTCGAGTCGATATAGCACGTTCATCTGTCACGCTCAATCACAGGTTTGTATTTAAAATATATTTAAAATGGGTTAAATCGGGCACTGTTGTCCCAAGATATGACCTAAAATATGGAGATACCTCTTAAAATGTGTTTGTTGTCATAATCTAGAATTAAATTTATCAAATTATTTACTTTTTCAAATATCTTTTTTACATTTGTTATAAATAGTGCATAAGTCCAGAACTTGATGCAAACATAAAACCCAGGTAGAGGATATCAAACATTCGACATAGCCGAATTTAACTGTCTAACTTGTTTTTTATTTATTTTTTGTTAGCGGTCGACAGTAGAACTGAGTCTGTTTAGAACTCTAATTTATAAATTTGGAAGAGAATAACGATGTGTCGTATATGCCAGTACAATTTGATATATAAAATAAGGAGACCAGCACCGTCATGATTCTATAATATTAATAGGCAAGGCGATTTCTTGTGACCGATGTAAGTTTCACAGTTTTACCCAGATTTTGACAAAAAATTTATCATTTGAAATGTATTTCTTTTTAGCTGTTACCCAGATTTATAGATTTTCATCGTCTGGAATATTTTTTGGAGTTATGATCGTTTAAAGTTGATACTACCACATACATAAAATTATACAATGCTATATCCCAGTATGCATTGAAATATTATTTCTCCAATGTTGGAGAAAAGTTAAGTTCTCAAATTGATGTCAAATGTAAATCTCAACTTGAGTTGAACAAATTTTCTCCTTGTTTGCTTTCAACTTGACATCAAGTTGAGACTTAACATTTTTTCCAATCTTTGAGAAACATTTTTACTCTCAATTGGATATCCAACACTTTTCTCCACTTGAGACCAAACATTTTTTCAACTTGAATACGATTTGTGTTAAGTTTGAGATATCATTTAAATATGTCACAAATAATAAATTAAATTGAAAAATGCCAAAAAAGTACAAATAATTAATTGATATATTTTTAATTATTTCTACTTTTTGTCGAATTTTTTAATTTAAATTCTTATTTATGACATATTTAATATTAATATTCATAAAATGTACAAATAAATAATTCATATATTTTTAATTCTAAATTTTAAAAAATATTAACATGTTAACATAATAATGTTAAATATGCAATGAAATTAAATTGAAACATTAAAAAAAGTATATTGTTTTCATTTCTAAAATTAGTATAATTTTTTTAATATGGCAATTCCGTACATTCCATTGAAACCGATTGGATAAATTTCTTTGCTATCAAGTTGAGAATCACAAATTTCTCAATTTGATAACTAAGAAAATCACCATATAAAAAATGTGTCTTTTAAGTTGAGAAGACTATAATCGGACTATTGAGGTGCATTTGAGAATTAACGTTGGAGATTTGAGAAATGTGTTTGATCTCAAATGCACCTCAAGTTGATAGCAAATAAAAATGTTTATTCCCAATAAAAATGTTTATTCCCAATAAACATTTTTGTTTGCTATCAACTTGAGGTGCATTTGAGATCAAATACATTTCTCAAATCTCCAACGTTAATTCTCAAATGCACCTCAATAGTCTTCTCAACTTAAAAGGCACATTTTTTATATGGCGATTTTCATAGTTATCAAATTGAGAAATTTGTGATTCTCAACTTGATAGCAAAGAAATATCTCCAATCGGTATCAAATGGAAGGTACGGAATTGCCATATTAAAAAAAATTATACTAATTTTAGAAATGAAAACAATGAACTTTTTTTAATGTTTCAATTTAATTTCATTATATATTTAACATTGTTATGTACATATTTAACATTAAATGTACATTTTTTAAAATCTAGAATTAAAAATAAATGAATTAATTATTTGTACATTTTTTGAATATTTATATTAAATATGTCATAAATAAGAATTTAAATTGAAAAATTCGACAAAAAGCAGAAATAATTAAAAATATATCAATTAATTATTTGTACTTTTTTGGCATTTTTTAATTTAATTTATTATTTATGACATATTTAAATAATATCTCAAACTTAACACAAATCGTATTCAAGTTGAAAAAATGTTTGGTCTCAAGTGGAGAAAAGTGTTGGATATCCAATTGAGAGTAAAAATGTTTCTCAAAGATTGGAAAAAATGTTAAGTCTCAACTTGATGTCAAGTTGAAAGCAAACAAGGAGAAAAATTGTTCAACCCAAGTTGAGAATTACATTTGACATCAATTTGAGAACTTAACTTTTCTCCAACATTGGAGAAATAATATTTCAATGCATACTGGGTTGGGATGTGTGTTTATTAAATTTGTTAATGTGTTGAGTTTGTTATCTTCATTTAAAATGAGTTGAAATGTGAAGCATACCCTTAGGGTCTTTATTAAATGAGAAGATAAAATTTCCTATAATTTGCACTCGAATTTCGAGCGCTGGATTTTATTATGCTATTTTCCTTCTTATAAATATTTGAAGTCATGGTGAAAAAGCACTTTAATTATACGTAATGTTAGCTTTCTTGAAGAATTTAAATTTTCATAAATCTTATAAACAAAAAATGTTAATTTATTGAATTTTAAGATTTCCTTTTGTTTACCAAAATCCCAGATACTAGTTATGGATGTACAAGGTATATGCTTTTAGATTTAGTTTCTTATCTAAAAGGTTTGACCATCAATTTGGTGTAGTCTTAATGCGTTGTAATATTTTAAAATCCAATTTTTTTTCATATCATTTCTAAAAGTTATTCCTCACATCCATTTCTTATTTTTCTTGTTTATGAAACATAATTTGCTCGATATTTGTTTTAACATTTATCTTCATTTTCCAAAACAAAAAGTTTTTGAACCATTAGTGAGGATATTTGAAGTAGAATCATTGCTCTACCGTTTATTTTTTACATTTGTTGACTACTGAAAGAAAATCCGTAATATCATCAAACTCTAATCCTATTAAAGGAATATGCAAAAAAAAAAAAAAAAAAATGTCAAAAAAAAGAGAAGAAGAAAAGATATCGCCTAAACTTGCAAAAAGTTAGAACAAAATCACAAGGTTTTAAGCTTAATCGTAGCTGCAGACATAAGTGGAATATATATGAACGTTGGTTATGTTTGTTTGTGCAAAGAAAAGCAAATCCTTTAGTCTTGCATAAGTGTCCAAACGAAAGCACTCATGTGGCTTAATAAGCTCGTGTGAGCCTTTGTGTATGCACACTGTTCACAGTGGCATATTTGACACTTCGGCATAAATTTAAGAGAATAAAGAAATTTTTTTGAATTGCCAACATTACCAAGAACAATTATGTTGAAGAAATCTGGGGGCAATTTGACTATTCTATTTTTTTTTTTTTGTAACTCATCTTTATTTATTGAATCTTCACATAGGTTTGTGAACTAACAATAAGTTATTCAAATCTTAAAACTAAATCTTAAAAATTAAATCCAGTCAGTGCCAGACAAAATTTCATTTATTCTATATACATAATCTAATGATAAAAAATTATATAATCTATAATCTGAATATTTTCCCATAGAGTAAGTGTCCCAAAATTCTCTAGTAAGTCGCATTTAAAAGAAATTTATGAGTATTTAAGAAAAGTTTTATCTATAATATTAATAGATAAGGCGATTTCCTGTGACCGATTTTACGCTTTTAGTTATCAACCGATTTAAAAAAAAATATACCATTTGAAAGCCATTGCATTGTAGCTGTCCACAATATTTACAGATTTGCATCATCTGAAACATTTTTTTTGAGTAAAATTCAGTTAAAGTTGCTACTAACACATACATAAAATACATATTTAAGCTTAAAATAAAAAACTATGCAATGCTGTGTGTGTGCTTACTAAATTTGAGTTGAATTGTGAATTTGCTAAAATTGATTAGCATACTTTCAGGCTCTTATAATTTTTAAAATAACAAACCCAGTTGTATATTTTCTGTGTGAAATTTCATGAATTTTATTGAAAGATTCACAATTTAATGAATTTTATTTAAATATTCATAATTTATACATATAAAAATATTGAAAGAAAAAATTTAATGAAAAAATATAATATCCTAGAATTTGCACTCCAATTTCGAGGGCTGGGCTCTGCTAGTATAAATAGAAATGTCTGAATCAGAAAAAAGCTTACTTTGACCCCGATAATAGTTTTCTGTACAGTGACTGTCACAAAAAACCCAGTTGAGAAAAATATTCTATATGGGAAGAATGTATAGAATCTCAGTTAAAGTTTCTATACGAAAAAATATGTCTGAAACTGAGAATATTTTCCTAGATGGACACATTTTTTAAAAGTTTTGTTACTAAAATTTTAGAAATTATTTAGAAAATAGTTTCCTATTACAAAAATTATCCCAGATTTTAGATAAATATTTCTCAAAATCTGAGAACAGTTTTCCTATGAAAAGATTGCTGATAAATTTTGTTAATAATTACATCGAAATATTTCTAAAAATCTGAGAACAGTTTTCTTATGAAAAGATTGCTGATAAATTTTGTTAACAATTACATCGAAATATTTCTAAAAATCTGAGAAAAATTTTCTATACGAAAAATTTTCAAAAATTTCATAAAAATTTTTAATAAGGACATATTTTTCAGAATTAAAAATAGATTCTCTTAAGAAAATCTATATCAGAATCTGGAAGAATTTACATACCAACTGAGAATTTAGCGTATAAATTTCCCAGAATCTTAAAAGAGAAAAAATCTTTCAGAATGTAAATAAAAAATTCTCACAATCTGAATCCAGTTTTCTAAACGAAGAAATTTCTCATAATCTGAGAATATTTTTTTTTTGGACCAAAAAAATATTATAAATCCGACAAGTTTTCAATATGACAAAGTTTATATGAAAAGTAGCTGACCCGGCAAACGTTGTTCTGCCATATACGTTATTTCTAGTGAAAATTTTTGTTGTTAATTAAAAAATATCGAATCTATTGAAAGTATGTGGGGATGGGATCTATGACATCAGGAGGAATGGAGCGCTGTAGGCCATGACAGCCGATGAAAAAAAAAAACGCCAACCATTTATTTTCTCAATCAAGAGTATTTCTTTAAAAGTAACGAACATATTCATTGTGAGATCTCGCAAAACTTTAACATAAAGTAAAAATAAGTAATATATTTTTTATCCTTTAGTATGAAAATTAAACAAAGAAAATCAATATTCATTTGGCGATTTTTGTGTTTCGTGATTTTCGATTTTGTCGATTTTTGAATTTGGCGGTTCCGCGCATATTTTCCACGGCTAATTACGTTGGTAATTTATATACTTTTCAAAAATTTCAAGACCGTCGCTTTAATAGAACTTAATATATTTTTGTGAAGGAGTTGCCACGCCCACTAATCCTATACCACCCATTTTTTGTCTGACTACTCACATTAATATATGATGGACTCATAGAAAGAGTCAAGGCTTTCCCTTTTATACTAATCAAGTTATATGATACTGTATATCTACTTTTTATTGGTAATGTGACGCCCACTGCTTCGATCACACCCATTATTTTCGTTTAAAAATTTTTCATTTTGGCGATTTTTGATTTCGGCGATTTTTGATTTTAGCGATTTTTATTTTGTCCATTTTTGATTTGGAAGATTTTTGTTTTTGGCGATTTTTATTTTCCTCGATAATCGGTTTTGGCGATTTTTGATGGGGCGATTTTTGAAGTTGGCGATAACGCCCATAGTTTCCACGACTACTCATAATCATATATCGTTGTATAGGAAATGCCACGCCCACTAAACCCATGCCGCCCAATTTTTATATGACTACTCTCGGCTTTCCCTTTTATATATAATATGCTATATATAATATAATATAATATGCTATTATATATTTATTTTGTATGGGCGGTACTATGCCCACTGTCCCAATTAGGCCCATTTTTTGTTCGATTAATCACATAAATAACCTATGGGCTCACGAAAAGTTACAAGTACTCCAGTACTTTTACAGTACTCCAGATATATGACATTTTATATTTACTGCGTATGGGAGGTGCCTCGCCCATTGGTCCAATGCCGCCCATTAATACTCACGTTAATAATAAGTGATCTCAGAAAAATTTGCAAAGCTGTCTATGTCATAGTACTCGAGATATATAATATTGAATTAGTACTTTGTATGGGAGGTGCCACGCCCACTTATCCGATCCCGCCCATATTTGGAAAGCTCTCTCTGTCTTAGTACTCAATATGTATGATATTTAAAGTTCACTTTATATGAGAGGTACCACGCCCACTAAAAATATTAAAAAAATTTATAGTGTAGGTCCATCCTTAAGGACCATTCTAAATATTGGAACCAACATTTTTACCTCCTACAAACCAACAAACACACATTACCTCCTAACTATTATGTACCTTTGAGTTATAAAAACTTGCTTGAAAAATTCAAATTTTTTTTCTTACTAGAACACCCCATTAAATTCAAGGTTAGACATACCCGTATTTGCTTAAAGTTTTATTTGTGCAGTATATATGGCAAATTTAGTGGAAATAGTGTTCAGGTCTGTAGTTATATTACATGTACAATATAATTTTCTTTTGTAACCCAGTCACGTTTTGTTTGTAAATATTTTATTTTTTAAGAACCCCAAAATACTAAATGTTCCATCTTATTCTCGAGTATGTACGTTACATATCGCTTTAAATAAATGAAAAATCAAAAAAAAAAAAAAAAAAAAAAAAGTAAAAACAGATAATAAATAAATGTAGGAGGATTTGAGTAATATAAACCTTTTTTTCTTTTAAGTATAATTCTTAATCTTATAAGCAATCGAAGCATAACAATTTTTAGTGTTTGGTTGAACGGTAAAAGGATATAAAATATTTCGAATAAATTGACTAAATGACAATTGAAAAATATACACCTTATTGATCATATAATTTTACTAAAGTTTTAAGGATTATAAAACATTTAATTTGATGAGCTTTATTTATGTAATTCTAAAGAAAATTAGAAGTTTTTTTTTTGGGTCGCTTGTTAAGTGAAACTTACCTTATGACGTTTCTTTTCTCTTTCGGGTACGGCATGCCAATTGAATTGTAAATTCCAATCGAAACCGCCAACATTAACACCACCAGAATCACGATAATGATATTCTAATGTTGTGTCATCAATAACATCGATAACGGGACACACCACAGTGGTAGAGTTTCTAGCAATACGATCCAATAATGGTTCTAGCCAACCTAATAATGAGTGTAGAACAAAAAATTACATGAGATGAATTTTCAATGAAATTAAGCTTATAAAAATAACTTAGCAAGCTGATAACTAATACAGACAAAAAAAAAAAAAAAAATTCGTTAACCGAATCGTTTTAAATTTTTACTACTGTATATTTGAAATTTTATTTTTCTTTTGGTTATAAAATAGTATTTTATCATAATCAACTCGAAATTCGGCTATCAACTTTATCGAAATTCGGTTGGCAATAAATTCTGTAGGTGCAACAAATCCGTGCTCTGTTTGCATCTTGAACTTTGAGGCTTTTAGTTTTTGTTTTATTTTGTTTAACAAAAACTAAAAGTTAAACAAAAGAAAACAAAAAGTCATACATTTATTCTCTAGGAAAGCCTTTATAAAAATGTTCTATATGAAAAATTAAAAAAAAAAAAATGCCAAAAATTTCCTCGATTAATATAATTCTCTAAACAGAGATATTTCGGACAAATTTTCCTAACATAAAGTAAAAATTTTATTAAATTGTATATTTATTTTTTTAACGTTTACTTATAAAAATTATATTTGCTTTAGATGCAAATTTTTACAAAATCAATGTAATATTTATATGGTCTCGGAGTTGTATACAATTTCAAGGTTTGTCAATACTAAAAATCTATTTCATATTTTCTAAATCTAAATATTATCAGATTCCGGATCCTGTTTCCACCATATACCATTATGTGACCTCGACCCATCTTTTTTATAGCGATCGACTCAGAATCATTTTCTGAGTCGATTTAGCAATGTCCGTCCGTCCGTCTGTAAACCTTGTAATCAAGCTACAGGTCGCAACTATGAATACGTTTTGATGAAGTTTGGTCTATAAGCTTCCATCAGCCATAGCATGCACGCTTTTGAAATTGGTGAAAATCAGTCCATGTTCAGACCTAGTCCCCATACAAATGACCCCTATGTGATCGACTTAAATTGTCAAAAAATCCAAATTATCATATAGATCTCGGTCAAATTGGGTTTCTGTATGTTTATTATATCCATTTATCAGTAGTCCAAATATAAACCCCATAGGACAATTCTTAGTCATAGCCTGCATAAAAAGCTGCTTCCCGAACTTCACTCAAATCTATCAAAAAACAAAAATATTGCACGGATTTTTTTCAAATTAGATGTTTATATATTTTTCCAATAAATGAGTGACCTTACCAAATATGGTCGGGATCGGTCTATTTTTCGACCTTCCCCATATAAATATAGCATCCGATATGAAATTTTTCATATTCAAAGGCAAAAAAATTAATAACTATACAACTCAAATTTGGTTTATGCTTATTTTCTATATCCATTTAGTTGGGCCTAAGAGATAGGTTCTCTAAACGCGTGGTATAGGGGTATTGTATTGTCAGTATAGACCGAATATAGTTTTCTAACTTGTTTTAATTGAAATTATACCAAAGTTTACAACAAAACAAGTAAGAAAATTATAGTCGGTGTAGACCGAATATATGATACCCTATATCATGCGTTTAGAGACCCTATGTCATAGGCCCAACTAACTGGACATAGAAAATAAGCATAAACCAAATTTGAGTGGGATTTTTACTAAATTTTTTGGCTGCAGATATGAAAAAGTTCATATCGGATGCTATATCTATATGGGGACTAGGCCCAAAAATGGACCGATCCTGACTATGTTTGGTAAAGTCTCTTGTATTTTGCAAAAATATATAGAAACAAAATTTTAAAAGAATCAGTGCAATATTTTTGTTTTTTGATAGATTTAAGTGAAGATCGGGAAGCAGCTCTGTATGGGGAATAAGACTAAGAGTTGTCCCATACGGATCATTTTTGGACTACTCATTAATGGATGTAATAAACGCATATAAACCCAATTTGGGTAAGATCTATATGACAATTTGGATCTTATGGCCAATTATGTCGATTTCATAGGGGCCATTTGTATGGGAGCTAGGTCTGAACATGGACCGATTCTCACCAATTTCAGTGGCGTTCATCCTATGGCCGGTGAAGGCTTACATACCAAATTTCATCAAAATATATTCATATTTGCGACATGCAGTTTGATTACAAAGTTCACATGGACACACAGACGGACGGACGGACATCGTTAAATCGAATCAGTTAGTGATTCTGATTCGATCGGTATAATAAAATACATAATAGATTATGTAAGGAGTATTGAAGAGAAAGGATAGTGAAAATGATCTCTTTCGTCCGCTATGCATCCTTTGTGAACCAGCCAGATTCCCTCAAGAAGTCCGCAAGGTCGCCGAGTGAAACATGCTATACTTTGCAGCTCAGGTTATCGAAGAATCTTTGCCCTAGATATCTAAGACGCCGCTCCTTCAATCCTGGACATTCACACAGCAAATGTCGCACTGACTCCTCTTCGCCCATATCCATATCCATAATACTCCTATAAGTAGGCTGGTTGTCCCTTTGCCAACACCAAGGAGTGCTTTCGTGCTCCTTAGATTAGGCAAGGGCCATAGGATCTGGGATATTCTGATAGAGGTAAGTTGTGTCCACCTTGTCTTTAGTTCAAGATCAGCTGCCTCTTCAATTAGATTCGACAGCTCGGATAGGGGGATTTTAATATCAGTGTCCATCGTCCCGCTCAAAGATTCTGAGCCCTTTCGCGCACACTCGTCAGCCAGATCGTTTCCTTTGACCCCACTATGCCCTGGGACCCATATCAGCCTCACGGTTTGTTGCCGGATTTGGTCAAGGCTACGTTTCCCCACACTCTTCGACCTAACGGTCCCCGTTTTCAGAGCTTTGAGAGCAGCAAGACAGCCCACGAAGATATTAATGATCGTTGGAACCATATCCTGCTCCAGAATTATTTTCGTTGCTATGAGAATTGCGTGAACCTCGGCCTGAAAAACGGTACAATTGTCAGGGACTCTCGAGATACGTGAATGTCAAGCTGCTCAAAGTAGATCCCTGAACCTGTGCCCTCTTCCATCTTCGCACCGTCGGTATACATACATGACATAGTCTGTGGCCTAGTCTTCCCTTGTCGGTAATTGGACCGTAAAATTACACACAAAGTCCATCACTGGTGACATATAACCGGTTTCCCGACCAATTTGTGTCCCGCCCACTGTCCATAGGGTTGTGCTCTGTCCCCAAGAGCTTTGTTCCAGCTTATATGACTCCCTTAAACGGAGAGCCACTTTCGCTGTCATGCTCTTGATGGAAATATCAATAGTCCTGATGTTAAACATTACCTCCCGCCTGTGGTGTCAATCTAATGGCTCCGTCAAATATTTTTGGTAGTTACAAACAGCAGCACAAAGTCATTATACCCAAACCACATAGTGGTATAGGGTATAAATATGGATTTTATAGTTCTAATCACTTCTTATGAACTTATGGACCGTTTGGGATTTTTTAGTGGTTTCTGTAATTTTTTGGAAGAGACAGTCCTTCCCTCTTTAAAATCTTTCACACTTTGTGATACTTTTTTTGAGCTTTTCACCTCCCTTTTTGAAAGAGCTCCGGACAGTTTGGAGGATTTGCCTCCCTTGGTATAAAAACCGAGTTATTGTTCTTGTACTACTTAAGAGCTTTCTTACCGTATTGACAGAATGACATTTCAGGACAAAAGTATGTGGACAAATTGTGTTGGCTTATGGAAGGTGGGCCTGCAATTGCCAGTCATACCGCGTAGTTTTTTTTTTTTAAATTTCGTCTGCTTTTGGCTCCTTAACTTATCTTCTATATATCCTCGATCATTCGGAAGCTGCCAAAAATTATGTCGATTTCAACGTGCCACCACGTTGATTATGCAACAGTATTATTTTGTAATGAAACATGATTTCAATTGCCGTGCTCTGGTTTTATCCTTTAAATTTTTCATCGTGTTCCTGTCTGGAACTTTTTGGACTTTGTTTGCTTTTAATCCTTCATTGGCGCTCTTTATACCCTATACCACTTTGTGGTTTGGATATAATGACTTTGTGCTGCTGTTTGTAACTGCCAAAAATATTTGACCTAGACCCATCTTTTATTATACCAATCGACTCAGAATCACTTTCTGATGTCCGTCCGTCCGTCTGTCCGTCTGTATGTCCATGTAAACCTTGTGATAAAACTACAGGTCGCAAATATGAATACACATATTTTGATGAAAGTTGGTATATAAGCTTTTATAGGCCATAGGATGACCTAGACCTAGTCCCCATACAAATGACCCATATGAAATCGACATAAATTGCCATAAGATCCAAATTATAACATAGATCTTAGTCAGATTGGATTTGTATGTGTTTATTGTATCCATTAATCAGTAGTCATAGGCCCCATATGGAGCTGCTTCCCGATCTTCACTTAAATCTATTAAAAAATAAAAACATTGCACAGATTTTTCTCAAATTTGGTTTGTATATATTTTTTAACAATATAAGTGACTTTACCAAATATGATCAGGATCGGTCCTTTACGACCTAGTCCGGATACAAATATAGCATCCGATATGAACTTTTTCATATCTGCAGCCAAAAAATTAATAACAACTAGCAGATTCCAGCGCTCGAAATTCGAGTGCTAATTCTAGAATGTTTTATTTTTTCATTTAATAAAGACCCTAAAGGTATGCTTCACAATTCAACTCATTTTAAATGAAGAAAACAAACTCAATACATTAACACAAACGCATTAACAAATTTAATAAACACGCACATAGCATTGTATAATTTTATGCATGTGTTAGTAGCAACTTTAAACGATCATAACTCCAAAAAAATATTCCAGACGAAAAAATCTGCAAATCTGTGTAACAGCTAAAAAGAGATACCTTTCAAATGATAAATTTTTTGTCAAAATCGGAGTAAAACTGTGAAACTTACATCGGTCACAAGAAATCGCCTTGCCTATTAAATTTGGTTTATGCTTATTTTCTATATCGAATTAGTTGGACCGAAGAGATTGGGTCTCTAAGCCATGGTATGGGATATCGTATAGTCGGTCTAGACCGACTCTAATTTTCTTACTTGCATAATAAATGCTTTCTATCTTTTTGATTTTCGAAACAGCATGTGGACTTTTCATTCTTCCCCAACTAGGTGCCCTATCACTGCCATTACTTTCGAATAACACCGTAAATAGTTTTAAGGCAGACCTTTGATTCTTTTTCCAAATTTTTGCAGGATCAAGTTGGAGTTCGTTTAAAATATTTAATAATTTTAATACATACTTATATTTTATCATTCATAATAAATGATATATTTTTCAAAGATAAATTGATCAAAAACTAATTTAAAAAATGATTGAAAAAGGGGAAAAACATGTTTGAAGATTTTTCAATCTCACTCCTTATATTTGTACTTACAATTTCAAAATTTAAGTAAAATATTATAGCAGTCTGGCTCTAAGCCGTTAGCCTAAGTTGCTAGTGCTTTAACTTAAAGATTTATTATAATTTAAATTGAACTAAATATCATATAAATAAATGTATAATATTAATAGGCTAGGCGATTTCTTGTGACCGATGTTTTGTTTTACCGTTTTATTCCGATTTTGACCAAATGTATATTATTTGAAATTTTTTTTATCAAAATTGTTTTTAGTTTTTATTTTATCACTTCAAAAAAGTTGACAATACTTCCGTTAAGAGAGATCTATTTAAACTAAATTGTTGTTTCAATAATAAAAGGCAGACATTTTTTTCTGTTGAAAAATTCTTAGACTCTAAATAAGATTAGGGAAAACTAATATATTTTTTAGAGTGCCTTTCCCAAGATTTATTATCCAAACTAATTAAAACATTCTTAAAATTAAAAGAAATGATATAAAACATTTTTAATTAAATAAAAATAAATAAAAGCAATCTATGAAATTTTCTGACTATTATTTTATTATTATTTGGTGAAAAATCTTTTAAATTTCTTCTCTCATTTTTAACCCCAAGGTAAATGGTAGATATATTTTATTGTTTTTGTTGTGCTTGTTTATGTATTTCATTTCAATTTTCATGTCTCCTTTTATGATTGATGGTGATTCGTATTGGATTTTTCCATGAATTCATACAGATTGATGCATAAAGATACACAAATACTTGCACGTAACAAGTCTTTTGTTTTAAAATTCTGAATAATTTATCTTAATTTATAGTTGAATGCTCTTGAATGTAAGTTATAATAAAATAAATTCTCTATATAAAGTTGTAATTAAATTGTTACAATTTAATATTTATTTTATTTTAAATTGAAGTCTTGTTTAGAAAATACGAGATTTAGTTTCTGGCCAGGTAATTGATGATACTTTTATTTACTTTTGATTGCGAATATAACTAAACCAGACGACTCGAGATTTAAAGATATTTTGAAAAATAATATTTTTACAGCAAGGACTTACGAAAAACTTCTTTAAATAACCGATTCCACATTTTCCTTGTTGTAAAAAAATATATGTATTTATGTGTTCAGATTCTTGAATATTAGAATAAAAATTAAATGATTGAGTTTGAAATTATTCAGGGTCAAGATCAAATTTCTTTACTTTAAATAAAGCAAAAACATTGGCACATTTGTTTGAAAAAATTGATCTATATTCTGCATGAAGAGTCACCAACCCACATCAGTAACCAAAAGCAGTAGATAGTTTGTTTATATAAAAAAAATAATAAAAATAAAAATTCAATTTTAAAAAATATTCAAAAGTTTTTATTGATTTAGCCTTGGTCGAACGTATAACCTCAAATATAATATCGTCCGTCAACACAATCTATAATATTAATAGGCTAGGCGATTTCTTGTGACCGATGTTTTGTTCTACCGTTTTATCCCTATTTTGACCAAACGTATACTATTTGAAAGGTATTTCTTTTTAGCCGTTTTGCAGATTTACAGATTTTTAACTTTTTTCCTTTATTTTGAGTAAATTGCATTTAAATTTGCTACTATCACATACATAAAATTATACATATGCTATGTGTGTGCTTATTAAATTTGTTAATGTGTTCGTTAATGAGTTCGTTATATTCATTCACAATAATAATAAACTAAAAGAGTGTTGGTTTTTGAATTGGCTAAGTTGAGAAATAATTCGAGCGAATTTCGAGCGCTGGAATCTGCTAGTAGATAATAAACGAACCGAATAATATATGCCCGAAACTGAAGACGAAATGCAGCAAAACTAAGTTTAAAAATTTCATTTTGTGCTACTTATCCTTTTTAAAGGAAAGGAAATTCAAAGTATTACGTTCTTAAAAAAATACATTTATATACTTAAACTCGTTCTACGACTCTGGGAGTGTATGAATTTCTTTTTTTACGACATCGCTTTAATGCTTTTCAAAACTTTACTTCATGTGTAACGAAAAAAATAGTTTTTTTGCATTATTATATCTGTAATTGTTGAACAAAACATGAAATTTCTAATAATACTTAAGTAATAAAACTACAAGGATTAAATTTTCGTATGTATTACGTTATATATAAATCATCAACATAATTACAGTGGATATAAAAGGATATACGTTTGAAAGGATATTATTTTCATATTTTTGCCGTGACATTGTTGAATAACAAAATGCGTAAAATTGGCAAGATTCTCCAATAGCGTAGAACGAGTATTAGAATCTTTTCTTTTTAGCCGTTTTACAGATTTAGAGATTTTTAATATTATTGTTCATTTTTATTTTTTATTTTTCATTTTTTACTTTTCATTTTTCGTTTTTCATTTTGCATTTTTCATTTCTTATTTTTCATTTATCATTTTTCATTCTTTATTTTTAATTTTTAATTTTTATTTTTTTATTTTTCATTTTTATATTTTTTTTTAATTTTTTATTTTTCATTTTTTATTTCTCATTTTTTATTTTACACTTTTTACTTTTCGTTTTTCATTTTGCATTTTTAATTTTCCATTTTTTATTTTTAATTTTTTATTTTTCATTTTATATTTTTCATTTTTTATTTTTCATTTTTATTTTTCATTTTTTATTTTTGATTTTTTATTTTTTATTTTTAATTTTTTCTTTTTCATTTTTCATTTTTTATTTTTAATTTTATATTTTTCATTTTTAATTTTTCATTTTTTAATTTTAATTTTTCAATTTTCATTTTTTATTTTTCGTTTTTCATTTTTTATTTTTAATTTTTAATTTTTAATTTTTAATTTTTAATTTTTAATTTTTAATTTTTAATTTTTAATTTTTAATTTTTAATTTTTAATTTTTAATTTTTAATTTTTAATTTTTAATTTTTAATTTTTAATTTTTAATTTTTAATTTTTAATTTTTAATTTTTAATTTTTAATTTTTAATTTTTAATTTTTAATTTTTAATTTTTAATTTATAATTTTTAATTTTTAATTTTTAATTTTTAATTTTTAATTTTTAGTTTTAAATTTTAAATTTTTAATTATTAATTTTTAATTATTAATTTTTAATTTTAAGTTTTAATTTTTAATTTTTAGTTTTTAATTTTTAATTTTTAATTTTTAATTTTTAATCTTTAATTTTTAATTTTTAATTTTTAATTTTTAATTTTTAATTTTTATTTTTTAATTTTTAATTATTAATTTTTAATTTTTAATTTTTAATTTTTAATTTTTAATTTTTAATTTTTAATTTTTAATTTTTAATTTTTAATTTTTAATTTTTAATTTTTAATTTTTAATTTTTAATTTTTAATTTTTAATTTTTAATTTTTAATTTTTAATTTTTAATTTTTAATTTTTTATTTTTAATTTTTAATTTTTAATTTTTAATTTTTAATTTTTAATTTTTATTCTTTAATTTTTATTTTTTAATTTTTAATTTTTAATTTTTAATTTTTAATTTTTAATTTTTAATTTTTAATTTTTAATTTTTAATTTTTAATTTTTAATTTTTAATTTTTAATTTTTAATTTTTAATTTTTAATTTTTAATTTTTAATTTTTAATTTTTAATTTTTAATTTTTAATTTTTAATTTTTAATTTTTAATTTTTAATTTTTAATTTTTAATTTTTAATTTTTAATTTTTAATTTTTAATTTTTAATTTTTAATTTTTAATTTTTAATTTTTAATTTTTAATTTTTAATTTTTAATTTTTAATTTTTAATTTTTAATTTTTAATTTTTAATTTTTAATTTTAAATTTTAAATTTTTTATTTTTAATTTTTAATTTTTAATTTTTAATTTTTAATTTTTAATTTTTAATTTTTATTTTTTAATTTTTAATTTTTAATTTTTAATTTTTAATTTTTAATTTTTAATTTTTAATTTTTAATTTTTAATTTTTAATTTTTAATTTTTAATTTTTATTTTTAATTTTTAATTTTTAATTTTTAATTTTTAATTTTTAGTTTTTAATTTTTAATTTTTAATTTTTAATTTTTAATTTTTAATTTTTAATTTTTAATTTTTAATTTTTAATTTTTAATTTTTAATTTTTAATTTTTAATTTTTAATTTTTAATTTTTAATTTTTAATTTTTAATTTTTAATTTTTAATTTTTAATTTTTAATTTTTAATTTTTAATTTTTAATTTTTATATTTAATTTTCAATTTTTAATTTTTAATTTTTATTTTTAATTTTTTATTTTTTCATTTTTCATTTTTCAATTTTCATTTCTTATTTTTCGGTTTTCATTTTTAATTTTTAATTTTTAATTTTTTATTTTAAATTTTTCATTTTTCATTTTCAAACAGGTTATTATCACAATTTTTCACCAATACAATAATAAGTAACACCGATTTTATCTTACGTCTCAGATGTAACGCTGTTTTTGTGATTGTATTGTGCGCATCATCAACAGAAATGATGTTCTAAGACCCTTCAATGAAAGTCTTAGTTACAAACACCAGCACTCATTGTACCTTGTATAAAAAGTTGTTTACATTGCTGGGACACGGATTTTTCAACCCAAGAGTGTCTAGGTAAACAAAAATTGCACTTAGAACTCAATTGGATTCTTCATTGATTCCAATTTCAACAGTAAGATCTAAATATAACACTCGCTAAATCTACTATTCAGATTTTATATTTCTTATGTTAATGAAGCATTAAACTTAGAACAATGATGTAAAACTTAATTATTTACGATTAAAACTTTTAACCTCATTTAGTAGCAGTACTTGAATTCCATTAAACCATAACAATTACATGTAGATCTTGTGGAAAATTGTATACATAAAAGGCAACCAAAACGAATGTTGTTAAAAATGATAAAGGGGGAAAAAAAAGTGCATTATGATGAACTGATCTTTAAAACTCACCTTCAGTGCATTCACAATGTGAGTCGAGATATGTTAATACTGGTGATGTAGCATGACGTGCACCGAGTAGTCTAGCGCGTATTAAACCTTCACGCTTCGGTGCACGTAAAATTTTAACCTTTGGATATGCAGCAAAATAATCTTCCAATTGTTTTTTCGTATGAGCTAAAGTAAGAAAAACATAATATAATACAAAACACACACACACACAGAAAAGGAATAATGAATAATGAATGAAATATATGAGAAAGAAAAGTAGACGCATTGCAGCGTTCTCAACTCTATGGCTCATATGACGAAACGAAAAGTTACTTTGATATGCTAGACACGTGCAACAATCAATCACGTTTTGAAGACATTACAAGAGCATAATCACACTATGGTTACTTGTCTTGATGTCCTGCATAACAAAACATAACTACTCGTATACAATACGACAGCTCTACTCATTTCATCTCATCTTCATTTAAAAGCAAAAAAAAACTTTAACTTCATCTCTCATGATCATGAAGATCATCATTATGATTTTGTAGTTCATTTTTTATTTATTTTTATTTTGTGTACTTACGCATATCTGAGTAGTCATCTACTAGTATTATATTGCCTATTAAATGATCTGGTGAACGATCAAAAACGGAATGCACGGTACGTAATAGCACGGACCACGCCTCGTTGTGAAAACAAATAATTACATCAGTGGCTGGTAGATTTCTTTGATAACGTCCCGGCTCTTTACACCTGTGTATGGAGAAAAAAAAAACAATAAAATAAAAAAAAAATCATAAAAAATTACATGTCTTGTAGTCATTTTTCATTTAACAACATTAATTTTTTTGTGATTTTTTCAGAGTCCCTTATGCTATATAAAATGCCACTATGGGCCAGATGGTCAATTAGTTGGTAGAAATTTAATATGTATATGATGATCCATTATAGGTCAAATGAAAAAAATATATATACATATGTATGTATGTACACCGCCTAGGCCATCCATGCGGCACACTTTATCACTTGTAACCAGAGACCGTTAATAACAGTTATCCAGAAAATTTAAACTCAAAAACTCTACATCGGAGATCTATACAGTCATAACAATAGATTCGTGTTGAAATGCTCCTTCAGAATATATGGTGATCTTAAAAAATTTATCTCAACTTCATAGTTAAGTGTTATTTTTCAATGAAAAAATAAAATATCTGATGAAACTCTTAAAAAGAGAGTTTTATTTTGCCGTCATAAAATAAAACTCTTTTGAGAAGTTTTGTTTTTTCCCTCTAAAATAAAACTCATTTTGTTTATTTATAGTGTGTAGTATTTTAAGTTAAGTTTTGTATCTTTAATTTTAATTTTGAACGCAGGTCGGACAACACCAATTTAAGATCTGAGAATGCTCTTTCCACGCTTACCTGGGTTGCAGGCATAACCTGAACAGTAGGGTAGTCCAAAAAAAAAAAAAAATTGTAAGTTATTGACTGGGCCGCCCCTTAGAAATATGCGAATAGAAAAAAAAGTGAGAAATACAAAGTTTTGGGGCAATCAAAAAACATTTATAGGGTGCTCAACGCGATTGAAAATTTCAAGTGTGTTTACATGGGGAAAATAGGACTTTTTTCAGATTTTACAAAAATTTCGTTCTACAGTTTAATTTTTCCGACAAATTGTTATATAATTCGGGATCAGTATTAAATTACATTTTCAAAAATGTATAAGGCTTCAAAATCGAATAAAAATTCGCCAAGAAATAGCAAATGCATTAGACCACTTTTGTGCCAAAAAAAACTAGATCATGAAATTTGCTGGCATTTTTTTCAACTTTAAGAAATTAATTAAAGCCAACATTTTGTTTTACTTTCTATAGCTGTAAGTACTCAGATATGAAGTATTGTTTTATTGTCACCTTGTTAACCTATTAAGCATTGAGAACGAAAATGGCAAATTTTTTTGATAAAATTTTGAAAACTCCTTTTTCAAGTTTTGAAAAATTTTTTTAAACAAAATTTAAAAAAATTGATCTAGCTCTTTAAGGTCTTGTTAAGTGCGTGTTAGAGATTAACTGTGTGAATTTTTAGGTAAATCCTTCTGCCAGAATTTTTTCGGCATGGATTTTATTTTTACGGATTTCGAAAAAATGGGATTTTTGTAAAATATTCTATAAATGTATTATTTCTAAATATTTTGTAACAAAAATTCATCACTTTTCTACTTTTAATTGTTATATTTTATCTTAATAGCCTAAGGCTTCGGAAAAAAATAATATGACCCCATTAACACTTTTTGGAATTGGGGTCACATATGACCCCAAGCTAATAAAAGACAATTTATTCCAAAACTTCAAATATTTTGTAAGTGCTGTCGAATTTTTGGATGAGACATTTAAATGTAATAACCAAATGTGTAGAACTTCCGTTCCTAAAATTTGAGATAAATCCGAGAAGTTAACCCATTATTTGCCAAGAAGATCCACAAATGACCCAAAGCTAATAAAGGACTCTTTATTCAAAAGAATATGAAATATGAAATTAATTCTATTTATTTTGGTGTATTGAAGGATGATTTAGTGTGCGATTCAAATTGTTTTCTGTAATCACTTACGACTTGCAATAAGTATTGCTTCTCTTTAATTTAATATTATTATATTAATTTTGTATGTCATATTCTTTGCGTCATTTGTGGGTCCTCATATTTTATTTAGAAAAATATAGATAGTTTTTCTACATAAAATAATTTTAAAACAAAAAGTTGTTTTAATTTATATTCACGAGCAATAAGCAGATCATTGCTCCAAAGATATATCACAATGGATTATTTTGTTCCCAGGAGCACTGAAGTGTTAATAAATAAAAACTAACCGAATTATTTTACTTAAATTCTAAATCGAGTTTAACAGAAAAACTCGTTTTCGGTAATTTTTGTTTAAAAATATCTTAAAATCCAAAGCTAGCCTTGGCAAATAATGGGTTAACGTTCTCGGATTTATCCCAAATTTTAGGAGCAGAAGACATACATATTTTGTTATAATATTTTAGAAAATTCAACAGTATTTGCAAAATATTTGAATTTTTTAATAAATTGTCTTTTATTAGCTTGGAGTCAAAAGTGACCCCAATTACAAAAGGTTTAATGGGGCCATATTATTTTTTTCCGAAACCTTAGGCTATTAAGATAAAATATAACATTTAAAAGTAGAAAAGTGATGAATTTTTGATACAAAGTATTTAGAAAGAGTACATTTACAGAATATTTTACTAAAATCCCATTTTTCTCGAAATCCGCAAAAATAAAATCCTTGTCAAAAAAATTCTGGTATAGGGATTTACTTAAAAATTTACACAATTAATCTGTAACATATATTTAACAAAACCTTAGAGTTTTAGGTCCAGTTTTTTAAATTTTGTTAAAGAAAATTTTTTAAAACTTGAAAAAGGAGTTTTAAAGATTTTATCAAAAAAATTTCCCATATTCAGTCTTAATGCGCAATAGGTTAACAATGTGGTAATAAAACAATACTTCATATCTGAGTACTTATAAGTCTAGAGATCAAAAAGAAATTATGGCTTTAATCAATTTATCAAAATTAAAAAAAAAAAATGCCATCAAATTTCATTATCTAGTTTTTTTTTTTAGCACAAAAGTGGTCTCGGGCAGTTGCTATTTCTTGGCGAGGTTTTATTCGATTTTGAAGTTTTATAGCTTTTTGAAAGGATAATTTAATACTGATCCCGAATTATATAACAACATGTCGGAAGCTATAGAACGAAATTTTCGTAAAATCTGAAAAAAAGTCATATTTTCCCCATATAAACACACTTGAAATTTTCAATCGCGTTGAGGCACGACTAAATGTTTTTTGATTGGCGCAAAATTTTGTATTTCTCAGTTTTTTTGCTATTCGCATATTTCAAGGAGGTGAGACCGTTTATGTATATGTTATACGTTTATATTGTGAAATTTTTATTTTACAGCAAAGGGTTGTTGAATTAGCTGAAACCATTTTATATCATAATTTTTTCACCAATACAATCATAAGTCACACACGTTTGTCTTACGGCTCACAGCGTGACATGTGAGTTCACATGTTACGCTGTTTTTGTGATTGTATTGTGAAATATAAATTTACCTCCCTGCGCGTATAGTTGTTTACACATCAAAAATTATAGCCTATAGCACTTCCCATATCAGCTGTAAGACTCTGTAAAAATTTCAGGAAGATCAGATGAGTAGTTACGGAGATTAACTCCTACAAACAAACAAACAAACACACATTACCTCTTTATTATATTAGTATGGATTAGACTCAAAAGACTCAATTACAAGCAATTTCATAATGCGAATCAAACAATAACAAATTAAATTTATTATTATTATTATTATTAAAAAATTAATTATTAATTATTTGTGTGTCAATGTACATAAAATTAGATTCATTTTCTGACGAAAAAAAACTCCTTAAATAGTTTTATTTTATGACGGCAAAATAAAACTCTCTTTTTAAGAGTTTCATCCGAAATTTTACTTTTACGTTGCAAAAATAACTGGTTTGAATGGTGAGATTTTTAAATCACAAAATAACTTTCATAAAATAACTTTTTTGATATCACTTATAACCGTTACGGTCCCTGAAAAAATTTCGTTTGCTCATGTTAAGTACTCAACAGAAGATGTTAACATCAACCTCCTCTATTAAAAATCTTAACAGATATTTATTTCGATATTTACATTACACCTTTAGTTTAGTCGAACTAACTTTAAATACTTTTAATTTATATTTGTTTATAGACATTCTTCGGAAATCTGTAGAAGGCATTATTTTAGAACTTATAGTCAAATCATTTTAAAACGTACTTATCACCATTCGAAGGCTAGATTTTAAAGAAAAGTCTGAAGGCACTTACGTTAAGGCCTGTCTCCATATAGATTTTTCTTAAAACTACCATAGAAATATTTTACTTCAAAAAATATCATTTGTGAATCACGCGTGATGCACAAGCGTATGGAAGGGAATTGTTGTGCATCATACGTGATTTAGGAAATAAAAAAAGTTGTAAAAATTCGTTGCAAACTTATGATGATTTTCTAATTAAGTCAAATTAATATCTACATATATATCTGTGTTCATAAGCATTAACCGCCTAGGTCGAAAATCATGCTTTCGAGAAAAATAAGTTTTTATATAAATGTAATGGGGCTTCATTACGACTTAGGTCAGCATGTTTTCATTAATAACTTTTTAAAAAACAGTGTTAGAGGAATGGGGATTTCACGAAAATATAAAGCATTTTTAGTAGAATATGATAGCATACGTAACTCAAATCGTTCTTAAGTCGACATAGACGGTTATCGCTTGTGACCACAGATATATAAAAACGTTGGTGCATTTGTTTGAAACGAATGATCTCCGGAACCATAAGAGCTGTCGAGGTAGGATTTGCACCATAGGTTCGGTTCGAGCTCTTCTGTGTTTTTTTTAGTTTTAACCCTCTAGCTGGCGCTGGGGTTAAGTTATAAACAAAATTCTTATTTTCATCGCGATTTGACTGCAATTCAGAATGTATGTATCTTTCGTCATAAGAAATTTTTGTATGTATAAATGGACCCGATAGGTGGCGCTGGGGTAAAGTTATTTCGAATATTCTTATTTATGGTGCGATTTTAATGAAAGTAAGAATGTACATATATATATATGTTAGATGATGCCAAACATTTTCTTATTGGACCCAGTAGATGGCGCTGTCGTTCGAAAAATAATGAGTTGCCAAATTAATATAAATTTTATAAGTTACAAAATTCACAAACGTTTCTATATATAAATATTCTAACCAAAAAGGAAGGAAAAAGCCGCTACATTATTGCATGGTGGTCGTACAGCTCATTCAGCACTCAAATCACCGTTAAACGTACAAACAAATGAGAATGCCGCCTGTAATATCAAAAAACATTTCGGTATGGCAAAAGTTCTGCAAAAATGCAGTATTATTATTTGGGATGAATGTACCATGGCTCACAAACATTCTTTAGAAGCATTACATAGAACTTTAAAAGATTTGAAAGGCAATGAAAGCCTTTTTGGTGGAGCTCTCATTTTATTATCTGGAGATCTTCGTCAAACATTTTATATAGGTATATACAGATTCTAACTAAAATAAAAAAATTCATTGAGGGCAAAACAACGTTTGCCGGGTCCAGCTAGTATATATATATATATATATGTATATAGCTAGTATATATATATATATATATATACATATATCTATATAAATCTACTTACTTTTTGTCTGTATTAATGAAAAATAAGAGGCGTTTCGATAGCAACTGAATTACAGAAAATCTCAACAAAATATTTCTATTAATGAAATCGAACTTTAGTTTTATTAAATGATTTGAAGGAACTGTCAAATAAAAGGTTACATATAAATTATTAATTTGGTAATATATTTTTTTGTAGCAAAAACCTAATTCTGGCCCATAGTGCCTTTAGTGCGGTTTCTCATTGTACATGTTTAATCAGAAGTGTTTTTTACCCACCCCCCCCACCAATACAATTCTCATTTAAACAAAACTTCAGCTAAAGTGTTTCTTCAACTTGTGTCAATTTCTTGTTCGAGTGCGTGTGTGCTAAAACTATTATAGACAGTCATTTAAATAAATGAGTTTTAACTCCTATTTTCGCACATTTTCCTTAATAATTTAAAACACATGTTGTCGTCATGTTGTTGTTTGTCTTGTCTTGTTCGCAAGTGCTCACTTACCAAGCGTCTCTAGGATCTGGCAGAGTTCGGTGTACGGAAATCATATCGGATGCATATTGATTAAATGCATTGTTTTGCCAACCATCAGTTACGGCTTTTTTCATTTCATCGGTCATATTGACGGGTAATACCACCGGTTTACCCATTTCACCGGGTGAATCTACAGCGGGAGCTGGTGCAGCTAAAACGCTTTTACCTGTAATGAGAAAACATTTATTACGAGTTATTAGAAATTTGCAATGAACAAATTTGTAACTATCTTTAAATTAGTTCTTCAACTACATTCTGTTTTAAGATGAAATTCTAAATTTTAAGAGATATATTACTCTGGCTTTATGGTCCAATCAAAATAAATTAAGGATAATTATAGCATTTGTGCAGAATGCCACATTTTGCTGTGGTAAGAAAAAATCAGGTTAAACATCTGACTATTACAAATGACACAAATCGTGTGACTTTGATTAATCATATCAAGCAACATTAGTTGTAGACTAAATGTGACGAAGAAAAACGGATTCCTAACGAACATAGTAAATGGAAAAATTTTATTTAGACGTTTGTTTTGTGCTGTTCCAGGCAACTTCAACCGCAATTCACTTTAATACGTACATACGAGGAGTAATAAAAAACTCTCAGTATGTAAATATTTAAAGGGGTTTTTACATGCTGTGACGTTTCATTAGAATCTAAAAAAATTAAAAAAAAATTAAAGATGGTTCTATAAAACTTTTGAAAAATACAGTTTAATAAAGTTTAATCTAAGAATTTGCTAATTTTTATTGGAAAAGTTCTCTAAATTCATTATTCCTGTTTAGAGAACATGAAAGATTATTTCATTTAAGCAAAACATTTTTACATATATAATTTTCACTGTAACAAAATGTCTTAATAGCTCACTGTGTTCACCACATATAGAACAATAAAGCCAACTAATTTCAAAGCATATAAATATTTCAATTCTTTGAAAAGATTTAAATTTTACAATTTTCACAGCACTGCTTTTTTAATTTAATTTCTTAAATAATGTTCATAAAATATTCATATATTTTATTAACTTTCTTCAATTAGTTAAAAAGACGTTAGAAATTATTTATGAAATTTACACTTTCCAGAATTGTATTACTGAAAGGAAAAAAATCATTATTTTAAATAGGATTTCAGAAGTCGTTCAAAACAGCTTGTGCCTAAGGAGAAACAAGCTCTCTTGATAAAGTTAGTGTTCTATTCCAGATGTAACACAACAAAAATCTGTTGTTCTTGAAAAGCAACATAAAAAACATTTATTTGATGTTCCACATTCAAACATATACTCAACAAGTAAGAAAATTATAGTCGGTGTAGACCGACTATCTGATACCCTATACCATGCGTTTAGAGACCCTATCTCACAGGACCAACTAACTGGGCATAGAAAATAAGCACAAACCAAATTTGAGTGGAGTGACTATGTTTGGTAAAGTCTCTTGTATTTTGCAAAAATATATACAAACAAAATTTGAGAAGAATCAGTGCAATATTTTTGTTTTTTGATAGATTTAAGTGAAGATCGGGAAACAGCTCTATATGGGGCCTATGACTAAGACTTGTCCCATAGGGATCATTTTTGGACTACTCATTATTGGATGTAATAAACGCATACAAACCCAATTTGAGTAAGATCTATATGACAATTTGGATCTTATGGACATTTATGTCGATTTCATAGGGGTCATTTGTATGGGGGCTAGGTCTGAACATGGACCGATTCTAACCAGTTTTAATAGCTTTCATCCTACGGCCGATAAAAGCTTATATGCCAAATTTGATCAAAATAGATTCATATTTGCGACCTCCAGTTTGATTACAAAGTTTACATGGACACACAGACGGACGGACGGACATCGTTAAATCGAATCAGTTAGTGATTCTGATTCGATCGGTATAATAAAAGATGTGTCTAGGTCAAATATTTTTGGTAGTTACAAACAGCAGCACAAAGTCATTATACCCAAACCACAAAGTGGTATAGGGTATAAAAAGTTTAACTCTTTACATACGAGGGCGGTCTGTCAACAGCCCGATTTGTTAAAGAAAAAACACCAAATTTGTAAGAAAATTTTCTTTATTTCTAAAAAATCTCCTTTTCTCTCGATACAATTTTCCCAGTGATATTCAAAACCTTCGATACCCTGTTTATCGTAAGAACTGTCTAGCCTATAAAATAGCCATCACCGCATGCTCAACCTCTTCGTATTTTTTTTCCTATAAAGTTTGGAAATTCGAAAATAATCCAAGGGAGCTAAAAATGGCAAAAAAACTTTAATTCATGGATTTTGGTCTTGATTAAATAACATTTTCTTTTTCGACAAATGCGGCCATTTTTCCTTAATTTCATCACTTGAATGCTGCAAGTATCTAAAAAAAAATCAAAATGTTCGTATCAACAGTATCCCGTACTGCTCCGTTACCAAAAATGGCTCCAAGCATAACTTGCAACCATTGAGCAACGCAGTTGTTAGCCGAAGCCAAACCTTGGCCGTTCAGAACACAACCCCAGTTGCTTTACTGCCACAAATCAGGTCATTCCAATTACTTCCCAGTCACTCGTGGCATTGATTGAACTGCTAAATTTATTGGTGCTGGTACTGCAACAGTCGGTGTCGCTAGTTTCGGTGGCAGTACCGGAACAGTGTTCGGTTCCTTCATCATTGGTTATGCTTGAAATCCATCATTGAAACAAAAATTTTTCTCCTTTGCTATTTTGGGTTTCTTCCCCTTTGGATGTTTACTTTCTTATGATGGCTTTTTTGCTGCTCTTCGCTTTCTAAAGTGTGTAATTGTGTCCTAAAAAGACGATAAATCGTATAACAATAAAAGCGCCATCTTCTTTATTGTTTTTTAAAAATATCCAAGAGTAATAAAAAACAAGAAAGCAACACTAATTTAAGTTTAAAACGGAAATTAAAAAAAAAATAAGCTCGCCGTTGCTTTTTTTACTTATTGAAGAAAACCAATAAAAATTATCCCCCGCGCATATCAAAAAAGACGCCCAACCTTGCCTACAGATGGAACTGTCTTCGTCAACTTTGAACATGATTCTCCCATTTCAGTCTAATTTTTTTAATTGCTGCTAATTTTGGCCTATTGTAAGCAAACGCGGCACCCATCTTGCGGACATCGTCAAACTATCTGTCAATATGAGATGTATAGGAATTTTTGAAATGCATATCATTTAAGCTAGCTGGTTTATTGGAAACAATGAACCAGTAGCAAAGAAAGTGGGATAACACACCCAAAGAGACGTGGATTCATAGGCTAATACCAAGTGTTAAGAAGTGTATGGATCGCAAACTCGGCGAAGCTAATTATAACTTGATGCAATTCTTAACCGGCCACGGAAGTTTCAGGAGCTACCTCTTTAAGTGCTGACATGATGATTGACCACTGTACCCAGGATTCCTGGAAATATGTGAAGATTCGAAACATGTTTTCCTCAAACAGTAAATAGGAAATTGGTCAAAATATAGACTCCGAGCACATAGTAGATGTAATGCTGAGATCGGAGAAAAACATGATTCGGTCTGCAACTTTGTAACTACCGTCAACGAGCAGCCAAGTATGAAAGATGATAGGCGAAAGCTAATAAGAGCAGTCATGACCCAAAGCACAGGAGTAGCTTAAAACGCTAACCAGTCCCGAGGGGAGAGTAGCCGAGTGGGAGTGGGAGGCGGTTTTTTAGTGAAAAGGCGACCCGTACGGGTTGAATCTCACATATTGAATGATACCACTCATATCTTGTGAAGATTTTCCGCCGCCCATTGACAAAAAAAAAATAAGCAGACAGGCAGACAGACAGATAGTCAAGAATATATATATACTTTATGGCGTCTGCGGAATTTATTTCGATGAGTTTTACTTTTATATTTGGTCCGGGCGGTGGGAAATTTTTGCATAAGTGCCCCGATATTCTATGTCCGGGGTATGTCAGATCCTACAGACTAAAACCCACCATCCTCTTTGTCCTTATGCCCTGCGGGACTACGTCGCACGGCAGGATAGCTTAGCTAATCACCACAGCTATTTCCCTCGTCTCCCTTCTTCATAACATCTTTTTCCTCAGGGTTGTTTCTATCAGGGCTTTGCGGATCTCCTCTGCCGTTCGCAGTGTCTCGTGTATTATTTTAACGAATTTGTTGATTGCAACCCAGTTTCCATCCGACCGCAGTATCAGGTTCACCATATCCTCGACAGTCAAGCTCTCACCTATATAGAGTTCCAGTTGTGCTCGTTGATCGTCAAACCGTGGGCACACGAATACTACGTATTCCGCATTTTACGTCGTGGTCGGGACGTTGAGGGCACTTAGGTGAACTGTCGTGTTCAAGTCGATATAGGTAGCTCCTGTAACCTTCCTGACCAGACAGAAATTGTGGCAGATTATAGTTGAACTCTCCTTGACTGCGATTTATCCACTTATCGATGTTTGGGATCAGTCTAAAGGTCCACCGACCTTTTCGCGAGTTTTTCCACTTTCTTTGGCATTTTCCCATTGTCTTATCCCTTTCAGCCAATCGTATGGTGCATTCCTGGATGGCCGAAGTTTCTCTCCTTGCAGTTCCAGGTTCATTGACTTTAGCCAAATTTTTAACGCCCGAATGTCTTCATTCACATATAGCTGGACTTCTTCTAGATGTCTCGCTTCTATTACTACTGCGATGTCATCTGCAAAACCAATAATTGTTGCTTCCTCCAGAACTTCTAGGCCGAACACCCCATCATACATGATGTTCCACAATACGAGTTCTAGAACCGAGCCCTGGGGAACACCTGCCGTACCCCTGTCAGTTTCGTACCATAGTGTCCTATCCGAGAAATAGGCCTTGACAATTCGTATCAAGTAATCTGGCACATTTTTGCTCCTCAACGGCGATACGATATGCTTCCAGCCGGAGTTGAAAGCGTTTCTTATATCTAAAGTAATGATGACACAATATTTCCTGTTATTGCCTTTGCCCTGAATTGGCCAGCTGGCTGTACTCATTACATAGTTGATCGCGTCGATTGTTGATTTCGCTTTCGGAAACCATACTGTCTTTGCGATTATTCCGATGGGCTGCAAACGGATTGACAAACTGATATATAACCTCTGCACAGTGGTGTAGAGGGTATCAAAATGGTCCGAAAGTAAGTGAAAAGCACCGCTTATGGTGCTTTTTAGTTAGCGGACGGCAGCTGCAAGTAACCGGTTTCGATCGCCCATTATATTCTATGCATAGTCTCAAATCACATAAATAAAGTTTAGCTTCATCCATCTAGCTCGAAATTTAGTGAAAATAAAAACGATAATAATACCGTATCTAAATCAAAATATTTTAAATGCGTTTTTCTCGAAACTGTGTTTTCAAATCGGTAACCATTATAATTCGAAAATTACTGCATGGATTTTGATTATTAGCATTAAGTTATGAGAAAATAAGTAAAAAAAAACAAGTTCTTAAATCAAATTGAGGTCAATCCATACGATAAAGTATAAAAAACATTTCTTACTTTCTCTTAAAATTATTGGGATATTTGTCTTGAATATTCTTCCTATTTCTGTATATTAAACCATTGATCTTCGATAAATTGCAGCAATTTCAGTAATTGGTATCGAATAAAATCTGGGTTCGTTTCTTCGAGTGGATTTTAATTGTGATGAAGAAAAAATATTTTTACTTTATCAGTTTTTTTATTCCGTAATTTATATTCATTTAGCAACAAAAAAAAAAAAAAATCTAAAACAAATTCTTGAAAATTTTAAATTTTTAATAAAATACTATTTGCAGGAATGTTGTCTTTAAATGCTGCACTAGATTCTCTTTTATTGAAACATCAAAGACAATTAAGCCTTCCTTCTTGCTGCGGTTTTTAATCGTTTTTGAAATAAATCCTTAAATAATGAGAGTAGATGGAAATTCATTTTGCTGTTTTCCTTTCAGTGGTTGTGCAAATGAATTGTTGCTAAAAACTAAAAAAAAAAAACATCAGTAAACACTTTCTATGAAAATTTTGCCATAAATTTGAAGAAGATAAAAGCTGTTCATATACATACATTTATACGTCTACACTTTAGGGTAGTTATGGGTTATAAATATCACGATTTGAATAATGGTTTGAGGTTGTTGATTTCAACATGCCAACCAGAATATTTTTCATCTTTTTTTTTTCTTCTAAAACCATTAATTGGGAGATTTTTGTATAGATTATCTTAAAATGTTATGCAAAAAGTTGAGGACTGGTCTGCTTTCTCATTATACGGAATATTTATATTTATGGAATAAGGACTAGAGCGCTTCATTAGTGGAAATGAAAAACAAACAAGTCCTGGCTTTTCAAATAACTAGAGTAATAGATAATAGTATCCGGAAATTTTTATTTGAAGAATTTGGGGAATTTGCGGTTACTTTTCATAATGGATAAATATAATTCGAGGAGAGGTAAGTATTAGTTTTTAATGTTGCTAAGAAAAAGTGAGGAAATTTCAATGAATTCCACCTACATAAAAATATTTGATTGAAATCCGACGAAGAAATACAAAATGTTATAAACGGTATCAACTGCAGCACAAATATCTACGCCTCTTATAAGCAAAGACAGCAATAAAAAGACCAAAAAATTCAACAACCATTGAAGAACTTATAAAGGTAAAGAGAAATTAGTTATTTATTGTTCGGTTTGGGATCATGTATACATTTTCTAATGAAAGAAAATATGATAATTTTTGTAATGTAAGAGAAATATTGGAGAAAAATTGAAGACAGCGCTAAATGGAGTAGCTACTTTCCAGCAAAGTAACTTGTTCATCTTCAACATCCTTCTGCCTATTGGTTTAACTCGTGCTTAATCAACTACTTAACTCAACATTTGAAAGGGAAGAACATGAGGAATGTTTTTTCTTTTATAAATGAGAGTTAGTACGAACCAGCTGAGATGTTTCCAGATCAATTACAAGTCTTGTAATGTGAACAGCTCTTTGTTTTTGCCATTGTCCTCTAGAAAAGAGGAATCTCAGATGACAATGACAATTATACTGCTCTCCAACTTTGAAAAGTCATAATGCTCTATTGGAAGACAAACAGTCAGCTCTCCAGAAGGTATGGAAGGCCTAGATCAAACAAATTCAACGGATTATAGTCTTTGGAAAGCCACCAAAAAACTTAAAAACCCAACTAGCTATGAATCTTCCATTCGATATAGCAATGGTAGTTGGGCTAGGTCTCATAAAGACAAAGCCGAATTATTTGCCGATCACCTCGAAAGAGTGTTCATGCCTAATAATTCTAGTTCAAATATCACGTTACCTTATGATTTCCGCTTTTCGTTCTTAACTAAAACAATAAAAAAAACAAAAACCAAAAAATCCCCTGGCATAGACAAAATCTCAGGAAAAATGATTTGTGAGCTATCAACATCTGTCCGTAAACTAGTTTTGTTCTTCTTTAATTCTATTTTGCGAACTGGCATCTACCCTAAATCATGAAAAACTTCAGATGTAATAATGATGCCTAAATCAGGCAAGGACGCTATTCAAGTTACATCGTACCGCCCGATAACTTTACTCTCAATTTTAAGCTGTTCGAGAATGTACTCCGAAATGCGTTAGCCCCATATCCAAACGACCATCAGATTATCCCCGTTCATCAGTTTGGGTTTGGAAAAGGTCATGGAACCATTGAACAAGTTCATGGCTTTCGAGGACAAACTCTATTGCTCTTCGCAATTCATAGACATTTTTCAAGTCTTTGACGAAGTCTGGCATGATGGCCTATTATATGAAATTGGCTCGTTATTACCAAAAAATATCCACAAATTACTGCGAAACTACTTATTGGATAGAACATTTGTAGTTGGGTGTTAAGATCGCATTTTAGGCTCAAGGAGAATTACAGCTACAGTTCCCGAAGTCAACATACTAGGTCATCCATTGTATATACTACATACTTCAGATATACCCACAAATCCCTTAATTTACACGTCAACTTTTGCAGATGATACAGCGTTCATAAGTATGCACAAAAATTCAATAATTGCTTCTAGCTGCCTGCAGGAAAATAAAAGTGAATCTAACAAAGTGTGCACTTTCGCCTTGAGAAAGGGAAACTGTCGCAAACTGAATAAACGCGATATTCCACAACAGAACTATATAAATTATCTCGGTACACGCCTCGATCGTCGTCTCACCTGGACTAAACACATTGAATTTAAATCCACGCAACTCAAAGTTACAGCTGCTCCTTTATCCTCATTCTACTCTCAACCGATTTGGTCTAGTAACTCCAATATCGATATCTTAGAAAGATATCAGTCTAAAACTTTAAGGCTAGTAACAACAGCTCCCTGGTTTATCTCGAAGAAGGCAATACGAATAGACCTTAAAATGGCAACAGTAAAATATCAAATTCGAAGATATAGCGAAAACTTTTTAAACAGATTGAGACATCATCCAAACCCTTTGGCAATCGCTCTCCTAAACAATAACAGCGAAACAAGAAGACTCAAGCGCTTTCGTATTAAATTTGCCTTTTAATTTAATTTTTCTATTCTTTATTTGTTTTAAAGTTAAGTGACTCAATGGAGCTAATTAATTGTTACTTGATTAATTATTGCGGTTCAAAATTCAAGAATTATTTTTGCCCAAATCTGGTCTTTTGCGGCATTTATTCTCTCTCAAATGTCTCATAACGCCCAGATAATATTATTAATTCACCATTGATCCTTCAAGATAAAATTCCGAGAGCACAACAAATACGAAAGTGAAGGAAAACAGTCAACATATCCTTTTTATACCCTCCACACCTCAGTGGCAGAGCGTATACATATAAAGGTTTGTCATTCCTTTGCAACACATCGAAAAAATAATTTCCGACCCATATTCTTGATCCTTATCATAGCTCGAGTCAATAGAGCGATGTCCGTCTGTCCGTCTGTCTGTTTAAATCACGATCATTCACAAAACAAACCATCTACCTGCGTAAAGCCACGACAGTATCACTTGCCATTATTCCTACCAGGTTGGTATTTAAAGTGGCGTAAATCGGTCATCACTGTGCTTAGATACAAGCAAAAATATGTAGACACCTCTAAAAAAACAAAAAACCCAGTGTGCTTTTTGTAATATTTTAGTGGTTGAACATAATAGTTGTACAACAACATTCACAGTTCAAAAAAAGCCACAAGAAATAATGCAATCATACCAACAAACACAACCACCATGAGCTATGTTAGTAGTATTGCCACATATTTTTTTTATCGTTATCACGTAACAATAAAACAAATGAATAATGAAAAATTAAAAATGAAATATGAAATATGAAAAATTAAAAATGCAAAATGGAAAATGAAAATTGAGAAATGAAAAATGAAAAACGAAAAATGAAAACTGCAAAAATAATAATGTAATGTAAAATTAAAAACTAAAAATTAAAAATTAAAAATAAAAATTAAAAATTAAAAATTAAAAATTAAAAATTAAAAATTAAAAATTAAAAATTAAAAACTAAAAATTAAAAATTAAAAACTAAAAATTAAAAATTAAAAATTAAAAATTAAACATTAAAAATTAAAAATTATAAATTAAAAATTAAAAATTAAAAATTAAAAATTAAAAATTAAAAATTAAAAATTAAAAATTAAAAATTAAAAATTAAAAATTAAAAATTAAAAATTAAAAATTAAAAATTAAAAATTAAAAATTAAAAATTAAAAATTAAAAATTAAAAATTAAAAATTAAAAATTAAAAATTAAAAATTAAAAATTAAAAATTAAAAATTAAAAATTAAAAATTAAAAATTAAAAATTAAAAATTAAAAATTAAAAATTAAAAATTAAAAATTAAAAATTAAA
Organism: Cordilura impudica; assembly: GCA_963682025.1. Taxonomy (NCBI): domain Eukaryota; kingdom Metazoa; phylum Arthropoda; class Insecta; order Diptera; family Scathophagidae; genus Cordilura; species Cordilura impudica. The sequence continues at coordinate 186,555,700 of OY821521.1, forward strand.
AATTAAAAATTAAAAATTAAAAATTAAAAATTAAAAATTAAAAATTAAAAATTAAAAATTAAAAATTAAAAATTAAAAATTAAAAAATAAAAATTAAAAATTAAAATTTAAAAATTAAAAATTAAAATTTAAAAATTAAAACCATTTGTGTCCCTAGTTTCTAACCTGTCTTAATGATTTTTTAATTCAGATAAAAATATTTTAAAAATTGCTAATTTTTAATATTAATAATTTTTAGCCAAGAATCATTTTTTTTTTTTTTTTAATTATCGTATAACTTCTAAGGTCTCAAAACATTCTAATAGAGATCAAACTTTGGGTATTACAACGCCGGCTGCATTAAATAATGCATTTCAGTAGCGTTCTATGAAGTACTTAGGAAACTTATACGATTTCTACTCTTGTAATGAAATAGTAATTAATTCTTTCAATCGAAGGCATGGTCATTATTAAAAGAAACACAATTAACTTTAAATTTAATTGGTATTCGGAAATAATGTTTCAGTATCGGCAACATTTTGAAAGTGGTAGCCGTACTGAAAAATGAGTGTAATATTGAGTTTAAGACACAGGTGGATGGTATCAAAAAATTCGGCACAGCCGAATTTAACACTCTTACTTGTTTTAACTAAAATTTGACGTATTTGTTTTAGTCTCGGCTTAATTTGCATGTCTATTTTTTCTTTTTTTTTTTTGTTTAAAAACACATATAATTAGTTGTGAACATTTAAACAATTTATCTTTTTACATTGATATTTCCTTCCCAACATCAATGTCAAGTTCAGAAAATCATTAACCATTACAAAGGCATGTACATATTTTTAATTAAACAATTATATATCTTAAACATTGTAAATCGTTGTTATATTGCAACTAACTTCAAACAAAAAAGAAAAACTTATTGAAGCAGAAAAACCAAGAAAAAAATGGAAAAATGAAAGAAAAAAAAATTATTACTCGTAAATAACCTACTTTAATTTAACAATCGTCGGTATGGCTTACTATTCGATTCAATGTTAAATGCACAAACAAACAATAGTTGGCAACTAACCGAACTCCATGCCATTTTATGCCATACCTGAAAAAAAAAAACTACTCGTATAATAAATCATGTGGCACTACATGATTTCTGCATGCACTGACACCAGCGTCGTTGGACAACTTGTCGATTCTGTATACAGTGAATGAAAATATTTAGATCATTTGAAGTCATATGGTATAAAAACAAATAAATAGCAGGCGTTCCATTTAAAAAAAATATGTTTGATTAATAGGGTGCCAGTTATATTCATATGCAGCAATAATCGGTGGCCTTAGATAAACATCTTTAATTTACTATCATAGTGCTGTCAGTAGCCAATAAAGAGATCTTTGGCCCAGGGATCTTTGTTTGTTGTTCTGGAATAGCCGGTTCGCAATTCGAAATCGATGTTTATTTAAATCTATTTTCTGAATCGCACAACCGTCCGGCCTTCTTTTTGTCTTTCTGTAGTCAATTTAAATTGAACCGTGTTTTAAATAATACATTTTGTTTTAATGAACCCAATTTGTTAGATTCAACGTAATTTTTTCTGACAAATTGGAATTAATACTATAATTAATATGCAAATTTTGATTTTGTTTTCAATGGTGCGTGCTAGAGAAGAAGAATCATATATTTCTACAAATCATAACTATTCTGTATTCTTAATCAGACCGGTTTCTGGCATTTCAGCTTTCATCAGTGATTGTATTGAACATTGTGATAAATTGTTATGTTATAATTGATTATATTGTTTCTATATGAAAGTTATCTACTTAGGGTGGCCGCGAGGTTTGAACCTGCGTCCATCTCACATGCACTCGTACTTGCACTTTGTGGTCACGCACTTTAACACACTCACCTAAAGTCAGGCCTACGAGCAGTGTGGTTAAGAATTATTTTTATAACAAATTGCATTCCCTTTTGATTGCTAAAATTATGGTGGAAAAATGTAATTCACATTTTCCTTCCAGAATTTGCTCCGCTTGACCACTCTAACTGGCAAAAGTCCCTGAAGGCATTACAACACTCTAATTTAGACAGATAATGGTGCCTTTAGGAATTGATCCAGTGGCAATTTTCAGACCTTTTCTGACATTTGGCTTCGTTTGTGTTAGCAGTTTTGTAAGAGAAGTCAGGATTAGAGCACGTAAAATTTTTTATGTGAAATTATATGGAAAATATACGATATTATAAATGTCAAAAAAAAAAAAAATTGTGTGTTGAAAACTCCAAAACCGTCATTTGTCGTCGTCTATTATTTCATTGTTCATTATATTGTTTGCTATTCTTTGCCATTATTAGTTTTAAGAAATAGATAGAAAGGAAGAAGATTTCAATAGTGACGATAAAGAGAAGACGATTAGTGCATTTCATAGTACAATATTGAAACGTAAAATAGTGTCTGTCTGTTGTCTGTTGCCGGTGCTCCGAAATTTTGTTTTGTGAAAAATTATAAATTTCAAGCAACAGTAACTACAACAGAACCAGCTTCTACGAGAAGATAACTCTTTTCCTTACCATTGTTACGAAGTAATAGTCCAAGAAATTTATACGGTGCGAGTCAACGGCATTCCAAATTGTAAACTATCGAAAGATACTAGCTCTTAGCCCTAACCTACTGATACCACCATTTGGCTAGCAGCTCAAGCATCCAATCAAGACTTTTGGCAATATTTGACAGGAGTCGAGTGAAAATTGTCGATCTTAGTGCTCATAAGACCCAATGATGTTCATTGACTCAAGACGGGCCAAGGAGTCGTCAATGTTCCCTATATCCATGGGTGGTGTAGATATTGAAGAATCAGACTCTCTTGATGTTCTGGACATGAAAATTCAGTGCAATTTCCGTATGAATAAGTATATTTTTCACCTGTCGAAAGATCTGATCTCCTTACTATTTATAATATATTCTACTTTGAAGCTGGTGGCCCGTGTGCAAAGGAGGGCGACACACGCTACCCTCAATGACAGTAGGGTAGCCAACTCTCGAATGTTGGTTGTGCTACACTGTATTATATTTATTGGAATGGGAACTGTTTCGCTCACGTAACTGAACTCATCCCTTGTGGCCGAGTTTTTTAAGCACCACTCGTTCACCTAGTAAATCTCATCCATTTGCAGTTTCTTGTTCAGGTGATTGCAAAAGGCATTACCGCGAAAATTCTTTCATTAGTATGCGGAATAAACCTTCCGCTGAGGTCTTTCCGGTCACTTACAATATAGATGAGTTCAAGTCAAATACGAAGTGCAACATTTTTTAAGTCATCGAGTGCACACTCCTTCTCGTGTGCAGTTTTTCAAAGTACTTATTGAAACTACCAAAGCCTCAAACTGCTGTTTCGATTTTAAGGCCTCATGTATATTTCGGTTAAAACTTTTTTTGAAGAACATGACATTTTTCTCACGGTTATATCTCGTCAACCAATTAGAATCTTGTTTTCCTGTATTCGCCACAGTTGTAGCTAAAGGGCCAAGAAAAAAAGTATAAAACACACTAACCCGAAAAAACTATATCTAGTGCCGCAATTTCATTTTTTGGGATCACTCCAGTGACTATTACCTTATGTGCCTCTAGTCCAATTGGATTAACATTCGCCTTACCAAAGGTTTTTATGTACATAGTTTACCAATACCCACCGGGGTGACCCTGCACTTCTATGCATATGCTTATGGGCGATGAAGCCTAGATTGTCACATAAAGCGAATAATGTTATTGTTGTTTCAGTTATGAGAGGCTACAGCTTGAGGAAGACGATGATTATATGGCCAGTGGAGAAGCTGAAGATTCTGCTGCGGAACAAGAGCATTGTAAAGTTGAGATAAACGATGAAAGTGAGTGTGATGATAACGATGAGTCGAATAATGAAATCCCGATATCGTCTTATGCAAATAATTCGTATCACGAGACGAAAGATACTTTTAATGCGTACAAGAAGGCGCCAAATATAAATCGCCGAGGATCGATCAATACTATTCAGGACTATATACGGGTCCTAATCCAGTCAGTAAAAATATGTTCAGGGTTGATATATCCAACTGCATGTTCAGTGATGCTACTAGAGATTTAATTCGAAGATTTTCAAACTAAAAAGGCGAGGCTGTGTACAACAAACGGAATTCTGAAAATACCGAGCAGCGACAACGTACTTGGATACCAATTACAAATGAGGAATTATCAACATTTTACTGCCAATTTTATTTCCTCATGAATTCATTTATTGGATCTTCACATAGTGAACTAACAATAATTATTGAAATCTTAGAACTTATACTTAACTTATTAAATCCGGCCAGTGCTGGTAATGGAGATCTTTTGAAGAAAAGTGCATATCCCCAGTATCGTGCAATCATGTCGCGTAACAGTTTTGCGAAAATTTTACGATTCCTTCGCTTTGACTGGCATGCTACAAGAGTGGCTCGACAACAGAAAGACAAGGCTGTGGCTATCAGAGACGTGTTTGAGATGGTAAATTCCAACTTGAGTTCGCATACGACCACACGAATCAATTACCGTGGTCGAGCAATTATTCGGATTTCGGGGTCGAACACGCAGTAAATGCCTTCCAAGCCTGCTTAATATGATATCAAACTCTGGTGGGTGTGTGATTCAAACATACACTGGAAAAGTGAACAATGTAAGGGATACTAAACAAGGTGAGCATGTTGAAAAGGATTTAGTTGACATGTACAAAAGCACTGGAAGAAATGTTATCATGGATAATTTTTTTTACAACATTGCCATTAGCAAAGGAGCTGGCCACTTGGAAATTATCCATTGTAGGCACAGCAAAAAAACAGGAGATATGCTCCGGAAGAATTCAAGCCGTCCCCAAACCGCGATATCAAATCAAGCTTATTCGGTTTCGCCGAAAATGTTACGTTGGTCTTCTATGTCCTAGCCAAGAAAAAAATCAGTTGTATTGTTGTCCACGATGCATAATGACAAAACTATTTCTGGTCCACAAAATAAACCAGAAATAATTCTATATTACAACAGGACTAAGGGTGGTTTGAACAAGATGTTGCCACAGTATTCCACAAAACGAGCAACATTGCGCTGGCCATTTGCACTGCTTTTTAATATTTTGGATATGGCAGTCCTTGCTTCATTCATCATATATAACGAAAATATTGGAGAAATGTCTGTAAAGCGATCGCAGGGAAAGCAGTTCCTTGAGAGACTTGGTGAAGACCTATGTCGTCCTCCAATATTGACAAGATCGTAGATACAAGAAATCATTAGAAGATTTTCAATCAGATCAGCCATGGAATCTATTTTAGGTAAAAAAGTGATAACAATTTTCAATTTTCAGGTGAATCAATTACCGCTACGGACCAGGCTGATGATTTTGAAGCCGATGAAACCCAGGAAAGGGATGCCAAAAGCCAAATGTTATATGTACATGAAAAATTTGTGTTAGGTGTAAAGAGTCCATTTGTGCGGAGCACAGTGTCAGACAAAAAAATTGATTAAAATGCTATCAACGTAATTGAATGAAATATTATAATCACCAAGGTGAATATATTACAACTGAGAAAACTTTAAAAAAATTCTTCTGTATGTTAAATCTTCTTGGATTTAATTAAAGGGTCACCCGGGTGGGTATTGCTACACCACGAAATAAAATTGAGAAAAATTAAAAAAATTTTTCAAAAAATTAAAAACGTTATAATGTTTTTGCAACTCAACAATTGTTCAGTGAGTCGAAATTTCCCCTAGATCGGAGCAAAATTAACCAAGTTATTAAAGAAATAAAACCAAAATGGTCACCCGGGTGGGTATTGGTAAAGCGGAGGTTAATAATAACTTTCTATTTCCGTAAATTACCTCATCCAGTATATGGAAGTTTTCGAACTTAAGATCATATTCCGAAACTCATGGTTTAGGGTATCGTAAGATCCAAACCGATTGCTAATATCTTACTAAAAAGTGTGCAAAAACATATTCGTTAGTGAATAATTTTCTTTTGTGATAAAGTGTTAGTCGAAATTCACCCAGAAATTTACCATTTGCGAATAATTGGCACACTTGTTTTGAAAAATTCGTGCGGTTTTCTAGAGAATGAATGATGCATACTAATGAAACTAAATTCAGAATATAAAAAATAATATATATTAAATATTATGCATACAATATTATACGCATTTCCAAATTGTTTGCATGAATTAGTTATGATTTTGAATTACCATTTTTTTTTTTGTATTTTTTAAGGCCAAATGTTTCAAATTGAATTCACAAGTTATTTAAGGAAATTGGAAAAATATGCAAAATTCGTAACGCGATACGTAAGTGTCAAGTATAATGTATGACCTACCAACTAACCATTGAAATTTTTCGTTCACCATTCGCGGCATTTATGTCCTTTCTTTGTTTCAATATTCCAGCCATTCACCATATTTTCCAATTCTTCACTAGCGATGTTAATCTAAATATGCATTTCGCGGGTGTGTATAATTTAACATTCAGATATACATACATATACATATATGTATAATAATTTTTTTTCCATTTTTATAACTCTTTTAAATATTATTTTCTGGTTACGAACTCATCTGGTGGCGTTAAAATTGCGTGCGTTAAATGTGCGCACCAAACATTGTTTAACAACACCATCGACATGAAACTGGCTGTGTCAGAGTTGTTGTGTTATTGCTGCTGCCTTCAGTTGTTGACCAAGAGTCATACGAGCCTACCTAACTACCTATATATAATATGATTGATTAAAATGGTGCAAAACCATGTCTCGGAATAGTTGGGTAAAGAAAAAAACACTACTCTGCTCTTATACACTGGCAACTATTTGTATTGATGTGATATTTGTTGTTGTTATTGTTTTTGTACTTCTCAAACCACAGGAAAAACATAAACATTACAAGTAGAACAAACATTAAAACATCATCATAGCAGCAGCATGAAAATAGTAACAAAAAAAAAAACAAGTAAATTTCACTACCTGCCAATAATGGGCCAGAAATTATAGAAATTTAAACCATTATCAATTTTTTAAACTGTGTCTAAATATTATTATTTCTAGAACTGTTTTTTCACTTTCAGAGCCATAGAAATGGTTCCAGTAATTAAATGTTAGGATAAACTTTTGAGGTGAAGCAAATTTGACAAAAAAAATTATAATTATATTGAGGCCACATATTTAAATTGGGGAGACGCAAATAGGTTCTTTTAATAGAGCTCTGTTAAATAGTTAACAGATTGGATTTTTTTATACCCTCCACTCCAGTGTACAGAGGGTATATATAAGTTTGTCATTCCGTTTGTAATAATTAGAAAAAAAATTTTGGACCCCATAAAATTTATATATTTGTGATCCTTATAACAACCGGAGTTGATATAGCGATGTCCGTCTGTCCGTCTGTCCGTCTGTGGAAATCACGATGACGGCATCAATCGGGCAGCTAGGGTACTCGTTGGCATAAAAAATGATTGACTAACATCCTGAAAAGTTTGCTATTTAAAATAGTCCAAATCGGTCGATTAGGGCCCGAGATTTGAATGAAGAACTAAAAAAAGTCTTGAAAAAAAATAATTTTCTATGTTGTTCCTGTCACGATCACGCCCTCAATAGTGCAGCTACAGTGATCATTTTTAGTGAGAATGATTCACCAATTTCATTGGAAGATTTCTACTTCAAAAATCATTAAAATCGGTGGAACAGGTCCAGGGAAATCTCTGAAAAAGTAAAAAAAAAATAAAACACATGATATTTCTATATTGTTCTCGTTGTTATTCTAAATGTTGCATTGTTTTCATAGCTGGACTTGTTGTTTTTGTGGTCGTTATGGTAATAATATAACAAAAACAAACCCTTTGTACATTTTTTTTTATCAACTCTGGTAGAACAATTTAAAAGTTTCCATTGTTTTGGCATCACTAAAAAAATATGTTAGATCATTTCCGTCATTGCCACGAGCCTGCAAAATTTCAGATCGATTGGGTCACGGGAAAGTGGCTAAAATCGATCCAAAATTTTTTCGACAAGCAGACACGAGTTAATATAAACGGAGTAAAAATTCACCAACATCTAAAGCAAATAATGCTAAAATACCTAGTTGTTAATAAAAAAAACAATTGGGCAATTCACAATGGGTAATGTATCGTTGTATCTGTTGTATCTTGTATCACTTTACAATAGTGTAAAATTGTTGTTGGTAATTTTCACTGAAAAATCTGATACACGATCCAACTTCATTTGCTATGTTTAGTAAATGTTGTATATTGTATCATAACATATCAGTTCCAAGTGAATGCCAGTTTTTATGAAAAAGAAAAAACAAATTCATAGAATTTTATCAGCATAAATAATTATAAAATAAAATATGGCAAATAACGCAAATACATCGATAAGTTTATTTATATAAAATTAATTTTTTTAGTATGTATTTTCTCTTTCAGTACCAACCAAAACATTTAACATTTTTTTTTTTTTCATTATAAATTAAAATGCAAGAGGTACGTAACTAAAACTCCAGGGTATATCTCACGACCAAAAAGCAAACACTGACAAGTGTTTTCTCTTATACAAAATAGCAGAAGCGACGAAGCGATCTTTCCTCGTTGGATCGAAAATTACTAAAGAAAGCGTTTTACAATATGAAAATACAACTGAGTGTTCACAACAAATGATTGTATTGTGTATTTCAATACAACATACAATATACAACACCTGTTGTGAATTGCCCAAATGTAAATTTAGCAAAAAAATTTATGTATTAATTTATTTAAAGAGAAAAACACAAAAATAACGTTTGATGTTGTATTTTTTGTGTGTAATATTTAAATATACATACATACACATATTAAATAATACAAAAAATATACATATATTATATATATGTATGTATGTATGTATATTCATAGTAACTGCATGTTAGAAATAAATCGGTTATTTTATTTACATAAAATTCTGCAGTATTTTGTTGTGGGGAAAATACATTTCTTTTGCATTAACAGAGTGTCACTTCATTTTGCTCAGCGCGGCTATGCCACAGTAGATGGCGCCATAATTTTTGTTTGTTCTAATTAGCTTTGCAATAGTTATTTCTATTTTAACATGAATGTTAATATTTTCAACTAGATATCATACAGAACAATGTTAAGAGTATACACGGGCTGGTCTTTTATTTCATACGTTTTTTCATTATTCTTTTACAAATATGAACATAAGTTTGGCATATTAACTTTTTGTTGTCTTTGCAAAATAGAGTTACCGAGTTCGTCAATGAGTTTTTTGCTTACAAAATAGTTCTACATAGTTATATAGAGTTATTATTCTCTTTACCTATAAAATATCTGATTGCGATTACATCTAATTTTTAAAAATTGTTTATAATTCACATAAATACAGAATTTCACTTTTTAAATTTTCCATTCAAATTTAAGAAAATATCAATTATAATAAAAACTGAAAATAAAATTTCCAATTATAAATTAGAAAATATTAATTGAATTTCAGAAAATCATATCAAAACGTCGGAAATAATAATTTTAAATTTAGAAATATCTTTACATTTAAAAATGTTTACATTTGAAAAAAATATTGCCATTCAGGAGATATTAATAACTTTTCAGTACCGCGATTCAGTAACTTCTTTTAACGATAGTCGAATGGTAAAAAAAAAAGAAAATTGCAAAATTATCAGTAAAATTTTTAAACGATATTCGCTATTGTTAAAGTCAGCTGTTGTTGTTATCAAAGAGAACCATTTTTGTGTTGTTTATTCAATCGATAAAAACTTAAATTTTTAGGTTGAAATGTCGTCATACATAAATAAAAATCATGAAATAGTGAAAATATTTTGCTTTAATTAAAAAACTTTTTTATATAAATAAAAAAATTAAATTCATTATTTCATTTTCAAATAAATAAACAGAAATATTAGTAAAAAAAAAATAAAGATATTAAACATAAACATAAAATCATCCTGTCAAACACGAAGTAATTTGTTTTTTTCTATTCTTTGTGTTTTTCGCTTATTTTGACAGAGATGCCACTTCTTTACAATTTAAATAAATAGAAAAACAGATTTGTCGATATTAATTTAAATTCAATGAATTTAAGAAAACCTCAAATGATATTTAAGAATTGTTAACATAAAAATTGTTACATAAGTAAACGTAATTTTATGAGAATGTTATTTTTTATATATAAATTTTCACAATTTTTTTTGGATGAAAATTTTAAGTTTTTCAGAAAATAAAGATAACATTAAATTATTTTATTTAAAATGTTTGGGACTTTTCGTTTTTTGCGTTTTTCATCCCTAATTTGATTATTTATTATTATAAATTTATTCTCTATGTTTTCAAAATATGGCAATATTTTAAAAAAAGTTGAGAGAGCTTTTTTTTTTGGTTATTATTTTGTTACTCCATCCGACCTATATGGCCACAATGAAGAAATATTTGGCCAGTTAAAAGAAGCTATACAGCCATCTCCAATTAGCACGATTTAATGCATATAGCCACTCTACACAACCATTACCTTTGCAATGGAGGTTAGGGCGAGCTATTTAATTAGCAAAAACTAAATTAAACGAGAAGTTATGTCATATAACCGGAAACGCATGCATATAGGTATATAACCTAAATGCATGCCGATCAGCAACTACGATGACCAAAAAGCAAACACCGAAATAAATCCGAAATAATAGAAAAGACGAAAACCAACCCAAAGAATTTTCTGAAATAATTTGGTATTAAGTTTAACAAATTGTTTACTTTTTCCAATATTTTGTTTACATTTATTATCAATACTCAAACCGAGGTGGAGGGTATCAAAGATTCGGCACAGCCGAATTTAACACTCTTACTTGTTAATATATAGATTTATTATATAATGACGATAGATCGCGGCATGCAAGACTTTTGCCATATGCTTTTTGGATCATTGCACCTTAGAATTCTTTTATCACATTGTTTTTTTACAGATACACAATATTTTGTGCCAGCAATTTTTAATAAGAAATTCTGAAATTGACTGGAAAAATTGAAAAATTTTCCATACTATAAGTTACCTCAGTATTATGTTTTGGTTTAAGGAGCTATTCACCGTAGTTGTTCATCAAACTAATATTATGTTCAATTTAAATTTTTTCTAAAATAAATGTACTTTTTTAATTTTCTTTTAAACATAACCTGTTTTATCCAAAATGTTTTGTCACTTGCAATTTGTATTTCTTTTGTTATTGTTGCAAATCAATTTTCTCTGTCAAAAGAGTAGGAAGACAATTTTTGTCCAATATGTTAGGACCGACAGTGTATAACTGCATTTGTTAGTAGATAATTTTATAAGTACCTTAAGGTATGCTAATAAATTTTAGCCAATTCATAATTCAACATAAATTTAATAAACATACAAACAGCATTGTATAGTTTTTTATTTGAAGCTTTTATGTATGTGTTAGTAGCATCTTTGAATGAATTTTACTCCAAAAAAAAAAAAAGTTCCAGATGGTACAAATCTCAAAATATGATGGACAGCTAAAAATAAATACCTTTCAAATGGGGTATTTTTTGTCGAAATCAGTTGGTAATTGAAAGTTTAAAATCGGTCACAAGAAATCGCCTTGCCTATTAATACTATAGATATATTTGGAAGTTGTTTCAAATTACGTCCAACGAACTCCTGCTTTTGGAAACAATGAAAATGGAGTTGGAATTAACTTTTTTCGCAAGCATTATTTAATTTTTTTTTTAATCAAATTATCTTTGTAAAATGTGCCAATTGTTACATTTAATGACAACCCTGTTCAATTGTTATTAATTTGATCAAAATGAGGGACGAAACAAAAGTAAGTACGTGCTAAAACTATTAAATATTTTCAACAAATCTCACTAAAAGTTGGTCAAAGAATCAAATGTCTGACGTCAAACTGTTTCCAGTGTTATTAGAAACCATCTTTATTTGGTGAGAAAAGTTGAAGCCAATGCACAATTGAAACCAAAAAGTTCCAGACGGGAACGCCTAATAATTTAGAGGCGAAAAACAGGGCACGAACATTTAAACCATGCTTCATAAAAAATACTCCAGCTGCATAATGGACGACTAATTGTATGTACAGGAAGACTTCTTGCAGCTTCTAGGTCAAAATTTTTATGTTGCTAATGATCGAGGAAGCGTTGAAGATAAATTTTAGTTAAGCAGTGTTTGGAAAGCAGACTTCTTCCTTTCGTAAGCCAACACAATGTGTCCATATACAAGAGTGATATAACAACTAAAACGGAAGCAAATTCTCCAAACTGTCCGGAGCTTAGGCCTCTTGTTTAAAGGGGGTTAAAGAGCACAAAAGAGGTACCCAGAAAAAATGACAGAAACCACTATAAAATCCTTAACGAAAAGGATACCGGAAAAGGCCCATAAGTTCATAAATGGTGATAAGAACTATTTAAAGCTTTAATATAATTTCAATTATGTATAAGAAAATGGAAACTCTAGGTTTATTGCTGTCCTTATTATCTATAATATTAATAGGTAAGGCGATTTCTTGTGACCGATGATTTGTTCCACAATTTTCTCCCGATTTTGAGCAAACATATCTTATTTGAAAGGTATGTCTTTTTAGCTGTCCACTAGGCTTACAGATTTTTAAATTTTTAAATTTTGTTGGAGTAGTGCTCATTTAAAGTTGCTACTAACATATACATAAAATTATACTATGCTATGAGTGTGTTTAATAAATTCGTTAATGTGTTTGCAAAAAAAGTAATGACTTAGTTTTCTTCATTCACAATAATAATTGTGTTGGTTTGAAAAATTATTTTGGACATATACCAAAAAGAGTTGAATTGTGAATTGGCTAAAATTTATTAGCATACCTTCAGGGTAAATAATTTATTAAATGAAAAAATGAAATTTCCTAGAATTTGTACTCCAATTTCGAGGGTTGGGATCTGCTAGTTACATTTAATGTAAGTATGTTCAGATTTTACCGATCTAAATCATTATATAGTTTGAGAACTGCAGCTTTAAAATCTCAGTTAGAAAACTGAAGCCAAGCAAATTAACATAGTTTTATCCATATATTTTTCTAATTTTCCTAGCAGGTCACATTCAGAAGGGTCATAACTGGTTGCGTAGCCTTATTAAGTCAGGTGACACTTACTATACAGGTCGTTCTTTGGTCACGTTAATTCCTCGTAGTTGCCATGTCTGTCTGCCTAAATTTACAGAGATTAAATTGCCTCTTTGTGATTAATAATATCGATAAGATAATTTATTGTGCCAAAAATTTAGTTTTTGACATATTTTCAAGAACTCTAATCCATTGTTATGAATATTGAATGAAAATATGGCCAATATGAAGGGTCGAACGCACGTTCGCTCTAGCAGAACATATACCATGACATCCAAAGTATGGTGGTAATAATGAATGGTGGTAGAATTTACAAGTACTTCATTGTAAGTTAGTTTAAAAGACAACTAAATGAGCCAAATAAGGCAATTTGTAAACGACTTACCGACTTACACAACTACTTTTATATAGTAAGTAACTAGCAAACCAAAAACTTATTCATATTACTTATGCAGTGTAGTGAGTTGTGTTCATTTGTGTATAAGGGATTGTATGTACCCGTACATACAGCCATAAGGACATGATCTAGTAATTAGTGGTTTTACTATTGTTCCGTTTTTTTTTTTGCCTTAATTTTTTGTTAAACAAAATATCCCTGTTGTTGCGGTATGGTCATACAAGTTGTACAAATAATTCTTTTTCAACCATATAATTTCCTTTATGAGGCAGCAAAACAAAATAATGAATCAGAGGACATAAGGCTGGTATTAAAAATTTGAAATATTCTTTATTTTTAAAAATTCAGTGAATTGCATGTAATTTATTTCGAACTGTGACAGACGTGTCCACTCGAGAAAAATTTTATATTTATAAGGGGTTTTTGTATATATATTTTATATAAATGGCCCGTATAAACTTCTCCAAAAAAATATTTTATAGACATTCGTTTAAGGCTTTCTATCTATACAAATCTATACTTATATAATAAAGAGGTAATATGTGTTTGTTTGCTTGTTTGTAGGAGGTAATCTCCGTAACTGCTCATCTGATCATCGGGAGACTTTCACAGCATGATATGGGAAGTGCTATAGGCTATAATTTTTTTTTAATATTCTTAGTGGGCGTGACACCTTCCAAACAAAGTAAATTTTTAATATCATATATATAATATAATATCTTTGCAGATATGTGTTACTTCACCCATTATTAACGTTTTTAGCTGTGCCGGAAATGGGTGGAATGGGATAAGTGGGCATGACACCTCCATACAAAGTAATTACTCAATATCATATATCTCGAGTACGAAGACAGATACAGCTTTGCAAATTTGTCGTAGGTTACCTATTACCAACGTGAGTAGTCAGAAAAAATGGGTGGTGTCGGACAAAGGGGCGTGCCACCCCAAAAACAAAGTAAATAATAAATGTCATATATCTGGAACACTGTAATAGTGAGAGCCTTGGGACTTTACGTGAGCCCTTTCATTACGGTGCGGGGGTTGGAGGTGGGTAGCGAAGCACACCGGGTTACATCTAGTAATAAAAGAAAGAGGTCATGTGTGTTTGTTTGTAGGAGGTAATCTACGTAACGCCTCTTCTCATTTTAAAAATGTTGGTCCCAGTATTTTGGATGGTTTTTAAGGATATTTTTTGATATTTTTAGTGGGTGTGGCACCTCCCATATATAGTAATAAATTAATATTATATATCTTGAGCACTATGACAGAGATAGCTTTGCAAATTTGTCTGAGGTTTTAATTGCACAATACAAACTTCGAAGGAAAAATTGATTATGAACATACATATCAAAAAGTCTCGGAAAACGCAGCACGAGGTTAGGTTAATCGTTCTAACCTATAAACCAGAGCTCCTCATTACTCGACCTTCAAGCCGAAAGAACTATTTTTTGATGTGTAAACATCTATACGCGCAGGGGGGTAAATTTCAAAAACAGCATAACATGTAAGCGTAACATGTGAGCGTAACATGTGAGTTGTAAGACAAAATGTGATTGTATTGGTGAAAAAATATGATATTATGATGACCTGTTTGAAAATTAAAAATGGAAAATAAAAAATGGAAAAAAAAAAATGAAAAATAAAAAATGAAAGATGAAAAATGAAAAAAAAAATGAAAAATTAGAAACGAAAAATGAAAAATTAACAAGAAAATTATAGTCGGTCTAGACCGGCTATACGATACCCTATACCATGCGTTTAGAGACCCTATCTCTCAGGCCCAACTAACTGGATATAGAAAATAAGCATAAACCAAATTTGAGTGGGATTTTTATTAATTTTTTCGGCTGCAGATATGAAAAAGTTCATATCGGATGCTATATCTATATGGGGACTAGGCCCACAAATGGACCGATCCTGACCATGTTTGGTAAAGTCTCTTGTATTTTGCAAAAATATATACAAACAAAATTTGAGAAGAATCAGTGCAATATTTTTGTTTTTTGATAGATTTAAGTGAAGATCGGGAAGCAGCTCTATATGGGGCCCATGACTAAGAGTTGTCCAATAGGGATCATTTTTGGACTACTGATTAATGGATGTAATATATACATACAAACCCAATTTGACTAAGATTTGTATGATAATTTGGATCTTATAGCAATATATGTTGATTTCATAGGGGTCATTTGTATGGGGGCTAGGTTTAAACTGTACCGATTCTCACCAATTTCAACAGCGTTCATCCCATGGCTGATAAAAGATAAAATACCTAATTTCATCACAATATATTCATATTTGCGACCTGCAGTTTGATTACAAGCTTTACATGGACACACAGACGGACGGACGGACGGACATCGTTAAATCGAATCAGATAGTGATTCTGATTCGATCGGTATAATTAAAGATGGGTGTAGGTCAAATATTTTTGAAATGAATGAGACATGAAAAAAAAAAAATTAAAAAAAAAAAAAAAAAAAATTAAAAATGAAAAATTAAAAACAAGAGTGATAAATTCGGCTGTGCCGAATCTTTGATACCCTCCACCTCGGTTTGAGTATTGATAATAAATGTAAACAAAATATTGGAAAAACATGCATCCGTTTCCGGTTATATGACATAACTTTTCGTTTAATTTAGATTTTGCTAATTAAATAGCTCGCCCGAACCTCCATTGCAATAGAAATGGTTGTGTAGGGTGGCTATATGCATTAAATCGTGCTAATTGGAGTTGGCTGTATAGTTTCTTTCAACTTTTTTATTAAAATATTGCCGTATTTGGAAAACATAGAGAATAAATTTATAATAATAAATAATCAAATTGGGGATGCCAAACGCAAAAAACCAAATGTCCCAAACATTTTAAACAAACTAATTTGTTATCTTTATTTTCTGAAAAACTTCAAATATTCATCCAAAAAAAAATTGTGAAAAATAATATATGTATAAATGACATTCTCATCAAATTGCGTTTATTTATGTAACAATTTTAATGTTCGCAATTCTTAAATATCATTTGAGGTTTTCTATAATTCATTGAATTTAAATTAGTGTTTTCTGTAGTGTGAATTCAACGATCCTGACGATTAAGTGATTCACTAAGTACATACATGTTAACGACAGTCGACAAATCTATTTTTCTATTTATTTAAATTGTAAACGAGTGGCATCTCTGTTAAAATAAGCGAAAAACACAAAGAAGAATAGAAAAAAAAACAAATTACTTCGTGTCTGACAGGATGATTTTATGTTTATGTTTAATATCTTTATTTTTTTACTAATATTTCTGTTTATTTATTTGAAAATGAAATAATGAATTGAATATGCTATTTAATTTTTTTATTTATATAAAAAAAGTTTTTTAATAAAAGCAAAATATTTTCACTATTTTATGATTTTTATTTATGTATGACGACGTTTCAACCTAAAAATTTAAGTTTTTATCGATTGAATAAACAACACAAAAAATGGTCGTCGTTTAGATAAAAACAACAGCTGACTTTAAAAATAGCGAATATCGTTTCAAAATTTTACTGATAATTTTGTTTTTCTTTTTTTAACGATTCGACTATCGTTAAAAGAAGTTACTGAAAAGCTATAAATTTCTCCTGAATGCCAACATTTTTTTTAATGTAAACATATTTTAAATGTAAACGTATTTGGTGTTTTTTTTTGGAATTTTAATTTGTGTTTAACGAATAAAATTTATATGTATACTAAAGATGCAATTGATGTCTTCTAAATTTAAAATTATTATTTCCGACGTTTTGATATGATTTTCTGAAATTCAGTTAATATTTTCTAATTTATAATTGGAAATTTTTATTCCAGTTTTTAGAATTGATATTTTCTTAAATTAAAATGGAAAATTTAAAAAGTGCAATTTTGTATTTATGTGAATAATAATGCTTTAGTAATTATAAACAATTTTTAAAAATTAGATGTAATCGCAATCAGATATTTTGTAGGTAAAGCAGAATAATAATTCTATATAACTATGTAGAACTGTTTTGAAAGCAAAAAACTCATTGATGAACTCGGTAACTCTATTTTGTAAAGACAACAAAAAGTTAATATGACAAACTTATGTTCATATTTGTAAAAGAATAATTAAAAAACGTATGAAATAATAAAAGACCAGCCCGTGTATACTCTTAACATTGTTCTGTATGATATCCAGTTGAAAATATTAACTTTCATGTTAAAATATAAATAACTATTGCAAAGCTAATTAGAACAAAAATTATGGCGCCATCTACTGCGGCATAGTCACGCTGAGCAAAATGAAGTGACACTCTGTTAATGCAAAAGAAATGTATTTTCCCCACAACAAAATATTGCAGAATTTTATGTAAATAAAATAATATACCGATTTATTTCTAACATGCAGTTACTATGAATATACATATATATAATATTTGTATATTATTTGTATTATTTGTATTATTTAATATGTGTATGTATGTATATGTAAATATTACACACAAAAAATACAACATCAAACGTTATTTTTGTGTTTTTCTCTTTAAATAAATTAATACATAAAATTTTTTTTTTGCTAAATTTACATTGTTTTCTTTTTATTAACAACAAGGTATTTTATTTTACTCCCTTTATATTAACTCGTAGTGTCTGCTTGTCGAAAAAATTTTGGATCGATTTTAACCCCTTTCCCGTGACCCAATCGATCTGAAACTTTGCAGGCAGGCTCGTGGCAATGACAGAAATGATCCAGTAAATTTTTTTAGTGATGCCAAAACAATGGAAACTTTTAAATTTTTCTACCAGAGTTGATAAAAAAAATGTACAAAGGGTTAGTTTTTATTATATTATTACCACAACAACCACAAAAACAACAAGTCCAGCTATGACAACAATATAATATTTAGAATAACAACAAGAAGACTAAAGAAACATCATATTTTTAATTTTTTTTTTACTTTTTCTGAGATTTCCCTGGACCTGTTCCACCGATTTTAATGATTTTTGAAACAGAAATCTTCCCATGAATTTGGAGAATCATTCTCGCTAAAAATGATCACCTTTGCTATCCTATTGAGGGCGTGATCGTGACAAGAACAACATAGAAAATTATATTTTTTCAAGACTTTTTTTAGTTCTTCATTCAAATCTCGGGCCCTAATCGACCGATTTGGCCGATTTTAAATAGCAAACTTTTCAGGTTGTTAATGAATCATTTTTTATGTCAGCGAGCACCCAAATATATATATTTTATGGGGTCCAAATTTTTTTTTTCTAATTATTAAAAACGGAATGACAAACTTATATATACCCTCTGCACACTGGAGTGGAGGGTATAAAAATGAATAATGAAATATGAAATATGAAAAATAAAAAATAAAAAATTAAGAAAAATGAAAAATAAAAAATGAAAAATGAAAAATAAAAAATGAAAAATGAAAAACGAAAAATGAAAAATGAAAAAAAAATGATAAATAAAAAATTAAGAATAAAAATAAAAAATTAAAAATTAAAAATTAAAAATTAAAAATTAAAAATTAAAAATTAAAAATTAAAAATTAATAATTAAAAATTAAAAATTAAACATTAAAAATTAAAAATTAAAACTTAAAACTTAAAAATTAAAAATTAAAAATTATGAATTAAAAATTAAAAATTAAAAATTAAAAATTAAAAATTAAAAATTAAAAATTAAAAATTAAAAATTAAAAATTAAAAATTAAAAATTAAAAATTAAAAATTAAAAATTAAAAATTAAAAATTAAAAAATAAAAATTAAAAATTAAAATTTAAAAATTAAAGATTAAAAATTAAAAATTAAAAATTAAAAACTAAAAATTAAAAATTAGAAATAAAAAATTAAAAATTAAAAACTAAAAATTAAAAATTAAAAATTAAAAATTAAAAATTAAAAATTAAAAATTAAAAAAAAAAATTTAAATTAAAAATTAAAAATTAAAAATTAAAAATTAAAAATTAAAAATTAAAAATTAAAAATTAAAAATTAAAAATTAAAAATTAAAAATTAAAAATTAAAAATTAAAAATTAAAAATTAAAAATTGAAAATTAAAAATTAAAAATTAAAAATTAAAAATTAAAAATTAAAAATTAAAAATTAAAAATTAAAAATTAAAAATTAAAAATTAAAAATTAAAAATTAAAAATTAAAAATTAAAAATTAAAAATTAAAAATTAAAAATTAAAAATTAAAAATTAAAAATTAAAAATTAAAAATTAAAAATTAAAAATTAAAAATTAAAAATTAAAAACTAAAAATTAAAAATTAAAAATTAAAAATTAAAAATTAAAAATTAAAAATTAAAAATTAAAAATTAAAAATTATAAATTAAAAATTAAAAATTAAAAATTAAAAATTAAAAATTAAAAATTAAAAATTAAAAATTAAAAATTAAAAATTAAAAATTAAAAATTAAAAATAAAAATTAAAAAATAAAAAATGAAAAATAAAAAATGAAAAATTAAAAATAAAAAATGAAATATTAAAAAAAAAAAAATAAAAATTAAAAATTAAAAATAAAAAACGAAAAATTAAAAATTAACCGGTTAAAATAATAAATAATAATAAATATTTTTATATTAACAGAGCCTCTGCAGCTGATTGCTATAAGTGATATGCTTTCTGTTTGATTTTAAGAAAGTGGTATAAAAAATCTTTAATTACTAGATGTTTACACATCTTCCCTGCGATCGGACTCACATGATTTTTTTTCATGTTTGAAAGCATGTAAAGGGATAAATAAAACAAATGTTTTCTTTTTGGAATCGTACAAGTACCAGGAATATCGTCCTTAAATCTCACTATAGAAGAGTGCAAGATTTTTTCTGACTGCTTTTGACTGGCAGGAGTTATGCTCTATTAAGTAGGAGATTTTCGGAAAATTTTGAGCTTTTAAAAAAAAATTTTTTTTAAGTTTCGGAACAACTCAGTGATTTTACATTTTTAACATTAATAGTATGGAAGCTACAAAATTATACAAAATTTATTTCACTTCAAAATCTTTTAAATCAATAAAGTTACAGTCACTCATTTTTATACCCTGTACCACTATGTGGTTTGGGTATAATGACTTTGTGCTGCTGTTTGTAACATCCAAAAATATTTGACCTACACCCATCTTTAATTATACCGATCGAATCAGAATCACTATCTGATTCGATTTAACGATGTCCGTCCGTCCGTCCGTCCGTCTGTGTGTCCATGTAAAGCTTGTAATCAAACTGCAGGTCGCAAATATGTAGATATTTTGATGAAATTTGGTACATAAGCTTTTATCAGCCATGGGATGAACGCTATTGAAATTGGTGGGAATCGGTCCATGTTCAGACCTAGCCCCCATACAAATGACCCCTATGAAATCAACATATATTGCCATAAGATCCAAATTATCATACAAATCTTAGTCAAATTGGGTTTGTGTGTATATATTACATCCATTAATCAGTAGTCCAAAAATGATCCCTATTGGACAACTCTTAGTCATAGGCCTCATATAGAGCTGCTTCCCGATCTTCACATAAATCTAACAAAAAAACAAAAATATTGCACTGATTCTTCTCAAATTTTGTTTGTTTATATATTTGCAAAATACAAGAGACTTTACCAAACATGGTCAGTATCGGTCCATTTTTGGACCTAGTCCCCATATAGATATAGCATCCGATATGAACTTTTTCATATCTGCAGCCGAAAAAATTAATAAAAATCCCACTCAAATTTGGTTTTTGCATATTTTCTATATCCAGTTAATTGGGCCTGAGAGATAGGGTCTCTAAGCGCATGGTATAGGGTATCGTATAGTCGGTCTAGACCGACTATAATTTTCTTACTTGTTAATTTTAGCAAAATACTGAGAAAGCCCATTTTCGAAGAGCCTGTTCGCTGTGATATATTTGAGATAGAGCCGCAATTTTTTGGCTCCCGAGCTTTACTAGTATTTACTTTCAAATGAATAACATAACTTTAAAATCGGTAACAAAAAAAAAAAAAAAATGATTTTTGGCCGCCTACTCAAAATATGGTCTATAGTCTGGCGTGGGTAAACTACTACTCGCAAAAGCTCGATCATTTTGACATCATTACAAAATAAATAATTCAAAAATATATACTAGCAAAGCCCAGCACTCGAAATTCGCAAATTCTAAGAAGTTTTATTTTTTCTTAAAATTTTTTTTTTAATGTTTTTTTTTTTATCTATATACATATGTACAAAAATTTTATGAATATTTATATATACTTCATTAAATCGTGAATTTTTAAATAAAATTCATTAACTTTCATTATAAATATTTGATGAACACACAGAAGAAATATAAATGGGATTGTTAATAAATAATTTTATGTGAGAATTCAGGTACGCTCCTCAATTATAGCCAATTCACAATTCAACATAGGGCGATTAAAATGTACCCTTTTTTGAAGCCATCAATAATAAATGCACAGGCAATGAATTGTGAATTGTCTAAAATTTACTAGCATACCTTTAGGCTCTTATAAAATTATTTATTATAAATATCTTAATTTATTTGATTTAATATATTTTTAACACATGTTATAAATAAATTTTATCCTGCTGTACTTCTCCTCCAAATGAACTGAAACTATGCCAAATTTCACACTCCTCCGTGCGCTCGTTTTGCTTAAAAACTGGTTGAACGATAAACCATCACGTATTAATATAGAGACTTCCGCCTCAGTTGCAATTATAGATTTCTCTCCTGAAATATTAGAGAATTCGGAAGAAAACTGTGGAGTGGGTTAACTACTAATTGAAAAAGATCAGCCACTTTCCATTCTAATGTATGGACCTTCGTATATGTTTGATGTTTATTTTCCAAACATTTTTCAAGCACACCTGGAAAAAACTATTAGTATTTCAGTATGAGTGTAATTAGAGAATGACAAAAATGTTGGCGTGTTGGAACTACTACTCGAAAAAGATCAGAAATTTTGAAAAAGTGTAAAAAAGTATATATATCTTTTTTAGTATTTACACTGTCTGGAATTGATTATCTATAATATTAATAGGCTAGGCGATTTCTTGTGACCGATGTTTTGTTCTATCGTTTTATCCCGATTTTGGCCAATCGTATATTATTTGAAACGTGTTTCTTTTTAGCCGTTTTGCAGATTTACAGATTTTTAAATGTTTCCTTTATTTTGAGTAAAATGCATTTAAAGTTGCTACTAACACATACATAAAATTTTACAATGCTATGTGTGTGTGTTTATTAAATTTGTTAATGTGTTTGTAATAAAATGAGTTCTTTTTTGTGAATTGGCTATAATTGATTAGTATACCTTCAGGGTCTTTATTAAATGAAAAAATAAAATTTCCTAAAATTTGCACTCGAATTTCGAGGGCTCGAATATGCTAGTATTCATATATTACTCATAAAAAATTCTAAACCATTCTGACCAAAATTGTGGCATCGGTATAACACTATTCAACTGGTATTGCATGAAAATCGACGCATGTTCAGACATAGCCCCATGCGTCTAAAATTACCCTAAAATACTCAGTAGTTAAACCAACTCAGTATTGAAGAGATTTTTATTGGAAAAAACCATCAGATTGAGAAGTACGGCCAGAGGTTCAGTACTATGATTGATTCTATTAAGGTTAATCTGAGGTATTCGATATTCGGGTATGTTGGAGACTTCCAGGCAAATGTAGTGTTCACAGCGGGAGATTCATGAAATTTATAAGGCAACTGCGATAAATTCGTCGTCGTGGATAGTTTATTGCTATCAAAGCCTCAAGAGTGAAGACTATCAAATAGAGGAGTGTAAGTGCATGTATTAGGATTTTTAAGCAATTTCGGCAACACGATGTTAGGGTAGTGTCGGTTCCAGGCCATAGTGGGTTGAATGAGTTTGATAACGAGTGTGCTTGGACTGTGAGTCGGTGGAGCCGAATATCATCGAAGAGATGGCGGGGACTACATTAAGAACAAGGTTGGTAACTGATCTCTTGTGGGATATCCAAAATTTTATGGACCATGAGTGAGAACCAAAATGCTTATTGGCTTCGGCAATGGGATGATCAGCACACTTATATTTTTTTAAAGTCTATGAAATTACAAATGGCCTTACAAACTGATATATTTAGTGTAACAAATATTATGTGGAAAATTCCATTAAATTGCTCACACAACCGGCGATATGGATCATTATTAGCATAGTTAAATCGAAAATAATTAATTTTAAGAATTTTAGTTTCTTGCAGGTCTCGATGGTATATTATTTTGAATTCTACTTAACAAGTAATTGTAGTCAATGTCGCCATGGAATAAACTGAGTGGAAAGGAATTGCTAAGCATTGTTCTACGACTTTTCAGTGTCGGTAACTTGATTAGAGCAAGTCTGGATTCATAAGAGGATAAAGAACGGGAATTCCAACCATGTCCACGTGGACAGAATAAAAAAATTATTCGACGAAATAAATGTACATGAATAATGTAACACGGATTCCATATTATAGAACAATATTCCAGGATGGGACGAACCAGAGATGTATATAGCTGTTTGGTTACATATGTATCAAAAAATTCTTTACTCCATCACTTCATAAATCCACGAACGCCATAAGCTTTGTTTATTGCTGAAGATGTATGCGGACGAAAAATGAATTTATGATCTAATAAAATGCCAAGATCTGAGAATGCATCAACTAATTCCAATTCACTTTCATTCACAAAATAAGTGGTATGTAGATTTTCACATATGTAAAAGGACATGTGCTTGCATTTTTTTCTATTGAGCTCTAGGAGGTTTACACTGCTTCATCCACAAAAATAATTTAAATTGATTGTAGAAAAAATGGTGAAAGTAATTTTGAAGAGAGGAAAAAAGTTTGACATCATCAGCGAATAAAAGAATTTTAGAGTGTTGAATAACAGAAGGGAGATCATTGATAAATAAAGTAGAAACTACTGGACCAAGATGACTTCCTTCTGGAACACCAGAAAACACTTCAATTTTTTTAGAGACAACGTTTCTAAGGTTAACTCGCTGAGATCTGTTCGTTAAATAACATTTTAACCAGAAAACTAAAGAATTACTGAAGCCCATAGAATTCAGCTTGTATAATAATAAATCATGATTCACCTTATCAAGGGCTTTACTAAAGTCGGTGTGAATTACATCAGTTTGCATACGACCTCTAAATCCGTCATTTATAATTGTAGTGAGTTCCAGAACGCTGGTGATTGTAGAACGATAATTACGAAAGCCGTGTTGATATGGAGAAAGTATGGATGATACTTGATGAGATAACGAGTCTGCTATAGTTTTTTCTAAAAGTTTGGGGATTGCACTCAATCTTGCAATGCCTCTGTAGTTAGACACATTGACCTTATTGCCTGATTTATATAAAGGGATGATATAAGAATCCTTTCATAGAGATGGTAAATATCCTGTACGCAAGGACTGATTAAAAAGTATTGTTAGTAGATAGGACAGGGAGTCAGCACAGTGCTGAAGAATATTATTTGGTATTCCGTCAGGACCAGTATCAAAAGAATATTTCAGTGTTTTAATGTTACTCAAAACAGTTATGTTGTTAAGGAAATTTAAATTTATTATCGAAGAAGCTTTGGAAATTTCAAAAGGATATTGTACGGATTGATCAAAATTTTGTATGGAAGATGTTGTAGCAAAAAAATCAGCAAAAACATTACTGATTGATAAATCATCATCGACTGAAATTGATCCAAATTTCAAAGAATTAGGATATTCACGTGATCGACGTTTAGAATTAACAAAATTGTAAAATGATTTTGTATGCCTCTTTAAATTATGTTTCATACGAGTTAAGTAGTTATTGTAAGCCCTTTTGTTTTCAATATTGTATTCTGGTCTAGCAATTAAATACTTGGTAAAATCAAAGGGAGAAACAGACCTTTTGTATTTTTATACACATTATTCTTTCTATTTATAATTTAGCCAAATCTATAATATTAATTGGCTAGGCGATTTCTTGTGACCGATGTTTTGCTCTACCATTTTAAACCGATTTTGACCAAACATATATTATTTGAAAGGTATTTCTTTTTAGCCGTTTTGCAGATTTACAGATTTTTAAATTTTGTCCTTTATTTTGAGTAAGTTGCATTTTAAGTTGCTACTAACACATACGTAAAATTATTCATATGTTATGTGTGTGTTTTATTAAATTTGTTAATGAGTTTGTTATCTTCATTCACAATAATAATAAACAATAAAAGTGAGTGTTTGTGAATTGGCTAAGTTGAAAAATAAAGCTGCCTAGAAATTGCACTCGAATTTCGAGCGCTGGAATCTGCTAGTAATTATTTTTCCATGGTGGATCCATCTTTTTACGGGTTGAAATCATGGGACGTGCTATATAAGCTTGTGATCATCTCATCATAATCAATAGATGAAAGGATACCATTCCAGTCAATATCGGATAGTAGAGCATTCAATTTTGGATAATCAGTTTTCGAAAAGCAATAAACATCTTCCTTCTGATTATGCACAGGACTCTTAATTGACAAATTTAATGGAAGCAAAAAAGTAAATTTGCTGTAGGATGATAACGGTCTTCAGGTAAAGTAATTCGATTAGATGGATGCAGCGATACTCCGAAATCTCATCTAGAGATACTCCAAATCCAAAATAGAAGTGTTTACTAAACTCTGTGCAATTCAAAGTATAACTGAACGCATGAGTGTCTCGCAAGCGGATTTCTGTAGGAGCTGTATGGATGTGGAAGACACATGGATGTATAGACACATGTAGGTTCTGCGAACAGGAGGTGGAAACAGCAGAACACATTCTCTGTGAATGTCCACGACTAAGTGGCAAGAGAATCCTTGCACTTGGAGGATACACCGTATTCTCTCGGGACATATGAAAACTAATGCCAAATAGGGTAATTGGCTTCATAAGAAGCCTTAATCTTTAGGACAACCATGGGCTGTGCAAAATATCAAACTGGTCGCAGTGCGTAGAGCCTTCCTTATCTAATCTAATCTAATCTAATCTAATCTAATGGATGTGGAAGAAAATTTATCAGTGCAACATCTACTGTGTAAATGCCTAGGACTGACGGAATGGGTTTTTAGATATGTGGGAAAAAGAGTTTGCGGTTACCTGAGTTATATATAGATGTCCTACAAAGATATATGGCGGAGTTTATAAGGGCATCCGGATGGTTTAAAGCACCTTCATAGTAGTTAATTTTCGCAATATTTTTTTTCTCTACATCCATACTTCTTAGGGGTATCATAATGGGCCATATGGCCTACAAGTGAAAAACGTTTTCAGAATCTAATGATTTCCGATATGTACACAGCTTTAATCGAATTATTTGTTCTTTATTAAAAAAAAAAGATGTGACACCAAGTTTACAAATCATCAAATTGATCTTAACTTGAGAAAACCTCACGTAACTGGCCATCATCTCCTACGGGCCATAGATGTTCCATTACAGTGTATTAAAGGATTTTTGTATACGAGTATATCTATTCGTGTCTTGTACTAGTTGTTAATTTTAAACATTTTTTACAATTTATCGGCGATAATGATTTTATGGCTTATAGCCTCTAGATCATTAAACTGATTTCATAGTTTAACTTTAGTAGATTGATTTTTTTCTGCATGTTAAATTCGTTTATACTGTAACGAGTACTAAAGGGATTCTTTCGTAGTGTTTTCCTTTTCATTTATTCTGTTTTTGTTGTTTTTGTTGTTCTTTTTTTTGTTTTTGTTTCTATAAAATACAGACTGTCTATCTGTCAGTTGTTTTGTGTTGCTGCTAGAGACTGACTATCTTGTATGGCTGTCTTTTGCATCTCCTTTTTTTTTGTAGCTCTGTAGTCATTATTATACGGAGTTGAAGTTGGAGTAGTTGAAGCAGTAGTTGCATTAGTAGTAGTAGTAGTTGTTGTAATAGTCATCATAGTTGTACTTTTATGCTGGCGGTGTAGGTTGTCCGATATCTTGTTTTTTGATTCGTGTTGTTTGTAATTTTCTGCTTATCATGAGTTACAATTAATATGCCTTTCGGTTTTGGTTTTGGGATGTGTGTAAAATTTTGTATGCTGTTGCTATTTTTTTTTCTTATGCTTTTTTTTTATTTAAGATAAAAATGTATATTTTAGTTTTGGGTTGCATCCTTTTTTATATTATTTTTATTCAGTACATTTGCGGTTTAAAAGGATTGTGAGAAAATATATTTTTTAACCTTGTATCAAAATTTTTGATAAGAGATTTTTTTTTCAACAAACCTGGAATTGATAATAGATTTTGTTGACTGATAATTTTTGTTTATTCTTCAAGAGGTTTTTTTTTAGTTAATAACTATTTCTCATGTAAATACGTGGGTGCTGTGGTTTTGTTGGGTACTAGGAAGGACTCCTTTAAACTGGTAATGTAAAAATTTTGTTAAATCATACCATTTTCTCAGTTTTGATAAACTTGAAAGGTATAAAAAATTATGAAAGGATCCCGCTTTTACTTATATAATTTCTGTATAATGGAAGTGGAACCAGAACCATTTCCCCACAGTTATTTATATGCAGCGAAAATATAGAGGCTCAAAAATTGCTATCAATTTGATATCATCCACCTGGATTATACGTTTGCATTGATATGCAGATTTATTGCACTATTTAGAACAAATGTTAAAAAAATATTTGAAAATTTACAACAAACATACTGAATTTTTAAAACTTTTTTGAGCTGTCTTCATAGTCTTGGACATATCTTGGCACAATTAAGTCCTATTTACACCATTTTCAATAGCAACCTGCTAGAAATAATGAGAAACAGTATTATCGTAACTTCACCCAGGTAGATAGTTTATTTTCTGAATGAGAGCAACAGCTGGGAGAGGACAGACGGACAGACGTTAATCGCTGCATCGGCTTGAGTTGTGATAAGGATCAGAAATATATATACCGTATGCGGTTCCAAAAGCATTTTTCGATGAGTTACAAACGGAATGACAAACCGATATATACCCACTGTACAGTTGCGTGGAGTGTATTAAAAAATAAGTAAAGTCATTCTAAACAATTTTTATACCCTATGTAGTTTGGGTATAATGACTTTGTGCTGCTGTTTGTAACTACCAAAAATATTTGACCTAGACCCATCTTTTATTGTACCGATCGAATCAGAATCACTTTCTGAGTCGATTTAGCGATGTCCGTCCGTCCGTCCGTCTGTGTGTCCATGTAAACCTTGTAATCAAGCTGCAGTTCGCAACTATAAATATATTTTGATGAAATTTGGTACTTAAGCTTTTATCGGCCATAGGATGAATGCTATTGAAATTGGTGAGAATCGGTCCATGTTCAGACCTAGCCCCCATACAAATGACCCCTATGAAATCGACATAAATTGCCATAAGATCCAAATTGTAATATAGCTCTTACTCAAATTAGGTTTATTACATCCATTAATGAGTAGTCCAAAAATGGGACAACTCTTAGTCATAGGCCCCATATGAGTTGCTTCCCGATCTTCACTTAAATCTGTCAAAAAAACAAAAATATTGCACTGATTCTTCTAAAATTTTGTTTGTATATATTTTTGCAAAATACAAGAGACTTTACCAGACATGATCAGGATCGGTCCATTTTTGAACCTAGTATAGCATCTGATATGAACTTTTTCATATCTGCAGCCAAAAAAATTAATAAAAATCCCACTCAAATTTGATTTATGCTTATTTTCTATGTCCAGTTAGTTGGGCCTATGAGATAGGGTCTCTAAACGCATGGTATAGGGTATCGTATAGTCGGTCTAGACCGACTATAATTTTCTTACTTGTTTATTTATTGTTTCAACTTCTTTGGATGCCGGGATGTCGAAGTCATTTTTTATGTATAAATTTAGCAAAAGCCTACTTTTAAAGACCTAGTTAGTCGTTATCTGGAGATTAAGTAACATTGTGGAATATTTTTGTTGTCATCATCCAAATCCCAATTTCTTCATTGCACGCAGGTACTTCTAGGAATTTTTTATTTTTATTTTATTTTATATGCTGTTTCTGAATGTGAAAAGATTCTTCTTGCGGTATTGCCATCATTTATGTTGCCTGATCCTTGATTTGGCAGATCTATATTCAATCCAAATTTGCGATGTTCATCTTGAACATGTATGCTGGATACATATTTGAGCATTTTTCAGAGTTGGTATACTTTTAAGAATCCGTTTAGTTCTCACTGGACTAGTTTTAAGAACTTCTTTAAATGCTTCTGTGATCGTAATTAATGTAGGAAAGATTCTTTCACATTTGTACATCCAATTTCATCGTTAACATCTTTAAGTTTCCGCCTCTTAGATCTATCGCTGCAGCTGTCCAATGATTTGCGTGGTCTAAATGTTATAAAAAGGCATGATAATAAAAAAACCCAGGTTACAAATGAATTACATCCTCTATGTATTGACATTCTAACTTGCAAGTATATCAAAAGGGTGGTGTATTTTGTAAGCAGATATCATTACTGGTAATAGAGCAAATAATGACTATTATAAGCTATAAAATACCCAAAGCACAGATTTAACACACCATTGTATACTTATAGCCTATGTTTAAATTACGTTACGGGTCGTCGCGGGTGCAAGAGTATATACAGGGTTAAAGATGACACTTTCACCTTTCTCAGGATGGTATACGTTTCTTGTTCCCTTTTGCTCCCTAGACGTTATTTTCCACTTAAGTTGAAATTTGCAAAAAAAAAAAAAAAAAAAAAATTAAAATATAGCAGTTTAATATATACTAGCAGATTCCAGCCCTCGAAATTCGAGTGCAATTTCTAGGCAGTTTTATTTCTCAACTTAGCCAATTCACAACCCAACACTTTTTTGATTTATTATTATTGTAAATGAAGATAACAAACTCATTAACAAATTTAATAAACACACACATAGCATACTTATAACACAGTGGAACAAATTCAGGTCGTTTCTGAGAATGAGGGGTGAAAATAGAGGCTAAATTAGAAGACCCGTATCGCGGCGTTTGTTTATGTTAGTTCGAATTTTTTTTTTTAATCGACCTTCGAACTTTGCAGTCAAATGCCGATTTTCAGCATATTGTTTACATGGTTTTTTGGCTATAACTCGTCGACTAATTGATATTTTTCAATCTGTTAAAGCCAAATTATTGCTAGAGACCTGTGCAACAATTAAAATTTATAAAAAAATTGATTTAGAAAATTTTTCTGGTGCTTATGAAGCAAAATGTTGAAAAAATTATTTTTTTTTCATGATTTTTGAAAATATTTTCCACAAAACTAAGTCTTTTTTGCTTTCTGTTTGATCTATAATATGCTTCTCAGTTTCTTCAATAACTTTTTTTTCAAAAGAAAATGGTCTTAGTCGATAATTTGCGTTGAATATCCCAAAACCATTAAATAAATAGCGATTTAGGTTTAAGTAATTAAAAAGGGAAGTTCCAAGAATTAGGAATTAGTAAAACAACTTTTCCGTGTTTTTTGTGCGATTGAGATTCACGATACGGGGAAGGTATTAAAGGAAAAAACCAGTACAAACAGCATAACTGGAATAGTCGCATTGGACGGAAATGGCCTATAGACAATAGGCTACACGAAAGTCTTGTTCCTGAAATGAAAATTTTGTTGCCGTTGCTCCACATTAAACTTGGCATTGCTAAAAATTTTTTGAAATGTATCGCAAAAAGACCAGCAGTATTCAACCGCTTAGAAGACATTTTCCCAAGACTAAGTAACGCCAAAATTCAGGAAGGGGTTGTTAATGGTCCCGACATACGGCTAATGAGTCGTCAAGATTTTGACCAACTTCTGACAGACCGAGAATTAAATGCATGGCTCGCATTGAAAGCAGTCATTAATGGACTTTTGGTTAAAGAACGCAAAGACAACTACAGGCAATCTGTTGCGAACATGTTGGCAGCTTTCGATGAAATTGGGATTAATATGTCGTACCAAATTCATCTCATGCATCAGCATCTTGATCAACTCGCTCAACAGTTGCCAACTGAATCTGATGAGCAAGGCGAACGTAATCACCAAACTGCGCTTCCATTTGAAATAAGGTAACTATAGAGTGAGCATATTTTGAATTCCTAGATTTTTCTAATATATTTGTCAGAGTGCACAATTTAAACATGTTAACGATTGAAAACTATTTTCGTTTCAGGTACAGAGGAAAGAAATCTCCAGATGCAATACTCGCTGAAATTTGTTGGTGGTATAAAAACACATTTGAAGAAGAGGAAGACGAGGAAAAAGAGGAAGAAGGGGAAGACAAAGATGAAATTCCAGAATATCTGTTGGACGAAATTATCGACCTTTCTGATGATGATGACGATGACCAAGATATTAGAGAGAGCAGTGATGTTGATCCACAGCCGCCTGTTAAACGGCAACTGGCCAAATCATTAATTTAATTTATTTAATTTTTTTACTTAAAACTTTTCATAACTAACATTTCAAAAATATATTTTTTTTCCATATTTTTATAATTTCTTTTTCAATGTTTCTTCAAAACCAACACTGAACAAAATTTGTACATAAAAAATGAGAAGTAAATTAATATTAAGCTGGAAAACGCAAGATTTGTATTATGATTGTTTTCTTTTCAAATGAAATTTATGGAAGAAACTGAGAAGCATATTATAGATTAAACAGAAAGCAAAAAAGACTTAGTTTTGTGGAAAATATTTTCAAAAAGCATGAAAAAAAAATAATTTTTCCAACATTTTGCTTCATAAGCACCACAAGAATTTTCTTAATCCATTTTTTAAAAAATTTTGATTTTTGCACAGGTCTCTAGCATTAATTTGACTTTTATCGATTGAAAAAATATAAATTAGTCGATGAGTTATAGCCAAAAAACCATATAAACAATATGCTGAAAATCGGCATTTGACTGCAAAGTTCGAAGGTCGATTAAAAAAAAATTCTAACTAACATAAACAAACGCCGCGATATGGGTCTTCTAATTTAGCCTCTATTTTCACCCCTCACTCTCAGAATCGACCCTGCTAACCTGAATTTGTTCCACAGTGTAATTTTATATATGTGTTAGTAGCAACTTTAAATGCAGTTTACTCAAAATAAAGGAAAAAATTAAAAAATCTGTGAATCTGGTGAACAGCTAAAAAGAAATACTTTTCAAATAATATACGTTTGGTCCAAATCGGGATAAAACGGTAGAACAAAACATCAGTAACAAAAAATTACCTAGCCTATTAATATTCTAGATTTCATGACGCCCCTAATATTAAACAGTAGGGCTGTGACCACTAACAACAACTAAAGACTATAATCCTACCAACCTTGTAAAAAAGGACCGCAAGTCATTATCGATGATGACTTGAGAGTAGTATAAAACCAAAAAAATCACCTTTTTCTGAGATGAAAAACAGTTGAGTTTGCCACCATGCCACACTCACAATGAGGATTTGTTTAACATAATTTTTTGGCTACCTTAATCTGGATATATTAGCTAGAAAATGGCGTTACATTTTTAAAAATCGCTGACAAAAAAATTAGACTTTTGACAACTGAAATCAAAATTTCAGCCACAGTGCGACGTGGCCGGTCTGTCACCAAAATTGTTTGAGATAATTGCATTTTATTTGGAAACAGATGCAAATCGTCATTCAAATTGCGCAACAAAGTGGTTTCACTGACGGCGAAATACTGAGAGCAGCGTGGTTCTGACTCATTTGGTTTCATCAAGAATCATATATGTATAATAGAGGATGTGCAAGCCATGATTTTGTGACATGAACAAGAGGGTAGAGATGAGAACCAACATCGGACAGAGAATTGCAACAAAGAAAAATGAATCTGGAAGCAAATTGTGTGACATACATTGTTTGTGTCACAAGGTTAAGATAAAAATTTTGAGATAATTGAAAATGTCGTTTGAGACATACAATATAAATATATAAATTGTATGCACACATCGGAGAGAAATTGGTAAGACGAATTGAACAAAAAAAAACCCCCAATATGTAGCTTGAGACAACGCATATCGTGTCACACAAAATATATACGCGTTGTTATTTCGCACAAGAGACATACTGAAACACAGCAAAACGAAAAAACCCAGTGCGCATTTTATGAAATTATAACACGCTTTTATGACTCGCTTTACAAATGAGATTTTTTAAGCACGCTTGAAAATGCTAACTGGGTATACAGACAACAAATCAAGAAATCATCAAACACACACGCACAGTTTTTATAATATTTTCTAACACTTCATATTTAACTCTGAAAAAAAATTTTATGTTCATTGCAATAATTGAAAAATGAAATTCTATATGGGAAAAAATTTAAAAGTTTCAATTTTTAAACATTTCATCGATTTAATTTTTTTTTTTTTTTTGCCAATTTTCATGTTACATTTCTATTTTGTAACATTAAATTTGTCTAACATGCTTCAAATAAAAATCTCAATTAGAATAACAATTTTAAATACAAATAAAGAAACAAAAATTTATATTTTTTTCCAAAAAGTTTTACTTAACAAAAAAATTTAAATAAATAATTCATAAAAACAATTCATTAAAAAAAAAATAATTTATTTGCTTAAGTAAAAAATAGAAAAAACAAAATTTGAAAAAAATTTAAAATAAAAACATTTAACACATTAAATTCATTTAAAGTAAAGAACAGAAAAAACAAAATTTGCAAAAAAAAAAAAATTAAAAACTAACAAAAAAAAAAAAAAAAAAACATTAAGGGCCATTATTACAACTTGCCGTTAGTTAAAGGCAGGATTTTGTCTGCCCGATAAATAGCTTTGTATTATTACAACTTTAATTTTTTATTGTTATTACTATTAATAATAATAATACTTAATGGATAAAAAAGTAATAAATAAAGGTTTTATAATGTAAAGCCATTTATCGGTCGGACAAAATCCTGCCTTTAACTAACGGCAAGTTGTAATAATGGCCCTAAATATGTTAGTTTCTCCATTAGTCCATCGAACATGATGTCGTTCATCCGCTTCTCCGCAAGCAGACTCTGTCTGGTGTCATTTTCCGCAGCTTAGATGCTACGGTGACCCCGTAGAAATCAAAATCGTCCATTCTTAATTGTAATTTTTTCAAATTTTATGACGAAAATCCAATGCGGAATGTTTAGAAATGGCAAAAGGACCATCAACAACATTCGTACAGAACAAGGCCCATAACATGGAAAAAATTTTAGTAGCATCCAAGTATTATTCAGATATATCTAAAAAGTTATTCTCTATTTACACGAAGTTCTTCATGAAAAATTACCACAACATAAACTTACGACATAGTATAGTAAATGAAATCCATCGGATTCTGGCTATATCGAAGGAATTCTCTGGATGGTTCGATGAAACCGATCCCTACAGATTACATAGGAAAGCAGTTTTAGATTTTTATATAACTGTTTTGTTATATAAAAACTCTAAAACATTAGTAAATACCTTGATTGTTAAGAAGAGGCAACAAATGAAGTAAAATAAAAAAGTGAACAAATTAACATATTAAAATAAGTGTTTATTTTCACGACAATAATATAAATTTTTATGTTAACTTCTTTTTCCTTTGCAATGCAATTATGTATTAAGTATTATATATTTAAGTTTTTAAATGGTTAATTTTTTTTTTTAATCTCATTATTTATTTTCCAATGACAATGACATTATTTTTTATGTCAACTAATGTATTATTAAATTATTAAATCAAAGACAATAACATTTTAAATTAAAAGCAAATTTAATTATGTTTATTTTGAAGACAATAACATAAATTTTTATGTTAACTTATTTTTTTTTTAACAATTATATATCAACTATTTATTAATAAAATTTTTAGTTTTCTTTTTTTCATTTATTAGCTTCTCAAACAAATTCAAAAAGATATTTTATTGTTATTGCTTCTTTTTTTTAATATAAAATCAATTATGATTATTATAAATCAAATTAATCAAAAAACATCAAATTTTTAAAAATAAATGAAAAATTTCACAATACATAAGTCACAACAACACAGAGTTAAGCAAATACATAAAAGCTACGTTTAAAATATAAATTTAAATTATCTTAAAATTTTTATCTTAAACTTGTGACACAAACAATGTATGTCACACAATTTGCTTCCAGATTCATATTATATATTATGATTCTTGGTTTCATGTGCATAGCAAAATTCGATACTAAACTATGAATAGTGTTGTCAGACGGTGGTTCTTGGCGACGATATTTTCGACGGTATGCACGTTGAGTAAACACAACTGATCTAGTCGTTCAAGTATGTTAATATTTCAATGTACAGCGTCACAATTTCGAAGCCTATTTTTGGCGTAAAGAGATATATGATAAAAATTATACCGAACTGATGTTTCAAATACATGTGCTTTTAAGTTAATCGCTTGACAAATGTCAAAGTTAATAAATGTTGCCATATCGACATATTTTGGTTAAATTTTCTGTTGAAATTGTTGAACATCGGTGCGTGTTCAGACTAGCCCTCATAGGAGGGTGGGTGCCTTAAGCTATAGATTGTGGTTTATATCGTGCAAAAAATAATTTTTTGTATGTTTAGAACATCCAGAAATGATCACTCAAAAAACAAAGAGTCTAGGACTAATTTTAGTTATAGTCCCAATATAAATAAGTCCACCGATTCAAAATATTTTACCTAATATGGGTTGTATATGTTTTTGGATCCTCACCAAATATGGTATCGTAATAACTTATAACAGTGTTCAAGTTTTTTGTTTTTTTTTTCTGTTCACTATATGTAAACGCAGCAGCAAAAATTTATCTACCATCATTGTCTTTTACTAATGGTTCATGCTACACACAAAAAGTTCATTGAATTACAACTTCAAAAGTATTTTGTGTAGATAAAATATAAAATTCAAAATCTTATATATATATTGAAAATTGTTGGGTTTTTTTGACTTTGATGATCTGCTTGGCATTGGTCAGGCTTTTCAGGTAGTTATAGAAAAAATGCAATAGGTTTGTTCAAGCACGCAAAACTTGTACGAATTTGTGCGAATGGCTTATAATAAGAGAACACAATGAGCGATTAAAGTGTAAATTTGTTAATATAAAGTTTCATTGAATTTCATAATAATACGAAAAATTAATATTATGAAATGTCGATTGTTTGTTCTTATTTTATCTCATTACTGTTTACTAACATAAGTTTACTTAAAATAAAATTTCCGTGCACGTACTTTTTAGATATTTTTTCTTTTTTATTTTGTGAGAAATTATTTTCTAATTCTTTCTTAAATTTCGTTATTGAAAAAGTGCTCGAATACACCTTATATAAATAAAAAAAAAAAACTGAAATAACACTAATGACAATTTAATGTATATAAAATGTTGCGATATATCTCTCATAAACTGAATTGTTGTGTTGTTGTTTGTCTGAATTTGTTTCTTCTGATGTTTAAATAAATTAAAAAATAAAATTATAATATTAATGAATGCTGTCAATAATATTGTGAAAATATGCCTAAATATTACTAAAATTTCATTAAATAATTTAATGATTTAATAAGGGTGTCATTAATTACATGTTAATAATTTTTTTTTTCATATAAAAAAATAAATTTTTTGAAACATTAATGAATGTTGTCATAAATACTGCGAAATTTTACATTAATTTTATGAAAAGAGAATCATTAATTAAACTGAAGTTTTATTAGTGATGGATTTATTCTTTCTGATATTCTCGTAAACATTCAAATAGATTTCATAATATTATGGAATACTGTAATAAATATTAGAAAATTTTGCATTAATTTTATGAAAAAAAAATATTCCTTAATTTAAAAATAGTTGTCTTGAAAAGAATTATTAACGACAATTTGAGTCGGCCTGATAGCGATTATTTGTATGGGCAATAGGTCCGAACATGCCCCAATTATCACGAGTTTCAACTATGTTTGTCCTATGGCCGATAAAAGCTTATATATCTGCTGTTTTATTACAGGGTTTAGATGGACACACCGATGGACGGAAGGACAAATAGACAGACTGACAGACAGACAGATGGACGGACAGACAGCCAGGCTTTATCAGGGAAACACAAAATACTACAAACAACCAACAACACCAGCAGAGAAGGCAGATGGAGAAAAGTCCATTTGTCAGGAGTTCAGTGATGAGGAGGACACCCCCATCGGGGCAAACATCTCCGGTTGTTAGTTGAACACATGGCCCTTGAGGAGCAATAAAGTGCCTTAGAAAGGCATACGGTGGGACTCAGATGGCTAGACTAAGATAGCCCAGAAGGCACTACAGACGGAAAGGATAAAGATCGGTTGGTCGGTGTGCAGAGTACGCAAACCACTAACAGCTAAACGGTTATTTCAATGGATGGAGTACGGACACATTGCCAGGGTATGTAATAGCAGCAATGACAGGTCGAATCTATGCAGAAAGTGTAGAAAGGCGAACCACATTGCGGGGAAAAAGAAACAAGGCATATTGCTGGAGGGAGTAGGTTCTCTATGTTCAAGAAGGCGCTAAATTCGAGAAACAGAACATCAAGATAATGCAGCTAAACCTGAACCACTATGCAGAAGCCCATGATATAGGTGAAGGACAAAACGGGAACAGCGGCTATCTGGTGGTGCGGGAAATATGACATTGAGGAGACAATGGACTCTTAACTAGACGAATTCAGGGTACAGATCCAGGGGATCAACTTCTACAGTTGCTACGTATCAGCGAATATCCCACTGGGAGACATCGAAGTATACATAGACAAACCCGAGATGCAGCGAAGTATGCCCCAATCGTCGTTGGGGGAGATTTCCATGCTTGTTCCACGGACTGGAGAAGTCAGCATACAAATGCCAGGGGTCGTACCCTTCTCGAGGCCTTTTCTCAACTTGGCCTGGTACTTTGCAACACGGTTGATATCCAAACGTTCCGGAGAAGAGAGCAGGGTTCCGTGGTTGACCTCACATTTGTGAGCCCGTCGCCGGCGAGAATCCTTTAATGGAGGGTTAGCGAACACTACACCCATAGTAATGACCAGGCCATCATGTCCAGGCTAGAAAAGGAAAGGGGCACGAATGTCAGGTCTGCACAGTGCACTTCGAATGGATGGGCGAAGGAGATGTTCGACCAAGACACCTTCAGTGTCGAGTTCATGGGACACCCGATAACTGGCGAGTGAGCGTTGGAAATACCAGATCAGTTAATCGGAGCCCTACATGATGCATGTGAAGAAGAAAGTAGATGAAGAGCAGCAGACCAAACTACTGGTGGACCACGGAGATAGCAGAGCTCTGAGAAAAATGCCTCAAGGCAAGGAGACGGTTTCAGAGGGGTAGATTGACACCCGACTCGGAAACAAGGGAGCTGGAGTACCAAGTGTCCAGAAAAAGCTTCCAAAAGGCTATCAGGCGGAGAAAAAGCGAAGATTTAGGACGCTATGTGAGGACGTGGACTCCAACCTGTGGAGCGATGCCTATAGGGTAATGATGTCGCGATTTAAGGGGAACAGATCACCCCAAGCTCACAGCTACACTTCGAAGTCTCCCAGTGGGATATCCGGTGATAAATAGGAACTGTAGAAGTGGATTCCTTCGCTCTTCACCCTGAAACTGTCTAGTGGGTAGTCCATTGTCTCATCACTGGCATGTTTTCCGCACCACCAGATAGCCACTCTTCCCGTTTTATCCTTCGCCCATATGCTGCTACTAAAGTCCCTGCTTGGTCCACGAACTGGGGAAGTCAGCATACAAATGCCAGGGGTCGTACCCTTCTCGAGGCCTTTTCTCAACTTGACCTGGTACTTTGCAACACGGTTGACACCCATACGTTCAGGAGAAGAGAGCAGGGTCCGTGGTTGACCTCACATTTGTGAGCCCGTCCCTGGCGAGAATCCTTTAATGGAGGGTTAGCGAACACTACACCCATAGTGACGACCAGGCCATCATGTCCAGGGTAGAAAAGGAAAGGGTCACGAATGTCAGGTGTGAATAGTGCACTTCGAATGGATGGGCGAAGAATAATTTCGACCAAGACAGTGCCTTCAGTGCCGTGTTCACGGGACACCCGATAACTGGCAAGTCAGCGTTGGAAACACCAGATCAGTTAATCGGAGCCCTACATGATGCATGCGGCAGAGCAATGACCAGAAGAAGGCAGACGAAGAGCAAGAGACCAAACTACTGGTGGCCCACGGAGATAGCAAAGCTCCGAGCAAAATGACTCAAGGCGAGGATACGATTTCAGAGGGGTAGATTGACACTCGACTCGGAAACAAGGAAGCTGGAGTAACTCAAAAACGCTATCAGACGGAGAAAAAACCATAGATTTAGGAGACTCAAATCCATGGGGCGAAGCCTATAGGGTAGTGATGTCAAGATTTAAGGGGACCACATCACCCAAAGTCACATGCCCACAGCTATTCGGGAGAATAGTGGAAACGCTCTTCCCGAAAGGACGTAGCTACCACGAGATACGCCGATCCCGGACGTGGTAGTAGAGATGGTGACGGAGGCCGAGATACTGGCAATATGCCCGAAGATTGGCGAAAACAAAGCACCAGGCCTGGACGAGGTACCGAACAGAGGAGAGAAGATGGCGCTAGTGGCCAGACCACAACTTTTGGCGGAGTTGTTTAATAGGTACCTAGAGAACGGAGTATTCCCGGAACTCTGGAGGAAACAGCAGCTTGTCCTTATCCCGAAACCGGTCAAGCGCCTTGGAAAAAAAGGGGTAGGAGCATCTGCAGAACAGCTGTGATAGATGACCACTCCCGTGAAGTAATAACTGAAGGCAGTACTGCGGGTATAGTGAGTAGTGGTGGTCGGGGGTATTGGTTTCGTACTTATGCACCTTTGGTGAATCGTACGGGTTGAAAGTATTTTTCGAATATTCCACACCTCCATCTAAAAAAAATAAATAAAACAGGCAGATAGATAAGTGGTTAGACGGGCATCGCTTAATCGACTGGTAAAATGATTCAGGGTATTGGGTATAAAACAGGTTGGAATATATTAAATAAAAATAAAACTAAAATAATTTATTTTTCTGGAAAATTTTTTAGGGACAGGGTTCAATACCCCCCCACCTCCTCCCCGAAAAAAAATTCCGGGTGAGAGTTTAAATCAAAACTGTCTCCAAATATAAAATAAAAATAAAATTCTACAAAATTCATGCTACTAGAAAATCAGAAATTCTGCAACATCTCTCTTTTAATCATGTCAATTAATTTTATATGAAAAATTATGTGAGTCCGATCACAGGGGAGATGTGTAAACATCTAATAATTAAAGATTTTCTATGGCACTTTTTTGAAATCAAACAGAAAGTGCCATCTATGTGTCATTTAAAGCAATCAACTGCAGGGCTCTGCTAATATAAAAATATTTATTATTATTTATTATTTCAACTAAATTTTTCGTTTTTAATTTTTTTGTTTTTAATTTTTTATTTTTATTTTTAATTTTTTTTTTTTTAGTTTTATTCCTTATTTTTTATTTTTCATTTTTTATTTTTCAGTATTCATTTATCATTTATCATTTTTCATTTTACGTTTTTCATTTATAATTTTTATTTTAATTTTAAATTTTTCATTTTTCATTTTTATTTTTTTTTATTTTTAGTTTTTATTTTTAATTTTTAATTTTTCATTTTCATTTTCATTTTCATCTTCATTTTTATTTTTCATTTTTCGGTTTCCATTTTTTATTTTTAATTTGTCGCTTTTCGTTTTTTATTTTTTATTTCTCATTTTTCATTTTTTTTT
The DNA here is from genome assembly GCA_963682025.1 of Cordilura impudica. Taxonomy (NCBI): domain Eukaryota; kingdom Metazoa; phylum Arthropoda; class Insecta; order Diptera; family Scathophagidae; genus Cordilura; species Cordilura impudica. Next base: position 186,596,958 of record OY821521.1, read on the forward strand.
TCATTTTCCATTTTTATTTTTTCGCTTTTCGTTTTTTATTTTTTATTTTTCATTTTTTTTTTCATTTTTCACTTTTATTTTTTTTTTATTTTTAATTTTTAATATTTCATTTTTCATTTTTAATTTTTAATTTTTAATTTTTAATTTTTAATTTTAAATTTTTAATTTTTAATTTTTAATTTTTAATTTCTAATTTTTAATTTTTAATTTTTAATTTTTCATTTTTTTTCATTTTTCATTTTTCATTTTTAATTTTTTATTTTTAATTTTTAATATTTAATTTTTCATTTTTAGTTTTTAATTTTTAATTTTTAATTTTTAATTTTTAATTTTTAATTTTTAATTTTTAATTTTTAATTTTTAATTTTTAATTTTTAATTTTTAATTTTTAATTTTTAATTTTCAATTTTTAATTTTTAATTTTTTTTAATTTTTAATTTTTCATTTTTTTTTTATTCCTTATTTTTTATTTTTCATTTTTTATTTTTTATTTTTCATTTTTCATTATTCATTTATCATTTATCATTTTTCATTTTTCATGTTACGTTTTTCATTTTTAATTTTTATTTTAATTTTAAATTTTTCATTTTTTATTTTTATTTTTTTTATTTTAATTTTTATTTTTCAGTTTTCATTTTCATTTTTTTTTTTCATTTTTCGATTTCCATTTTATGTTTTTAATTAGTCGCTTTTCGTTTTTTATTTTTCATTTTTCATTTTTTTTTTTTCATTTTTATTTTTTCGCTTTTCGTTTTTTATTTTTATTTGTAATTTTTAATTTTTTTTTTCATTTTTCATTTTTATTTTTAATTTTTAATATTTCATTTTTAATTTTTAATTTTTAATTTTTAATTTTTAATTTTTAATTTTTAATTATTAATTTTTAATTTTTAATTTTTAATTTTTAATTTTTAATTTTTAATTTTTAATTTTTAATTTTTAATTTTTAATTTTTAATTTTTAATTTTTAATTTTAAATTTTTAATTTTTAATTTTTAATTTTTAATTTTTAATTTTTAATTTTTAATTTTTAATTTTTAATTTTTAATTTTTAATTTTTAAATTTGAATTTTTAATTTTTAATTTTTAATTTTTCATTTTTATTTTTTTATTTTTAATTTTTAGTATTTCATTTTTAATTTTTAATTTTTAATTTTTAATTTTTAATTTTTAATTTTTAATTTTTAATTTTTAATTTTTAATTTTTAATTTTTAATTTTTAATTTTTAATTTTTAATTTTTAATTTTTAATTTTTAATTTTTAATTTTTAATTTTTAATTTTTAATATTTAATTTTTAATTTTTAATTTTTAATTTTTAATTTTTAATTTTTAATTTTTAATTTTTAATTTTTAATTTTTAATTTTTAATTTTTAATTTTTAATTTTTAAATTTTTATTTTTAATTTTTAAATTTTTATTTTTAATTTTTAATTTTTAATTTTTAATTTTTAATTTTTAATTTTTAATTTTTAATTTTTAATTTTTAATTTTTAATTTTTAATTTTTAATTTTTAATTTTTAATTTTTAATTTTTAATTTTTAATTTTTAATTTTTAATTTTTAATTTTTAATTTTTAATTTTTAATTTTTAATTTTTAATTTTTAATTTTTAATTTTATTAATTATTAATTATTAATAATTATTAATTATTAATTATTAATTATTAATTATTAATTTTTAATTTTTAATTTTTAATTTTTAATTTTTAATTTTTAATTTTTAATTTTTAATTTTTATTTTTAATTTTCAATTTTTAACTTTTAATTTTTAATTTTTAATTTTAATTTTTTATGTTTTAATATTTATTTTTCATTTTTCATTTTTAATTTTTTATTTTTTTTTTTATTTTTTATTTTTCATTTTTCGTTTTTTATTTGCTATTTTTAATTTTTAATATTTAATTTTTAATTTTTTGTTTCTCATTTTTTTTTTAATTTTTCGTTTTTCGTTTTTTATTTTTCATTTCTATTTTTCATTTTTTATTTTTTTATTTTTCATTTTTAATTTTTTATTTTTTATTTTTCGTTTTTTATATTTAATTTTTTATTTTAATTTTTAATTTTTTATTTTTCATTTTTCATTTTTCAGTTTCAAGCAGGTTATTACATATCATAATTTTTTCACCAATACAATGAAGTCACACCGATTTTGCTTATGTATTACGCTGTTTTTGTAATTGTATTGATTGTGAGATAAATTTTTACCCCCCTGCTCGTATAGATGTTTACACATCAAAAACCCAGACTTTTAGTTCAAAAAGCATGTAAAATAGTTTTGGCCAGCTTTTAAAGTCAAATACTCCTGTGTGCGATACTAGAATCAGGCCTCCTTTCCCCTTACTATTCACAACCTAAAATTTGGGGCACAGTGCATGTAGCAAAAAATGTTGTTCACTTTTGCTTCATTGATTTAAATAAAGATCTAATTGAACTTTAGCCAATACAATGCAAAATTTGGCTGACAGTTTTTATTAAGGAAATCATCTTAATTAAATTTTAAAAGATATTCCAGCAATTTTCTAGAATATGTTTTTTACGTTTAAATATATTTTAAATTCATAGCACACTTACCATCGTCTACTGCTGCAGCGTTCTGATTATTATCATTTCCTCTTAGTTTATTGCCGGCTATCAACTTGCCATGATAAACCTTATCGTTGGGATGTACAACAACATTATTCAACATAGATTCATCACCCTCATTAATGTCAGCATTATCTTCAATATCCTCAATTACACCACCACCTCTACCATTATTGGGTTCATCTGGCTGGGCTATGGGTATGTCGGCGGCTACACCCTCAGCATCATCCTCATCCCTACCACGATGGCCATTGTTATTTCTGTCGATGACAACATTATTGCCTACACCGAAACCACCGCCAGCTTCAAATATACCAGCAGCATCACGTTCAAATGTATCGATTTGATTGTTGACAAGACCTGAACCACCGCCTGCACCACCGGCTAAACTTTTCAATTGCAGTGACATGGCATTCCATTTGTTGCTGGCTGTTTCTCGCCGTGTATCATCGGTGTATATGAAGAAGGCGACAAAAAACCATATGGCCGTTATAATGGCAATAATTTTCACTATGGAAGTGGAGCGTCGTCGCCATATAAAAGCCATTTTTTATTTATTTTTTTTTTTTTTTTTGGTTTGGTTTGGTGAAGATAAGAAAGTCTTCGTTGATGAATGGCTAATACTTAAAAGTGGTCGGTTCACACCTTTTCTATGTGTTCGCTTAAAATTTCTTTAGATTTGTTATTTTTTTTTTAGTTCTTTTATTCAGTAATAAATTTAGTTACATTTTCTTTATTTTAGTGTGTTGTTGTGGTGTATTGTGCTTTTTAATTACAGTGACCAGTTTTAGTGCTGGAAGCTTATTTAGTTGAGAACAGGATGGAAATGTTAGTGTGTATGTGCATGTTTATGCGTGTGAGAGCATTTGTTTTAAAATTTTACAAGTGATTTCCTGTTGTAGCTGTTCTACTCGTATGTTATAGTCATGTAGATTGTATGCTTAAAAGCTATTCCATCTTGTTTTATATCCGTTTCCTGTTTTTTTTGGTATATCTTTGCTTTATTCTCTCCTTTATGTCTAAATTACGATATGGTTTTTTTTTTGTGTTATTTCTCTTCAAAGTTTAATTTTATTGTTGTTATATTGTGCATGGCCTTTGGTTTGATTATATGTCCTTTTTATGTTGTAGCTTGTTTGTTGTAGAGTATTGCTCGTTGAAGGCCTTTTTTTGTTATTTTGTTAGGACATTTTTTTTATTTGGGTTGTGTTTAAAATGGCCGTTTGTGCTCTGTTATTTGTTTTAACTGTCGTATCACCCTTGCAGCTTAAATTGTTTTTATTTTTATTCCTTTTTTTTTGTTGAGTTTTGTTTTAATTGTTTTGGGTCATTTACTTAAATACTCTCGAGTACTTTATAACAAGAGCTTTAAGTATCTACCCACGTACTACTACCAAGGACTTGTTGAATCATTCTGTAAATAAATTAGAAGTAAATACATGAAATATTAAGTAGGAATACTTTACGAATTTAAAAATTTTAATTAATTAAATTAAATAAGTACTTAATATATTTTGTTTTTTTTTTTTTTTTATTAAAGTTGAATAATTTAATATGGTCTAGAATAGTTGACTGATTCTTCTCAGGAGGCTTAATCAAAAGCAATAGTTCGCATCTATAAAAGAAAACTCCCCGAAAAAACTGAAGTCATTCTAATAGAATCACTTTTCCATTGCTTCAGAAGTAAAAGTTTCTTTTTGGATGTTCTTTCAAACGATTTAATATTGGCAAAATGTTAACTGATTTTAAAATACAAAGAAGTGATGTTTAGTTTAAAAGTTTAGAAGAAAAATATGTGTTCAGAAGAAGCTATTTATCATGACAACCTAAGCCCTTGTTAAAATGTACTTCTCACGAATCAGGAAAGACATCTTCTATCCTATCAAATGGACATTAGGGTGGCCCTCATTAATCCGTTGTGTGAAATAGAGTATTATATTGGAGACTCCGATTTTTCAACTGAATTCAAATTAGACGCCGTATTTTTTTTTAATAATTAAAAACAAATGTTTTTAATTTTCGGATACTTAGCTGGAATAGTAATCTTTCGTTTAAGATAAAAAATTTATGATTACACTGCAAAAAAAAATGGCTGAAAGAATTATGTTAAATCAATCAAAGTCTTTTGTATGCAGTTCTTTAACTGGACAGAGCATTCTAGAATGGCATGTAAGCTATTCGAATGTATTTTAGAATGTAGAATTAAATTCAGTTCTTCTCCAAAATGTTCTTTAACATTTTTCATTGGCGAACGTCTGAATAGCTTCACAACTTTTCTTATTTTTTTCTTAACAATGGACCTGTCTGTTCATGAAGTATGACTAAACAATTATCATCAATATTACTGTCATTTTCATCACTTGTATACTGGTTATCATCTTCGTTAGAATTTGAATGTTCTGCATCAGACTTATCTGTGGTGTTAAGTTCGTCTGCATTTTCTAAATTTTCATGTACTGAATTCCGTGAACTAAGCAAAGTTGTTGTAATGCACACAATGTGTGTATTTAAGGAATTTTGGAATAATTTAGGCTTTTCTTCAACGAAGGCAACACACTTTTCTGCAGGTTCTAGAATTTCTTGATGCCAACATGAATATTTATATTTAACTAACGTCGGTATTTGCCCAATGTCCATTCATCAACTGTACGGCTAAATTTTTGTCCTAAAAGAATTTGAGATTCTAACTCTTTGATCATATTTGCACGAATTTTTTCACTGTGCTGCACTAGGGTGGCCCTTCATTATATGGAGAAAAAAAAAAGTGTTCAAATTCTCGGTCGCACCCCTAGAAATATGCGAATAGCAAAGAAACTGAGAAATACAAAGCTTTGGGCCAATCAAAAAACATTTAGAGGTGGCTCAACGCGATCGAAAATTTCAAGTGTGTTTTATATGGGGAAAATATGACTTTCTTTCAGCTTTTACGAAAATTTCGTTCTATAGTTTAACTTTTCCGACAAATTGTTATATAATTCGGGATCAGCATTAAATTATCTTTCAAAAAAGCTATACAACTTAAAAATCGAATAAAAACTCGCCAAGAAATAGCAAATGCCCCAGACCACTTTTGTGCAAAAAAAAAACTAGGTCATGAAATTTTATGGCATTTTTTCAACTTTAAGAAATTTATTAAGGCCAACATTTTGTTTTAGTCTCTATACCTGTAAGTACTCAGATATGAAGTATTGTTTTATTACCATCTTGTTAACCTATTAAGCATTGAGACCGAAAATGGAAATTTTTTTTGATAAAATTTTGAAAACTCCTTTTTCAAGTTTTGAAAAATTTTCTTAAACAAGATTTTAAAAAATTGATGTAGCTCTTTAAGGTCTTGTTAAATGTATGTTAGAGATTAACTGTGTAAATAATTGGGTAAATCCCTATGCAAGAATTTTTTTTACAAGGATTTTACTTTTGCGGATTTCGAGAAAAATGGAATTTTTGTAAAATATTGTGTAAATGTACTCTTTCTATATACTTAGTATCAAAAATTCATCACTTTTCTACTTTCAAATGTTATATATTATCTTAATAGCCTAGGGTTTCGGAAAAAAAATTATTATGACCCCATTAACCCTTGCGGAATTGGGGTTACATATGACCCCAAGCTAATAAAAAATTTATTCAAAAAATTCAAATATTTTGTAAGTGCTATTGAATTTTTAGTTGCGACGCTTAAAATATAATAACTAAATGTGTAGAACTTCCGTTCCTAAAATTTTAGATAAATCCCAGAACGTTAACCCATTATTTGCCAAGGCCAGCTTTGGATTTTAAGATATTTTTAAATAAAAATTACCGAAAACGAGTGTTTCTATTTTTTTTTTTTTTTTTTTTTTTTTTTTTTTTTTTTTTTTGATGAAATTACTATTTAGAATTTAAGGAAAATAATTCGGTTAATTTTTATTTATTTAACCCTTCAGTGTTCCTGCGATTATCTGCTTATGCAATTATCTGCTTATTGCTGCTCGCGAATATAAATTAAAACAACTTTTTGTTATAAAATTATTTTATGTATAAAAACTATCTATATTTTTCTAAATAAAATAAGAAGACCCAAAATTGACCCAAAGCTTCTAAAATACATTTTATTCAAAAGAGTATGAAATATAAAATTAATTCTATTTATTTTGGTGTATTTAAGGATGATTTAGTGTGCGATTCAAATTGTTTTCTGTAATCACTTACGACTTGCAATAAGTATTGCTTTTCTTTAATTTTATCTGTAATATTAATAGGCTAGGCGATTTGTTGTGACTGATGTTTTGTTCTACCGTTATATCCCGATTTTGACCAAACGTATATTATTTGAAAGGTATTTCTTTTTAGCGGTTTTGCAGATTTACAGATTTTTTAATTTTTTCCTTTATTTTGAGTAAATTACATTTAGAGTTGGTACTAACACATACATAAAATTATACAATACTATGTGTGTATTTATTAAATTTGTTAATGTGTTTGTAATAAAAATGGGTTTGTTTTTGTGTTGATTTGTGAATTGGTATAATTGTTTAGCGTACTTTTAGTGTCTTTATTTAATGAAAAAATAAAATTTCCTAGAATTTGCACTCGAATTTCGAGGATGGAATCTGCTAGTTTTATATTATTATATTAATTTTATATTTCATATTCTTTTGCATAAATTGTCTTTTATTAGCTTTGGGCCATTCGTGGGTCTTCTTTTTTTATTAAGAAAAATATAGATAGTTTTTATACATAAAAAAATAATTTTATAACAAAATTGGTTAAAAGTTGTTTTAATTTATATTTGCGAGTAATAAGCAGATAATTGCACCAAAGATATATCACAATGGATTTTTTGATCCCAGGAGCACTGAAAGGTTAAATAATTAAAAATGAACCGAATTATTTTCCTTAAATTCTACATAGTGGTTTCATCGAATTTAATAGAAAAACTCGTTTTCGGTAATTTTTATTCAAAAATATCTTAAAATCCAAAGCTGCCTTGGCAAATAATGGGTTAACGTTCTCGGATTTATCCCAAATTTTAGGAAAGGATGTTCTACACATTTCGTTATTATATTTTAAACGTCGCATCTAAAAATTCAATAGCACTTACAAAATATTTGAATTTTTTTTAAATAAATGGTTTTTTAATAGCTTGGGGTCATATGTGACCCCAATTCCAAAAGGCTTAATGGGGTCATACTATTTTTTCCGAAACCCTAGGCTATTAAGATAAAATATAACATTTAAAAGTAGAAAAGTGTTGAATTTTTGATACAAAGTATTTAGAAAGAGTACATTTACAGAATATTTTACAAAAATCCCATTTTTCTCGAAATCCGCAAAAATTAAATCGTTGTCAAAAAAAAAATTCTGCCACAGGGATTTACCTAAAAATCAACACAGTTAATCTCTAACATGCATTTAACAAGACCTTAAAGAGTTAAATCAATTTTTTAAAATTTTGTTTAAGAAAATTTTTCAAAGCTTGAAAAAGGAGTTTTCAAAATTTTATCAGAAAAAATTTCCATTTTCGGTCTCAATGCTTAATAGGTTACCAAGGTGGTAAAAAAAAACAATATTACATATCTGAGTACTAACAGGTATAGAGACTAAAACAAAATGTTGGCTTTAATTAATTTCTTAAAGTTGAAAAAAATGCCGATAAATTTCTTGATCTAGTTTTTTTGGCACAAAAGTGGTCTGGGACATTTGCTATTTCTTGAAGAGCTTTTATTCGATTTGGAAGTTGTATAGCTTTTTGGGAAGATAATTTAATACTAATCCCGAATTATATAACAATTTGTCGGATAAATTAAACTATAGAACGAAACTTTCGTAAAATCTGAAAAAAAGTCATATTTTCCCCCAAATAAAACACACTTGAAATTTTCAATCTCGTTCAGCCACCTCTAAATAATTTTTGATTGGTCCAAAACTTTGTATTTATCAGTTTTTTTTGCTATTCGCATATTTCTAGGGGGTGCGACCGAGAGTTTGAACAATTTTTTATTAAGGGCCACCCTAGTGCTGCACAACTAAATTTTTTATTGAATTTTTAGTTTTTTTTTTTTGTATATTTTCATACCTTCTGGCAACTAGACTTTTTCTGATATGCATGGAAGTGTAAAATATGCTAATTAATTATAAAAAATAAAATAGTTTAATAAAAATGATATGAATGTTAACTTCCAGTAAAAAAAAAATTATGTGAGTCCGATCACAGGGAAGATGTGTAAACATCTAGTAATTAAAGATTTTTTATGTCATTTTTTAAAATCAAACAGAAAGCGTCATCTATGTATCACTTATAGCAAAAACTGTTTCAGCTAATTCAACAACCGTTTGCTGTAAAACGTTAAAAATATCCAAATATAAACGTATATAAGTAATACATAGATGACGCTTTTAAAAAGTGGCATAAAAAAAAATTTTATTTTTTCACCAATACAATCATAAGGCACACAGCGTTATCTGCTTCAGCTCACACCGATATGAGTTACGCTGTTTTTGTGATTGTATTGTGGAATAGAAATTTACCCCCCTGCGCGTATAGATGTTTACACATCAAAAATGTAATACCGGATACCGTTATTAAGTGTTCATTAATACCGTTAGTGAAAGGTATTAAAAAATGCCGGTAATTCCGCGATTCCTGTATTGCAAACCCTATGTACCACTATGTGGTTTGGATATAATGACTTTGTGCTGCTGTTTGTAACTGCCAAAAATAGTTGACCTAGGCCCATCTTTTATTATACCGATCGTCTTAGAATCACTTTCTGAGTCAATTTAGCGATGTCCGTCCGTCCGTCTGTTTGACCATGTATACCTTGTAATCAAATAAATGAAATGAAATTTGGTATATAAGCTTTTATCGGCCAATGAATGAACGCTATTGAAATTGGTGAAACTCGGTCCATGTTCAGACCTAGTCCCCATACATATGACCCATATGAAATCGACTTAAATTGCGATAAGATCCAAATTATCATACAGATATCGGTCAAATTGGGTTTATGTGTGTTTATTTCATCTATTTGTCAGTTGTCCAAAAATAGACCCCATATGGCAATTCTTAGTCATAGCTCCCATATAAAGCTGCTACCCGATTTCCACTTAAATTTATCAAAAAACAAAAATATTGCACAGTTTTTTTTCAAATTTGTTTTGCATATATTTTTTTCAAAATATAAGTGACTTTACCAAATATGGTCAGGATCGGTCCATTTTTCGACCTATTCCCCATATAAAATTATTGTTTTTACTCAAATTTGGTTTATGCTTATTTACTATATCCACTTAGTTGGACCGAAGAGATAGGGTCTCTAAGCCATGGTATGGGGTATCGTATAGTCGGTCTAGACCAACTACAATTTTCGTACTTGTTAAGATAGAGGGTTGTGAATATAAGCTATCGATATGCAAAATTAACAACCGGTGTTCAAAATGAACAAAAAAAAATTTTTAAAGCCCTTGCAAATACCGAAATCTTTTTTCATAATTTAATTTGACTGATGTTAATTAAATAAACAAATTTTTAATTAATAACTTCAATATTATTTTTTTTCAAAAACCAAACATAAAGAATGTCAAGCAATACCTGCAGAAAAAAATATTATTATTGCTATTTCTACTCAACATCAAATTTGAGGTTTATTTAGATAAAGTTCGTTAACAATTTCCTGAAATTGTTACATGTCAAATGTTCTTTTTAAAATTGCCAACTGATAAATTTTTCAATGACGTTGCTAAATGACTTTTTTAATTCCTTTTCATTTTGACAGTTGTAACTACATATTTTATGTTAACATACTCGAACAACGAAACTTAATTGATTTATTTTAAAAATCTTATCATTTTAACAAGTCACTACAAAAATAGCGTAAAAGTTAGCAAATTAAAATGGAATAGGAACAGCAAAAAACATAGATGGCCGGTAAATTTTAAGGAAAAAAAAAACGATATGTCAATCAATTTCAGCATTTCCAAAAAAGTTATTTTCTACTTTGCCTTTTGCAGATAAGAAAAGCGAGTTCAAAAATGATGTTGCTAATAGAGTCATTAAAAACTCGTAGACAAACATTTAAAAACTATTCATCATTTTTTTTTTTTTTTTGATTCGTTTTCATTTTGAAAGATTGATTTGCCTGTTTTTCTTAGTACATACATAAGTCTTTAATTTGTTGTGTTTAGATGAAAGTAACTGCCAAGATAAAGTGTAAAACATGTTTTTTTCTCTTTCGCAACAAGTTTTAATACAAACATTACAGTGTCCATAAATATGTAGATAAGGGTGACACTTATAATTCAACTTTCATATGTTTATTACTAATCTCCATTATCATTTGTATACTTTTCAAAGCATATAAAAGAATATTCGAAGCACTTTTTCTACATCCCAAAACATGAGCTTAATTTATATCAATTCAGGGCTATGCGTCCGATAACACTGTGGAACAAAATCAGGTTAGCAAAAGTTAGCTCGATTCTGAGAGTGAGGGGTGAAAATAGAAGTTAAATTAGAAGACCCGTATCGCGGCGTTTGTTTATGTTAGTTCGAATTTTTTTTTTTTAATCGACCTTCGAACTTTGCAGTCAAATGTCGATTTTCAGCATATTGTTTATATGGTTTTTTGGATATAACTCGTCGACTGATTGATATTTTTTCAATCTGTAAAAGCCAAATTATTGCTAGGGACCTGTGCAAACCCTAAAATTTAAAAAAAAAATTGATTTAGAAAATTTTTGTGGTGCTTATGAAGCAAAATGTTGGAAAAATTATATTTTTTTCATGCTTTTTGAAAATATTTTCCACAAAACTAAGTCTTTTTTGCGTTTTGTTTGATCTATAATATGCTTCCCAGTTTCTTCAATAAATTTCAATTAAAAAGAAAACAATCATAATACAAAACTTGCGTTTTCCAGCTTAATATTAATTTACTTCTCATTTTTTATATGCCAATTTTGTTCAGTGTTGGTTTTGAAGAAACATTGAAAAAGAAATTATAAAAATATGGAAAAAAATATGTTTTTGAATTGTTAGTTATGAAAAGTTTTAAGTAAAAAAATTAAATTAATGATTTGGCCAGTTGCCGTTTAGCAGGCGGCTGTGGATCAACATCACTGCTCTCTCTAATATCTTGGTCATCGTCATCATCATCAGAAAGGTCGATAATTTCGTCCAACAGGTATTCTGGAATTTCATCTTTGCAGTTTGGCAGTCTGTTGAGCGAGTTGATCAAGATGCTGATGCAAGAGATGAATTTTGTACGACATATTAACCCCAATTTCATCGAAAGCTGCCAACATGTTTGCAACAGATTGTCTGCAGTTGTCTTTGCGTTCTTTACCCAAAAGTTCTTTAATGACTGCTTTCAATGCGAGTCATGCATTTAAATCTCGGTTTGTCAGAACTTGGTCAAAATCTTGACGACTCATTAGTTTCCGTATGTCGGGACCATTAACAACCCCTTCCTGAATTTTGGCGTTACTTAGTCTTGGGAAAATGTCTTTTAAGCGGTTAAATACTGCTGGTCTTTTTGCGATACATTTTAAAATTTTTTTAGCAATGCCAAGTTTAATGTGGAGCGTGTAGCCTATTGTCTTTAGGCCATTTCCGTCCAATGCGACTATTCCAGTTATGCTGTTTGTACTGGTTTCCTCCTTTAATACCTTCTCCGTATCGTGAATCCCAATCGCACAAAAAACATGGATATTTTGGACGGCCAGATGCTGTTAAGCCTGTAACCAATGAAACTATTTTGAGGTCGCAGCAAATGCGCCACTGGTGTTCGTTATATTTGACTACTTCCAGAATGTGTTTCAAATTATCGAAATTTTCATTAGTGTCAGTGCTATACGCAATCGGAACAGAAGGTATTCTATTTGTGTATATAAAAAAAAAATAGCTACCTGTGGTTGAAAACAAAAAAGTTGTTTTACTAATTCTTAATTCTTGGAACTTCACTTTTTAATTACTTCTACCTAAATCGCTATTTATTTTATCGACTAAGACCATTTTCTTTTCAAATGAAATTTATTGAAGAAACTGAGAAGCATATCATAGATCAAACTGAAAGCAAAAACGACTTAGTTTTGCGGAAAATATTTTCAAAAAGCATGAAAAAAAAATAATTTTTCCAACATTTTGCTTCATAAGCATCGCAAAAATTTTCTAAATCAATTTTTTAAAAAATTTTGATTGTTGCACAGGTCTCTAGCAATAATTTGGCTTTTACAGATTGAAAAAAATATCAATCAATCGACGAGTTATAGCAAAAAAACCATATAAACAATATGCTGAAAATCGGCATTTGACTGCAAAGTTCGAAGGGCGATTAAAAAAAATTCGAACTAACATAAACAAACGCCGCGATACGGGTCTTCTAATTTAGCCTCAATTTTCACCCCTCACTCTCAGAATCGACGTAAGTTTTGCTATCGTGAATTTGTTCCCCAGTGTAATCCATATATTTGATCTTTTGGCCGATACGTTGGCGACTGGTTGGTGTTCTTCTTTTTGATAATTGTTTTTTAACGCAATTTTCAAAAGTACTTTTTTAAAAATGTAGCTTCAACTAAAACTGTATTTTTTGTAAAAAAATTTAAATTTTCCTAAAAAATTGTAATTTTAAAAGAAGTATCCGCCTTAAAACTAACTAGTTACAAAAATATATCGATAAATATAAAATATTCAGAATGGGGCTTTTTCAATAAAAGTTACTTTGTTCAGAAAAGGTGCTTTAAAAAAAAAGTACTTTTGTAAGAAAAGGTGCATTTTGAGACGAGCACACAATGTAAAGAAATGTACTTTTTTAGAAAAGTCCATTATTTAGAAAAGGTACTTTTATTTTTTTAAGAAAATCAAATTGTTTAGGAATAAGCTCTTTTTCAGAAAAGGTACTTTTAAGAAAGGGTAAGTTTTTAAGAAAAAATCCCTTTTTTAGAAATGTACTTTTTTTTTAAGGAAATGTACTTTTTTATGAGAAATGGGTACTTTTTAGGTAGAGTTAGTTACTTAGTTATTTAAAAAGGATAATTTTTAAAGAATAAGTACTTTTTAAGAAAAGGAACTTTTATGAAAAAACGCGTTTTTAGAATAAAATACTTTTTTAAGAAGACATTCTTTTTCAATAACATGCACTTTTTCAATAAAAGGTTAATTTTCCTGAAAAAGTACTTTTTTAAAATAGGAAATGTTTTTGAGAAAACACACTTTTTAAAACAAGGGTATATTTTTAAGAAAAGGTACTATCTCAATAAAGGTTTGTTAAGAAATGGTACTCTTTTATAATAATTCTTTGAACAAAAATTTTTTTTTAGAAGAGGTACTTTTTTAAGAAAAGGTACCTATTTAAGAAAAGGTACTTTTAAAAAAAAGTACTGCTTTAAGAAAAAAGAACTCCATTTTAAGAAAGGGAACTTTTTTAAGAAAATACGTTTTTCAGGGGAGGTATCTCTTTCAGAAGCGATAAATTTTCCAGAAAATGCACTTTTCCAATAAAAGGTTAATTCTCATGCAAAATAATTTATGTCAAAAAGGATAATTTTTTAAGAAATAACGACGTTAGTCGAATATATTGGATAGAATAAAAAGGTAAAATCCAAAATAAGTTTTGCTTATTATTTTTATTAATCTTCTTGAACATCAAACCAAATTGTATTATCAAATAATAAAATAAAAGGTCAACTAAAAAATTTAATTGAAAATGTAGATTTTCAACAAAAAACATTAGTTTTTCGATCAAAGGTAAATTTTTGGGAAAAGGTACTTTTAAAAAAATGATACTTTTTTTTAAGGAAAGTGTACGTTTTAAAGAAAAATTTTTTTTTAAGGAAAATTCACTTTTTTAAGAAAAAACACTTTTTGTGAGGGTTTTTTACAAAAATGTATTTATAGAAAAGATAATTTTTTTAGAAATGGTAATTTTAAGAAAAAGTATTTTTTAAGAAAACGTACTTTTAAAAAAAAAAAATAATTTTTATGAAAAGGTACTATTACTTTTTTAAGAAAAGCAAATTTTTAGGAATAAGCTCTTTTTAAGAAGAGGTAGGTTTTTTTAAGGAAATTTACTGTTTTTAAGAAAGAGGTACTTTTTTAAGAAAAGGTACTTAAAAAAGTACTTTTTTAGAAAAGATAATTTTTAAAGAATAAGTACTTTTTAAGATAAGGAACTTTGCGTTTATGGATAAGGTACATTTTTAAGAACAGATTATTTTTCCACAAAATTGACTTTTTCAATAAAAGGTTAATTCTCATGAAAAATTACTTTGTGTAAAAAAGGCTATCTTTAAAAGGCACTATTTTAAAAAATCGTATCTTTCTTAGAAAAAGTTATTTTATAAAAAAAGGTACTCAATAAAAGGCACTTTGTTAAGAAATGGGACTCTTTTATTATAACTAGCAGATTCCAGCCCTCGAAATTCGAGTGCAAATTCTAGGAATTTTATTTTTTCATTAAATAAATACCCTAAAAGTACGCTAATCAATTATAGCCAATTCACAAATCAACACAAAAAACAAACTCATTTTTATTGCAAACATATTAATAAATTTAATAAACACATACATAGCATATTAATAATAAATGTAATTTACTCAAAATAAAGGAGAAAGTTTAAAAATCTGTAAATCTCGTGAATGCTAAAAAGTAATACCTTTCAAATAATATACATTTGGTCAAAATCGGGATAAAACGGTAGAACAAAATATCGGCCACAAGAAATCGCCTAGCCTATTAATATTATAGATTCTTAAAAGACCATTACTTTTTCGAAAGGTACCTTTTTAAGAAAAGCTACTTTTTTAAGAAAAGGTACTTATTGGCTTTTTTTTTTAAATACTTCTTTAAGAAAACATTTTTTTTAGTAATAAATACTTTTCAAGAAAGGGTACTTTTGTGAAAAATGTGTTTTTTAGAAAGAGGTATTTATTTCAGAAAGGAACAATTTTAAAGAAAATGAATTTTTGCAATAAAAGGTTATTCCTCATGATAAAGTACTTTTGCAAAATCGTAATTTTTTCAGAAAATGTATATTTTCAACAAAAAACAGAGCTTTTTCAATAAAAGATAAATTTTTAGGAAAAGGGTCTTTAAAAAAAAAAGACTTTTTTTTAAGAAAGTTTTTAAGGAAAAGTCACTTTTTGAAGAAAAAGTACTTCTTGTGAGGACTTTTTTAGAAAACTGTATTTTTTAGAAAAGGAATTTTTTTAAGAAATGGTACTTTTTAAGGAAAAGTATTTTTTAAAAAAACGTACCTTTTTTAAGAAAAATTAATTTTTTAGGAAGAGGTTCCTTTAGTTTTTATGTAAAGGTAGCTTTTTAAGAAAAGGTATTATTTTAAGAAAAGGTACTATGTCAATAAGAGGTACTTTGTTAAAAAATTGTACTTTTTTCTGATAATTTTTAATGAAAATTAGTTTTTTTAGAAGAGGTACTTTTGGAAGGGAAGGTACTTTTTAAGAAAAGGTACTTATATAAGAAAAGGTACTTTTTAAGAAAAAATACTTCTTTAAGAAAAGTTAATTTTTTTCAATAAGTGCTTTTTAAGAAAAGGTATTTTTGTAAGAAAATTCATTGTTTAGGAAATGGCACTTGCGTGAGAAGAGATTCCCTTTCAACAAAATACAATTTTCCAATAAAAGCTTAATTCTCAAGGAACTTCAAAGGATCTTTTGTAAAATGGGTACTGCTTTAAAAAATGTAGATTTTCAATAAAAAAGCAGTTTTTAATAAAAGGTAAATTTTTATGAAAAGGTTCTTTTTTTAAAAAAAGGGTACTTTTTTAAGTAAATGATACGTATTTTTAACAAAAAGGTTTTTTTTTAAAGAAAATTTACTGGTTGAGTTTGAAATTATTCAGGCTCAATATCAAATGTTTTTACCTTAAATAAAAAATTGATCTATATTCTGCATGACTGGTTATACAGCTGTTTCAGGAAGAGTCACCAACCCTCATCAGTAACCAAAAGCAGTAGATAATTTGTTTGGTAAAAAGTTAAATTCATATATATTTCCTGAAACCTACATTTAGGGTTAACGGCGTGCCCTTTTAATTTTATTATTTTTATTTTTATTTTTATTTATTATTTTTAATTTTATTATTTTTTATAAAAATAAAATATCTTATTTCGATCTTTATCATTTGATTGATTGAGTTTGAAATTATTCAGAGTCAAGATCAAATATTTTAGCTTTAAATAAAATTTTTTATTTTATAAAAAATAATAAAAAAAGTTGCTTTTTGAAGAAAAAGTACTTTTTGGAGGAAATGTATTTTTTTTTTTTTTAGAAAAACGTATTTTTTGATCAGGTACTTTTTTAAGAAAAGGTATTTTTATAGGAAATTCACTTTTTTACAGAAAAGGGATTTTTTTTGGAAAATGTCTTTTTGAAGAAAATTAACTTAAAAAAAGTATTTTTTAAGAAAAAGTACTTTTTTAAGAAAAATTAATTTTTTAGGAAAATGTACGTATTAAAGAAAGTGTACTTTTTTAAGAAGAGGTCTAATTTTAACGCAAGGCACTTTTAATTAAAGGTTCATTGTTAAGATGAAATAATTTTTTTAAGATTAGGTACTTTTTTAAGAAAAGGTACCATTTTTACGAGAAGGTTCTTTTTAAGAAATAAATAATTCTTTAAGATTATATATTTTATTAAGATAACGTACTGTTTAAGGAAAAAGTACTTTTTAACAAGAGGCACTTTTAAAGAAAAGTTATTTTTTCAAAGAAAGCCATATTTAAAAAATGGAAACTTTTTAAGAAAAGGCACCTTTTTAAGAAACCATACTTTTTTAAACAAAAGTACTTTAAACAAAACATTTTTTTTTTGATAGTTTTACTTTTATAAAAAAGTTACTTTTTAGGAAAATGTACTTTTTAGGAAAATGTACTTTTTAAGAAAATGTACTTTTTTAAGAAAATTACTTTTTTAACAAAAGGTACTTTTTTAATAAAATTTTAATTTTAAAAAAAATATTTATTTTAATTATTTATTTATTTTTTATTAATTACACAACACAATTATTGTAACTAAAATGAAAAAAGAGTATGTACCAGCAACTGAGGGTTTCGACTCAGTGATTAGGTAGTCTTTTAGGAAGAGACACTTTTTTAAATAAAAGTACTATTTTAAGAAAAATATAATTTTTTATGAGCAGGATCTTTTTCAAGAAAATTTATTTATTTTCGAAAAGATTATTTTTTAAGAAAATTTACTTTTTTAACAATATAAATTCTTTAAGAAAATATACTTTTAAAAAAAGGCATTTTTTGATGTGTAAACATCTATACGTGCAGGGGGGTAAATTTCTATTTCACAAAAACAGCGTAACATGAGAGCCGTAAAACAAAATCGGCGTGACTTATGGTTGTGTTGGTGAAAAAATTATAAAAATGAAAAATGAAAAAATTAAGAATGAAAAATTAAAAATAAAAAATTAAAAATGAAAAACGAAAAATAAAAAATGAAAAATGAAAACTGAGATATAAAAAAATAAAAATAAAAAATGAAAAATCAAAAATGAAAAACGAAAAATCAAAAATTAAAAATTAAAAATAAAAAATGAAAAACAAAAAATGAAAAATGAAAACGAAAAATAAAAATGAAAAATAACAAATAACAAATAAAAAATTAAAAATTAAAAATGAAAAATAAAAAACAAAAATAAATAATTAAAAATGAAAAATAAAAAAATGAAAAAAGAAAAATAAAAAACGAAAATCGAAAACCGAAAAATGAAAAAATTAAGATTGAAAAATTAAAAATAAGTATTGAAAAATTAATAATAAAAACCGAAAAATTAAAAATTAACCGGTTGAAATAATAAATAGTAATAATTATTTTTATATTAGCAGAGCTCCTACAGTTGATTGCTATAAGTGATACATACATAGATGACGCATTCTGTTTGATTTTAAAAAAGTGCCATAAAAAAATCTTTAATTACTAGATGTTTACACATCTCTCCTGTGGAGTCACATGATTTTATTTTAAAGGAAAACGCCTATTATGAAAAAAATACATTCTCTTAGAAAAGGATTTTCTTGAAGAAAAATTACTTTTTTAAGGAAAAATTTTTAGGTATTTTTTTTTTTTTGAAACGGTACTTTTGTAATAAAATGCTTGTTCAGAAAAGATTATTTTTAATGAAAAGGTACTTTTTTAAGAAAATATACTATTTAACAAAAATTTCTTTTTTAATAAAAGATACTTTTTAAGAAAATGTACTTTTAAAGAATAGGTACTTTTTTAAGAAAATATCCTTTTTTAAGAAAGGCCCTTTTTTACTTTTGAAGAAAAGGTACTTTTTTAAGAAAATTAGCTTTTTTAAGAAAATATGTTTTTTTTAAATGGCCCTTTTTTAAAAAACTTCATTTGGAAGCAATAAAAATATAATTAAATCACACAAAAATTCCGCTTAACCATATCTAAAACCCTAATGTTATTATATATTATGTATATTTGTATGTGTTTGTAAGTAAGTTATTGTAAATGTGTGTTTCTTAACAAAAAAAAAAAAAAAAAAAACTACTAATGTCAGCGATTAGTATTTGTGATTTAGCAAATAAATTCAACACAAAAACTTTTTTAGTTTTTTCATTAACCACAGTATTCAGTATTTGAGGGTCTTTACCTTACAAGTGGTGTAAAACCAACGTTCTGATTTGAAACAAACACTCAAATACAAGAAATTAGTTGTAATGCAAAAATAAAATAAATAAATAAAATAAAATAGGTATAAAAGGGATTTCTAAGGGGTTTTAAAATAAAGAAGTTGAAGTATGTTTTTAATAAGTTGAGATTTTTTTAGAAGTAGAAGCTAAAATTTTGTAGCTAGAACACAGAAGTATGAAAATTAACTCCAATTACGTTGAGAATCCATGCTATTGATGGAACTCACTATCGAACTCACTATATACAAGACAGATCAGACCGATTTTATAAGATTGAAATGACCAATCAATTACCGTAATTGAATTACAGTAAATCCATGGATTTTTTAACCGTTTCTTGAAAAATTCCCTAATATAACTTCTCGTGTTAACCTCCAAACTGAACTACGTGCTTGGACAAGAAAAAAAAATATGCCGTCTACCAACATTTTTGTTTGAGTGCAAATTAATAATAAATAAGACAACATAATTTCATTGATGGGCTACTGTTTTTTTTTTTTGTTGGTTTTTTTCATTAATTTAATGCTTAAACCCTAAAGCTTTGACAGGCTTTGGCGTCGTCATCATTATGCTCATCATCTAGCTAGGCTAGTAAAGCAAGTTTTTATATTCTATGTGAAGTAAATTGTTTGGTTTTATAGTTACAATAATAGATGTGTATGTAGATAGATAGATATAGAAATGCTGGAAATAATGAATTAATGGTCAACAAACTTAATTGCAGTCAAGTGCAAATCAACCAACAATCAACCAACCGTACAATCACCGTCATTACTCAACCAAAGATTTGCTTTAAATGTTAAACTAAACAAACAATTTTTAAATAGCAGAAGAGATTAACCCTTTGGTAATCGTAGTGGTGAAAGGAAAAGAAAAGGAACTTAAGAATATTAATATGTTGCCCCATTAAGCCCAACAACAGGCCATATGAAGGATTCTTATGAAAATGTCTGTTCTCAATTGCCTCACAATGCATTTTTAAGTTTTTAGTGAGCAGTTGCCAAAATAAGAAAAACTATATAGAAAATTTCCAAAAAACAGTTTCAAAAAAATTTTAGTTTATTAAAAAACTTAGCTGGAAACAAATATGTCCTTTAGAAGGAGAGGGGATCTGAAGATAATTCGAGTTCAAAGCCTAGTTGAAACTACTTTATCTATTAAAAACAAACCCAAAGAAAATTCGGAATTATAAATGAATAATTAAAAATCTCTCTAATATCATATGTGAGGTGAGGTTAGAAGCCTGGTTATATCGGTTTAATTTATTTAAAGCAAACCTTTCGAACATTTGGCCAAAAAGACTGACATCAAACCTTCTGTAGAGAACTCTCATATTTACGAATATTCTTCTAAGCTTATAATAATCTTTAAGTATAAATTCTTTATCATATCTGTTACCTACATGGCTTTGTGAAGAATCTATAATATTAATAGGCTAGGCGATTTCTTGTGACCGATGTTTTGTTCTACCGTTTTATCCCGATTTTGACCAAGCGTATATTATTTGAAATGTATTTCTTTTTAGCCGTTTTGCAGATATACAGATTTTTAAATTTCTTCCTTTATTTTGAGTAAATTTCATTTAAAGTTGCTACTAACACATATATAAAATTATACAATGCTATGTGTGTGTTTATTAAATTTGTTAATGTGTTTGTAGTGAGTTTGTTTTTTGTGTTGATTTGCGAATGGGCTATAATTGATTAGGATACCTTTAGGGTATTTATTTAATGGAAAAATAAAATTTGTTTGTTTGGACAGAGTTGTATCTTCTGACAGAGTTGTATCTTCTGAAATTAATACAAAGTAAATCTGTATGGTACGAAAAGTGAAAACTAACCACACTGCTCGTAGGCCTGACTTTAGGTGAGTGTGTTAAAGCGCTGACCAAAAAAGTGCAAGTACGAGTGTATGTGAGAAGGTTCATGGTTCGAAACCTCACGGCCGCCCTAAGTAGAAAAAATTTTCATATAGAAACAATCTATTCAATTAAAACATAACAATTATCACAATGTTCAATAAATCGCTGATGAAGGCTGAAATGCCAGAAACCGGTCCGATTAAGAATACAGTGCAGTTATGAATTTTCGAAATATATGCTTTCTTCTTCTTTACCACGCACCATTTAAAATTTCCTAGAATTTGCACTCGAATTCGAGGTCTGGAATCTGCTAGTATTCATAAATAATCAAAACCCATAAAAACAAAGTTTTTATAAAAACTCTTTCTTTCCTTATGCATATGAGTTTTGAATATCTCCGTGACTGTGCGTGACTGCGTGTGACCATTTCAAAGTTAATCTTTAGGCACAACAAGATCAATTGGACAGACAGACAGACAGGCAGAGAGTATGAGTTAAAAGAAAGAGTTTAAAAGGCGAAATTTGGAATAGCATTTTGAAAAAAAATACAATAAGTTAGATGGCGGAATTAAAATATTTAAAGGCATCTTCCTCTACAAGCCTTGAAAAGTTTCTAAAATAAATTGATAAATAAACATTTGATTGCTGTTGTTGCGTCTAGTCAGGTGCCGTTTCTTGAAGATGATATGGGATCGATTCCTCGTACAGGTGATATTTTATATTTTTATTTAGAATTGTTTAAAAAAAATCAATAAATTCTCCGGGTTAATGATGTATTAAGAAAATACAATTGTTTGGCTTATTTTACCACTAAAATAAACATTAATCCAGAAATTTTTCCGTGGAAGCAGTTCTAAAATAACACGTTATTGAAAAGGCAAAATAAAATTTAAATAATATAATTGCATAGTGAAAAACGGTATGCTAAAAAAATCTATTAAATCGTCAGAACCGTATCTAGAACTTAGGAGCTCTCAATGTATTAACATAATAAGAGCTGAACGCGAAAAATATTTCAAGGAAGTTTAGTTTGAAGACAACAATATTTCAAGGAAGTTTAGTTTGAAGGCAACAATATTTCAAGTGTTTTATAGAAATTCAAAACATTGTTCTAATAAAAAATTATACTAAAATTTTGAATGAAATAATGAGACAACTTCTCCATCAAAAGATGGAGCTCTCATAAGGTTCACATACCACCGCCGTAAATCTTTACCCATCACCTATTAGACTTAGATAATGCCGACGGATATTGTTTACACTCATCTGAAAATTACCATTGGTATAACATATGCCTATGCCCCAAGATTGCGAACAGGAAATTATTACACTTTTATAGCTTTGGCTATAAATTTGAAACTAAAGAATGACTTCAAAGTTAAATGAACATTTGGTTAAAATTGATTCAATAGAATAAGGTGTGGAAATTGATCCACTGATTGTTAACTGCCGGCAAAAAATTGGATTGGTGAGTGAGCCCTTCGAAGATATATTTCAACTAAAATATCTTTATCTTTACTAAAAAAAAAAATGATCACTGAATTGATTAATTTCAAATTCTAAAGATTTCCTTATTGAGTGAACTCGTAAATATGTAAACAAAACAATGAGGAATCATGAATAGATTCAGTTGTGAGCATAAAAAAATTAAAAAAGTTTGCTCTACCGAGCTGATAAAATATGATCAGGAAATTCATCCATTGCTTGTTAATTCAGGGCATTGAATAAAATTAGGGAGTGAAAAAGATTTTTTTCCCAAACTAGGAGCACACTTCAATTGAAAATAAAATACTTTCAACGACACTTATTTTAACGCATTCACGAATTCTTTAAAAGTGAAATATTAATTCGGTCTTGGTATTTATTCGAACTGTAAAGGCTTTCAAAAACAAAAATATTACTTAAACTAAATTGATAAATTTAAACAAATTTAATGAATAGAAGAAGAGCAGATATTATGAACAAATCCAAAAAACGGTAGATTGTAAAAAATAGATTATCTTAAAAAAAGTACCTTTTCTCAAAAAGTAAATTTCCTCAAATTTTTCTCAAATTTTCTTAACAACTGAAAAAAGTAAATTTTCCTTAAAAAGTACTTTTTCTAAAAAAAAAAAACTTTTCTTAAAAAAATAAATTTTCCTCAAAAGTAAATTTTCTTAAAAATTTCCCTTTTCTTAAAAAAGTATATATCCTTAAAAAGTGCCCTTTTTAGTTTTTTTTTTTAAACACCTTTTTTTAAATAGTACCTTTTCTTATAAAAGTACATTTTCGTAAAAAATGCTCTTTCTTAAAAAAAAGTTCCTTTTCTTAAATAAGTACATTTTCCTAATTAAAACAAATTTTATTAAGAAAGTACCTTTTCTTAAAAAGCACATTTTCTTATAAGAGCACATTTTCTGAAAAATGTACTCTTTGTTAAAAAAGTACCTTCTCTTTAAAAAAAATGCCTTTAGTTAAAAAGTACATTACCCTAAAAAGAGCATTTTCTTAAAAAAAAAGTACATTTTCTAAAAAAATATCCTTCCTTAAAAAATACCTTTTATTAAAAAAGTATTTTTTAAGTACTTTTTTTCTAAAAAGTATCTTCTCTTAAGAAAGTATTTTTTCTTAAAAAATTAATTTTTCTTAAAAAAGTACGTCTTCTTAAAAATGTAAATTTTCGTAACAAAGTACTCTTTCTTAAAAAAAAGTGAATTTTCTTAAAAAGCTAATTTTTTAATGTACTTTTCGTTTTCTTAAAAAAGTACTCTTTGATAAAAAAAAAGTACCTTCCTTTAAAAAGGTGCCCTTAAGTAAAGTACCTTTCCTTGAAAAGTACCTACTCTTAAAAAACCTTTTCTAAAAATACCTTTCCTTTAAAAATGCCTTTACTTAAAAAAGTAAATTTTCTTCAAAATTGCACTCTTTAGAAAAAATGTTCTCTTAAAAACGTAAATTTTAGTCAAACAATTGATTTTCTTAATAAACAACCTTTACTTAAAACGTATAAAGGCGGATTTACTGAAAAAGTGACTTTCTATGAAAAAAATACCTTCTCTTAAACAGGTAAAATAAACACATTTTCATAAAAAAGTAAATTATTTTATGTAAGTACCTTTTTACTCAAAAAGTATCTTTCCTTAAGAAATGTTTCCTCTTAAAAATGCTCTTTCTTATAAAGTAAATTTCCTTAAAAATTACATTTGGTTAAAAAAGAGAATTTTCGTAAAAATTTATATTTTTTTAAAAAGTTCCTTTTCTTAAAACAGTACATTTTCTCAGAAAATTACAGTTTCCTTAACAAGTGTCTTTTCCTAAAACAGTACTTTTGCTTCAAAAAATACCCTTACTTAATTAAAAAGTAAATTTTTCCTAAAAAATACCTTTTCTAAAAAGAGCCTTTTCTTAAAAAAATATATATTCTTAAACAGGTAAATTTTCTTCAAAAAGTACCTTTTCTTAAAGAAGTACCTTACCTAAAAAAGTATATTTACCTAAAAAAGTAATCATTCTTAAAAATGGTGCCATTTCGTACATAAGAACCTTTTCTTTAAAAAATCATTTTTTTTTTAAATACCTTTTCTTAAAAAGTCTCTTTTCTTATAACAGTCATTTTCTTAAAAAATACTTGTTCTCTAAAAAAAAGTGACTTTTCTTAAATAAGCACATTTCCTAAAACAGTAAACTTTTTTTTAAAAAGTACATTTTCTTAAAAGTAAAGTTTCTTATAAAGGTACGTTTTCTTAAAAAATTACGCTTTGTTAAAAAAAGTACCTTGTCTTAAAAAAGTGGTCTAAAAAGAACCATAGAAAGAACCTTTTCTAAAAAATATCTCTTCTAAAAAACCTTTTCTTAAACAAGAACATTTTCTTCAAAAGCACTTTTTTGAAAACTAATGTTTTTTTAAAATAGTAAATTTTATTAAAACAAATGCTTTTCTTAATAAACGATCTTTACTAGAAAGTATATTTTCTTTAAAATGTTCTTAACAAAAACACAATTTTCTGAAAAATGTTAATTATCTTATGTAAGTTCCTTCTTATTAAAAAAGTATATTTTCTTAAAAAATTTCTCCTCTTAAAAAAATGCCCTTTCGTAAATAAGTACATTTTCATAAAAAATAGAATTTTCTCAAAAAAGTATCTCTTCTTGAAAATTGTATTTTGTTAAAAAAGTTCCTTATCCAGAGAATAGTATATTTTCATTAAAAAGCATCTATTCTAAAAGAAATGCCTTTTAATAAAAAAGTAACTTTTCTCATAAAGTGTCGTTCTCCTTACAAAAGTGGCGTTTCTTGACAAGTGCTTAAAAGTGCTCTTAAAAAGTACCTTTGCATAAAAAACTGCCTTTCCTTAAAACAAGTACCTTTTCTTAAAAAACTGTCGTTTCTTAAAAAAGGAAATTTTTATTTCAAAATCTGGTCAGCGAATTTATTCGTTGATGTTAAATTTAATAACGGATTGAATTTTAGAATATCTTTTCGGGCCTTAAGGCAAAAAGTAAAGACTTTAAAAAATTTTAATGAATTTTTGAAGACTAAATTGATGATATTAATCACATTAAATTTACTAGCAGATTCCAGCCCTCGAAATTCGAGTGCAAATTCTAGGAAATTTTATTTTTTCATTAAATAAAGACCATAAAGGTATGCTAATCAATTATAGCCAATTCACAAATCAACACAAAAAACAAACTTATTTTTATTACGAAAACATTAACAAATTTAATAAATACACACATAGTATTGTATAATTTTATGTATGTGTTAGTAGCAACTTAAAATGAAATTTACTCCAAATAAACGAAAAAAATTAAAAAAATCTGTATATCTGCAAAACGGCTAAAAAGAAATACCTTTCAAATAATATACGCTTGGTCAAAATCGGGATAAAACGATAGAACAAAACATCGATCACAAAAAATCGCCTAGCCTATTAATACTATAGATTTGGTAAGGGCAAATAGAATTGAAAATATATAGAAATCAAGCAATACAGAGTTTGTCCTTCATGAATTGCATATTTAAAGCTAAATATTGAGCTAGAGAATGAATCTTAATGCTCTTATCTCGTTAGCCACTACTGTATTGCAAATTCATTTGCATTAGAGCAAAATATTAAAAGTCGTAAGTAGTTTAATTCATCGTAACTTATGCTTACCTAAGGGGTTAATTAAAATTACCTCTTTTAAAACTTTTCATTTGTTTGTCTTGAGTAAATGTCAGTTCAGTTAAAATGGAAGGAAAAAGAAAACAAGAACACTGGTTTCATTTTCTGTTCATTCTTCTGGATTGTTAGATTGTTGTTGTTATATTTAAAACAACCAACAATTTCTAAATAGTTATTAAGTGACAACCTTTTTTGCTGTGTTCCCTTTCTTGATGTCATTCGAAACTTTTTTTATATTGTAATTCTGTGAACAAGATCTTCTTTTACTTTTCTAAAATATGTAAGTATATACATACATACAACACGACAGTTGGGAACTACTTATTTATTAATGAAAATTTTGTTTGAAACGCACGATTTTATTTAATTAGGGTGGCACACGGATAAAGTGGATATTTTTAAATGCATACGACTGACCAACTAAAGCAGTTTGTTAGTTATGAAAAACTATAGAAAATTTTATAATACAGCGCCGCTCCGCCCCCTTATATTTGGGAAGCTATAATGATGCAAAATTTTCATAATGTTCGAAATTAATATTTTCAATAGAAACTAATAAGAAAATTATAATTCTTTTTATAAGAAGCGCTCTTTTAGATGTACCACTACTATTTTTTATATAAAAAATTCAGAAAATTGTTTTATTTTTGGAGCCTTACGAATGATACTTTCCATGACTGCCTTTAATCAATTCAGAACTTTCCGTACAAATTATTCTAAGAGCCTGAAGGAAAAGAATCCAATCATAGTGTCAGTTCAGTATTCAACTTTGTTTTTGTTTTTTTTATTTTTATTTAAATATAATTTTGTTGAAAGCTTACATTGTATTTGTTATGTTCTTGTTGTCTAGCATTATCGTATTTTTGTGTAACTTAAGAATATGTTCAAGTGTATAATCACGTTAGTTTACTATCTCTAACTATAAACGTAAATATGTTTGCATGCTTATTGCACATATACAATTGAAGTGCATATTTATGTTTGTTTATATGTATGTGCGAGTAGTTGCACAATACACGCAATTCTTACATTTTAATGTTCCTATTTATTTTTTTTTTTTATCTTTTAGTGCAATTGCGATTGCACTGTGCGCACGTCATTATAGCCAGCAACCAGTTAGAAGAACACGTTTTTGTTTATGCTTTGCGTTAAGCAAAGTGAATGTCTTTTAGAAGTGTAACCATGATTTTTAATCTAATGTTTGATACAATTCCACACAGTTACTTTTGTAATTGAGAGCACACTTAAGAAGTTAGAAAATGCTATAGCACAACGTAACCACGTAAAAGGCAACAGCAAACTCAGGGCTTTTATACAAAACGCAACTGTTTTCATAAGAATAAAATTATATTTGTGCTTTTTGCATATTTAATACCTTTTCTTTTCAGGCCGGAAATGTTGCATCATTTTCTGAATGGCCCTGGCGTTCTATGCACTAACGAAAGAAACACTTTTCGTGTCCCAGGGTTGAGGAATACATGTTTTCCGATTGCACTGTGCAATAAGAAAATATTTCCCAAATGAGTCCAAAGGGAAAATAAGTATACCATTAGTATATCCAAACCCTCAAGAGGTTTTGCAATGTTAGCTCTTATTGATGTTTTTGTAGCCTCTTAAAGTTACTTTATTTTCCAGCATTTATTTCATTAAGCTGAAAGTCTTATATTAAAAGACGAATTTGTACAAAAATTATGGTGCTACGAAATCTAATATTAAAACAAGTATAAAAATAATACTATGCGATACCCTATATTATGCGTTCAGAAAAAAGGTGTTAGGTCTAACTAATTGGATACAGAAAATAATCATAAACAAAATTTAAGTGGCATTATTAATAAATTTTTGTCTGCAGATATGTAAAAGTTTATATCGCAGGGGGGTAAATTTCTGTTTCACAATACAATCACAAAAACAGAGTAACATGTGAGCCTAAGACAAAATCGGTGTGAAAATGTTTGAAAATGAAAAAAGAAAAACCTAAAATTAAAAATGAAAAATAAAAAATGAAAAATTAAAAATAAAAAATAAAAAGTAAAAAATGAAAACCGAAAAACGAAAAGTTAAGAATAAAAAATTAAAAATGAGAACTGAAAAAAAAATACAAAAAAAAATAAAAGGGAAAATAAAAAATGAAAAATGAAAAATAAAAAATGAAAAATTAAAAATTAAAAATTAAAAATTAAAAATTAAAAATTAAAAATTAAAAATTAAAAATTAAAAATTAAAAATTAAAAATTAAAAATTAAAAATTAAAAATTAAAAATTAAAAATTAAAAATTAAAAATTAAAAATTAAAAATTAAAAATTAAAAATTAAAAATTAAAAATTAAAAATTAAAAATTAAAAATTAAAAATTAAAAATTAAAAATTAAAAATTAAAAATTAAAAATTAAAAATTAAAAATTAAAAATTAAAAATTAAAAATTAAAAATTAAAAATTAAAAATTAAAAATTAAAAATTAAAAATTAAAAATTAAAAATTAAAAATTAAAAATTAAAAATTAAAAATTAAAAATAAAAAATGAAAAATTAAAAATAAAGAATTAATAATAAAAAAAAAAATTGAAAAATGAAAAACAAAAAATAAAAAATTAAAAACGAATAATTAAGAATAAAAAATGAAAAATGAAAACTGAAAAACAAAAAATAAAAATTAAAAAATAAAAATGAAAAATGAAAATGAAAAATTAAAAATAAAAAATAAAAAATAAAAAATTAAAAATAAAAAATTAAAAATAAAGAATGAAAAATTAAAAACGAAAAATGAAAAAAGAAAAATGAAAAATAAAAATGATATATAAAAAATGAAAAATAGAAAAGGAAAAATACAAAATTAAAAATAAAAAATTAAAAACTAAAAATAAAAAATTAAAAATTAAAAATAAAGAATGAATAATGAAAAATAAAAATTAAAAAATGAAAAACAAAAAATAAAAAGTGAAAAACGAATAATTAAAAATAAAAAATTAAAAATGAAAAACGAAAACTAAAAATTAAAAAGTAAAAATGAAAACAAAAAATGAAAAATGAAAAATAAAAAATTAAAAATAATGAATGAAAAATTAATAGTAAAAAATGAAAAATCAAAAATGAAAAATGAAAAACGAAAAATGAAAAATAAAAAATGAAAAATAAAAAATGACAAATAAAAAATGAAAATTAAAAAATTAAAAATAAAAAATGAAAAATAAAAAATGAAAATTAAAAAATTAAAAATAAAAAATAGAAAATGAAAAATTATAAATAAAAAATGAAAAACAAAAAAAATGAAAAATGGAAAATAAAAAATAAAATTGAAAAATGAAAAGTAAAAAATTAAAAATTAAAAATGAAAAATTAAATATAAAAAATAAAAACGAAAAATTAAAAATTAATCTTTTGAAATTATAAATAATAAATATTTTTATATTAGCAGAGACCCTGCAGTTGATAGCTTTAAGTGATACATAGATGACGCTTTCTGTTTGATTTTAAAAGGGTGCCATAAAAAACTCTTTAATTAATAGATGTTTACACATCTCTCCTGTGATGGAACTCACATGATTTTTTTTCAGAGTTCAGAAAAAAACACACACTGAATAAAAAACTCGTACATATATGTAAACAAACATAACTTAGACCAACACACACATATTTTTATTTTCATACCAATTATGTTTGTTTTTAAATTTTCTTCGGTGCCCAACACAACCATGACTGTGTTCGTTTTAATATTTCGTTATTTACACGAACATTTTTGTATCACATACTTTTTGTTTCAATCACACATAAAGCACACATTTTTGAGTGTTGCTTTATTTGAAGTTCATGTTCTGGTACGTGTAGTGAAAAAAAACACAGAACATGTACAATAAACAGGTTCGAGTTCAGTTATATTTTAAGTCGTGTTGTGGCTCGTGTAGTAAGAAACAAGTAAGAAAATTATAGTCGGTCTAGACCGACTATACGATACCCTATACCATGCGTTTAGAAACCCTATCTCTTAGGCCCAACTAACTCGACATTGAAAATAAGCAAAAACCAAATTTGAGTGGGATTTTTATTAATTTTTTTGGCTGCAGATATGAAAAAGTTCATATCGGATGCTATATCTATTAGGGGACTAGGTCCAAAAATGGACAGATCCTGATCATGTTTGGTAAAGTCTCTTGTATTTTGCAAAAATATGTACAAACAAAATTTGAGAAGAATCAGTGCAATATTTTTGTTTTTTAATAGATTTAAGTGAAGATCGGGAAGCAGCTCTATATGGGGTCAAAGGGATCATTTTTGGACTACTCATTAGTGGACGTAATGAACGCATACAAACCCAATTTGAGTAAGATCTATATGACAATTTGGATCTTATCGCAATTTATGTCGATTTCATATGGGTAATTTGTATGGGGGCTAGGTCTGAACATGGACCGATTCTCACCAATTTCAATAGCGGTCATCCCATGGCCGATGAAAGCTTATATACCAAATTTCATCAAAATATATTCATATTTGCGACCTGCAGTTTGATTACAAACTTTACATGGACACACAGACGGACGGACGGACGGACGGACGGACATTGTTAAATCAACTCAGAAAGTGATTCTGATTCGATCGGTATAATTAAAGATGGGTCTAGGTCAAATATTTTTGGTTGTTACAAACAGCAGCACAAAGTCATTATACCCAAACCACATAGTGGTATAGGGTATAAAAACACAACATGTACAATAAACAGGTTCGAGTTCAGTTATATTTTAAACACGACTTAAAATATAACTGAACTCGAACCTGTTTATTGTACATGTTGTGTTTTTTCTTACTACACGAGCCACAACACGACTTAAAATATAACTGAACTCGAACCTGTTTATTGTACATGTTCTGTGTTTTTTTTCACTACACGTACCAGAACATGAACTTCAAATAAAGCAACACTCAAAAATGTGTGCTTTATGTGTGATTGAAACAAAAAGTATGTGATACAAAAATGTTCGTGTAAATAACGAAATATTAAAACGAACACAGTCATGGTTGTGTTGGGCACCGTAGAAAATTTAGAAAAGACATAATTGATATGAAAATAAAGATATGTGTTGGCTGCTTTTGAACAGAACATTGTGTGTTTCATGTGTGTATTTTCTGAATCGACTCAAAAAATGACTTTACCAAATATTTTTGGTAGTTACAAACATCAACACAAACTCTAGGGTATAAAAATATTTTTTTGTTTTTTTTTTTTTTTGTTTTAGTGGGCCAGGTAGATGGGGTCAAAATTTATAATCAGTATATTTAGGTTGCTATTTTTTAAAAAAAATAGTATGTTTAGAGTTACGGAAAAAAGGAGCTTGGTCGGTCGTAATGTTATACGTCATTTTTAAGCTATGTTAATGCTCTTTCGACACCTGTATTTGGCTTTCCCAAATTGAATTTCAGAACTTTTAAAAAAAATGTTGAAAATCACATATACATGTGACTATTTTACAGATTTAGAGTTTTTTTTTCAGAATTTTAGCCATTGTGGAAGAAAGGAGCTTATTCGATCGTAACGTTATATGGTATTTTTAAGCCATGTTCACGGTCTTTCGACACCTGTATTTGGCTTTCCCATATTGAATTTCAAAACTTTTACAAAAAATTTTGAAAATCACATATGTAACTATTTTATGGATTTATTTTTTTTTCCAGAATTTTGACCATTGTGAAAAAATGGAGCCTGCTGGGTCGTAATGTTACATGCCATTTTTAGGCCACGTTCGTGCTCTTCAAAATTCTCTATACTGCATAAAATTTTGTAAATCACGAAATCTTGCGTGAATTTTGGGACACTTTTTATTTTTTTTTTATTGTTTTAAGACGTGGCAATACCGCAAACCATATATCAAATCTGACATCTTAAAACTTGCCACTTCAAACGACATATATGTTCAGTACGTGCTGTAGTACGATTGCTCCTTGTGTTGTTAACTGTGACTTTAAAACTTTAGCTGGGCCAAAAAATGGAAATTTTTTATTCGATGAATTAATAGTAGTTAACCTCAAAAACAGTGTGCTGCATAATATCCTTCGACTCTTCATGATGTTCAGAGCACAGGTTTACTCAGTGCAGGGATAAAATCCGTGAAGGTCATCCAAAATCAGGTGTTTTGTCAAAAATATCGATAATGTGTGTAAAATGATATTCCAAAAGTATTGTGAGATTCAGACATTCCCCGATGTACATTCCTAATTGTACTGCGTGAACAATTTATTGGTGGTCAAAATAATTTGTTCGTGTTGAATCCCATATAATTTGATAAATGCTCAAAAAAGGGTTAGTGTGGATTGATTAAAGGATATTTAAAAAAATACGATCGTGGTACTTCAAAAGAAGTCCAAAGGTCATAATATAGGAGATATTATATTGCAGTTAAATACAATAAATTAATGAATTATAAAGAATATATATAAATGATTATGTTAAATGTTAATTTGTTAAATTAAGTATTTAAATATTATTAATATTTAAGGAGTCAGTATGGATTAAATATATTAATAAATACTAGCAGATTCCAGCGCTCGAAATTCGAGTGCAATTTTTAGGCGACTTTATTTCTCAACTTAGCCAATTTACAAACCAACACTCTTTGGTTTATAGCATATCACATAGCATATGTATAATTTTATGTATGTGTTAGTAGCGACTTTAAATGCAATTTACTCAAAATACAGGACAAAATTTAAAAAGTCTGTAAATCTGGAAATCAGCTGAAAAGAAATTCCTTTAAAATAATGAACGTCTTAGAATAGAATAGACCAGTTGACTCAATGTGCCTTCCAAGATAAGCTAAGTCCAACCAAAGTTTTCTAAGCAGCTTATGACAGCTTTATGACAGCTTACTCACTGGCTGCTGAAGTTGCGGTTAGGTAACACTACTGTGAATGGTTGTCAAGGAGGTTGACAATATATTATATGCCAAAGGATATTGTATTATTAATTTTATATATTATTTCATTTGCAAACCTGAAGCCATTATGGCAACAGCAGCCAGCCACATCAAC
This sequence comes from Cordilura impudica, assembly GCA_963682025.1. Taxonomy (NCBI): domain Eukaryota; kingdom Metazoa; phylum Arthropoda; class Insecta; order Diptera; family Scathophagidae; genus Cordilura; species Cordilura impudica. The sequence continues at coordinate 186,630,221 of OY821521.1, forward strand.
ATCCCCAATAACAAAAACATTAATATACGTTTTAGAATGTTTCAAAAAAAACCACGTTCGATTTTTTTTTCTACCAAAGCAGCCATTGAACTGTGAGTATTGAATCAAATATTAAAGTGTTCACCAATATTAACACCCCCTAACACACACACACACAAGTAATTTATTATAACCACTTTGAGCAAATCGATTTCTGTACGCTTTTTTAAACTTCATAAATGGTGAACAACGAATACCCAAACTTTTATTTAACGGGAATTTGTGTAAAATAAGAGCACCGTTGAGCGATCAATTTTGAATGGTAAACAATTATTTTTTCTGTCTAAATTTTTTGATGAATTTAGAAAAACCAACCATTCTCAGCCACGATAATACTATGTCTTGGCCAAATCATGGAATTAATGGGTCCATCGCCGTATAAATCTGATTTAGCACTAAATCACTTCTTTCGAGCCCAGCAGTTGAAGAATTATTCGGTTGAAGCGCTTAAATTGACAGAGCTTTGGCCAAGTGATCTAATTGAATCATGTGAATTAAATTACTGAATTACCGAAATTTGGTTAAGAAAACAAAAATTCAGATGTGGCTGTAAGAACCAAGAAATAAAGTTGTTACAACTAGTTAATATGGTTGACCAAAAATTCAATTGCTCCAACATATCGGCCTTCTAGGTATACTCGTAATTTAGATAAACCCTACTAAACCCAGTTATTTTACGTATTAACTTCTTTTCGATTAAGATATTAACCGATTTTCTTCATTTAATGTCGTTAATGAATTAAAAAATTCTTTAAGTCTATTGTCAATTTAAACATTTAATCAAAACAACTGAAATATTTTATAATCACAACAGTATTTTGTTTGGGAAAACTGAAATTCGGATAGAAGAACAGAAAATCGCCTGTAGTAACTATATAATTTAGACACAAATGAGGCTAATTTCATAATGACAGACATGACAAACAGAGATATTTCTAATCCACTATTATACAGTAAAAGCTTTTCATTGTCCATAAAAATATGCAAAATTATGCAGACGGACCTGAACATATTTACCATTAGAAAAAGTGAGAAAGTAATATTATTATTAATAATTGGGGGCCAACAACAGTCGTGACAGACATGACAACAAACAGACATCATTTTAGAGAATGTTTGTAAAACACAGAAAAGCTGTGAAGTTATTTGTATGACAAATAAGAAACACAAGTTTATAGTAAATATAATAGCTAGTTTATTAATAAAGCCTATAAAGAACATGAATTCTAAAATAAATTATAGGAAAAAGAACTGTTTTGTAATGTGACAGACATGACACTGCTTATATTTTCAAAATTACTTTACTACACTTTTCCTTTATTACTGGATAAATAGGGGCTATAAAAATACATATAACAAACTATTGTCATATTTACATGCCATTTGAGCCATTTTCCTTTAAAGGCCAGTTTACACTATCACATATAGTAATACGACTTGTCAAAACGTCGAGTATTATGAAAAAGTCGTATAATGAAACAAATGTTAAACTTTGACCTAGAATTACTTAAAAAACACTCTATCAATTTTAATGAAATTAAAACTGACTGTAATTGAAATGGATAGATATTTAGTTGAACTTCACTCAGTTTTAATTTCATTAAAATTGATTGAGTATTTTGTAAGGAATTCTAGGTCAAAGTTTAACTTTTGATTTTTTTTAACTTTTAGAGTGAAATATTGGTTTTTATTTTTTTTATTTATTAAAAAATGTAATATTTGGCTTTAATAATAATTATGAGCATTTTTTCTAATAATGGGATTTTTAAATGTTTACACCAAAAAATTTTTACCCTAAAAAAAAAATAGTAAAATCAACAGAAATTTTGCTATTATTACTGAAAAATAAAAATTTTTTGCTGTCAAATTTTCTAAATTTGATTACACTCAAAGAATATTTTCACTTAAAAAACGTTAGTAATATTATCTTAAAACTTTGCTATTACTACAGAAAAATGTATTATTTTTTGCCGCCAAATTTGTTACTTTAGCAAAATAAATTTGCTGAACAATTACGCAGTGATCCAGATTTTGATATGAAACAAGTAAGAAAATTATATTCGGTCTAGACCGACCATATGATACCCTATACCATGGCTTAGAAACCCTATCTTTCGGTCCAACTAATTCGATATAGAAAATAAACATAAACCAAATTTGAGTGGCATTGTTATTAATTTTTTTGCTGTAAGTATGAAAAAGTTCATATCGGGTGCTATACTTGTATAGGGACTAGGTCGAAAAATGGACCGATCTTGACCATATCTGGTAACGTCACTTATATTTTGAAAAAATATATACAAACCAAATTTGAGAAAAATCTGTGCAATACTTTTGTTTTTTGACAGATTTTAGTGAAGATCGGGAAGTAGCTATATGCGGCCTATGACTAAGAATTGTCCAATAGGGATTATTTTTTAACTGCTGATTAGTGGATACAATAAACACATACAAACCCAATTTGACTGAGATCTATATGATAATTTGGAACTTATGGCAATTTATGTCGTTTTCATAGGGGTCATTTGTATGGGGACTAGGTCTGACCATGGACTGATTTTCAGTAATTTCAATAGCGTTCATCCTATGGTCGATAAGAGCTTATATACCAAATTTCACCAAAATATATTCATATTTGCGATCTGTAGTTTGATTACAAGCTTTACATGGACACACAGACGGACGGACGGACAGACGGAAATTGCTATTTCGACTCAAAAAGTGATTCTGAGTCGATCGGTAAGTCACTTATGCTTTGAAAAAATATATACAAACCAAATTTGAAAGGAATCCGTGCAATATTTTTGTTTTTTATAGATTTAAGTGAAGATCGGGAAGCAGCTCTATATGGGACCTATGACTAACAGTTGTCCAATAGGGATCATTTTTCGACTACTGATTAATGGATGTAATATATACATACAAACCCAATTTGACTAAGATTTGTTTGATAATTTGGGTCTTATGGCAATATATGTTGATTTCATAGGGGTCATTTGTATGGGGGCTAGGTCTGAACATGGACCGATTCTCACCAATTTCAATAGCGTTCATCCCATGGCCGATAGAAGATCAAATACCAAATTTCATCAAAATATATTCATATTTGCGACCTGCAGTTTGATTACAAACTTTACATGGACACACAGACGGACGGACATCGTTAAATCGAATCAGATAGTGATTCTGATTCGATCGGTACAATTAAAGATGGGTGTAGGTCAAATATTTTTGGTTGTTACAAACAGCAGCACAAAGTCATTATACCCAAACCACATAGTGGTATAGGGTATAAATATGGGTTTTTGTTTTTTGAATCTTTCATCTATAATATTAATAGGCTAGCCGATTTCATGTGACCGATCTTTTGTTCTACCGTTTTATCACGATTTTGAACAAACGTATATTATTTCGAAGGTATTTCTTTTTAGCCGTTTTGCAGATTTACATATTTTAAAATTATTTCCGTTATTTTGATAAATTGCATTTAAAGTTGCTACTAACTCATACATAAAATTATACATATGCTATGTGTGTTTTGTTAAATTTGTTAATGTGTTTGTTAATGAGCTTGTTCTCTTCATTCACAATAATACTAAATCATAAAAGTGTTGGTTTGTGAATTGGCTAAGTTGAAAAATAAAGCTGCCTAGAAATTGCACTCGAATTTCGAGCGCTGGAATCCGCTAGTATTTATTAAAACATTTCATACATATGTGGATAAGAAAACCTTTTAAAAATAAAAACTGCAATAGATTTTAATAGGTTTTGTTACAATGGTGGTTCCGTTTATTATTATTTTTTACTAATACTATGCTTTTCAAATAATAGTGAAAGGCAACTATAATGAAAAATTTATTTGATTCAAATATTGATTGCAAATATTCCATATTCAGTTCTGTGGTATTTCTGTTCTTTAGTAGTTTTTTGACTTCTTCATCTAAATACCGATGTTCCACTTTACATTGATTTCGAATACTGGAGATGAACGGATCTGACTTTATCAATAATATATTAAATAGATCATTTGTGGAATTTTGTGAAATTTTTCTAGCATTGCGCTCTCCATAAAATCTGTAATACTTCTTCCTTTTTTCCTGAGCTTCCTCTGATAGATCTTGTGAACTGTTGCAGACATATTTCTCCATGGGTACTTGTTTGTATGTACATATTTTTATAGTTTCCTTAGCACAATCTCCAAATTTTTTAGAGTCAATTTCGTCACTGCACACAAGTACTTGTAGGATTATTTTAGATCTACTCCTGTTATTTCAGATGCTGCCCCTGGATATGAAAAGAAGATAATCCAAATTTATATGCATCAGTATTGTCTAATGATTTTGTCGGAACTTGGTTTATATGGCTTGATGTTGTTTGGCATATGATGCAGCTGGATGCAGCCTTCGTGTTAGTCAAAGCTTGACCTACTTTTCCATCAATTCAAATTGCTGCCCATCTATCTGTAATTGTAATGGCTGTAGTGTTGCAATTTGGGCCTTGATATCAGTAACATCTTTGTTAATGCCATCATGAGCTTCTTTTTTGAATTCAAATTTGATAGGCCTGCAATATTTCGTAGAAGAAGGTGTCTCATTTCTCCAAAATTCCATTGTTTGCGTTATACTAGTGGAATGCTCTGAATGTTCCAAAATCTTTTTCAATCGCAAATCGGTACAAATGATACCATGAACATATCTGGGTCCGAAATGTTTTCACATACTACTTGTTTGTATTGTTTTTGTCCGGAAGAACCATCACTTCCCCATTTACAAAAAAGATTTTTTTTTTTTTTAAGCCTAGTTCCGCGAAGCCGAGGGCTTGTCTGCAGATTCTAATTTTTGGCTATTTTTTTTTTGCAGCGACACACCAAAGCCTTTGGTGGGAATCGAACCCACGACCCCCGCATGATAGGCGAGCATGCTACCTACTCGCCTACCGGGGCGCTTTAACTTTGTGTTTCCATTGACATTCTTATTTACAAAAATATATAAAATGGTGGTGTATTTTATAAGCAGATATCATTACCGGTAATAGAACAGATAATGATAATGATAATGATAATGATAATAAGCTATAAAATACCTAAAGCACAAATTAAACACCCCATTGATACTTCTAGGGCTGCCGTCCAATAGTTTTATAAATATTTCTAAAAACTTGCCGTTTTCATCGGATCAGAGTTGATTTTTGGTAATATTAAAAAAAGGTAAACGAAAACAAAGTAAGTGGAAATATAAATTTCAAAATAAGACTTGAGTGTGATGGTGTAAATGGCCTAAGTATGCAGAAATAATGTCGATACGACTTTATGACAGTCCGATGAATTTCATCGGATTTTTATCATCATACGACTGAGTGGTATCGTGGAAATGGGCCTTAAATGGTATTAGTATAAATTATTTAAATTTGAACTTTAAAATTGGACCTAAGGACCTTTGCATGGAATTACCCATGAGTAATACGATAGTGAAGAAACCTGTTTTCATAACACATCATTTGCGTGAAAAAAAAATAGAGCATACTACATTGATAACGTGTTGCATAATTTGCGTCCATGAGTACTTCAAACCGTACACACTGACTCGCTTACTTTAACATGTGAATATGCGCATTCGAATGACATGCAAAACGCTGAATGCAATACTTTGAATGCGACGCGTTGCGACTTTTAAAGTAGAACATACTTTTGGGCCGATATAATTTTAAGTTGCAAGGTATCTGTACCTACTTTCAAGCATATATACATTTATACCGGAAAAATATCTAAACCGACTTGCGACCCATCTTTTATTATACCGATCGACTCAGAATAACTTTCTGAGTCGATTTAGTAATGTCCGTCCGTCCGTCTGTGTGTCCATGAAAACTTTGTAATCAAACTACAGGTCGCAAATATGAATATATTTTCATGAAATTTAGTATATAAGATTGTATCGGCCGTAGCATGAAGGCTGTTGGAATTGGTGAAAATCGATTCATGTTCAGACCTAGTCTCCATACAAATGACCCCTATGAAATCGACTTAAATTGCCATAAGATCCACATTATCGTATAGATCTCGGTCAAATTGGGCTATAGGATAATTCTTAGTCATAGCCCCATATAAAGTTGCTTCCGACCTTCACTTAAATCTATCAAAAACAAAAATATTGCACAGATTTTTCTCAAAATTGGTAATTATATATTTTTGCAATAAATAAGTGACCTTACAAAATATGGTCAGGATCGGTCCACTTTTTGACCTAGTTCCCATATAAATATAGCATCCGATATGAACTTTTTCATATTCGGAGGCGAGACTATTAACTAGCAGATTCCAGCACTCGAAATTCGAGTGCAAATTCTAGGAAATTATATTTTTTCATTTAATAAAGACCCTAAAAGTATGCTTCACAATTCAACTCATTTTAAATGAAGAAAACAAACTCAACACATTAACACAAACACATTAACAAATTTAATAAACACACACATAGCATTGTATAATTTTATGTATGTGTTAGTAGCAACTTTAAACGATCATAACTCCAAAAAAAATATTCCAGTGGATGAAAATCTGTAAATCTGGGTAACAGCAAAAAAGTAATACCTTTCAAATGATAAATTTTTTGTCAAAATCGGGGTAAAACTGTGAAACTTACATCGGTCACAAAAAATCACCTTGCCTATTAATATTATAGATAACAATGCCACTCAAATTTGGTTTATGCTTATTTTATATATGCAATAAGTCGGGCCTTAGAGACAGGGTCTGTAAACGCATGGTATAGTGTGTCCTATAGTCGGTCTAAATCGACTATAATTTTCTTAATTGTTCCAATTCTGCAAGTAACTATTTGTACAAGCACAATATTCATATTCAGTCGGTTTGTCTAAGTGGTATTTTAATTTTTTCTTCTATTGATTTTCAAATGTGTGTATTACTAAAAACATATAGTCCTATTCACTTGATTAGTGGCAATGATTTTAAACAAATTAAATTGTGATTGTACTAGCTAGATATGAGCTGGCAATATATGGCTTACCAAGAATTAAAGAGCTAGATCTAGCCCTAAAATAAATACATGTACTTTTTACTAAAAAAAAAAAATTGAAGTTGTGATTATTTGAATCTCTTCAACTTGATTAGGACTACTGTCCAAATCAGGGTAAAATTCTTCTCAATCTTTTTCTAAGAAAATGAAAAAAAAAACAAATATTGGCTCTAATCAAGTGAATCTGACTGTAGTTCTCTTTTATCTTGTGTAAGTTTGAATGAACCCTTAATCGAGCCCCAGCTGTTACTGCTGGCATGTTTACTCAAACATGTTCTTTTTCAGTTATATTGCAAAAACTGTTACAATTTTTTTTTGTGGCCTTATTTCTATACAGAATTTATCAATAAATTAATGCTTATTTAATGCCAACACGTTTATAAATATTTAAAATTTTATCTTAGGTTAAAGTAAGTTACCAATGAAAGAAATAAAAACGGAATTTGAAAAATAGTAGCAACGTTTACTTAAAGATTTACTTGGCAAATAATATGGAAATGGAAATATATTTTATTCTTCAAGAAATCTTCTAACGTTATGTGTTGCGGTTCTAGAAGCCGAACTCTTTTCTTGGGATTTAGTAAATCGTTTGTGATTCTTTTTGGTTTTTGCATTTAAGTTTTTTCTTCTAAATCAGTGGCTCTAATACGGTCACTCTAGCTGGTTTTACAATTTGTTACAGCTACTGTATCTCAAACAAAGTTTTACATTTAAATCTAGTTTAAACTAGTCTCATTCAAAAACAAAAACAAAAAACAAAAACATGTAAATGCTCTTTAACATTCTTAGCAGTGGCAACAAACACATAAATTACTTCTTTTTTTGAAAAGTATATTTTAAAAATACATTTTGCTTCATAAAATATACACGTAGTGTCAGCAAAACTATTGGTTACATCAGAATTTTAGTTTTCTCCTCATAAACAAAACAAATACATGAAATTTTAGTAATATTTTAAAATATGCATGAATGCATCAAAAATATCACCCATAAAAATAAAAAAGTTGAAAAAACTGTATAGAATAATCAAAATAGTTTTTAAAACGTACTTAAATTTCTAACGAGAAATGGTACCATGATTAAATTTGAACTATTATTTTTTTCATATTTAATTTTGTTCTTTACTTAAAAAAATATATTTGATGAAAAAAAATTTTTTTTGTGAAAAAAAAACAAGCAAAAGTGTCAAATTCGGCTGTGCCAAATCTTTGATACCCTCCACCTGCATCTTAAACTAAATATTACAACCAATATTGGGTACGGCTACCACTTTAAAACTGTTATCGGTACTGAAATTTTAATTTCGAATACCAATTAAATTTAAAGTTAATTGATTTTCTTGTTGGCCAGTTTCTATGTATTATAATTTATTTTTATAAAAACAATGATCATGACTTCTAAAGAAAGAATTGGTTAATATTTGAAAAATGACATTATTGTTCTTTTACTAACTTTTTTTAATTTTTAATTTTTAATTTTAATTTTTAATTTTTAATTTTTAATCTTTAATTTTTAATTTTTAATTTTTAATTTTTAATTTTTAATTTTTAATTTTTAATTTTTAATTTTTAATTTTTAATTTTTAATTTTTAATTTTTAGTTTTTAATTTTTAATTTTTAATTTTTAGTTTTTAATTTTTAATTTTTAATTTTTAATTTTTAATTTTTAATTTTTAATTTTTAATTTTTAATTTTTAATTTTTAATTTTTAATTTTTAATTTTTAATTTTTAATTTTTAATTTTAAATTTTTAATTTTTAATTTTTAATTTTTAATTTTTAATTTTTAATTTTTAAAATTTAATTTTTAATTTTTAATTTTTAATTTTTAATTTTTAATTTTTAATTTTTAATTTTTAATTTTTAATTTTTAATTTTTAATTTTTAATTTTTAATTTTTAATTTTTAATTTTTAATTTTTAATTTTTAATTTTTAATTTTTAATTTTTAATTTTTAATTTTTAATTTTTAATTTTTAATTTTTAATTTTTAATTTTTAATTTTTAATTTTTAATTTTTAATTTTTAATTTTTAATTTTTAATTTTTAATTTTTAATTTTTAATTTTTAATTTTTAATTTTTAATTTTTAATTTTTAATTTTTAATTTTTAATTTTTAATTTTTAATTTTTAATTTTTAATTTTTAATTTTTAATTTTTAATTTTTAATTTTTAATTTTTAATTTTTAATTTTTAATTTTTAATTTTTAATTTTTAATTTTTAATTTTTAATTTTTAATTTTTAATTTTTAATTTTTAATTTTTAATTTTTAATTTTTAATTTTTAATTTTTAATTTTTAATTTTTAATTTTTAATTTTTAATTTTTAATTTTTAATTTTTAATTTTTAATTTTTAATTTTTAATTTTTAATTTTTAATTTTTAATTTTTAATTTTTAATTTTTAATTTTTAATTTTTAATTTTTAATTTTTAATTTTTAATTTTTAATTTTTAATTTTTAATTTTTAATTTTTAATTTTTAATTTTTAATTTTTAATTTTTAATTTTTAGTTTTTAATTTTTAATTTTTAATTTTTAATTTTTAATTTTTAATTTTTAATTTTTAATTTTTAATTTTTAATTTTTAATTTTTAATTTTTAATTTTTAATTTTTAATTTTTAATTTTTAATTTTTAATTTTTAATTTTTAATTTTTAATTTTTAATTTTTAATTTTTAATTTTTAATTTTTAATTTTTAATTTTTAATTTTTAATTTTAATTTTTAATTTTTAATTTTTAAGTTTTAATTTTTAATTTTTAATTAATTTTTAATTTTTAAATTTTAATTTTTAATTTTTAATTTTAATTTTTAATTTTTAATTTTTAATATTTAATTTTTAAGTTTTAATTTTTAATTTTTAATTTTTAATTTTTAATTTTTAATTTTTAATTTTTAATTTTTAATTTTTAATTTTTAAAGTTTGTTATTTTTTTGGCCAAGTTATTTAAATTATATATGATTTTTGTTAAGCTAAATGGGCCTTTTATATTAATGTAAATAAAAAACCATTTATTACATATTTCTCCCGACGTTTCGTCAATTTCTTGTTGACATCTTCCGGGATTTGTAATTTTCAATTAATTTTTCACATTAAATTATAAATTAATTACATAAAGCAAAAATCATAAAACATTTAACATATACTAAAATTAAATTGGACACACAACTTAAAATAATATCACTGTTTTTTAATTTTTAATTTAAATTTCAAAAACAGCGCAACATGTAAGCGTAACATGTGAGCGTAGCATCTGTTGTTTTCTGGAATAACCACGTATGTCCATTTTTGTCAGTTTTGAGTTAATGATGCCAAATATATTAATTTTTAACGCTCTTTAATGTGTTCAAATTCTTTTTTTTTTTTTAATGCTGACCATTTCTGAGTTTTTTTTTTAAATAACGACGTAACTTAAATGTTTATTAAATTAATTTGCAGCAATAACATGTCAACCTACGTTTGATAGCTGACAAATTATTTTCTCAGAAAACGACACATAGCGAAATACGTTGCTATTAATGAAAAAAATGCAAAATAATTTTGGATTAGTTTTCAGTGTATAACCACCTATAAAAACTTGTGTGTTTATTTCTGTTATTTTTTGTCACTATTATTCTTGATACGTTGTTATATTCTCATCCAAAGTCCCGTTAACTTTTAGTGGACGAACAAAAAGGTCCATTTTTCAAGCAACAACAACTTATGTCTACATGGCGGTAGTTTTCTTTTTCAAAGAAAACGATGTCGACATAAGTTGTTTTATCTGCACACACTTTAAGTGTTATTTACATATTGTTTTTTCGTCCTTCTCTAGGATCTATTCCTCTGAAGATTTTTGACTCAAAGTTTTATATAAAGTATTTATTGCCCATATCTACAGGATTGTTAAATAAAAAGCTCTCAAAACTTTATATCGAGCCCATAATTTCAAATATTTATAACGTTTTTTGGCTCCCCTGAACATTTTGATTTTATGACATATGCGGTTATTCTAGAAAACCAAAGACAAGTGAGTCGAAAGACAACATGTGATTGTATTGGTGAACAAATTATGATATTATGATAACCTGTTTGAAAATTAAAAATGAAAAATAACAAATGAAAAAAAAAAATTAAAAATAAAAAATTAAAAATTAAAAATAAAAATGAAAAATAAAAAATGAAAAATAAAAAATGAAAAATAAAAAATGAAAAATTAAAAATGAAAAATAAAAAATGAAAAATGAAAAATAAAAAATGAAACATGAAAAATGAAACATGAAAAATGAAAAATAAAAAATGAAAAACAAAAAATGAAAAATGAAAATTGCAAATAAATTAAAAATGAAAAATAAAAAATGAAGAACGAAAAATGGAAAATGAAAAATAAAAAACGAAAAATTAAAAAAAAAATTAAAAATGGAAAGTAAAAAATTAAAAAAATAAAAAATAAAAAATGAAAAATAAATTAAAAATGAAAAATGAAGAACGAAAAATGAAAAATAAAAAAAAAAAATGAAAAATTAAAAATGAAAAACTAAAAATGAAAAATGAAAAAAAAAAAATTAAGAATAAAAATGAAAAATAAAAAATGAAAAATGAAAAATAAATAATTAAAAATGAAAAATGAAAAATAAAAAATTAAAATTGAAAAATAAAAAATTAAAAATAAAAAATGGCAAATGAAAAAAGAAAAACAAAAATTGGAAAATGAAAAATGAAAAAAAAAAAATAAAAATTAAAAATAAGAAATGAAAAATATAATATAAAAAATTAAAAATTAAAATTAAAAAATGAAAAATTTAAAACAAAAAATGAAAAATAAAAAATGAAAAATTTCAAAAAAAAAAAATGAAAAATGAAAAACGAAAAATTAAAAATAAAAAATAAAAAACGAAAAATTAAAAATTCACCAGTTAAAATAATAAATAATAATAAATATCTTTATATTAACAGAGCCCCTGCAATTGATTGCTATAAGTGATACGCTTTCTGTTTAATTTTAAGAAAGTACTATAAAAAATCTTTAATTACTAAATGTTTACACATCTCCCCTGCGATCGGACTCACATGATTTTTTATTATTATCACGATATAATAAAAAAAAATCGGCAATATGAAAGAAAAAATATAATTCCTAATGAAAAACAAAAAACTAAAATCTAAAAATTGAAAAATGGAACATGAAAAATGAACAATGAAAAATAAAAATGAAATATTAAAAATGAGAAATGAAAATTGAAAATTAAAAATTCAAAATGAAAAATGAAATATGAAAAATTAAAATTAAATATTAAAAGTTTTAATTTCTATATTTAGTTTCTTATGTTATTATTATGTATTTTTTTTTTTAATATATCCTTAAATTAATATATTACTAGCAAATTCAGTTAAAAATATTTTAAAATTTGCTTTTTTTTTAATTACCGTATAACTTCTAAGGTTTCAAAACATTCTAATAGGGAAAAAACTTTGGGTATTATAACGCCGGCTGCGTCAGATAATGAAGTTAATAAGTGTTCTATGAAGTGATTAGGGAACTTATTGGATTTCTACTCTAGTAGGCAAATAGTAATTAATTCTTTCTATAGAAGACATGATCATTTTTTTTATAAAAAGAAATTATAATAGAAACTGGCCAAAAAGAAAAACAATTAACTTTACATTTAATTGGTATTCGGAATTAATGTTTCAGTATTAAAGTTTCAGTATCGACCGTACTCAACATTGGGTGTAATATTGAGTTTAACACACAGGTGGAGGGTATCAAAAAAGTCGGCACAGCCGAATTTAACACTCTTACTTGTTTTCATTCCGTTAAACGTCATAATTTAATTTAATAATTTGAATTCAAGGTCTATTTATTTTGCTCACGCAAGAACGATCCAAAACAGCTGTATAACCAGAATAAAAATACAAATGTGCTAATATTTGCATTAGTTAAAGTACAAACATTTAATTTTCGGCTTGATTAATTGCATAATTTAAATTCAATGTCTATTTTAATTTCGCTCATACATTTTTGAAACAAATGTGCTAATATTTGCTTTTTTTTTAAGTAAAAACATTTGGTTTTAGGGTTGATATATTTCAAATTCAAGTTACACTATTCATAACCCAATTTTAATGTTTTTTGATTTGTTGGATACATCACCGCCTTGAATAGCAGAATCTATAATATTAATAGGTAAGGCGAATTCTTGTCACCGATGATTTGTTAAACGGTTTTCTCCAGATTTTCACCAGACGTGTCTCATTTGAAAGGCATTTCTTTTAAGCTATTCACCAGATTTACAGATTTTTAAATTTCTCCCTTTATTTTGAGTAAATTGCTTTTGAAGTTGCTACTAACACATAGATAAAATTACAAAATGCTATGTGTGTGTTTATTACATTTGTAAAAAAATTAGTTTGTTCTCTTCAATCACAATAATAATTGTGTTGAATTGAAAAATAATATTGAACAATAAACCAATTTAAAAAGTGTTGAATTGTTAATTGCCTTATAAAATAATTTATTAAACGAAAAAATAAAATTTGCACTCAAATATCGAGGGCTGGAATCTGCTACTAAATATTAAGATATCTGAAAAAAAAATACCGATAATGGGCGGGATCGAATAAGTGGGCATGTCACCTCCCATACAAAGTAAATTTTCAATAGAGTGTTGATAATATGTGTGACGTCATCTGTTACTAATATTAATAGCCGTGCTGTCACGGGATCGGATAAATGGGCATAGACCTCCATTACAAAGAAATTACTGAATGTTACCTGTCTCGAATACAATGATTAGAAGAACTTTGATGTCATCTATTACTATAGAAGAATATGAAGGTGTGAATTTTCTAATTGACTTTTTAAATTCACTTTATTTACCAGGTGCTAAAACATAATTAACTCTTGAAAATTGGATCACCAGTTATACTGCTTCGTAATCTATAATATTAATAGGCTAGGCGATTTCTTGTGACCAATGTTTTGTTCTACCGTTTTATCCCGAATTTGACCAAACGTATGTTATTGGAAAGGTATTTCTTTTTAGCTGTTTTGCAGATTTACAGATTTTTAAATTTTTTCCTTTATTTTGAGTAAATTGCATTTAAAGTTGCTACTAACACATACATAAAATTATACATATGCTATGTGTGTGTTTATTAAATTTGTTAATGAGTTTGTTAATGAGTTTGTTATCTTCATTCACAATAATAATAAACAATAAATGTGTTGGTTTGTGAATTGGCTAAATTGAAAAATAAAGCTGCCTAGAAATTGCACTTGAATTTCGAGCGCTGGAATCTGCTAGTCTATATTAAAATGTTAAAGCAACAAAATTATATAATGGAATGCGGTTTCTTATCAAGAAAATATTGGGTAATATTGGCGAATTTGATACCAACAGATTGTCCAATTGCATTTAAAGTTTTCCAATTTCCAATTCGTCTGGCATACGTAACGATAATGAACAAATCTCAATACCTGTCAATGCTAGTCTACGGCTTGGATTTGGAACATTCATGCTTCGGTATTGGCCTTTTAAATGTAGGCTGCTCCAGATTTGGTAAGCCAAACGATCAGTTTGTTTTCACCAAAAATGGAGAAACAAAAAATATTGTCCACATGTTGGCTTTACAATAACTAACTGTAAAACAAAAATTAAATTTATTAAATCGAAAATAAATCTGACATTTAAAAAAACCTTTGGAGTTAAAAAAAAGTCCGTCCGTGATTGAAGTACATATCAAAACTAATGGGGGGATGAAATAATTGTTTAGCAGAACGTCTGCCGTACTTATAAGATGAAGGTCAAAAATAAGTTTTTATACCCTATACCACTATGTGGTGATTAACTACCAAAAAATGTTTGACCTAGACCCATTGATTTAACGATGTCCGTCCGTCCGTCCGTCTGTGTGCCCGTGTAAACCTTGTAATCAAACTACAGGTCGCAAATACGAATATATTTTGATGAAATTTAGTAAATAAGCTTCTATAGACCAAACTAAAATTGAAGAAAATCGGTCTATGTTCAGACCTAGGCCCCATACAAATGACCACTATGAGATCGACTTAAATTGCCATTATATCCAAATTATCATATAGATCTCGGTCAAATTGGATTTTTATATGTTTATTAGATCCACTTATTGTTAGCCTAAAAATAAAGCCTATAGTACAGTTCTTGGTCATAGCCCGCATATGAACCAAATTCCCGATCTTCACTTAAATCTATCAAAAAACAAAAATATTGCACAGATCTTTCTTAAATTTCTTTTGTATATGGTTTTGCAAAAAATACGCGATCTTACTAAATATAGTCAAGAATGGTCTATTTCACGACCTAGTCCCCATATAAATATACCATCCGATATAAAGTTTTTCATATCCGAAGGCTTATTTTCAATATCAAATTAGTTGGACCCATGAGATAGGGTCTCTAAGCGCATGGTCTAGACCGATTTTAATTATACCCTATAACACTATGTGGTTTGGGTATAATGACTTTGTGCTGCTGTTTGTAACTACCAAAAATATTTGACCTAGACCCATCTTTTATTATACCGATCGAATCACAATCACTATCTGATTCGATTTAACGATGTCCGTCCATGTGTCCGTCCGTCTGTGTGTCCATGTAAACTTTGCAGGTCGCAAATATGAGTATATTTTGATGAAATTTGGTATATAAGCTTTTATAGGCCATAGGATGAACGCTGTTGAAATTGGCGAAAATCGGTTCATGTTCAGACCTAGCCCCCATACAAATGACCCCTATGAAATCGACATAAATTGCCATAAGATCCAAATTATCATATAGATCTTACTCAAATTGGGTTTGTATACATTTATTACATCCAATAATGAGTAGTCCAAAAATTTTCCCTATGGGACAACCCTTACTCATAGGCCCCATATAGAGCTGCTTCCCGATCTGCACTTAAATCTATCAAAAACAAAAATATTTCACTGATTCTTTTCAAATTTTGTTTGTATATATTTTTGCAAAATACAAGAGACTTTATCAAACATGATCAGGATCGGTCCAATTTTAGGCCTAGTGCCCATATAGATATAGTATGCGATATGAACTTTTTCATATCTGCAGCCAAAAAAAAAATAATAAAAATCCCACTCAAATGTGGTTTATCTTATTTTCTATGTCCAGTTAATTTGGCCTAAGAGATAGGGTCTCTAAACGCATGGTATAGGGTATCGTATAGTCGGTCTAGGCCGACTATAATTTTCTTACTTGTTTTCTTATTTGTTTATTTTTAATTTTTGTAAAAAGATAAAATAATAAATTGAGAATATTTTTCACAATAAAAAAATTTATTTAGTTTTTATTAAGATTTTATTTTAAACAGACGCCGACTGGGCGCCTTACAACTAATATGTTTTAATATCATATTGTAACTGGAGCTTCTTTCATTTGAACTTAGTAAATGTAGGACTTTTTTGTTATTACCTATACCCTCTAATTCCTGCCGTCCTCTTTAAATCCCTCGTAGTTCCAAAGGTTGCATCTTATTTGTTTCCATTTAACATTCAACAAAACTTTTTTGTTTAGATTTTTACAAAAGGATTTTAAATTTTATATAAACGTACTACGAGTGTTGAAACTATATATTCTGTATAGAATCTGTATTTAAAATCTACAATGTCATTCTTTATGCAATTAGTTTTCGGTAGAACTGTTGAAAGAACAACACAAAAACCCAAAACAAATACTTACATGATGGATATAAAGTAATGGCCTACAGCAATTTGCACTTAATTTTTTTTTTTTCTCTAATGTTTCCTTTTTTTTGTTGTTTGTTGGCTATAAAATGCACATTGTGGACTTTTGTTGCATGGCAGATAAAAATTTATATGTATATTGATGCACTCGAAAAATGTAATTGTTAAATGGAATGTCCAATTTATTTTTGGGAATGAAATCGATGAACTTTGTGAAGTTTATTCGAGAATACAATCGTGTTACTTAATGGAATTGATTCTGTAATAAAATCGAGTTATTTTGTAGATCTTTAAACAAACGAAATACTTTATAGATATTATTGTACACTCTATCTATCGTCAACTTGTTTCCAATATTATTAGAAACTTTCAGGAGAATTTGACCGATGATACGAAACTTGGTTCGGGACAAAAGAAAGGTCCACATGGTGGATTCAATTCCAAGAATATAAAAAGCATATTGACATGTATTTTACAAAACCTTAAAGTGCCAGATTCTTTTTTAAAAATTTTGCTTAAGAACGAAATTTTTGGAAAATCTGAAAAAAAAGTCATATTTTCATTGACATTTTCAATCGATTTCCGGCGCGACTTTTCTTTATCCGATTGTCCCCAAACTTCACATTTATTAATTTTATATAGAAAGGAAATAAACTGGACCCCGCCTCTCCCCAAAATAGCAATTTGAAAAATGTCCTTATAACGTAGGACCACTCTAGTGTTCAAGTTATTATGTTGTTCACTGTGCTCGTATTTACATTTAGATATCAATTACTGTTATATGGGATATTTTTCTAATTTTACATTTATATCTAATTTTTATACAGTGGATCAACATTATAACGGGACAGTTACAACTATTTTGTTCAAATTGTAAACACAAAATATAAATTATATAAGAATTGTACCGCTAATGTAAGAGGTTTTTTAAAAACATTAAGAAAACATTCATTGTTTATCATAAAACAAGTAAGAGTGTTAAATTCGGCTGTGCCGAATCTTTAATACCCTCCACCTCGGTTTGAGTGTTGATAATAAATGTAATTTAGTTTTTGCTTATTAAATAGCCCTAACCTCCACTGCAAAGGTAATAGTTGTGTAGGGTGGCTATATGCATTAAATCGTGCTAATTGGAGATGGCTGTATAGTTTCTTTTAACTGGCGAAATATTTTTTTATTGCGGCCATATAGGTCGGATGGAGTAACAAAATAATAACCAAAAAAAAAAAAACTCTCTCAACTTTTTTATTAAAATATTGCCATATTTGGAAAACATAGAGAATAAATTTATAATAATAATAAATAATCAAATTAGGGATGCCAAACGCAAAAAACCAAATGTCCCAAACATTTTAAATAAAATAATTTGTTATCTTTATTTTCTGAAAACTTTCAAATATTCATCCAAAAAAAATTTTGAAAATTTATATATAAATAACATTCTAATCAAATTGCGTTTATTTATGTAACAATTCTTATGTTCGCAATTCTTAAGTATCATTTGAGGTTTTCTAAAATTCATTGAATTTAAATTAATGTTTTCTGTAGTCCGATTCTGTAAATTTCAACGATCCGACAATCGCAAAATATATCGACAGCTATTGTTGTTTGCACTAAGGATTAAGTGATTCACTAAGTACATAAATCTTAACGACAGTCGACAAATCTATTTTTCTATTTATTTAAATTGTAAACGAGTGGCATCTCTGTCAAAATAAGCGAAAAACACAAAGAAGAATAGAAAAAAACAAATTACTTCGTGTTTGACAGGATGATTTTATGTTTATGTTTAATATCTTTATTTTTTTATTAATATTTCTATTTATTTATTTTAAAATGAAATAATGAATTGAATGAGCTATTTAATTTTTTTATTTATATAAAAAAGTTTTTTAATAGAAGCAAAATATTTTCACTATTTTATGATTTTTATTTATGTATGACGACATTTTAACCTAAAAATTTAAGTTTTTATCGATTGAATAAACAACACAAAAATGGTTGTCGTGTAGCTGATTTTAACATAAGCGAATATCGTGTCAAAACTTTACTGACAATTCTGCTTTTCTTTTTTTAACGATTCGACTATCGTTAAAAGAAGTTACTGAAAAGCTATTAATTTCTCCTGAATGCCAATATTTTTTTTAAATGTAAACATTTTTTAATTGGACGTTTTGATATGATTTTCTGAAATTCAATTAATATTTTCTAATTTATAATTGGAAATTTTAGTTCCAGTTTTTAGAATTGATATTTTCTAAATTTTGAATGGAAAATTTAAAAATTTCAATTTTGTATTTATGTGAATAATAATGCTTTATTAATTATAAACAATTTTTAAAAATTAGATGTAATCGCAATCAGATATTTTGTAGGTAAAGGAGAATAATAATTCTATATAACTATGTAGAACTGTTTTGAAAGCAAAAAACTCATTGATGACTCGGTAACTCTATCTTGTAAAGACAACAGTTGGTATGCCAAACTTATGTTCATATTTGTAAAAGAATAATGAAAAAACGTATGAAATAAAAGACCAGTCCGTGTATACTCTTAACATTGTTCTGTATGATATCTGTTTGAAAATATTGACATTCATGTTAAAATAGAAATAACTATTGCAAAGCTAATTAGAACAAACAAAAATTATGGCGCCATCTACTGTGGCATAGTCACGCTGAGCAAAATTAAGTGACACTCTGTTAATGCAAAATAAATGTATTTTCCCCACAACAGAATATTGCAGAATTTTATGTAAATAAAATAATATACCGATTTATTTCTAACATGCAGTTATTATGGATATACATATTACTTAATATGTGTATGTATGTATATGTAAATATTACACACAAAAAATACAATATCAAACGTTATTTTTGTGTTTTTCTCTTTAAATAAATTAATACATAAAAATTTTTTTTGCTAAATTTAATTGTTTTTTATTTAAATAACAACTACGTATTTTAGCATTATTTGCTTTAGATGCTGGTGAATTTTTACTCCCTTTATATTAACTCGTAGTGTCTGCTTGTCGAAAAAATTTTGGATCGATTTTAACCCCTTTCCCGTGACCCAATCAGGCTCGTGGCAATGACAGAAATGATCTAGTAAATTTTTTTAGTGATGCCAAAACAATGGAAACTTTTAAATTTTTCTACCAGAGTTGATAAAAAAAATTTACAAAGGGTTAGTTATTATTATATTATTACCGAAAAGACGACAAAAATAACAAGTCCAGCTATGACAACAATACAACATTTAGAATAACAACAAGAACAATATAGAAACATCATATTTTCCTTTTTTTTTTTACTTTTCAGCGATTTCCGTGGACCTGTTCCACCGATTTTAATGATTTTTGAAATAGAAATCTTCCCATGAATTTGGAGAATCACTCACACTAAAAATGATCACCTTAGCTATCGTATTGAAGGCGTGATCGTGACAAGAACAACAAAGAAAATTACATTTTTTCAAGACTTTTTTTAGTTCTTCATTCAAATCTCGGGCCCTAATCGACCGAATTGGACGATTTTAAATAGCCAACTTCTCAGGATATCAATGAATCATTTTTTATGTCAACGAGTACCCGGGCTGCCCGATTGATGCCGTCATCGTGATTTCCACAGACGGACAGACGGACATCGCTATATAAACTCCGGTTGTTATAAGGATCACAAATATATATATTTTATGGGGTCCAAAATTTTTATTCTAATTATTACAAACGGAATGATAAACTTATATATACCGTCTGCACACTGGAGTGAGGGTATAAAAAAAAGTAAAAACAAAACTTTAAAAATATTTCAATTTCAGTACAAAGTAATAATTTGAGAAGAAGGAGAGAAAGAAAAATTAAATCATTTTCGTTATTAGTTTATCGATTCGCAAATTTTTACTCCAAATGAGTCCACACAAACTCTATCGGATTAAGATCCGGTGACTGTGATGGGATTCTAAGCACATGAGACAAGCTGTAGAGTAACCAGCTCATTACATTATATGCGTTTAATTTCGGGTCATTGTTCTCGTAGAAGTACGAGTAATAACTGCTCGCTAGGCCGAATTGCTCGCAAAATTTTTTTTATTATACTTGGGTTCCTTTTTATACCCTATACCATTGTGTGATCAGGGCATAATGACTTTGTGCTGATGTTTGTATAAACCAAAAGTATTTGAACTAGACCCATCTTCTATTATATCGAGCGACTCAGAATCATTTTCCGTCCGTCCGTTCGTCTGTGTGTCCATTTTAACCTTGTAATTAAATGAATGTATTTTGATGAAATTTAGTTTATAAGCTTCTATCGGCCATGTGGTGAACGCTATTGAATTGAATAGTCAAAAATAAACCCTCTAGAACAATTCCCATTCAAAGTCCCCATATGAATCTAATTCCCGATCTTCCCTTAAATCTATCAAAAAAACAAAAATATTGCACAGATTTTTCTCAAATCTGGTTTGTATAAGTTTTTGTAAAAATAAATGACTTTACTAAATATGGTCAGGATCGGTTTATATTTTGACCTAGTCTCCATATAAATGTGGCATCCGATATGAACTTTTTCATATTCGTAGGCAATAAAATTAATAACAATATCACTCAAATTTGGTTTATGCTTATTTTCTATATCAAATTAGTTGGACCCAAGAGATAGGGTCTCTAAACGCAGCATGGTGTAAGCTATCGTATAGTCGATCTAGACCGACTAAAATATTCTTACTTGTTTTCTTATATTGTAAACTTTCTTTCAGTTACTAGAATTCTAAAAACAAAATTTAAGTTGTCAAACCATTGCAGCACATCTGACAGTTTGCTTGACTTAATAAGAAATTTGATTTAATTACAAAATAATAAAGTAACACATTAATATTAAAGGAGATAATGGTAGAAGAACTCCATACGACTATGCTTGAAATGAAATGTCTGTGCAATAATGGACAAAGTAACGCAGCTGGTAAGGCAGCAAGGTGGAAGGTATTTTGTTACTAAAAGATTTTTTTTGTATCATTAAGGAAAACGAAATACCATCTGCGTTACTTAGAAGCAACGAATTACACAAAATATGTCAAAACATGTTCAACTTACAGGGATAAAAAGTGAAAAAAAAATTTTGTGCCAAATAAATTTATGAATCTAGATTTCAAAAATCCCAATTCAGCAAAACTAATTAAATACATTCCATAATATGAATATAATTACGCTTCACTAGACAATACGTAATCTTTGGCTAGGAAATAAAACAACTATGCAAATTTCCAAATAAATCACATTCTATATTTAACGAAGTTAATTTATAATCCATAAAAATAATCGAAACCAACAATTGTGCCAATGTCTATATGTACGAGTATATTTAATACGTATGACTTAATTAATATTTTGGTTATTAAATAAATGCATTGTTGGCTGAATTCAGTAATAAATAAAATAAATATTTTACGATAAAACCGCTAACGATATGAGTGGCTGAAAAATATGATTAGATAGCCAGGCAACATTGTTATATATTTTTAATTGAAGTTTAACCCTCATATGGCAACGAGGAGCAATATTAGACCAGCTAATATACATGAATTGACAAAAAAAAATACTTTGAGCAATAGTCAGGTATTGTTATTCACTTGTTTTAGGAATTCTTTTTCTTAAATAATAAATTTGGTACTTTTTAACCTCACGATTTACTTACTTTTTGAAGTCCCCGATTTCGGTAATTTTTGAAAAATCTGAGATTTGTTCCAGAATCTATGGTTGCTTTACTTTTATAAAACTATGATTTTTTAATATTTTTAAAGCCAGATTATTTATAATAATAAACAATGAACCTACTTTTTAAACACAATTTTGGTCCTTTTTTAAATAATGAGTTTGGTACTTTTTTCTTTCTCACAAGGGCGAAGTATCTTTTATATACACGATTTTATTGGTCCATTTTTATATACAACAATGAATTTGTTTTTTTTTGATGTGTAAACATCTATATGCACAGGGGGGTAAATTTATATTTTAAAATGCAATCACAAAAACAGCATAACATGTGAAGCGTACAAAATCGGTGTGACTTATGATTGTATTGCTGAAATAATAAATTGTTTGAAAATGAAAAATAAAAAATAAAAATGAAAAATATAAAATGAAAAATAAAAAATGAAAAATATATAATGAAAAATAAAAAATGAAAAACGAAAATTGAAGAACTGAAAAAAAAATGAAAAATTAAAACTGAAAAATAAAAAATTAAAAATAAAAAATGGAGAATAAAAAATTAAAAATGAAAAATAAAAAATTAAAAATAAAATATGAATAATAAAAAATTAAAAATGTAAAACGAAAAATTAAAAATGAAAAATAAAAAATTAAAAATCAGAAACGAAGAAGAAAAAATGAAAAATCAAAAATTAAAAATGAAAAATGAGAGATAAAAAATGAAAAATTAAAAATAAAAAATTTTAAAAAAAATTTAAAAATGAAACATAAAAAATTAAAAATGAAAAAGTAAAAGTTAAAAAAAATTAAAAATGAATAATACTAAATAAAAAATAAAAAATAAAAAATAAGAAATGAAATATGAAAAATAGAAAATTAATATGAAAAATGAAAAATAAAAAATTAAAAATAAGTAATGAAAAACGAAAAATTAAAAATGAAAAATCAAAAATCAAAAATGAAAAATGAAAAATAAAAAATGAAATATGAAAACTGAAAAATGAAAAATAAAAAATTAAAAATGAAAAATAAAAAATTAAAAATAAAATATGAAAAATAAAAAATGAAAAATAAAAAATGAAAAGCGAAATATTAAAAATGAAAAATGAAAAAGCAAAAATGAAAAATGAAAAATAAATATGAAAAATGAAAAATAAAAAATGAAATATGAAAAATGAAAAATAAAATGAAAAATTAAAAATGAAAAAAAAAATGAAAAATAAAAAATTAAAAATTAAAAACGAAAACTGAAAAATTAAAAATGAAAAACGATAAATAAAAAATAAAAAATGAAAAATAAAAAATTAAAAATAAAAACGCAAAATTAAAAATGAAAAATAATGAATAAAAATTAAAAAATGGAAAATGCAAAATAAAAAATGAAAAATGAAGAACGAAAATTTAAAAGTGAAAAATGAAAACTGAAAAATAAAAATAAAAAATAATAACTGAAAAATGAAAAATAAAAAATAAAAAATTAAAAATGAAAAATCAAATATGAAAAAGAAAAAATGAAAAATCAGAAATGAAAATAAAAAAATGAAAAATGAAAAATAAAAAATAAAAAATGAAAACTGAAATATAAAAAATGCAAACTAAAATATGAAAAATAAAAATGAAAATTAAAAAATAAAAAATTAAAAATATAATATGAAAAATAAAAAATTAAAAATAAAAAATGAAAAATGAAAACTGAAAACTGAAAAATAAAAAATAAAAAATTAAAACTAAAATATGAAAAATAATAAATGAAAAATAAAAATTGAAAAACGAAAAATGAAAAATGAAAAATCAAAAATGAAAATCAAAAATGAAAATGAAAAAGAAAAAATTAACAATAAAAAATAGAAAATAAATATGGAAAACGAAAAATGAAAAATGAGAAATCATAAATGGAAGATCAGAAATGAAAAAGAAAAAATTAAAAATAAAAAATTAAAGATAAAAAATTAAAAACGAAAAATTAAAAGTGAAAAATGAAAACTGAAAAATAAAAATTAAAAATAAAAAATGAAAATTGAAAATCAAAAATGAAAAATCAAAAATGAAAAATCAAAAATGAAAAATCAAAATTGAAAAATCAAAAATGAAAATGAAAAATTTTAAAATGAAAAATAAAAAATAAAAAATGGAAATGAGAAATAAAAAATGAAAAATGAAAAACTAAAAACGAAAAATTAAAAATAAAAAATTAAAAATGACAAATGAAAAATTAAAAATTAACCGGTTGAAATAATAAATATTTTTACATTAGCAGTGCCCTTGCAGTTGATTGCTATTAGTGATGACGATTTCTGTTTGATTTTAAAAAAGTGCCAAAAAAAAAATCTTTAATTACTAGATGTTTGCACATCTCCCCTATGATCGGAATCACATTATTTTTTTATATACAAGATTCCGAAATTTGTTTAAACACCCACGATTTTGACACTTTGCAAAATATTGAGTTTGGTTCTTATATAAAGTTACGATTTTGGTACTTTTTATATCCCATGTGGTCAGGGTATAATTGAGTTTGTGCTGATGTTTGTAACTACCAAGAATATTTAACTTAAATCCCCTTTTTATTAAAAAAAAAAAAATAATAAGTGTCTTTTTCATATAAGGTCAAAGTTGGACCATTTTTCGACCCACGATTTGGGTTTTTTTAACATCGACGATATAAGAACTTTTTTTTTTATCCATGAATTAAGTACATCATAACTTTTGGTACTCATGATTTTGTTAAGTTTTAAGTTTATAAAAGCATCATTTAGGCTCTTTATTGTAGCCACCATTTGGTAAGTTTTTATGCCAACGATTTTAGAACTTTTATAATTTTTTAACTTTTGGTAATTTTTTTACCCACGTCTTAGTACTTTTTGGTACTTTTACAAATCCATTAATTTTGTCATTTTCCAATGAATTTTGTACATTTTTACAACCACGAAATTTATACTGCTATAACCCATATTTTTGAATCGTTTTTATGTCATTGATTTTGGTACTTTAAATGCCCAAAATTTTGGTATGTACGATTTTGGTATTTTTTTAAAACACGATTTTGGTACTTTTAAAAACCCATCATTTTCGAACTTTTTTGTAATCACGATTTCAATACTTTTTTACAGCCATGATTTTTGTATATTTTGTACATTGTTGTACCCACAATTTTGGTACTTGTTAATACCCACGATATAAGTACTTTTTATATCTATGACTTTAGTAAAAGTTGATGCCAATGATTTTGGTAATTTTTTTGTAACCTGGATTTTGCTATGATTATAAACGAACTATTTTTGTACTTTTTATGCCAATAATTTTGTTACTTTTGTAACCCACCATTTTATTACTTTTTTGTACCGTGATTTGTGTTCTTCTTTATAACCAAAATTTTGGTACTTTTATATAAACACGATTTTGGAACTTTAAAATCCCACAATTTTTTTTTTTTGCTTTTTTATAAACACGATTTTATTTCTTTTAAAAGACCATCATTTTGATACTTTTTAGACTCGTATTTTTGTTAATTTGAAAAGCCCACTATTTAAAACCGATATTTTTGACACATTTAAAACCACGATTTTCTTACTATGATTTTGATACTTTAAAAATACACGCGGAAAATACGTGACATTTTGAAAAATAATCATTTTTAGAAAGAAAAAAATATTTCCTTCTAGCTGAGTACAATTTGCAACATTTTTCCAAATTGCTTTTTATTCTTAATTGCTTAACTGTTTGATATCTGCTTTTTTTTGTTAATTAAAGCAACGACAAAAGGATAACTTCTCTAAACCATCTTATGCATTTATATTCAAATTCACCACTAACCTTAATTCACAATATAATTAGCAAAAGCTAGAGCAAAATTTTATTATTAAACGTTTCTTTAAGGTTAATTAAGAATTTAGGTTAACAGCTTTTCTTAATACCAAATTGTAAAAACATTCATAAAGGAGTGTTCAATTTTCTAGAAAGATGTGTAACAAAAAAAAAAAAAAAAAACAGTTTGATTTTTTCTAAAAAAAACATTTCAATCAAGGGTGTGTGTGCTAGAAAATAAGCAACATACTCGTACACCTACATATTTATATAAAATTCCAATATAAATTGAGTTTATTAGTTCTACAGAAACAGAAAAAAAAATCAATGTCCTTTTTTGTTTGCTGTAGGTTCATTGTGTTTCAGTTCAAATACTGTTTAACCTTGAGCACAGGATTCGACAAGGCTGTCTAATAATACCTTTTGTAAGTTCGCATATGACATAAAGTTCTATTGTGTTTATTACTAAATTGTTCTCACACAAAATTCAACAAGAAAAATCAATAAATGATTTGCATAAATGTTTTCAAAAAAATGTCGGATTATTAATGAAAAAGAACACACAATATTCGCCATATTTAAGTTATATTTTTATAAGCTTGAATGTAATCTATTAAATAAGATCATTTATAAATGATTTAATAAAATTCTTAGGTTATTCTTGAGACCCACATTGCTGTTGACTGACTTTAATCAAAAAAATAAATTATAACCTCTATGGTGGAGTACGCTTTTCATTGCTGGGTCATATTTAAATGAGAAAAGAATTCGGACGAATCATACTTCAATTAAAAAAAGATATTTATTCATCTATGGTAATTCTAAGATTTTATTTAGTTATTAGCAACATATTTGGTTTCAATGACTTAACTCAAATACAATTTCTTTTGTTTTATAATAATTTTTTTTTTTTTTTAATATTTAAAAATAAAAATCGACTAAGATGGTTAATTGGGCGTCTAAATATCAAACGCACTCAGCAACCTACTTCAGCGGCGGCGTTAAGCCGCATGACTTGGACCTCTGGATATATGGACTATAACCATACATATACACTCATGGAGACAACAACAAGAACATAACAACAACAACAAGAACAACATAGAAAAATTATATTTTATCGATTTTTTTTTTTAACATTTCCACTAAAATCTCGGAACCTATTGAATTGATTTCGACGATTTTAAATAGCAACAAGCTCAGGATGTCAATGAATCATTTGCACTGAAAATGGCGAAATCAGCTGACCTATTGAGGGCTTGATCGTGATTACCTCAGACGGACAGACGGACATGGTTATATCAACTCCACCTGTTATAAAGATCCAGAATATGTATATCGTCACCTAAAATGCAAAAGGCCGTAACTAACATTTTTATTTTTTTACAGTAGAAGCAAAAAACATCACAAAACAAAAACTACTTAAAATTTAATACCCAAATTTTATAATTAAGCTTAACAAGTAAGAGTGTTAAATTCGGCTTTGCCGAATTTTTGATTCCCTCCACCCAATATCGGGTACGGCTACCACTTTAAAAATGTTGCCTATACTGAAACATTAAATCCGAATACCAATTAAATTTAAAGTTATTTGGTTTTCTTGTTGACCAATTTCTATTATAACAAACAATGATCCTTAAAAATAATTAATTACTATTTGAAAAATTTCATTATTTTTCTTTTACTACTTCATAGAAGACCACTTAAATTCATTATTTAACGAAGCCGGCATCAAAACAATACCTAAAGTTTGATCCCTATTAGCCTGTTTTGAGACCTTGGAAGTCATACGATGATTCAAAAAAAATTTTGAATGATTCTTGGCTACAGGAAATTTTAAAATTATTTTATTTAATACAAAAAAACAAAAATAATAAAAACAGTTAAGAAACTAAAGAATGAAACTAAGATTTTTAATTTTTAATTTTTAATTTTTAATTTTTAATTTTTAATTTTTAATTTTTAATTTTTAATTTTTAATTTTTAATTTTTAATTTTTAATTTTTAATTTTTAATTTTTAATTTTTAATTTTTAATTTTTAATTTTTAATTTTTAATTTTTAATTTTTAATTTTTAATTTTTAATTTTAAATTTTTAATTTTTAATTTTTAATTTTTAATTTTAAATTTTTAATTATTAATTTTTAATTTTTAATTTTTAATTTTTAATTTTTAATTTTTAATTATTAATTTTTAATTGTTAATATTTAATTTTTAATTTTTAATTTTTAATTTTTAATTTTTAATTTTTAATTTTTAATTTTTAATTTTTAATTTTTAATTTTTAATTTTTAATTTTTAATTTTTAATTTTTAATTTTAAATTTTTAATTTTTAATTTTTAATTTTTAATTTTTAATTTTTAATTTTTAAATATTAAGTTTTAATTTTAATTTTTAATTTTTAGTTTTTAATTTTTAATTTTTAATTTTTATTTTTTAATTTTAAATTTTTAATTTTTAATTTTCAATTTTTAATTTTTAATTTTTAATTTTAAATTTTTAATTTTTAATTTTTAATTTTTAATTTTTAATTTTTAATTTTTAATTTTTAATTTTTAATTTTTAGTTTTTAATTTTTAAATTTTTAATTTTTAATTTTTAATTTTTAATTTTTATTTTTAATTTTTAGTTTTTAATTTTTAATTTTTAATTTTTAATTTTTAATTTTTAATTTTTAATTTTTAATTTTTAATTTTTAATTTTTAATTTTTAATTTTTAATTTTTAATATTTAATTTTTAATTTTTAATTTTTAATTTTTAATTTTTAATTTTTAATTTTTAATTTTTAATTTTTAATTTTTAATTTTTAATTTTTAATTTTTAATTTTCAATTTTAAATTTTTAATTTTTAATTTTTAATTTTTAATTTTTAATTTTAAATTTTTAATTTTTAATTTTAAATTTTTAATTTTAAATTTTTAATTTTTAATTTTTAATTTTTAATTTTTAATTTTTAATTTTTAATTTTTAATTTTTAATTTTTAATTTTTAATTTTTAATTTTTAATTTTTAATTTTTAATTTTTAATTTTTAATTTTTAATTTTTAATTTTTAATTTTTAATTTTTAATTTTTAATTTTTAATTTTTATTTTTTTACTTTTAATTTTTTAATTTTTAATTTTAAATTTTTAATTTTAAATTTTTTATTTTTAATTTTTAATTTTTAATTTTTAATTTTTAATTTTTAATTTTTAATTTTTTATTTTTAATTTTTAATTTTTCAGTTTCAATTTTTTATTTTTTATTTTTAATTTTTAATTTTTAATTTTTAATTTTTAATTTTTAATTTTTAATTTTTAATTTTTAATTTTTAATTTTTAATTTTTAATTTTTAATTTTTAATTTTTAATTTTTAATTTTTAATTTTTAATTTTTAATTTTTAATTTTTAATTTTTAATTTTTAATTTTTAATTTTTAATTTTTAATTTTTAATTTTTAATTTTTAATTTTTAATTTTTAATTTTTAATTTTTAATTTTTAATTTTTAATTTTTAATTTTTAATTTTTAATTTTTAATTTTTAATTTTTAATTTTTAATTTTTAATTTTTAATTTTTAATTTTTAATTTTTAATTTTTAATTTTTAATTTTTAATTTTTAATTTTTAATTTTTAATTTTTAATTTTTAATTTTTAATTTTTAATTTTTAATTTTTAATTTTTAATTTTTAATTTTTAATTTTTAATTTTTAATTTTTAATTTTTAATTTTTAATTTTTAATTTTTAATTTTTAATTTTTAATTTTTAATTTTTAATTTTTAATTTTTAATTTTTAATTTTTAATTTTTAATTTTTAATTTTAAATTTTTATTTTTTATTTTTTAATTTTTAATTTTTAATTTTTAACTTTTAATTTTTAATTTTTAATTTTTAATTTTTAATTTTTAATTTTTAATTCTTAATTTTTAATTTTTAGTTTTTAATTTTTATTTTCCATTTTTAATTTTTTATTTTTCATTTTTAATTTTTAATTTTTAATTTTTAATTTTTAATTTTTAGTTTTTAATTTTTAATTTTTAATTTTTAATTTTTAATTTTTAATTTTTAATTTTTAATTTTTAATTTTTAATTTTTAATTTTTAATTTTTAATTTTTAATTTTTAATTTTTAATTTTTAATTTTTAATTTTTAATTTTTAATTTTTAATTTTTAATTTTTAATTTTTAATTTTTAATTTTTAATTTTTAATTTTTAATTTTTAATTTTTAATTTTTAATTTTTAATTTTTAATTTTTAATTTTTAATTTTTAATTTTTAATTTTTAATTTTTAATTTTTAATTTTTAATTTTTAATTTTTAATTTTTAATTTTTAATTTTTAATTTTTAATTTTTAATTTTTAATTTTTAATTTTTAATTTTTAATTTTTAATTTTTAATTTTTAATTTTTAATTTTTAATTTTTAATTTTTAATTTTTAATTTTTAATTTTTAATTTTTGGTTTTTAGTTTTTAGTTTTTAATTTTTAATTTTTAATTTTTAATTTTTAATTTTAAATTTTAAATTTTAAATTTTTAATTTTTAATTTTTAATTTTTAATTTTTAATTTTTAATTTTTAATTTTTAATTTTTAATTTTTAATTTTTAATTTTTAATTTTTAATTTTTAATTTTTAATTTTTAATTTTTAATTTTTAATTTTTAATTTTTAATTTTTAATTTTTAATTTTTAATTTTTAATTTTTAATTTTTAATTTTTAATTTTTAATTTTTAATTTTTAATTTTTAATTTTTAATTTTTAATTTTTAATTTTTAATTTTTAATTTTTAATTTTTAATTTTTAATTTTTAATTTTTAATTTTTAATTTTTAATTTTTAATTTTTAATTTTTAATTTTTAATTTTTAATTTTTAATTTTTGGTTTTTAGTTTTTAGTTTTTAATTTTTAATTTTTAATTTTTAATTTTAAATTTTAAATTTTAAATTTTTAATTTTTAATTTTTAATTTTTAATTTTTAATTTTTAATTTTTAATTTTTAATTTTTAATTTTTAATTTTTAATTTTTAATTTTTAATTTTTGATTTTTAATTTTTAATTTTTAATTTTTAATTTTTAATTTTTAATTTTTAATTTTTAATTTTTAATTTTTAATTTTTAATTTTTAATTTTTAATTTTTAATTTTTAATTTTTAATTTTTAATTTTTCATTTTTAATTTTTCAAAACGTTTTTATAACGCTTCCTAATGAAATAGTGCCTTCATTTTATCTTCAAACAGTTCCTAATCTTTTCACCAATATAACCGTTTTTGTCTTACTCTATTTTTGTGATTGTATTGTGAAATAGATTTTTACCCCCCTGAGCGTATAGATGTTTACACAAAAAAAGTATATAAACTAATTTAGAGAAAGTCTAAGTGAAGATCGGATAACAGTTTTATGTGTGGACGAATGGTCCTACGAGGTTTATTTGTGGACTACTGATTAGCGGTTGAAATAAATTCATATACAAAATATTATGCAGAGATCTGTATTAACTCACAGGGGCCATTTGTAAGGGGGCTACGTCTGTACATGAAGCTATTTTCCCCACTTTCAATAGAGATCGTTCCATGGCTGAAAAATTCTTTTATATAAAAATTCATGAAAATATATATTCACATTTACGATCTGTACTCTGATAACAAAAGTGCGAGGGATATACAGAAAAACAGACATACATAGGGACGAAGGTACGGCCATCGCTAAAAATGTCTCACAAAGTGACTCTGAGTCGGTTGCTATAACAAAATATGAGTCTTAGTCAATTATTTTTGGTAGTTGCAAACATCAGCTCAAACTGGTATTACACCCTAAACGATAATACTATTTATATGAACAACTTGAGGATTTGAAGCAGGCTCTATGTATAACAAGACAAGAAATTTGTAAAAACTATGTCATATTCCTTGGCGAAAGCCAATTTCAAAAAAAAATATTTGAAATATGAAACAGGAAAAATCGTATTCATTTCTTCAACGATGTGAGACAGTCATATTTCAAACAATCATAAAGCAAAAGAAAAGCAGCAAATCGGCAAATATGTCTGTTAAGTTTAAAGAAGGAATGCTAAAAACTGCAAATGACAATTGTAAACAGCAAACTCGAAATGGAAAAATGTGGATGTTTAAAGAAAAGAAATGAACAAGTTTTTAATTAAATTAAACAGAAAACAAGATAAAAAATAAAATAAAAAGTAAAAACTTTGCGGATTGAAGCTAAAATTTAGTGAAAATATTTATATTTACATTCAATAAAATTAAATGCCTTTCTTAGAAATACCCTACATCTTCAGTTGTTAACTTGCAACTGTAAAAATGACCTTAAGAAATATTTTTATTTATTAATTTTAAATTATTTTCTACATTTCTGTATGTATTTCTTTTATGTACATAAATGTTTAGTTTATTTTATTTTATTTTTTTTTTTCAACAACAAAATTCAATTTTCTTTATCTAATCTTATCACTGAAGTAACAACTCAAACAATAGTAACAGCCACACAATATCACACATACGAATATTACCCACTCGACTCGCTGTACCGCACACAACTCGAAAGATAGTAAATTCTATATATATTTCTGAATTCATTGTAAGTTGCAACTTGCAAGGATGTTGATGATAGTGGAGGTCTTTAGAGTATAATACAGCAACAATGTAGTAATTGTGTGCGTTATTCTTTTGAAAAAGAAACTGGTTTAAAAACCCTCATGTTTTTTTAAAATAATTTTGCCCTGGCTTATCAATTCTCATATATTCATATAAAGGAAAATTTTGTAATTTAAGAGAAATTATTATTTTTTTTGTTAATGTTATTATTAGTTTATCTTTTATGTAAGTATTTACAAAAGAATTGCCATAAAAAGTAGCGCTATTGCAAACAACTTGCATATAAATAGGAATTTGAAAGCCTTTGAAATTCTTGGGTGTGCATTAGGGTGGCCCTTCATTAAGAGGGGGGAAAAAGAATTCGAGTTTAAGGTCTCGCCCCCCTAGAAATATGCGAATAGCAAAAAAACTGAGAAAAAAAATTTTCCATTTTTGGTCTTATTGCGGAGTAGGTAATAACACAATACTTCATATCTGAGTACTTATAGGTATAGAGACCAAAAAAAAAAATGTTGGCTTTAATCAATTTCTTAAAGTTGAAAAAAATTTCCGTCAAATTTCACGACCTAGTTTTTTTGGGCACAGAAGTGGTCTGGGGCATTTGCCATTTCGTTGCGAGCTTCTACTCTATTTTGAATATATATAGCTTTTTGAAAATATAATTTAATACTGTAATCGATTCATATAACAACTTGTCGAAAAAATTAAACTGCAGAATGAAATTTTCGTAAAATCGGAAAAAAGTGATATTTTCCGCCATATAAACACAATTCGGGTACTTTGGGCCCCACTAGACACCAAAAGGCACCGTCCGATCGAGCTAAAAAAATGAAGACCGCATTTATAACAGCAAACCTCATATTTTAGATAGCGCATATATATCAATTAAAGAAAAAAAAACATTTTTTTCGACAAAGCTTATGTCTATATTAATAAACTTACGTTACTTTATTGAATCAAAATATTGTTGCCAATTTACCTGAAAACAATAAAAAAAAAGAAAACTGGATTAAAATTAAAATATTTTCATTTGTTTATAATTTAATATATTTGTGAACACACGATACACTAACACATGCTTAAGTTTTTTGATTAAAAATGTTTGCTAATCACTTTTTTTGTGGAAGTGTGTTAATCTAAAACGGATATCATAAGTTGTTTTTGCTGTTGCTATTAGTTTTTATATCTATGTTGGTGTGTCTGTGTAACTATTATAATAATTCTGTTTTAAAAATATTTAATGAATTTTTTTTTAATAAAAATATACAATAAAAAAAGATGATGATTAAATATAATAAATTAAAATTTCAACAGCTGGTTAAAATACATCCAACAAGTTTTTTTTTTTTTTATAAAAAGTTAACGAGATTAATGTTTTTGTTTAGTATTAATTATGATATATGATTTAGAATAATTTTTGTTCTTTATTAAGATGTTGGGTAACATAAGTTGAGATTAGTGTTAGTTCCACATAATTCAAACAAGGAAGAGAGTTTAATTCGAATATGCCATATGATGCCCTGGGTTCCTATGGATGAAATATGGATAGTTTTATGGCTAAGAGGTCGCTCATTGGAAGTTAATGAAAAACTTTTTAAAACAATATATTAATTCTGATAAAGGTACTTTTGGAAGATAAAAAGTTATTTTTTAAGAGATTTTTAAAAAAGAAATCAAATTATTTAAGGAAAAGTATTTTAAGGAAAATGTACCTTTTAAGAATAGGTACTTTTGAAGAAAATTTTCATTTCAAGGAAAGTTACTTTACAAATACGATCATATTTAAAAAAGGTAGTTCTTAAGACACGGTACTTTATACCAAAACGTATTTTGCAAGCAAATTTAATTTTTAAGAAAATGTAGTTTTTAAAAAAATTTGCTTTTCAAGAAGGAATCTTTTTTCGGAAAGATACTTTTTTAAGGAAAGGTACTTTTTTTTTAAGAAAAGCACAAAACGTATTTTATAAGAAAATTTAATTTTTACAGAAAATTTTCTTTTCAAGAGAGAATCTTTTTTCGGAAATGTACTTTTTTAAGGAGAGGTACTTTTTTTTAAAGAAAATCACAGAACGTATTTTATAAGAAAATGTAATTTTTACAGAAAATTTTCTTTTCAAGAGAGAATCTTTTTTCGGAAATGTACTTTTTTAAGGAGAGGTTCTTTTTTTTTAAGAAAAGCACAAAACGTATTTTATAAGAAAATATAATTTTTAAGAAAATGTATTTTTAAGAAAATTTTCTTTTCAAGAGAGAATCTTTTACCGGAAAGGTACTTTTTTAAGGAAAGGTACTTTTTTTATGAAAAGCACTCTTTTGTTTAAAAAAGCTAATTTTTAAGAATAGGTACTTTTTGAGATAA
The DNA here is from genome assembly GCA_963682025.1 of Cordilura impudica. Lineage (NCBI taxonomy): Eukaryota > Metazoa > Arthropoda > Insecta > Diptera > Scathophagidae > Cordilura > Cordilura impudica. Next base: position 186,665,478 of record OY821521.1, read on the forward strand.
GTCTCTTTTTCAGAAAAGGCACATTTTAAGAAAAGGTATTTTTTAAGACAATTTACTTTTTTTAGAAAATATATTTTTTAAGAAACGGTACTAAGAAAAGGTACATTCATAAAAGTTACTTTTTAAAAAATGGTAGCTTTTTAATAGAAGATACTTTTCAAAGAAAACTACTAAAAATTACTTTTTTTTTTGATAAAATAACATTTTTAAGAAAAGAAACTCTGCACAAAAGGTACTTTTTAAGAAAAGATACTTTAGCTAAAGTTACTTTCTAAAAAAAATTTACGATTTAAGAAAAGGTACTTTTTAAGAAAGGGTACTATTTCAGAAAAAGTACTTTTTGGAGAAAGTACTTTTAAAGAAAAGGTATTTAAAAAACCAGTAAGAGAGTTAAAATGGGCTGCAAAGAAATTTTTGATACCCTCCACTTGCGTTAAGCTCAATATTGCGACCAACGTTGGGTACGGCTACCACTTTAAAACTCTTGTCGGTAATATTTTTTTAAAATGGGTTCTTAGAGGTACTTTGGAAGAATTAAAAGTTAATTTCTTAAGAAAAAGTACTTTTTAAAAGAATAGTACTAATTTTAAAGAAAAGCACTTTTTTTGGTAAAGGTACTGTTTAAAAAAGGTAATTTTTAAGGAAAATAAATTTTTCAGAGAGGTACTTTTAAGAAAACTTAATTTTTTAGAAAAGATATGTTTTAAGAAAAAGTACTTTTGAAGAAAGGGTACTTTTTTAGAATAGATAAGTTTTAAGAAAAGGTACCTTTTATAGACGTTACTTTTTAAGAAATTTTAGTTTTTTAATAAAAGATACTTTTCAAAGAAAAACAAATTTTTTAATAAAAAATACTTCATTGATAAAAATAACATTTTGTAAGAAAAGGTAGTCTTTAAGAAAAGGTACTTGTTAAAAAAGGAACTTTTTCAGAAAAAATTTACTTTTTAGGAAAAGGTACTTTTTAAGAAAATTAACTTTTATCAAAATGTACTTTTTAAGAAAACGCACATTTTAAGAAAATTTACTTTTTAAGAAAAGCTACTTTTTCAGAAAAGGTAATTTTTGGAGGTACTTTTTATGAAAAGGAATTTTTAAAGAAAAGCCTTTTGAGAAAAAGGTACTTTTTAAATAAATATATTTAAGATTGTTAAATTGGGTTTTGCCGAATGTTTGATAGTCTCCACCTGCGTTAAACTCAATATTACAATGAACGTTGGGAACGGCTACGACTTTAAAACTGTTGCCGATTATTTTTTTTACAAATTGTTTTTAGGGGTACTTTTTGAATAGAAAAACTACTTTTTTAAAAAAGGCACTTTTTAAGAAGAGTAATTTTTTAAGAACATTGTTTTTTTTTTTAGAAAAGGTACTATTCGAAATAAGTACTGTTTAAGAATAGGTAGTTTTTTTTTTAAAGTTAGGGATTTAGAAAAAGGGCAATTTTTTTATAAAAAAAAAGTATTTTTCAATATTAGTTTTTAAAAAGGATACTTTGAAAATAACGCTACTTTTAAAAAAGAAGGATACTGTTTTAAAAAATTTTACATATTAAAAAATTTTTCTTTCTTAACAAAGAACGGGATTTTTTAAAAAAAGGTACTTTTAGAAATAAAGCACTTTTTAAAAAAATGTATTTCTATAAAAAAAAGTACTTTAAAAAAAAGTGTACTTTTAAAAAAAGGATATTTTTCAAATTTTACTTTTTTTAAAAAAGGGAAATTTAAAATATATGATAATTTAAAAATTAATATAATTTTTTGAGAAAGGGTACATTATAAAAAAGGATATTTTTTTTAAAAAGGGTAATTTTTTTAAAAATGGTACTTTTTTTAAAAGTGCCTTTTTAAAAAAAGATAATTTTTTTAAGGAAAGGTATTTTTTAAGAAAAAGTACTTTCAAAAATTTCTTTTGGAGAAAATGTACTTTTGAAGGAAAAACACTTTTTTAAAAAAGGTACTTTTTAAGGAAAAAAATTTAAAAAAAAATACTTTTTCGGGATTATATTTTTTCTTTCATATTAGCGATTTCCTTTATTATATCATGCTAACAATAAAAGAACATGTGGCAATACTGTCTTAAGCTAATGTGGCACTTGCAGTATAACCATACACACACTCTCTTGAAGCAAATGCTACAACTAATGACTACAGCAATTAGAACTATTACAACATATATATGGGGGGTTTCATGTCAAGTGCACCAACTTTTGAAACCGATGTCTTCCGCTCGGGATGAAATTTTCACCAAAGTTAGTCCTATTGGATAGTAGTTTAGACACAATTTTTCAACAAGATCGGTCAAGATGTCTCTGAGTTAGAGTGGATCAAAATTTGACATTTTGGCCAAACAGGTGTTTTTTTCTCATCCATGTAACTTATTACCTATTGTTCTTAGAAAATTTTCTCCCAAATAGTTTAGATAGCTATTTCTTCAATATTTCGGAAAAAAAATACCTAAAAAAAAAAAAATTTTTTTTTTACTTTTTTTTTGCTAAATTAAAGCATTTTTTGCCTTTTTTTCAAAAAGTGAATTTTTTTTTTTTTTTTTTTTTTTTCATAAGAAAGCTTAGGATTTTTCCTTTAAGAGCTTTTTGTCGCTTAGTGGGATGGGAGTGGGATATCTATCAAAATAAATGTTTTGTAACTCAAGACAACGGTTTTTCTATTTTTCACAAATGCACTATTTGGAATTTTTTCCTATTTGTGTGTAAAACCTTACTAATAAAACTTATACTGAGAAACTAGACAAATTAACCTTTCCGAAGGTATGTAACATACCTTCATAACAAAACAGAACAGAATGGTTATCTGTAACCTGAAAGAGTTATTTGCAACATTTCAATCTGAATACGAGGATGTTAGAATTGGCTTCACGAAATTAACCCAAATGAGGCCAAAACATTGCGTTTTGGCAGAAAGCAGCGGAACTCACACAGTATGCGTTTGCATTTACCATGAAAATGTTAAACTGATGTTGAACGAAATCAACTTAAAGTATTTAACAGATGATTCGGCAGAAGATTTACACGATTACCGCGATTGCCTTAAATTGACTATGTGTCCTAATGCAACAACTTCTTGCCACTTAGGTGAATGTACCAATTGCCCGAAAACCACATTCATCAAAGAAAATTTAATCAACTCTTTAGATCGAGAATATATAGAGGAGGTCAGATTTGATTCTTGGATTCAGACTGACAGATGCACATTGAAAACAATCATTTTAAATGTGGATGATTTTGTGGAAGAAATGTGTACAGGATTGCTAAACTTGAGAAACCATGACTTTTTAGTCAAAGAGCAATGGTCATTCTTCAAGGATTTGAAGATGCATTTGAAGTCTGGTGAATTCGTTATTTCATATGATTTCGCAGAAAACTATAAATATGTTCTTCAGGATGCCATACAAGCATTCCACTTCAATAACGACCAAGCAACTATATTCACAGTAGCACAGTACTACATGAAAGATGAAGAACTGGAACACAAAAGTATGGCAATCATATCCGACAAATTAAAACATGATACCGTTGCAGTTTATGAGTACCAGAAGAGAATACTAAAATTTCTAAAATCTAAATTTACAGTAAAGAAGGTATACTACGTTTCGGACGGAGCTCGTCAACATTTTAAAAACAAAAGTAGCTTGGCAAACCTTATGGCCCATGAAAAAGATTTTGGAATGCCAGCTGAGTGGCATTTTCATCCTACTGCTCATGGTAAAGGAGCATGTGATGGTCTTAGAGCAAACCTTAAAAGATTTGCAGCGAAGTATAGCCTCCAGTGCTCTCATCAAGATCGCATCTTAGATGCGACTGCTTTATTCCATTGGTCAAAGAGTTATTGTAAAGAAACTAAAATAGTTTCTAGTAGCAAAGAGTATCATCAGGAAACATTGAAAACACTGAAGAGCAGATCCGATGCTGCGGTAACAATCGATGGCACCGCTCAATACCATGCTTTTATACCGCTTTTCGATGGAAGACTCAAGTTGAAAAAGTTTTCTGCCTCTATTCAATGCGATTTCTTTCCAAAGACAACAAATAAACAAGCAGCGAAATCAACAGCTGAACCTAGTAACGCCAAGAAAGGATTGACAAAAAAACGCAGTAAATAAAGGCGACAAAAAAGCTGGATGAAGGACTGGGTATTTAAAAATTTACAAGACTTAAATACTTCATCAGCAACAATAAATTAAGTATAAAAATAGTTATGATATAAATGGATCTAATGCAATTAAGATTAAATTTTAATAAATTATTTATCTTTTTATTTTTAATATTATTATTATTATACATTAATTTAATTATTATTAAAAATAAATAAAAAATAATAATTTTTCAACATTTCTATATAAAAAAGCGATTTTTTTCCTGAGGTTAACATATTCTGGGTATTACGGTATCGAGGGTATAAAATTTTAGTTAGGTATGTTATATACCTTCGGAAAGTTTAGTTTGTCTAGTTTCTCAGTATAAGTTTTATTTGTAAGGTTTTAGACACAAATAGGAAAAAATTCAAAATAGTGCATTTGTGAAAAATTGAAAAACCGTTGTCTTGAGTTACAAAACATTTATTTTGATAGATATCCCACTCCCATCCCACTAAGCGACCAAAAAGCTCTTAAAGGAAAAATCCTAAACTTTCTTATGAAAAAAAAAAAAAAAAAAAAAAAATGCCATTTTTGAAAAAAAGCAAAAAATGCTTTAATTTAGCAAAAAAAAAAGTCTACAAATTTTTTTTTTTTTTTAAGTATTTTTTTCCGAAATATTGAAGAAATAGCTATCTAAACTCTTTGGGAGAAAATTTTCTAAGAACAATAGGTAATAAGTTACATGGATGAGAAAAAACACCTGTTTGGCCAAAATGTCAAATTCTGATCCCCTCTAACTCAGAGAGATCTGGACCGATCTTGTTGAAAAATTGTGTCTAAACTACTATCCAATAGGACTAACGTTGGTGCAAATTTCATCCCGATCGGAAGACATCGCTTTCAAAAGTTGGTGCACTTGACATGAAATCCCCCATATATATCTTAAGAAAAACAACAAACACATTAAATATTTATATTTTTTCGAAAGTTTTTTTTTTCACATTTTCTTTCATCTTGTGCGACCTTTTCTTCGGAATTTATTTTGATGCGCTACAAACGGAATGACAAACCCATATATACCCTCCACACGGCACAATGGTGTGGAGGGTATAAAAAATTCAATTCTAAGAAAAGGCAGTTTTTAAGAAAATTAACGTTTTCAGAAAAGCAGCTTAAAATAATATTATTATTCTAATTGAAGGCAGCATAAGTTTAAGGAAAGTAAATTTTAAATGAAAGGTACTTTTTAGAAAAGTTACTTTGACAGAAATGGCGAAAGTCCTTTTTTAATAAAAGCATATTTTTTTTAGAACGATGTTTCTGTAAGAAGAGCTACTCTCGAAAAAAAGATTTTTTTTTTCATGAAACATAACCAAAACGGCTACAAAAACAACAATTTCTACAACACATACAAAAAATATAAATTTAGAGTTATAACAATCACATAAAAAATTCATATGTATTATTTATATTTGATTGATATCTCATGACCCATTACTTTATTTTAAACAGCAAGCAGCTCAGATAAATAACAAATGTAAACACAAAGGAAAGGAGCAACCTAGATGAGCTATTTGTAGCGTTATGGTAATTTCCAGTGATGGCTGATGCGTACAGATGGACATCGCTATATATCTCAGCTCGTTATAAGGATCAATAATAATATATATATTCAATGATATCCAGATTTTTTTTATAATTATTAAATAAGGAATGATAAACATGTAAGTCCAAAAAAATTGGTGGAGAGTGTATAAATTCTCCGAATGTATAGGTATATAAAATTTCGGTCAGTCCAAAATTTGACTAATTGGCTTTTCTATGAACTTTAAACTTAGATCTAGAGTGTAATAAATTTATTTATTTATTTTATATTTATTTATTATTTTTTTATACTGCAGGGTTAACAAAATTCGTTTAGACCCTGCAAATTTGTTTTCATTCTTGCAATTTGTGTTTTTAAAAATTTAAACAAGCACAAAGATAAAGAGAAGTGAGGAATAATATAATCATTCTCACCATTTTGTATAGTAAATAAGAAGTTAGTTAAAAGTTGTATATTCTTTAATTCTACTCGCGTGTTATTAATGATTTAAAGGAAAAAATTTTCTGACAGCTAAAAAAAAAAAACAACAACAACGAAGTTAAAATGTTAAACAATCACACTTGTTAATGACATTGTAGTTTGCGTAATAATTTTTAGCCATCTGGCTAAATATTTATTGAATATACAGTTTTGTTTTTTTCTTACAGACGTTACATTGGCCTTTGATTAATTCAATAAATTCATAATTGTTTACATTTTTCAAATGTTTACATTAAATTATCAAAACCAAAAGCCACCACACAAGGAACCCTCATTTACCGGTTTTATACATTAAATTTTATAATTCTCTTAAGCAGTCTTTTTTTTTTTTTTTTTTTTTTTCAATATTATCAGTTGACGATGGTTAATACTGGTTCGTTGGTTGGCATTCAGTTTGTATTAATAACTGGCTTCATCGCATAAGTGTGTCAACCAACTCAGAAAATAGTAAAAAAAAAGTGCTAATTAATTTCATTAGTTAATATCGAACATTATCTAGTCTAGCAGCAGAAAAGCTTTTTACATGGCATATAAATAATGAAAATGTTTGCTTACTCCGCATAAAGAGAATTGGGATTATATGACAGCTCTACTAAATGGAGACTCAGTTTATACAGATTTTTAATGTTATTGATTTTTTGATAACATTTATAAACGGTGGTTAGTGTAACGTACACTTACAGAAACAGGTTTAAGCTGCTTTTCCGGTAGTCAACGAATCAGATGAGAATTTTCCATTTAAAATCAAAACTAAGTAAACTTTTATTTAAAAGTTGTTGCTATCAGTACGTAACTTACTTTATGGTGACTACTAGATATTTGCAATCTGCGAGTAGAACTCAAAATTTCTAATGAGTTTTTTTTTTGTTTTATTCTATATCAATTATTAAAAGAAACTATTTTAAAACCATGAAGTAGCTTTACGAATATTAAGATTTTTTGTTTAAATTTGTTTTTTTAAGCACGTTCAAATGTCTATTAACTGTCTGTCGTTTTTCAAAAATTTTATTATAGTTACTTTTTACGAAAATGTACTTCTTTAATAAAAATAAATATTTTTACTGAAATGTAATTTTTTGCTTTTAACTTTTTTTTTAACTAAAAAGTACTTTTGTTACTAAAAGGTATTATTTTTACTTAAAGGTATCTATTTGTACTAAAAGGTAGCTTTTCGGTATAAAATAGTACTTATTCACTAAAAGACATTATTTTTAATGAAAGGTATTTAATAAAAAACTTTTTCAATAAAATTTTATTTACAAAAAAAGCAAATTTTTATAATAAAATGTACTTTTTACTAAAAAATAATTTTTAATAAGAGATATGTTTAAATAAGAGGTACTTTTTAATAAAAGGTACTTTTTAATAAAAGGTACTTATTAATAAAAGGTACTTTTTAATAAAAGTTACTTTTTAATAAAAGATACTTTTTAATAAAAGGTACTTTTTAATAAAAGGTACTTTTTAATAAAAGGTACTTTTTAATTAAAGGTTCTTTTTAATAAAAGGCACTTTTTAATAAAAGGTACTTTTTAATAAAAGGTACTTTTTAATAAAAGGTACTTTTTAATAAAATGTACTTTTTAATAAAAGGTACTTTTTAATTAAAGGTACTTTTTAATGAAAAGTGCTTTTCAATAAAAGGCACTTTTTTAATAATAGTTACTTTTTTAATAAAAGTTACTTTTTACTAAAAGGTACTTTTTACTAAAAGGTACTTTTTACTAAAAGGTACTTTTTAATAAAAGGTACTTTTTACTAAAAGGTACTTTTTAATTAAAGGTACTATTTAATAAAAGGTACTTTTTAATAAAAGGTACTTTTTAATAAAAGGTAGTTTTTAATAAAAGGTAGTTTTTAATAAAAGGTACTTTTTAATAAAAGGTACTTTTTAATAAAATGTACTTTTTAATAAAAGGTACTTTTTAATAAAAGGTACATTTTAATAAAAGGCACTTTTTAATAATAGTACCCCTAAATAACAAGTAGTTTTTCTATAAAAAGTACTTTTTAATAACAGGTAGTTTTTCCATACTTTCTCAATAAAATTTGTTTTTTTAAATAAAGCCACTTTTTTAATAAATAAAATATGTTTTTTAAATAAAGCTACTTTTTTTAATAAAACGTATTTTTTAATGAAAATTACTTTTTAATAAAAATGTACTTTCTATTAAAAGGTATTTTTTAATAAAAATTACTGTTTAATAAAAGGTACTTTTTTAATAAAAGATACTTTTTTAATTAAAACTCATTTCTTAATAAAAGCTTCTTTTTTACTTGAATGTACATTTTAACAAAAAGTACTTTTTTATTAACAAAGTTAATTTTTAATAAAATGTATATTTTTAATAAAAGGTCGATTTTTAATAAGAGATGTCCTTTTTAATGAAAAAAAAACTATATTATTAAAACTACTTTCATTATTAGAAGATACCTTTTTAATGAAATGTACTTTTTAAAACAGAGGTAATTTTTAATATATAGATACTTTTTTTAAAAAAGTAACTTTCTTAATAAAATTTGCCTTGTTAATGAAAGATATTTTTTTATAAAATGAACTTTTTAATACAATATACTTTTTTAGTAACAGGCAATTTTTTAATAAAATATACTTTTTATTAATGAAATATTTTTTTTAAAAAAGGTACTTTTTTATAAAACGTAAGGTACGTTTTATAACATTTACTCTTTTTTAATAAAATGCACCTTTTTTATAAGAGCTATCTTTTTTAATGAAAGATTTGTTTTATAAAAGGAACTTTTTTAATAAAAGGTACTCTTTTATTAAAAGGTACTCTTTCCAGAAAGGTACTTTTTTTTTAAAAGGTAGGTTCTTTAATAAACGTAGTTTTTAAAAACAATTACTTTTTAGTTAAAGGTGCTTTTTAATAGCAGATAGTTTTTGCATAAAAGTTACTTTATAATAAAAGGTACCTTTTAATCAGAGGAAGTTTTTCCATAATAGGTGCTGTTTAAATAAAATTTATGTACCTTGTAAAAAAGCTACTATTTAATGAAAAGTGCTTTTTAATAAAAGGAACTTTTTTAATAAAAGCTACTTTTTTAATAAAAGGTACTTTTTTAATAAAAGTTACTTTTTTAATAAAAGGTACTTTTTTAACAAAAAGTACTTTTATAATAAAAGGTACTTTGTAATAAAAGGCATTTGTTAATAGAAGGCACTTTTTAATAAAAGGTACTTTTTAGTATAGGGTACTTTTTAATATAAGGTACTTTTTAGTATAATGTACTTTTTAATAAAAGGTACTTTTTAGTAAAAGGTACTTTTTAATAAAAGTTACTTTTTTAATAAAAGTTACTTTTTTAATAAAAGTTACTTTTTTAATAAAATCTCCTCTTCTTAATATGAGCAATTTTTTAAATTAACTTAACTTTTTTAATAAAATGTACTTTCTAATAAAAGGTACTTTTTCATAAAAGGTACTTTTTCATAAAATGTACTTTTCACTAAAATTTACTTTTTAATAAAAGGTACTTTTTTAAAGGTACTATTCTTAAAGGGTAATTTTTTAATAAAAATTACTTTTTTAATAAAAGCTAATTTTTAAATAAAGGTACTTTTTTAAAAAAGATACTTTTTTATAAAAATATACTTTGTTAATGAAAGATACTTTCTAATAAGAGATGCTTTTTAAGGTAGACTTAATTAAAAGGTACTTTTAATTAAAGTTACCTTTTTTAAAGGCGATTTTTTATTAAAAGGTACTTTTTTCATAAAATATATTTTTTTAAGACAAGGTACTGTTTTATTAAAGGGTATCATTTTAAAAAGGGTACATTTCTTAATAAGTGGTATGGTTTTTACTGCAAGATATTTTTTAAAAATAGTGCTTTTTTAAAAAAAGATACTTTTTTAATAGAAGGTACTTCTTTAATAAAAGATACTTTCTTTAATACAGGTAATCTTTTCATGACAGGTACTTTTTTGATAAAAGGTAGTTTTTTAACAAAACGTAGTTTTTAGTAAAAGGAGTTTAAAAAATAAATTCACTTATTTAAGAATTCAGAAAACGTACGTTAGAAAATATACTTTTTTAACAAAAGCTACATTTTAAGAATACATACTTTTAAAAAAAGGTATATTTTGCAGAAAATATACTTTAAAAACAAAATATTCTTTATAAAAATATACTATTTAACGAAAATATACTTTTTTTTTTAATAAAAAACAATTGTTTTAATAAAACGTACTTTTTTAATAAAATGCGATTTTTTAATGACCATCATTAGCCCGTAAGGAAATTCCTTTTTACAACGGTATTTTTTTTTTTTTTTTTGTTTTTAAAAAGTAACATTGTTAATAAAGGGTACTTTTTTAAAAGAGGTAGCTTTTTTAATAAAAGATCCTTTTTTTATAAAATGAAATTTTTAAATAAAATGAACTTTTTTTAAAAGGATATCTTTTTAAATAAAAGGTACATTTTTCAGTGAAAAGTACTTTGTTCCATAAAAAGTATTATTCTTAATAAAAAGTAATATTTTAATAAAAGGTAATTTTTTCAATAAAAAGTACTTCTTTAATAAAGGGATTCTTTTTTTAAAAAAAAGGTATCGTTTTCAATGAATGGTATCTTTTTAAGAAAATGTGTTTTTTAATAAAAAGATACTTTTTTTAATAAAAGGAACTTTTTTTTTTAATAAAAGATACTTTTTTTAATAAAAGGTACTTTTTTTAATAAAAGGTACTTTTTTTTAATAAGATATACTTTTTTTTTAAAATGTACTTTTTTAATAAATTTTTTTTTTTTTTTTTAAATTATAAAAGGTACATTTTTAAGAAAATGTTGCTTTTATGAAAAAGTATCTTTTTCATATTTTAAACTTTTTTAAGAAAAAGCAAATAAATATTTTTTAATAAAAAAATTTAATTTTAATAAAAAAAAAATTAAACTTTTTTAAGAAAAAGCACATAAATATTTTTTAATAAAAAATATTTTTAGAAAATAATACTCAAAGAAAACTAGCTGCTAAAAAAAGTTTTAATATTTACCCTAGAAGCAAATAAGGAGTGCAGAAAATCATGTCATATAAAAAGACAGTAAATATTAATATCAAAATCTTTAAAAGAAGTACAAGCGATTCAAAGCCTTCCAGGCTCTTATAATTTTTTTTGCGCGATTTCACTTTTTTAATTATTTTTCTATTGTAAATATTTCTATAAAAATTAATAAAGATTAATAAGACTTAATAATTTATATAGCAAAGTATGTACTTGTTTTTATAACAAATATGCCAATACAGTTTTTCTACAACTCATTGTTATAATTAAATAGTCATCAAAAATTTAAAAAAAAAAAACTAATAAATAAATAAAACAACTGTCACTTTCACTATCATGAAACTTACAATTTATACATTCTGGCAAATAATAAATTTCATTGAATAAAAAATAATATAAATATCCAGACAATATACAGTTATTAAAAAAGTGTCAATTCACAATACCAAATAACAATGCCACCCACTAAACCGACAACAAATATAGATGTGTAGAAAAAAATTCAATAATAATTAAGAAGATGGAGCTTTAAATCATCGGTATAATAAATATTAAAACTGATTGTGTACATATACTATACATATGTACATACATATAATAATATAAATAATAATAAATAAATTCATGTAGAGCGCCACATATGTGGCTAAGTCCTCAAATTACTTATTGCTTTTTGGTTGCAAAAAAAAAAAGAAAAAAGAAATAAATAAATTTGTAATAATGTTTTAGCCGCACAAACCGAACATATGGCATACTTTTACTAAATGGTCTGGGCCATGAAAATGTACGGAAATTAGAATCATTTTAGATATTATCCACAATAATATATTGTGATTTCCGGAACCTACAATTTTAAGTTGATGCCCCTATAGTGAGCTTTTAAACCCTATATTTCTCTGTGGTCAGGGTATAAATTATTTTACCTAGACCCAACACCTTTTATTATAACCGATGTGCGATCTACTGGATCATATACTACAAACATACGTAATCTACTTGACAAATGGGTAGTTTGAAATTGGACTGGGCACTTTGATTCATTTAACTTAATTAACAGAACATTTCCCATGGTAAAGTTTGTAGATCACTGTTACACATTCCATATCTCTATAATGCTTCAGCGATTTAATAAAATTGGTAACCTACCGTTATTAATGATTACATGACTCTACGGTTAATTATGCATAAAAACAAAATACGTTTTTTTTTTTTGATATAATATTTGCTTTTGTGATAGTTATAGTAATAATACTCATTTTCGAATTTTTTTTTTTATAAATTTTAATTAATTTTAATAATTCAAAAGTTCCGCGCGTTCAAAGTGGGATTTCTATGTCCAAATAGCGCCGCTAGATGGCACTTGAGTGATAAACAACGATCAGATGTTTTGTACAAGTCTAGAAAAACTTAAAATGCCGTCGAGAAAGTGTAAATATGATGCTGATGCATTTAGTTATATATATGTGGTCAATTTATTAAAGTTCGAGATATAAAATACGAACTAAAGACATTACACTTTCCCTGTGAAGCCTACGAAGCATATTTTGACTGTCCTGTTCGGCATCAAGACAAGCCGTGGGCTCCACATGTTGCTTGTAGTTATTGTAAAAGATGTTTCGAAGGTAAACAATTAAGCGACGCGTCGAGTCAAATATAATAGACATATTAATTTTTATTTCTATATTATAGTGAATATTTTTCGTAAATTTGGCAATAAAAGTAATTCCGATAATAAGTTTTTCCCTAAACCAGAACTTGATAAGAGATTTGAATTTGCCAAAAAAAAAAAAAATAATTGATAAAGCAGAGCTGTTAGGATCTCGCCTTGATGATATTAATATCACGGATCAGCGGACTAGGCATGAAACATTCTCAACGTTTTTCACAAAAGAAGAAAGGGAGTGAAGTTAAATATCGAAATAAATATCTGTTAAGAATTTTAACAGAGAATGTTAATGTTAACATTTTCTGTTAAGTACTTCACTTCAGCAAACGAAATTTTTTATTCAAGTAAAAAACCAATTATCTAAATATTTAAATAATTAAATTTAGACTATAAACATGTATCTGACAAATAATAAATTTGTTTTGTTATTATTTTGTTATTTCATATAAAAAATAATGTATATTCACATATAACAGCATATAATATTAAAGTAGCCAAAACGGTTATTTCTAGCCGACCTGAATGAGCGTTGTCATATATCAGGTGAAAGCCCCATGGGAGTAGATTGCAATGGTGTGCATTAACACTTTTCCGCTTCAACAATCGGCTCAAATTTTACGTTTTTTTTTTGACACAAAGTTCTGTTCTTACAGGCCATGACCGTTAAATATAGTGCTTAGCATCCGCTCTGCTATACCATAAGCACAGATAACACGGATACTTTGTATATCCGCTCTGTGGGTCCATTAAAAATTCCACCAATTTAAAATCTCCAATCAGCTGCCAGTTATACTTTCGATACTTTACAGATTCAAGCAATATTTTAACATTGTCATAGTTTTCTTTAAGATGTAGTGAGAGAGCGTTTGGATGAGATGGGAATTCGCCATTCGCCAGGAACACAGGGTATGTCAATTTCTGCGGACATATCTTTTATGTCATTGCAAAAACAAAGTGCATCTTCTTTTAAGGGTGTGAAGTTAAATATCGAAATAAATATCTGTTAAGAATTTTAACAGAGAATGTTAATGTTAACATTTTCTGTTAAGTACTTCACTTCAGCCTGATATACACCTTTACACATTAAGTTAGGGTTGATGAAACTGTTAAAAAAAAGCAAAAGTTAAAGCTGAGATTTTTGTTGATCCGCAAACTAGGCAGATTTTAAATGATGAAACATTTCCAACGGTGCTGGATCGTACTCAAAAAGCGAGTTGAAACAGTTTTAAAAAGTAGTTTCTGGATTTTTTAGTAAATAACAAAGTTGAAAACTACGAAAAGTTTGTTGAGGATATGCTAAATAATATTAAGGCCATGGGCTGCAGGATATCATTAAAAGTACATATGCTGCATGATCATTCAGATAAAAACAACATGGAAGCATATTGAGAAGAACAAGAAAATTATTAACTTCGAACAACGTTACCTAGGCCAATATGATGATAACAATATGGGGGACTATATTTGGGGTTTATTGAGAGAAAGTACTTATGAACATAAAAGAAAAAGTAAAAGCGTGCACTTCTAAATTATCTTTCACTTTTTTGTAAGTTATTTTGATAGTAAAACTTAATAAAAAACAACAAACATATTTACTTTTATGGTTTCATCTTCAATTAGAAATTAAAAGCATATATTTTGAAAAATATCATTCAATCGATTTCCTAAATACAAAAGCAAAATTTTCAATGTCATATATTTTTTTCTCCGTCTAATTACGATCTAAAATATCGGAATTTTATGCTTTGAAGTCAAAGTCAAATTTTGTGTTGACCCGTGTTATCAACACTCTCTATTGTACATGACCCAATAGCTTTAAAATATAACTTGAAGCTGCTGCCAGATGTTAATAACTGGTGTATACAGTAAGGTGATCAGAAGACTTAACTATTTCTCTCCACACTTGAAGAACATGTTCATTCCAAAGGACAGGAGCTTGAATTCTTATTATTACACCCAAAATATCAATAGTATCTTCAATACCTATACCATCCATATTTTCAGATGATAATATTGAATACTGCCTCAATAAACTATATAAGGTCTTGCGCGTCCTTTTAAATCGACCCCATTCACTTTGCGTTATTCACTGATGCCTTTTGCACACCTCCCATCATAATCACAAATATTTAAGGAAAATGAATGACAAATGTTGCTTCCATCTGGGAAAGGGTATATAACATTGAAGATTTCACTAAGACGGTTATTACAAAAGATAAGGAAACGAAATGGAACAAGTAAGAAAATTATAGTCGGTCTAGACTGACTATACGATTCCCTACACCATGCGTTTAGAGATAGGCCCTAAGGTCCTCAAGGAATTGTTATTAATTTTTTTGCCTGCAGATATGAAAAAGTTCATATCGGATGCTATATATGCTACATGGGGCTTATTTCGAGAAATTAAATTAAAATAGATTATAATAAACAAACATAAACCTAATTTAACCGAGATCTATATTATGACTTGGATTTGTCATCAAATTTAAGTCGATCTGATAGGGGTCATTTGTATGGCGACATGTACCGATTTTCACCAATTTCAATAGCCTTCATCCTACGGCGGATGAAAGCATATGTGCCATTTTTATCTAAACATGTGCATTAGGGTGGCCCTTCATTATATGGAGGGGGAAAAAATAGTGTTCGAATTTTAAGTCTCACTTCTTAGAAATATGCGAATAGCAAAAAAACTGAGAAGTTCAAAGTTTTGGTTCAATAAAAAAAAAATTAAGAGGTGCCTCGACGCGACTGAAAATTTCAAGTGTGTTTATATGGGTAAAATATGACCTGACCTTTTTTATACCCTCCACTCCAGTGTGCAGAGGGTATATATAAGTTTGTCATTCCGTTTGTAATAATTAGCAAAAAAAAATTGGACCCCATAAAATATATATATTTGTGATCCTTATAACAACCGGAGTTGATATAGCGATGTCCGTCTATCCGTCTGTGGAAATCACGATGACGGCATCAATCGGGCAGCTAGGATGCTCGTTGGCATAAAAAATGATTCATTACCATCCTAAAAAGTTTGCTATTTAAAATCGTCCACATCGGTTGATTAGGGTCCGAGATTTGAATGAAGATCTAAAAAAAATCTTGAAAAAATATAATTTTCTATGTTGTTCTTGTCACGATCACGCCCTCAATGGGACAGCTACGGTGATAATTTTTAGTGGGAATGATTCACGAAATTCACGGGAAGATTTCTACTTCAAAAATCATTAAAATCGGTGGAACAGGTCCAGGGAAATCTCTGAAAATTAAAAAAAAAAATTAAAAACATGATGTTTCTATATTGTTCTTGTTGTTATTCTAAATGTTGCATTGTTGTCATAGCTGGACTTGTTCTTTTTGTGGTCGTTGTGGTAATAATATAATAAAAACAAACCCTTTGTACATTTTTTTATCAATCTGGTAGAATAAGTTTCCATTGTTTTGGCATCACTAAAAAAATTTGTTAGATCATTTCTGTCATTGCCGCGAGCCTGCCTGCAAAATTTCAGTTCGATTGGATGACGGGAAAGTGTTTAAAATCGAGACCAAAATTTGTTCGACAAGCAGACACTACGAGTTAATATAAAGGGAGTAAAAATTCACTAACATCTAAAGCAATTAATGCTAAAATACCTAGTTGTTAATAAAAAAAAACAATGTAAATTAAACAAAAAAAAAAAAATTTATTGATTAGTTTATTTAAAGAGAAAAACACAAAAATAACGTTTGCTGTTGTATTTTTTGTGTGTAATATTTACATATATGTACATACATATGTTAAATAATACAAATAATTTACATATATTCTATATATGTATGTATGTATATCCATAGTAACTGCATGTTAGAAATAAATCGGTATATTATTTTATTTACATAAATTTCTGCAATATTTTGTTGTGGGGAAAATACATTTCTTTTGCATTAACAGAGTGTCACTTCATTTTGCTCAGCGTGACTATGCCGCAGTAGATGGCGCCACAATTTTTGTTCTAATAAGCTTTGCGCTAGTTATTTCTATTTTAACATGAATGTCAATATTTTCAACTAGATATCATACAAAACAATGCTAAGAGTATACACGGGCTGGTCTTTTATTTCATACGTTTTTTCATTATTATTTTGCAAATATGAACATAAGTTTGGCATGTTAACTTTTTATTGTCTTTATAAAATAGAGTTACCGAGTTCATCAATGAGTTTTTTGCTTTCAAAACAGTTCTACATAGTTATATAGAACTATTATTCTGCTTTACCTACAAAATATCTGATTGCGATTACTTCTAATTTTTAAAAATTGTTTATAATTACTAAGTCAATATTATTCACATAATTACAAAATTGCACTTTTTAAATTTTCCATTCAAATTTAAGAAAATGTCAATTCTTACAAAAACTGAAATTAAAATTTGCAATTATAAATTAGAAAATATTAACTGAATTTCAGAAAATCATATCAAAACATCGGAAATAATAATTTTAAATTTAGAAGACATCAATTGCATCTTTAATATATAAATTTTATTCGTTAAACACAAATTGAAATTCCAAAAAAAAAAAAAAAAACACCAAATATGTTTACATTTAAAAATGTTTATGTTTATATTTTAAAAAAAATATTGCCATTCAGGAGATATTAATAACTTTTCAGTACCGCGATTCAATAACTTCTTTTAACGATAGTCGAATCGTAAAAAAAAAAGAAAAGCAAAATTATCAGTAAAATTTTTAAACGATATTCGCTATTGTTAAACTCAGTTGTTGTTGTTATCTAAACGACAACCATTTTTGTGTTGTTTATTCAATCGATAAAAACTTAAATTTTTAGGTTGAAATATCGTCATACATAAATAAAAATCATAAAATAGTGAAAATATTTTGCTTCTATTAAAAAACTTTTTTATATAAATAAAAAAATTAAATAGCATATTCAATTCATTATTTCATTTTCAAATAAATAAACAGAAATATTAGTAAACAAAATAAAGATATTAAACATAAACATAAAATCATCCTGTCAAACACGAAGTAATTTGTTTTTTTCTATTCTTCTTTGTGTTTTCGCTTATTTTAACAGAGATGCCACTCGTTTACAATTTAAATAAATAGATTTGTCGACTGTCGTTAAGATGTATATACTTAGTGAATCACTTAATCCTTAGTGCAAAGTACAATAGCTGTCTATATATTTTGCCATTGTCGGATCGTTGAAATTTACAGAATCAGACTACAGAATTTTATAAAACCTCAAATGATATTTAAGAATTGCGAACATAAAAATTGTTACGTAAATAAACGCAATTTGATGAGAATGTTATTTATATATAAATTTTCACAATTTTTTTTGGATGAAAATTTGAAGTTTTTCAGAAAATAAAGATAACAAATTATTTTATTTAAAATGTTTGGGGCTTTTGGTTTTTTGCGTTTGGCATCCCTAATTTGATTGTTTAATATCATAAATTTATTCTCTATGTTTTCAAAATATGGCAATATTTTAATAAAAAAGTTGACCTATATGGCCACAATGAAGAAATATGTCGCCAGTTAAAAGAAACTATACAGCCATCTCCAATTAGCCCGATTTAATGCATGTAGCCACCATACACGACCATTACCTTTGCAATGGAGGTTAGGGCGAGCTATTTAATTTGCAAAAACTAAATTAAACGAGAAGTTATGTCATATAACCGTAAACGCATGCATATAGGTATATAAACTAAATGCATGCCGATCAAGCAACCACAATGACCAAAAAGCAAACACCGAAATAAATCCGAAATAATAGAAAAGACGAAAACCAAACTAAAGAATTTTCTGATTAAATTTGGTATTAAGTTTAACAAACTGTTTACTTTTTCCAATATTTTGTTTACATTTATTATCAATACTCAAACCGAGGTGGAGGGTATCAAAGATTCGGCACAGCCGAATTTAACACTCTTACTTGTTTTCAGATTATATCAAAATTTCGTTTTATAGTTTCATTTATTCGACAAGTTGTTAATGAATCGATATCAGTACTAAACTATCTTCCCATAAAGCTATAAAATTTCAAAATCAAAAAAAATACTCGCCAAGAAATGACAAATGCCCCAGACCACTTTTGTGCCAAAAAACTCTAGGTAAAGAAATGTGATGAACATTTTTTCAACTTTAAGAAATTGATGAAAGCCATAATTTTTTTTTGGTCTCTATACCTATAAGTACTCACATATGAAGTATTGTTTTATCATCACATTGTTAACCTATAGCGAGATGACCCAAAAGATGGAAAATTTATTTGATAAAATTTTGAAAACTCTTTTTTAAGTTTTAAAAAATTTTCTTAAACAAAATTTAAAGAAATGGATCTGGCACTTTAAAGTTTTGTTAAATATATGTTAGAGATTAACTGTGTGAATTTTTAAGTAAATTCCTCTGCCAGAATTTTTTTTTATACAGAATTTTTTTTGCGGATTTCGAGAAAAATGAGTTGTGAAATATTCAGTAAATGTACCCTTTCTAAATACTTTTCATCAAAAATGTATCAGTTTTCTACTTTTAAATGTTATATTTTATCTTAGTAGCCTTGGGTTTCTGAAAAAAATAATATGACCTCATTAACCCTTTTGGACTTGGGGTCGCATATGACCCCAAGCTAATGAAAGACAATTTATTCAAAAAAATCAAATATTTTGTAAGCGCTGTTGAATTTTTAGATGTGACGCTTAAAATATAATAACCAATCACGTATATTACATTACTGGGCTACCCCATGAAATGGTTGTAACCATCAATTTATAAAATCGAAATTCGGTACAATCGAATTTATATAAAACAACAGTTGCCATACTCTACGTGCGGTTATTTCGATAAGATTATTTAGTAGTCACAACAGAATAATGCGCTAGTACATGGGCCTATCAAAATTCGGTTGGCAATAAATTCTGTTGCCACAACGCATCCGTTTTCTCTGTGGGCGTATAAGGTAAAGAAATCTTGAAATCACATTTAATAAACATTTACTCTGGAATGACCACGTTATTATCACAACCGGAAATATATATTCTATGTTAAGAAATTTATGGTGCACTTAATGGTTTGTACCACTTCAAGTCAGAATGTTTCTGGCTAAAACATACGCATACTCTACTTTATGGTTGTGAGTTGTTTTTAAGTTGTGATGCAACCAGTATGCGTAAATTAAAAGTAGTTTTTAATAACATTACGCGATACATATTGGGCATACCACGACTTGATAGCAAATCTCATTACACGAAACAAATTTATGATGCCACATTTGAAAAGTGTAAATCACTAATACAGCTTTATAAAATTATTTAGTCATGCCAACCAAAATACCTTTATCATTTAAATACAACATAAGACTCAGCTTTCGGATTCACCACTTTTATATTAACTAGCAGATCCCAGCCTTCGAAATTGGAGTGCAAATTGTATGAAATTTTATTTTTCATTTAAAAACTTTTTTTTAAGGCCCTAAAGGTATGCTAATCAATTTTAGCTAATTCACAATTCAACACTTTTTATTGTTGATATTGTCGTTAATGATTTATGTCCAAAATTATTTTTCAATTTAATACAGGGCTTTTACAAAAACACACTTAACATATTTAATAAACACACACACATCATTGTATAATTTTATGTATGTGTTAGTAGTAACTTTCAATGCATTTTAGTCCAAAAAAAAAAAAAAAAAAATGTAAAAATATAAAAGTCTGTAAATCTGGTGGACAGCTAAAAAGAAATACCTTTGAAATGAGGAATGTTTGGTCAAAATAGGATTAAAACTGACAAACTTAATTCGGTCACAAGAAATCTCTTGGCCTATTAATTTTATAAATGCCATACGAATTTGGAATATGTTACCCCCTCACTTGCAATTTATCAGCAATGCAACTAAATTTAAAAATAAAATATATGAATATTATAAATAATTTTTTATTTCATTAATATTTTTTTATCTGTTTATCGTAGTTTAATTCTTATGTTTTTTATACTGTTTATGTATTAAATAGTATTTTTATTTTTTTATTTTATTATTTTATTATTTTTTTATTTTTTTAACATTTTAATTATTTACTATAATTAGTATTCAGTAAATGATTATAAAACAAGTAAGAGTGTTAAATTCGGCTGTGCCGAATCTTTGATACCCTCCACCTCGGTTTGAGTCTTGATAATAAATGTAAATGAAAAAGTAAACAATTTGTTAAACTTAATACCAAATTATTTCAGAAAATTCTTTGGGTTGGTTTTCGTCTTTTCTATTATTTCGGATTTATTTCGGTGTTTGCTTTTTGGTCATCGTAGTTGCTGATCGGCATGCATTTAGGTTATATACCTATATGCATGCGTTTCCGGTTATATGACATAACTTCTCGTTTAATTTAGTTTTTGCTAATTAAATAGCTCGCCCTAACCTCCATTGCAAAGGTAATGGTTGTGTAGGGTGGCTATATGCATTAAATCGTGCTAATTGGAGATGGCTGTATAGTTTCTTTTAACTGGCCAAATATTTCTTCATTGCGGCCAATATAGGTCGGATGGAGTAACAAAATAATAACCAAAAAAAAGCTCTTTCAACTTTTTTATTAAAATATTGCCATATTTGGAAAACATAGAGAATAAATTTATAATAATAAATATTCCAATTAGGGATGCCAAACGCAAAAAAACAAATTTCCCAAACATTTTAAATAAAATAATTTGTTATCTTTATTAAAAAAAAAAAAAAAAAAAAATTTTCTGAAAACTTCAAATTTTCATCCAAAAAAATTGTGAAAAATAATATATAAATAACATTCTCTTCAAATTGCGTTTATTTATGTAACAATTTTCGTGTTCGCAATTCTTAAATATCATTTGAGGTTTTCTAAAATTCATTGAATTTATATTAATGTTTTCTGTAGCGATCCGACAATCGCAAAATATATCGACAGCTATTGATGTTTGCACTAAGGATTAAGTGATTCACTAAGTACATACATCTTAACGACAGTCGACCAATCTATTTTTCTATTTATTTAAATTGTAAATGAGTGGCATCTCTGTCAAAATAAGCGAAAAACACAAAGAAGAATAGAAAAAAACAAATTACTTCGTGTTTGACAGGATGATTTTATCTTTATGTTTAATATCTTTATTTTTTACTAATATTTCTGTTTATTTATTTTAAAATGAAATAATGAATTGAATATGCTATATAATTTTTTTATTTTATTTATATAAAAAAGTTTTTTAATAAAAGCAAAATATTTTCACTATTTTATGATTTTTATTTATGTATGACGACATTTCAACCTAAAAATTTAAGTTTTTATCGATTGAATAAACAACACAAAAATGGTTGTCGTTTAGATAACAACAACAACTGAGTTTAACAATAGCGAATATCGTTTACAAATTTTACTGATAATTTTGCTATTTTCTTTTTTTTAACGATTCGACTATCGTTAAAAGAAGTTACTGAATCGCGGTACTGAAAAGCTAGTAATTTCTCCTGAATGTCAATATTTTTTTTAAATGTAAAAATTTTTTAAATGTAAACATAGGTATTTGGCGTTTTTTTGGAATTTCAATTTGTGTTTAACGAATAAAATTTATATATTAAAGATGCAATTGATGTCTTCTAAATTTAAAATTATAATTTCCGACTTTTTGATATGATTTTCTGAAATTCAATTAATTGTAATTTATAATTGGAAATTTTTAATTCCAGTTTTTAGAATTGATATTTTCTTAAATTTGAATTGAAACTTTAAAAAGTGCAATTTTGTATTTATGTGAATAATAATGCTTTAGTAATTATAAACAATTTTTAAAAATTAGATGTAATCGCAATCAGATATTTTGTAGGTAGAGCAGAATAATAATTCTATATAACTATGTACAACTGTTTTGAAAGCAAAGAACTCATTGATGAACTCGGTAACTCTATTTTGTAAAGACAACAACAAAAAGTTAATATGCCAAACTTATGTTCATATTTGTAAAAGAATAATGAAAATACGTATGAAATAAAAGACCAGCCCGTGTATACTCTTAACATTGTTCTGTATGATATCTAGTTGAAAATATTAACATTCATGTTAAAATAAAAATAAAAATAACTATTGCAAAGCTTATTAAAACAAACAAAAATTGTGGCGCCATCTATTGTGGTATAGTCACGCTGAGCAAAATGAAGTGACACTCTGTTAATGCAAAATAAATGTATTTTCCCCACAACAAAATATTGCAGAATTTTATGTAAATAAAATAATATACCGATTTATTTCTAACATGCAGTTGTTATGGATATACATGTATAGAATATATGTATATTATTTGTATTATTTAATATGGTTATGTATGTATATGTAAATATTACACACAAAAAATACAACATCAAACGTTATTTTCGTATTTTCTCTATAAATAAATTTATACATAAAATTTTTTTTTTGCTAAATTTACATTGTTTTTTTTTTATTAACAACTAGGTATTTTAGCATTATTTGCTTTAGATGTTGGTGAATTTTTACTCCCTTTATATTAACTCGTAGTGTCTGCTTGTCGAAAAAATTTTGGATCGATTTTAACCAATTTCCCGTGAGCCATTCGATCTGAAATTTTGCAGGCAGGCTCGCGGTAATTACAGAAATGATCTAACAAATTTTTTTAGTGATGCCAAAACAATGGAAACTTTTAAAATTTTCTACCAGAGTTAATAAAAAAAATGTACAAAGTGTTAGTTTTTATTATATTATTACCACAACGACCACAAAAACAACAAGACCAGCTATGGCAACAACACAACATTTAGAATAACAACAAGAACAATATAGAAACATCATATTTTTCATTTTTTTTTTTTTTTTTTTTTTTTTAAATTCCCTAGACCTGTTCTACCGAGTTTAATGATTTTTGAAAGAGAAATCTTCCCATGAATTTGGTGAATCATTTTCACTAAAAATGATCACTGTAGCTGCACCATTGAGGGCGTGACCGTGACAAGAACAACATAGAAAATTATATTTTTTCAAGGATGTTATTGAATTATTTTTTATGTCAACGAGCTGCCGATTGATGCCGTCATCGTGATTTCCACAGACGGACAGACGGACATCGCTATATCAACTCCGTTTATTATAAAGATCACAAATATATATATTTTATGGGGTCCAAAATTTTTTTTCTAATTATTATAAACGGAATGACAAACTTATATATAGGGGTGGAGGGTATAAAAATTATGCAAAAAATATGTTGTACTTCTAAAAATGGAATTAAAAATTTAATGAAATATTCATATTAAAAAGCTTTAACCGAAGTAATGAAAAATTCGATTATTTTAGCCGAATTATTATAGAATTGCATTAACCGAGCTAAAGAGGAATACGGCTACAACTGATTTAATAAGCAGTTTGCTTTTTACAACCAAATTTCATGTGTGGCAACTGAATTTCAGTTGTGACAACTAATCTATGTTTGTATAGACCGTATTTTAAGTTGAAACATCCTCATTCTAAACGATTTCTTATGCGAGTGTTAGTCTCCCGTAGAACGACTTCTAGGAAAGTCTTATTTGTCGATCGTTAAGAAGTCACTTTATCTCTAGGTAGTTAACAAGATGGTATCTAACCATGCATGATATTATGTACGTGAGCTTCCACAACAACATTTACATCTCCTTTGTTGGCACTTTTGCCTTTTTATATTTTACTCTTACGTTACCAAAAAAAAAAAAGTGATTGTATAGGCTATTCCAAGTAAAAGAAAAAATAACGCTATATATAGTATATATAATTGTAAATTCAGAAATCATAAAACGGCAATTTAATACTTGTACATCCCTGCTTACAATACAATTGGCAGAAAAGAAGAGTATCAACGTTCAGAAAAACATATGTGACAATAAATATTATTATATATAAATTGCTTTGATCATATTACATATGAGCACATACCTTCTTTTATAGCATACGACGGGTACATAATTCATGTGCATCTGGGAGAATGTGTATATGAACATTATTTTAATACTCACACAAGATTGCAATCGATTTATACTACAAACCAGAAATAAACACCAGCAAAAACAAATATCAAAATAAAATATATACTGGTATAAAAACTGAAGCCAAATAAAAAAAGGTAAGAGCAACGGTTACGTAATAATGTATTTTTATTATCATAACGATGATGAGCATAAAAACAGGGGTTTGCATCAAGGTTGCCAATTTAGCCATTTTTCAGTTAGATTTAGCGATTTTTTTTTTCATTCAAACATTTTGTTTCAATGATATTTCTTATTTTATACAATCTGCTTTTTTAATTTAAATATGTCGTTATTTTTTAGGTACAATAAAATACAGCTTGAACTTGGAAAAGCGTCCAAAAAAAATCACAGAAATCTATCAAAAACCAAAAACCTGTGTTATGATTTAAATACTTAAAATTTAATTTAAAAAAATTGTTTATACAAATTTGAAGCATAAATTTGTCTTATTTAAATTATTTTTATATTTTTTACTAGCGGATCACTTGGAATTATTTCGCCCTAGTTTAAATAATTTTCGTGTGGATTTAGATATTCCATTTACTTAAATAATATTTTAGCTTTGAAATTTTTAATAGTCGTGGTGTGCCCACCTAATTTTTATTTTGTATTATTAACCAACCCTCAGGGGATGCAGTGCATTGAGTTGATTTGAAGTTTATGGGAACGAGGAAAGAGGGTGTAGTGTTTGTGGATATTTAACTTAAATTATATTAGATTGTAACTGTCAGGAAAGACCTGTGCGGGGAGTTTATTCCACATACGGTTAGTTCGACTGATAAACGAATTCACTCTGTAATGCGTTGTGCGGTCAACTAGATACTAGACTACAAAGGGATGTGATCTACTAGAGAAGGGGATAGAGCGAACTGAAACTCGGGCACTTGGATATAGGTGAAGCGAGATAAAATGTAAGCAAACGATACAAAAATTTTGCAGTGATCCTATGCTCCATTAGGTATTAAGCGGAAATGAAAAAAATAAATTTTTCGCCAATCATAGGCTTAAAGGCAAATAGGAACGAATGAATCTCATGAAACATTTGTATTGATTGCTTTTTCAGACGAGGGTGAGTCAATAAATGTTTACAAACACCAATGCCAACTTAGCGCTTTTCGCGATATATTTAGCGATTTTTTTTAACCCAAAAGTGTGTTTTGCAGAAATATTTAAAAAGACAATAAAAAAATGTTTAAAGTAAAGACATACGACCTTTTTATTGAAACTTCTCTATCTTGAACCAATATCTGGTAACTTTTTCGTTCGCTGCTTAGTAAATTTTATTTTAACTCGGGCTCTTTCAAAAAAAGCCAACCTTTGCCTCTTGTGATTATTAGGACGAAAAAGGTAACGGAGGCCAAAGTTTGGCATTTTCTGACCAAATATAACTCACAAAATTTTTAAAAGGTATTAGTTGTAAAATTAACTGAAAAAATAAGACATTAATTAATTATATACACAGAGTATCTATAATATTAATAGGCTAGGCGGTTTCTTGTGACCGATGTTTTGTTCTACCGTTTTATCACGATTGTGACCAAACGTATATTATTTGAAAGGTATTTCTTTTTGGCCGTTTTGCAGATTTACAGATTTTTAAATTTTTTGCTCTGTTTTGAGCAACTTGCATTTAAAGTTGCTACTAACACATACATAAAATTATACAATGCTATGTGTGTGCTTACTAAATTTGTTAATGTGTTTGTAATAAAAATGAGTTTGTTTGTTTTTGTGTTGATTTGTGAATTGGCTATCATTGATTAGCATACCTTTAGGGTTTTTATTTAATGAGAAAATAAAATTTCTTAGAATTTGCACTCGAAGTTCGAGTGCTGGAACCTGCTAGTATAATTAATTACTTCTTTGAGATTAAAAACACCAATATATGGAAACATTTTAGTTTTCACTTTACTAATTTTAAAATAACGCCATTTTCAATTTGAAATATAACCATTTCTTTTTGACTCTTAGCGTTGACAACCTTGGTTTGCACACCAAAAATGTGATAAACTTAAATTTTTTGCCATCGCATTCATTTGGCTTGAATTTTGGATGTTTTTTCTTTTTTTTTATTGTAAAAACTATCTCTTTTTATTGTTGTTTATATGGCTTTTTATTTTAAAAAATATATTAAGGCCCAGTTTTTGAGATGTCAGTTAAACCTAGTTTAGTTAAACCGAGAATTAATTTTGTCAGACATGTCCAAATTCATAAAGGAATCGATGAATAAATTCTGGGTTTAACAAAACTAGGTTTAACTGATATCTCAAAAACTGGGTCTAAGTATCGAATATAAATCTGTTTTTATATATGTATGTATGTATGTGTATATAAAAATGTTCAAACGAATATTGATTTTAACTAACTATTGTATCAACTAGTTTGTTAATTAAATTAAACTTTAAATAAAATATGTTGTCAGCAATTTAGGATTTATGTTGATTTTGTATATACATATATTATATACGTGTACCTATAAAAAAAAATAATTATTAATAAATGTAAATTGCAAATGGAAAAATAAAAAAATAAGAAAATTATGAACGGTTTAGACCAGTGGTGGGCAACACTAATACTGACAAACCTATCATTGTGTGAGTGTCACATAAGCTGACTGCGCCACACATTACACTATCAAACAAAAAAATTTTTTTGTGGTTTTTTTGGTTTTTTTTATAACTTCAAAAATTTAAAATTAGAAAAAAAAAAATTATAAGCCATCAAAATTGCTTTAGTTTTTTTCCTCAAAAGTTATTACCTCGTCAATGTCTATATCAGTTTCGCAACATTTTATGCGCATTAAATCTGATATATGAATATCTGAAACTCGATTTCTCAGATTGGTTAGTATTATTTTTAAAGTCGAAAATGATGCTTCACAATTGTAAGTAGTGCCAAACATTGAATAAATTTTATAAATTTCTTCTTTGAGAATAGGATATTTTTTCTCAGAAACCTCTTTCCAAAAAACGTTTCCCATTTCAAGTGGAAGCGACAAATCGTTTCTTAACAACTGTAGTTCATTATGAAAATGTGGTGGTTGTTTATTAATATCACAGTTCAAAGGATAATCGTGAAGCTCTATCGTAGATTCTATTAATTTAAAATCTTGAAATCTCCTATTGTAACTATTAAATAAGTCTGTTATAATACCACTATATGCTGTCAATTTATTTCTATCGGAAAGTTCATTGAATATTTCTTTGGTCTTTTCTAAGTTAGATATATCAAAATTTTTTAACTGGGTTATTATAACTTGAAGTTTTCTTTCAAAATATTTCAAAGAAGATAATAATTGAAGAATGGATTTATTTCTACCCTGAAGTGAGAGGTTTAATTGGTTTAAGATATTACAAATGTCACATAAAAATGCCAAATCTAACAGAAAATCTTTATTATTAAGATTATCGATGATTTCTGCCGAATCGGAATATGTGTTTTGCTCAAAAAAGATTAAAACCTCCTGCCTTAAATCAAAAAGTCCTCCTAGGGACCTACCACGACTAAGCCATCTCACTTCTGTATGGAGGAGCAAATCTCCGTAATCAGCATCAAGTTCTTCAAGAAGCACTTTAAATTTCCTGTGACGTAGTGAGTGGTGACCTCCCCTTATTTTATTTATTATTTTAGTAGCTATTTCCATGACATATGATAGTTTCAATTCCTTTGAAAAAAGAGATTGCTGATGAATAATGCAATGAAATGTTGGAATTTCAATACCATTATTCATTAAGCAACCCCTTAGTCCTCGGTTTTTACCTGTCATAACATTCGCTCCGTCAGTGCAAATAGAAGAGCATTTCTTCCTATCAAAAATCAAAAAAACTTTTTCATTTATAATTTTAAACAAATTTTCTCCGGTGACGTGACCATGCATTGGTTCAAGTAATAACATTTCCTCAGTTGTGTCCAAATTCTGATTAACAGATTTTACACACACGATTAGTTGGCTCAAATCATTAAAATCCGTACTTTCATCAAGACACAAAGAATAAAAAACACAATCCAATAATCTACATTTTGTGCATGAGTACAGAAAAGTACTAATAATTTCAGTTCTGCGAGCAACAGTTCGCCTAGATAACGGTATTTGTTCCATTATCTTCCCCATCTCCTTCCCTTTATCTTCAAACACATTTAGAACATCCTTAAGTAAATTCTTTATAAAAATGCCGTCATCAAATGGTCGACATTTTTTTGCCAAAGCTAAAGATATAACAAACGATGCCTTTTTCAAGGCTGCTGTATGTGTTGATGCATTTTGTATTGTTACTTGATCGCTTACTCCGGGCATGTCATCAGCAATAAAGTTAATAAAAAAAAAGTGCTTTTAATTCCAAAAGTTTTAAATATCTCTCCCTTCCCCCTAAAGAAGCATAATCTGAATGCACATAAAAATAATGTCGCTTTATTACGAAAAGCAAATTAAAGCTCGTGAAAATGCTGTGGCATATCAAACATTGTGCTTCACCCTTAACATTTTCATAAACAAAGTAATCATTCTCCCACTCTTCATGAAACATGTTTTTTTTTTTGTAGACAAGTGTTAAGTGAAACAGCGAAACGAGGTCTGACTTGCATGAATGCTGACGAGCAACTAAACTGAATTGGTACAACGAAATCGAAGTAGTCGTTGCTTTGTTTATACTATTTGTGTGTAAGCAGAGCGTCGGCAGCATTTTTCTTTCGTATCACCGGTGATACGATTTTCAGATTTTGCCCTACGCTGGTTTAGACTGACTATACGACAACCTATAACATGAGTTGCTAGAAGAGGTCTTAGATCCAACTCTGTTGAGGCCGTAATTGAATATAAAAGAGTAAAAAAAATGGCACTCAAGCCTTTCTTATTAATTTGTGCCCTACAGATATGATAAAGTTTATATCGGATTCTATTTTTTTTTAGGACTAGGACAAAAAGTGGAACGATCATTACCAAATTTCGTAAAGTCACTTATTTCACTCAGAAACATATACTAACTTAATTTGAGAAGGATCTTTGCAATAGTTTTGCTTTCTTTTTGATAGATTTAGGTTTATGTGTGTGAATATCGGGAACCAGCTTTTGTACGGGATCGAGACTGAAAATGGTCATGCAGGGTTTATTTTAGGACTACCTATTTATGTGTGTATTTATATGTGTAATAACACACATAAACCACATTTGACTGCTATCTATATGATAAAAATCTTAAAACCGTCTTTTCAAGTAAATCGCAGCAAAACTAACGAAGATACAGCATTTCAAACGACCGGTCTCATACGGTATATTGTATATAAATCAGTTTTTAAAAAACTTGAAATCGATTTTCTCGCAAACAACACGTTTGAAGTCCGTGAACATCATAACTAAAAATCTACCTGACCGATCCTTTTGAAATTTTATACACTTATTTCTACAAATAAATCACCAGGTAATCACCATTCTTTCCCATATTTGAGCAACAAACTCAGCGAAATTTTATAGCAAAAATCGTGTTTTTCACTTCAAAATGCTGGCAAAAATAAAAAAAAAAAAAATTAAAAAGAAAATTTTAAAAACCACACCGCTCATATGCCTGACTTTAGGTGAGTGTGTTAAAGCGCTGACCAAAAAGAGCAGGTATGAGTGTATGTGAGATAGACGCAGGGCCGCCCTAAGTAGAAAAATTTCATCTAAAAACAATCTATTCAATTAAAACAGGACAATTTATCACAATGTTCAATAAATCGCTGATGAATGCTGAAATGCCAGAAACCGATTAAGAACAAAGTGCAGTTATGAATTTTAGAAATATATGCTTTCTTCTGCTCTACCACGCACCATTGAAAAAAATAAATCTCTTAGTGATTATTTCGGTAAAAATATCACCGGTAACGAGTTATGATGTTCACTGCGAAACTACCTTTTTTGGAGGCACCTCCGTAGATTCGCTGTCACGGACTTATTAATTAAAACTAGCAGATTCCAGCCCTTAAAATTCTAGGAAATTTTATTTTTTCATTAAATAAAGACCCTAAAAGTATGCTAATCAATTATAGCCAATTCACAACTCAATACAAAAAAACAAACTCATTTTTATTACAAACACATTAAAAAATTTATTAAACACATAGCACTGTATCATTTTATGTATGTGTTAGTAGCAACTTTAAATGCAATTTACTCAAAATAAAGGAAAAAAAATTAAAATCTGTAAATCTGCAAAATGGCTAAAAAGAAATACATTTCAAATAATATACGTTTAACCAAAATCGGGATAAAATGGTAGAACAAAATATCGGTCATTTCATATACTATAATGTGTATATGAAATAAATAATCCAGTATTATTCATATCTTTAAATGCAATTTACTCAAAATAAAGGGAAAAAAATTAAAATCTGTAAATCTGCAAAACGGCTAAAAAGAAATACATTTCAAATAACATACGTTTGGTCAAAATCGGGATAAAATGGTAGAACAAAATATCGGTCACAAGAAATCGCCTAGCCTATTAATATTATAGATATTTAATTGAAAATTTTTTCAAAGATACTTCAAATGTTATATGTACATATGAAATAAATAATCCAGTATTATTCATATCTTAAAAAATATTACGAAAATAAACCTTTTTCACCTTTAAAACCTCACCACCCCTTCCCATCTTCTCGAACAGTACCTTCTTCTAAAAAAGCACTTTTTTAGAAGTACTTTCTCGTAAAAAGTGCCTTTACCTAAATAATAGGTTTTACTAAATAGCACTTTTTTTTTAAATAACTATTTTGTAAAAAAAAATTGTTTCACTAACAGTACTTTTTTCTAGAAAGTACCTTTTTTGAAGACTACTTCTTTTCTAAAATATACTTTTTCTTAAAAGTATCTTTTTCTAAGAAAAAACATCCTCTTTCTAACTGTATATTCCGAAAAAAATAAATTTTTCGAAAAATAACTTTTTCTAACAATAATTTCCAACATTTTTTCCTTCTCCTAAAAAAAATATTTCCTGAAAGAAGTACCTTTTTCGAAAATAGCACCTTCTTCCAAAAAGTACATTTTCTAAAATTTAGCTTCTTCTAAAAATTGCTTTTTATAAGTAATTTTTAAAATTCAATTAAAATAAAACGTTTTCTAAAAAGTACCTTTTTCTAAAAAGCACAATTTTCCGAAAAGAGAACCTTTTTGTAATATAGTACATTTTTCTAAAAAAGTAAAATTTTCTAAAAAGACCTGTTGCTAAAATAAGTACATACTTATATCTAAAAAAAAAAAAGTTCCTTTTTTTAAAAAACACCTTTTTCTAAAAAAGATTACCTATTCAAAAAAAAAAAAGTATTTTTTTCTAGAAAGTATAAAAAAAAGTATTTTTTTTAATAAAACTACATTTCTCTAAAAAAAAGTACCTTCTCCTAAAAAGTATTTTTCCCATAAAGTAAATTTTCTAAAAAGGAAACTTTTCTAAGTGCCTTTTTCTAAAAAGTACCTTTTTCTAAAAATACCTATATCTTAAAGGCGGTTTTTTTCTAAAGTATATCTTTCTATAAAAAGTCCCTTATTTTATAAAAGTACCTTTATCAAAAAAAAGGTATGTTTTTCTAAAAAAGTAGCTTCTTCGACAAAAAATGTTTTTATTTTATCTAATAAAAGTACATTTCTCAAAAAAAAAAAAGTACTTTCTTCCGAAAAATATTTTTTTATAAAGTACATTTTTTAAAAAGAAAATTTTTGCAAGCGCCTTCTTCTAAAAAGTTTTTCTTAAAGAACCTTTTTCTTAAAGGTACCTGTTGAGGAATAAATTAAAAATTCAAATTTATTTATTTTTATTCCAACATAAAGGTAATGACTTTTATTCGCGGTCAAATATCACCTATCAATACAAAGGGCGAAGTTAAAAGTGATTGAAACAATTATTGACTGTACTATAACATACCAAAAATATAAAACCAGTTTTGTTACATTAAGTAAGAAAGTATATGCATTAATATAAGAAGTAAAAGACAATACCGCTAGTCTTAAAAATGAGTGTAATAAAATGCAAATCAACTCATTAACCGTTGTGTCAGCAGCTGTTGGGTTTTATCCACATCGACAGTAGATGTACCCGGGTACTTCATACGTTTTGTATGGCAGATAGTTGCTTTTGATATACAAATATTAACTACTACCTGGATTCTTGTAATTTTCTGTTTTTTTTTTTTTTTTATTTCTTGGAAATATTGTCTAGTTAACAAAACTTTTATCATAATTTGGGAAAAAAAAAATTTGGTACCTAAATAATCCATTTTTACCAAAAATGGGAATTGCCAAAATCCATAAAAATTTAACAATTTCCAAATTCTTTTTTAATCCTTGTAATTTGATCCCTTTTTACAAAGAAAAATAATTAACATTGAATTTTCATTCGCAAAATTCCGTTATATTTGAACTGAAAATCAACCGCTCTTGCTCATAGTGCTATTTTTAGTACCTGCGCAGAATAATTATAACTCATAAAATATTTGTTCAATGTAAACATATTTTTTTTTGGAATGTGTAGGAAAACACGTCTACTAACAGGAACAAAAGGGTATTTGGGAATATCTTGCCTACCTACCCTTGCACAACCAGTTTTGCAGGCAGAAACATGATTTTTTGCGCAGGTTTCGTTTTGAGTAGGTTTGTATGCATAAGTCAGTTTATGTGCGATTTTTGAAGTGTAAAGACCTAAAAATTTATTTTGTGCGGCAAATATATAAAAAGTGAAAATAAAATGGCAGATGGTGAGTGGCTAGCTCCGCGTCGATTGAATGCACTACCGTATGAGGAGCAGCGTGACTATATACGCACACTTGTTGAGGCTTCTGACTCCGAAGAGAGTGACCACGAACAAGCGGTAGATCAAGAAGACTTAGAAGGAAATATTGATGACATTGGTGGTGAATCATCTGACGCTGAACAAGTCCAGGAAATTCAGTATCACCTAGAGGACGAGAGGGATTCAGACGAGGAGTATGAAGAACCGCCACTTGAAACTGGTGATTATTATACGGCAAGAGATGGAAGCATTATATGGTATGCCCTTGAAGATGAATGTTGGTGCACAAGAGGAAGAGGAACGTGACAGTTCTGGCCGCATAAAAAGAAAAGGAAACTGCTATATTTGCATTGCAAAACGCCAAACGAGAAAAGTATGTGCAATTTGTAATAAGCCTGTGTGCGCAGAGCACTCGAAGGATCATCCACAATGCCTCAGATGCTGCTAAAATTCATAAAATATATTTTTTACTTTCATTATAATGATTTTCTATAAATAAATAAACAAATTTCCATAAAATAAACTAAATATTTCCATTTATTTCTATATATTTGTATGAATTTTCATAGAAGTACCTGGGTACATCAGCTGTTGACGCTAGGTCATTTTCTAGTAACTGGGTTATATTTTCCAAACGGTTGGTCCAATTGACCTGAAATTTCACACCAATATCAATTACATATTTCCAAGCTATGATACGAAGTTTCATCAAGATTGGACCAGCCGCTTGGAAGATATAGCAATATAAAGTGAACTTTGCCATTTATTTCTATATATTTGTATGAATTTTCATACAAGTACCCGGGTACACCAGCAGTCGACGCCATTCCACTAACTTGAATTTGGGCTGTATCGACTGAACTGCTGCTCCAATCTTGATGAAACTTTTCCACATGATGCAAAAGTGTATGGTTGAGGATATCATGAAATTTCAGGTCAATCGGACTAACCGTTTGGAAGATACAGGAAAATTAAAGTTGCAAATGTACCCGTGGGCTCTACGATCGACACAACGGTTAACAAGTGACAAAATAAATGATGTATGTACCAACAACAATTGAATGGTTTTACATGTACTAAAAGCAAAGTAACAATGAAAATAATAATACATTGGTGATTATAAATGTAGCACAATTATTGTGTTCATGAACATCCCGGGCCGCCCTGAAACATAGTTTCAGAATATAGGTAGCTGGACCAATTTTGTGATGGGTCGGGTCATTTCGCCATGCGGAGTTTTGAGTTTTACCACTCGAATGTTACCATCAGCACCTTGATGAGTCTCGATTACCTTAGCCACAACCCATTTTGAAGGAGGAAGGTTTCTTTCTTTTACTGCAACAATATTACCCACTGTGATATTTACATGGTTTTGATTCCATTTCGGTCGCTGTTGAAGAGTCGTAAGATATTCCTGGTGCCATCGCCGCCAAAACCCTTGGAACATATTTTGTACGTGTTGCCAATAATTCAGTTTATTGGGGTTTAGTTCTATAAGATCGCCTTCTGGAACCATAGTATAGGGTCTCCCAATAAGAAAGTGGGCTGGGGATAAATAACCGTATTCTGTATCTGGGGCAGTACCAAGGGGCCTCGAATTAACTACTGCCTCGGTTTGAGCCAAAAGAGTATGCATCTGTTCGAATGTTAATTCCGTGTTCATTATTACCCGTTTGAGGTGTAGCTTCACCGATCGGACCCCCGATTCCCAAATACCTCCCCAGTGTGGGGCATGTGGTGGAATATATTTCCATTGTATTCCGTCTTCAGCTAAGGATGCGGCTACAATTTCATTATGGTTTGCCGACATTATCATTTTGTGCATCTCGGTTAGTGCTCGAGAAGCTCCAATGAAATTTTTGCCATTATCACTGTAAATTTGACGACATTTTCCTCTTCGGGAAATAAATCTACGTAAAGCAGCAATAAAACATTCGGTGCTCAAATCTGTGGCAAGTTCCAAATGGATGGCCGAGGTAACGAGGCAAACGAATAGGCAAATGTACCCCTTAGATTTCTTGGCATTTCTACCGGAAAACATTTTCAAAGTTAATGGGCCAGCATAATCACATCCTGTGTTTTCAAATGGAAAAGCTTGACGTACACGAACACTAGGCAAGTCGACCATGATCTGTTGGGTAGAAAGTTGTCGCTGACGAAAACATCTGAGGCAATTATGAGTTAATTTTCTGATAAGGTTTCGAGCACCAATAATCCAATATGTTTGGCGAGCAATAACAAATAAGGCTGATACACCGGGGTGCAAATTTCGTTCATGGAGATCTTCTAAGATAAGTTGAGTGAT
Organism: Cordilura impudica; assembly: GCA_963682025.1. Taxonomy (NCBI): domain Eukaryota; kingdom Metazoa; phylum Arthropoda; class Insecta; order Diptera; family Scathophagidae; genus Cordilura; species Cordilura impudica. Next base: position 186,701,455 of record OY821521.1, read on the forward strand.
TCTATTGGCCTTAGGCAATATGATTGGGTTTCGTACGGAGGCATCAAGTTCTGAGTTACATAGACGGCCACCAACTCTTAACAATCCGTCTTCGTCTAAAAATGGATGAAGCTTTATTAATTTTGATCGGCTACTAACGGTGCAATCACTCTGTAAGTGGACACGGTCATCATTGAATACACGTTGTGCATGAGTCAGCAAAATCAACTTGGCATGTTGAATCTCGTTGAAGGTAGGACCACAGGTTTGTAGAGTATGATGGTTTTTTGTGGCGTTGAAGAACTTAAATATGAAGGCCACAATTCGAACTAGTTTAGTCCATTTTGATACACGAGCAATTAATTCATCAAGTGGGTTGTCGTCTTTGACTGTTATGACCATTGTTCTGACCTTGGTCTTAATGGCAGAAAATATTTCAGGATCTGTAAGTATATCAAAATTATTAGAAAGATTTACAAAACGGTTATCATCTTCATTCAAGCTGTCGCTTAGCCAATCAGGTCCCTTCCACCAGAGAGTAAACCCAAGAAGTTTTGATGCAAGCATTCCTCTAGAGGCACAATCGGCTGGATTATCCTTGGAGGAAACATGATGCCAATAACACCGAGGCAAATTTTCCAAAATCTCTGAAGTGCGATTAGCCTCAAAGGTTTTGAGTTTGATTGGTGGTTGCGAGAGCCAGGAGAGAACTATTGTTGAGTCACACCAAGCACGACTAACAATTGTTTTATGCGGCAGAGAGTTTTTTATCCGTTTGAGAAGACGTGACAACAAAAGGGCTCCGCAAAGTTCCAGACGGGGCAGTGATTTTTGCTTTATAGGAGCAACGCGAGTTTTTGCAGCTAGTAGTGTCACATGAGGGGTTCCAAAGTCATCAACAAATCGAGAATAAACTACAGCAGAATAGGCTTGTATCGAGGCGTCAGAGAATCCATGTAATTCCAAGTTGGCAGAGTCATTATTAACGAATCGGCTATTCTCAAAGTTTTGCAAAGTTTGTAAATCGTCACGATATTGAGTCCACGACGTCGAAAGGTTTTCTGGAAGCGGTTCATCCCAAGCACGATTATTGGACCAGAGTTCCCTTAATAAAATTTTGAATTGTATGATTATTGGGGACAGCAAGCCCATTGGATCAAATATTCGAGACACATCAGACAGTACTTGTCGCTTTGTTGAAACGGGATTCGATTTAAGTGCAATTTTGTAACCAAGTTTGTCTTCGACAGGCTTCCAGTATACTCCAAGCACCTTTTTTACATCTTCATTTGGAGATTTAAGAAAAGTATGGTCGTGAGTACTCACCGATATACTTGGACAGTTTGAAATCCATTTTCGTAATTCGAGACCAGCAAGGGACAATAACTTAACTAGATCATCACGTTTCTTAATGATTTCTTCTTCGGAGGCTGCTCCTGTGAGCACATCATCAACATAGAAATCTTCGTGCAATACCTCGGATGCCAACGGATAAATTGTTTTGTAGTCATGAGCCAATTGATCCAAAACACGTACTGAGAGATAAGGGGCACAAGCAGTGCCATAAGTGACAGTGCATAGCTGGTAATGTTTCATTACATCTTGAGGTGATTCTCTCCAAACTATTTGCTGGTAGGTTTTGTGTTTGTCAGCAATCCATATCTGCCGAAACATCTTCACTATATCGGCTGAGAATACGTATCGATGAAACCGAAACCGTAGGCATACTGAGAACAAATCCCTCTGAATACTAGGCCCAATATGAAGCGTATTATTTAACGAAATACCATTGGAGTCTTGAAATGATCCATCGAATACAACACGTAACTTTTCACCAAGAACTGGATGGTGAGGCATGTAGTATATCCTACCATCATTAGCCTTGACGTCATTGGGATTAACTTCACGCATATGACCCAATTTTTCATACTCACGCATAAATATAGTATATTGTTTCCGTAAAGTTTCATTTCGCTGAAGTCTTCTTTCCACAGCGTAGAACCGGGAGAGAGCACCATTCAGAGAATTTCCAAATTGAGGGTCTTCCACTATGAAGGGAAGTTCAACCACATATTTACCATCACAAGAACGAGTGTGGGTTGATTGAAAATGATTTTCAACATAAGCATCATCTGGGTCCACTTTTACTGGGTAATCAGGTTCTTCTATTTCCCAAAAGCTTCGAAGGCTGCGGTCGATATCTATAGTGGTAACAAGAGACATAGTTTGGTTACTGACCTGAAGCGTTTCGACACAAGTTACAACCCATCCAAAAATGGTTGAAACGGCAATCGTATTTCCTTGAGGGTCCATGCATCTATCGAATGTGAAAATATTCCAAATATGTTCAAGTCCAAATAGAATATCGATCTGCGATGAGACATTGTAGTTTGGGTCAGCAAGAGGCAACTCATTGAAGTAGCAGGCTGCCTTATTATCAAAGTTGTAGTTCGGAAGTGCCGTGGTAATATTGGACAACACGTGTACTATTGCGTCAAGAGAGTGTTCTGAGGTAAGAGATTGCGCCACAATAGAACAGGATCCTCGAGTTGTTTCTGCTTTTACTGAAGAAATACCGTTAACTAAAATCTTTGAGGGATGACGAGTGAGTCCTAAACGTTGAGCGCAACTTTCGGTAATAAATGACAATGTCGATGCAGAATCTAATAAGGCGCGGCAAGTGACCAATTGACCAAAACGATTTTTCACATTCACTAAAGCAGTAGGCATTATAAATTCATTTCGATTCGTCTTTTCTTTAGGTTGAGACCCCAGTGAAATTGCTGGCAACGACACTGGAGATACTACGTTAGCTGTGGTAGACCAAGGAGTAGCTGCAGGGGTGGGCGCAGAAGCGCCTGAAGATTGTGACATCACCATCGGGGTGTTAGACTGGGTGACAGCTGACATAGTTCCCATTGCAGCAGGAACATGTAGCAACGAGTGATGACGTCGGCGACAATCTTTGCATCTATTTTTTGATGAGCAATTTAAAACAGCGTGATCAGATCTGAGGCAATTGTAGCACAAGGAGGCTTCCTTCGCAAATTGACGGCGTTCATTAAGACCCAATTGGAGAAAGGCAGGACATTTAAAAATTGAATGATCATGAGATTTGCATTTGGAACACATGGTAACTTTCCCATTTGTACTCACCAGACATTTTGTAGAACTTCCGTATGATTTATTAACATTACCTTGCTTATTTTGGGAGGTTGACTTACGCTGGCAAAGCCCCAACTCTTCACAACGGTTGTCCAGAAAATCAAAAAACTCATGAATTGTTGGACTGGGATTATTTCGGCTGGCGTGGATCCAACGGCTCTTTGATTCAGCGTCGATTTTAGAAAGCAACAAATAAATTAGCCAACAATCTCTTTCATCCTTACCAATAGCATCGAGACCTCGAATAATTTCATTAGATTCGTCGGAAATTTTTCTCAATATTTTACCATTTTCATTGAAAGCGCAAGGCAGAGACATGAAAGATTCAATGAAAGAAGTCACAATGTGCTTTGGTCGGTCATATCTATCGTTAAGTCGAATCCATGCTGTTTTATAAGAAGTTTCTGTTATCGGTAAGTGGTGAATCACTCTAGCAGCATCATCTTTTAACAAAGATTTTAGGTAATGGAATTTTTGCGTATTTGACAATGTGGTTTTTGAGTCAACTGTACTCTCAAACAGATCTTTGAAGCTGGGCCAATCTTTATACGACCCACTAAACGCCGGTACATTAATTCTAGGCAACTCGTTCTCCTTCGGTACAGTAGTCGTAGAAATTTTCTGCAAAAATGTAGCTTGTTGATCTACCAACTTCTCAAACGCACTAGCATTGCTTGAACTATCGGTGAGCATCGGGGCATACTTATTTTTTAACGCATATAGCTTACCACGTGCCGCTAGATATTTCTCCTCATATAAAACAAAATCTACCTCTGGGTCAACAAAAGTGTCTTCATTGTGATATTGATGTAAATCGTTTGTTGACTGGACAAATCCTTGCCAAACTTCTTCTAACCGTTCCAACCGACTAACTATAACTTCGAAAGTACAGTCCTCAGGAGGAGCTTCGGCAAACGCAAGTATTCGGGTCAGTGAGCCCTTCAAACGACCTCTATATACCACCAAAACGTTCATTTCGTCGGACAAAACGTATCAGCACCAAGAGTATTCGCAACCAATATGCGCAAAGCAGCAATAGTCATTTGCAAGTTTAGATGAACCACTTGAGTCCAAATTGATAACTTTTATATAAAATTTAAGTACTTCAATTTTTCGTTGTACTTTCCAAATGTTTTAGTTTTTCGTTGTAATTCGAAAAACGTTTTAATTTTTCTATTCGTTGTAATTTGTTTCGAACGTTTAACCTTACGCGAAACTCCAAATCCAGATCGACTGAACAATCCGGTTCCAGGAAGGACCAATTCTTTGTGTTGAGGAATAAATTAAAAATTCAAATTTATTTATTATTATTCCAACATAAAGGTAATGACTTTTATTCGCGGTCAAATATCACCTATCAATACAAAGGGCGAAGTTAAAAGTGATTGAAACAATTATTGACTGTACTATAACATACCAAAAATATAAAACCAGTTTTGTTACATTAAGTAAGAAAGTATATGCATTAATATAAGAAGTAAAAGACAATACCGCTAGTCTTAAAAATGAGTGTAATAAAATGCAAATCAACTCATTAACAAGTGACAAAATAAATGATGTATGTACCAACAACAATTGAATGGTTTTACATGTACTAAAAGCAAAGTAACAATGAAAATAATAATACATTGGTGATTATAAATGTAGCACAATTATTGTGTTCATGAACAGTACCTTTTCTAAAAAGTAATTTTTTCGTAAAGGTGCCTCTTTCTAACAAGCACCTTTTTTAAAGTCGTTTTTCTAGACTATCTTTCTCTTAATAGTATATTTTTCTTAAAATAATCTTTTTTCGTAAATACATTTTTCTTAAAGGTATATTTTTTAAAATGTACCTTTTTCTAAAATTTACCTTTTTCTAAAAAGTGTCTTTTTCTAAAAAAGCTACCCGTTTCTAACAAGTACATTCAGAAAAAAATAAATTTTTCGAAAAAAAACTTTTTCCAACAATAATTTCCAAAAATTAAAAAAAATATATTTCTGAAAAAAGTACCCTTTTCGAAAAAAGCATCTTCCTTCAAAAAGTGCCTTGTTCTAAAAAGTATCTTTTTATAAAAATTGCTTTTTAGAAGCATTTTTTTTAAATTCAATTAAAAAAACTTTTTTTAAAAGTAAATTTTTCTAAAAAAAAAACCTTTATGTGAAAAGTACCTTTTTCTAAAAAAGCACAATGTTGTGAAAAACAGTACCTTTTTCTAATAGTAGTACATTTTTCAAAAAAGTACAATTTTCTTAAATGAAGTACATTTTTCTAAAATAAGAACCTATTTCTAAAAAAGTACCTTTTTTGAAAAAGTACCTTTTTTAAAAAGCAACTATTTTTAAAAAGAACCTTTTCCTAAAAAATACTTATCTTAAAAAAAGTATATTTTTCTACAAACTACAAAAAAAGAGTATATTTTCTAATAAAACTACATTTCTGTAAAAGAGAAGTACCTTCTTCTAAAAAGTATTTTTCCTATAAAGACCATTTTCTAAAAAGTAAAATTTTCAAAAGCCTTCTTTTAAATAGTACCCTTTTCTAAGAGTACCTTTTTCTTATAGGTGCCTTTTTCTAAAACAAATACTTTCTTCTAAAGTATCTTCTTCTAAAAAAGTCCCTTTTTCAAAAAAGAGGTACCTTTATGAAAAAAAATATTTTTTTCCAAAAAGTACTTTCTTCAAAAAACAATTTTATTCCAAAAAAAAACCTCTTTTTCTAATAAATATAAAAAAAGTATTTTTTTCTAATAAAAGCACGTTTTTCTAAAAAAAGCACTTTCTTCCAAAAAGAGTATTGTTTCTATAAAGCACATTTTCTAAAAAGCAACTATTTTAAAGGCGTTTTTCTAGAAAGTATCTTCTTCTAAGTAGTATATGATGTCTTAAAACAACCCTTTTAATAAGTACATTTTTCTAAAAAGTATATTTTTCTAAAATGTATCTTTTTCTAAAATGTACCATTTTTCTAAAAAAAAAAACTACCCGTTTCTAAAAACTATTTTTAAAAAATTATCTGCTTTTAGAAATTACTTTTTACTAAAAAGTAATTTTTCTAAAAAATACCTTTTTCTAAAAAAGACCAAAAGTACCTTTTTCTAAAAAAAAAAATAGCATCTTTATCACAAAAAAAGCTAAATCTTCTTTAAAAAAATTTAATTTTTTCTAAAAAAAAAAAAAAAAAAATAGTACCCTTTTCTAAAAAAGTAAATTTCCCTAAAGTATAGTACTTTTTTCATAAAAAAAAAAAAAAAACATTTTTTAAAACGTGCCTTTTTCTAAAAATGTAAGATTTCCTAGAATATAGTACTTTTTTTATAAATCAACTTTTTTAAAATAAGTACCTTTTTCTACAAAAGCATCTTTTTCTATAAAAAGTAAATTAAAAAAAAAAAAAAAATAGCGAAACTTCTAAAAAGTACCATTTTCTAAACAGAAAATTATTTTAAGTGCATCCTTCTAAAAAGTACCTTTTTTTAAAAGTATCTTTTTCTATAAAAATACCTATTTCTTAAAACTGCCTTTTTGTATAAAGTTCCTTTTTCTAAAGTAGTTTTTTCCAAAAAGTAGTAACTTTTCCTTAAAAAAAAAATAACTTTTGCCTAAAAAATAGTATCTTTTTCTAAAAAAATAACCTTTTTCTGAAAAATAAAAAGTAAATTTTACTTAAAAATACCTTTTTCTAAAAAATACATTTCTCTTAAAAGCAACGTTTTCTAAAAGAAAACTTTTTCTAAAATGTATCTTTCTCGAAAAAGTACATATTCCTACCCAGTATCGTGTTTAAAATCAGAGTTCAGAAAAAAACACACACTGAATAAAAAACTCGTACATATATGTAAACAAACATAACTTAGACCAACACACACATATTTTTATTTTCATATCAATTATGTTTGTTTTTAAATTTTCTTCGGTGCCCAACACAACCACGACTGTGTTCGTTTTCATATTTCGTTATTTACACGAACATTTTTCTATCACGTACTTTTTTTTTCAATCACACATAAAGCACACATTTTTGAGTGTTGCTTTATTTGAAGTTGATGTTCTGGTACGTGTAGTGAAAAAAAACACAGAACATGTAAAATAAACAGGTTCGAGTTCAGTTATATTTTAAGTCGTGTTGTGGCTCGTGTAGTAAGAAAAAACACAACATGTACAATAAACAGGTTCGAGTTCAGTTATATTTTAAACACGACTTAAAATATAACTGAACTCGAACCTGTTTATTTTACATGTTCTGTGTTTTTTTTTCACTACACGTACCAGAACATCAACTTCAAATAAAGCAACACTCAAAAATGTGTGCTTTATGTGTGATTGAAGCAAAAAGTATGTGATACAAAAATGTTCGTGTAAATAACGAAATATTAAAACGAACACAGTCATGGTTGTGTTGGGTACCGTAGAAAATTTTGAAACGCACATAATTGATATGAAAATAAAGATATGTGTTGGCTGCTTTTGAACAGAACATTGTGTGTTTCGTGTGTGTATTTTCTGAACCTTGTTTAAAATATAACCCTATTTTTCTCTCAAAATTGCCTTTTTCTATATACAAAAACGACCCAGTACCGTTTTCAAAATATATGACTCCATTCTATAAACTTACATGCATTTGATAGGAGAAGCGTTTCGCCTTTTTTTCTCTTTATTTGGATGCGTCATAGACGCTTTAAATAACTGTAAGTATCGTAAGGAAATCATAATACATATTTGATATGTTTCTGATTTGTGGTACTAATTTTTGTTCTAAGAATATTTTCAAAACTTCAGGAGGTCAATGAGATTTGTAATGAGAAATTGGAGGAGAATTTTACCAATGACTGTGACATGACACTGAACAATTTCTAATTCGGTTTCTTGTATATTTTTTAAAGTGCTCCAGAATTCATGACTTTCTGAATTTTAGAAGCATTTTTAGAATATTTTTGAAACTTTTGCAGCAAAAGAGTTTTTTTTTTCTTAGCTGAAATAACAATTTGACTACTTGTATCGAATTTAAGCACATTCAAATTCACTCACAATTCGCCATAAATTGAACTTAAAAGTCGTTAAATTTTCGGGTAAATGTTTGCAACTTGTACGACTTTGTGAACAGTTTTGTTTTGCAACTTAAGCAAACTTAATTTTCGATATAATCTCTAAATTATTTATAAGAAATTATATAGCAATTGAAGCATGCTCATATTGCACAGATTTTAAATCTATGCATAGTACTCGATTTAAAACTTGTGGTAAAACATAGAACATAGATGGAAATATAAAATATATAATATACCTTATAGATTACTTGAAACGTTTTTTTTTAGCGAAACTCTACTGAAATTTATCAATAAATCCATGTAACGTTTCATTAGTTAGTTCCATGATAATTTTTTTTTTATTCATTTTGCATTCGGTTTTAATCAAACATTCAAACTATTAAAAATTTTTTTTTATTAATTTCATGTATAAGATTTCAAAATAAACAAAATTGTTTGACTAAAAGTTAATAACTACAATTACCCAAAAGATAGAATTAATTAATACATCAGACACTCTGTCTGCTAGTCGTGATTTATGGTATATTGAGAATAAACAGGTGGTTATTAAAATTCATTTTTCGTTGCTATTTGGAGAACATCCTAACAGATCAATAAATAAACACACACAAATGGTTTTGCTTGTATTTATGTACAAACGAAAACCTCAACTCCATTGATGGGTCTTTGTGTTTATAATTTTTTGGTAAAGTCTTAAAATTCAATATAAATTTTATTATTTATGATTAGTTTTAAAAGCGCCATAATATTTCATCATTTGACTGTAGGATAAAAAAAAAGCAAATTTATATTGAGCAGTCATTGGAGATGGGACATACGATTAAAGGAGTTGGTTCTTCATTTATAATATTTTTATGAAATTCATTAAGCACTTAAGTTAAATTTATTTAAATTTGTACTATCATATCCAGCTTTCAATTCGATAATTTGAAAATTTTGTATAAAGGTACTAAAAACTGTACGCCGTTCCAAAAAGGTACCAAAAATTGGATTATATTGACGTAAATGCATATGAACCTTCTTTATAAAAATATTTTAGTTTTTTTTTTTTTTTGTAGAATTCAGAAAAGTATTACATAATTTTTTTTTTAAATAAATATTTTTCTAAGAAATATATACTAATGCTTAATACGTATGGGGGAGTCACAGTGAAAATGATCCACCTTAAAAAAATAAATAATTTTATATTTTGTTTTAATTATTATTTTTAGTTTTAAGGGCGAAAAAAGGCGTATTTTCATAATTTTTAGATTTTTGTTTTGTTTTTTAAGACAAGAATAATGTTGGATTATTTATTTCATACACACATTATAGTATAACATTTGATGCTTTGAAAAAATTTCCAATTAAAAATTTTAAGAAGTAAGTCCGTGACAGCGAATCTCCGGAGGCGCCTCGAAAAAAGTTGTTTTGCGGTGAACATCATAACTCTTTACCGGATCATGTGAAATAAAAAAATTGAAATGCGTTTAAAAGCTGATATGTTTCCCGAGGTAATCAGGAAGAGTTTTTTTGTTATTTTTGACAGCTTTTGAAGTGAAAAAATAACTCTTCGTGATTACCTGGAGAATATGTGTACAAATAGTGCATAAAATTTTAAAAGGATCGGTCAAGTAGATTTTGAGTTATGATGTTCACAGACTTCAAACACGTTAATCAATTTAAAGTTTTTTAAAAACTGAGTTATATACGATATACCGTATGAGGCCGGTCGTTTGAAATGCTGTATCTTCGTTGGTTTTGCTCCGATTTAATTGAAATTTTGACACACCACTGTCGACTTGTTTACATTCGGCAAACATTTTTCCGAGTTGTTAAAAATTAAGAATTTTTATTAATATTCTTAAATATTTAAAAAGAAACTTGATTTTCTTCATATAGAACCATTTAAATATAATTCTTATAAAATGTTTTCATCAAAAGCTGGGAACTGACTCCGCTTACCCATCAAATCGAATTTATACCAAGGTTCAGAAAATACACACATCAAACACACAATGTTCTGGTCTAAAACAACCAACACATATTTTTAATTTCATGTCAATTATGTGTGTTTCTAAATTTTGTACTTTGCCAACCACAATCATGATTGGGTTTCGTTTTAATACTTAATTGTGAACACGAACATGTTTCGATCACGTATTGTTTTATTCGAACACACATAAACCACACAGTTTCGAGTGTAGCTATATTTTAAGATCGTGTTCTGTTTGTGTTCTCAAAAAAAAAAAAAAAAAAAAAAAAAAAAAAACAGAACATGAACATGAACATGAACAACACACATGTTCGAGTGTAGCTTTATTTTAGGTTCGTGCTCTGGCACGTGTAGTGCGGAAAAACAGAATATGAGTAATAAACAAGAAGTTCGAGTTCCGTGAATAACAACAGTTTAATTTTAACCACACAGAGAAATTTTTACATTTTGTTTCTGAATTATTTTAGTTTTTTTTTTTATTAGTTTTTTATTTTTATTTATTTATTTTTTTATTATTATCTTATTTTTATTTCTTTATACTTGCTAATGAATTATTTTAGATTTTCTCAATAAATTTGGTTGACACAATTGTCGTCGTTTCATCGGGGTGTATCGGTTTTTTGCGATCGCGAGTCGATAATGTTTTAATTTTTAGCTGTACGCATTCAGGAACGCAAACTGAAAATAAAGCTACACTCGAACTTGTGTAATGTTTTTTTTTTTTTTTTTTTTTTGAGAACACGAACAGAACATGAACTTAAAATATAGCCGCACTCGAAACTGTGTGGTTTATGAGCGAATAAAACAATACGAGATAGAAACATGTTCGTGTACGTAATCAAGTATTAAAACGAAACACATTCATGATTGTGTTCGGCAAAGTACAAAATTTAGAAACACACATAATTAATATGAAAATAAAAATAAGCGTTTGTTGTTCTGAGTTGTGTTTGTTCACATATATGTAGCTACGAGTTTTTTATTCAGTGTGTGTTTTTTTCTGAACTCTCCTTTATAATAATAATTAATTAATAATTTCTAATCATTAATAATTTCGACAGAATAATAAGGGCTTAAAAGACCCACTTCCGTAGGAGCTTGAGGGTTAAAATGTTCTTAAACAATAATCCCCTATCAAATTCATGGAACAAATGTCAATGAAGAATTTTAATCAGAGAACTCGTTAGTCATATATATTAATTTTTATGAACCAAACTTTTCTCGAAAAAATAAATTTTCAAACCAATAATTTCAATCGGTGATAGAGAATTGCGTGCACAAGACATCGTGTTGCACTGTGTAATTTATACACAACTTTATTCAAATGAAAAAGTAATATTTGTTTTATAAAATGCAATACCTATCTTTAATTATTCTTCCAAATCAATTTCATTGCTTTTAAAGTAATCTTTGCGATGGAATACGCTTATGACAACGTTTTTTTTTTCTCAAATACTCGAAACAATTGTCCAACTCAATTTCCGAGATGACCTTTATCATCTCAATCGATTCATAGCCAAAAGTTACACCATTCTACATCTAGCGAATTCGGTGATTGTGGAACGGTATGAGTCGATTTTGTACGAAATGGTCTCGAATAACCATTGCAGTATAAGATGGTACATTATCGTGGTGAAAAACCTAAGAGTTGTCTACACAAAATTCTGGCCTGTGAATAGCTTCAAGCAAATGACAGTGGCAGTGGGTATATATAGGTTTGTCGTTCCGTTTGTAATGCAACGAAAAATTATTTTCGACCCCATAAAGTATATATTCTTAATCCTTATCACAGCTCGAATCGATATCGCGATGTCCGTCTGTCTGTTGAAATCACGCGCGTTCACAAAATAAATCATCTGCCTGGGTAAGGTGACGATAATGTTATTTGCCACCATTCTCACAAGGTTGATGCTTAAAATGGAGTAAAGCAGGAGTCACAGAGGTGAGATATGATGAAAAATTTGTAGACACCTCTAAAAAAAAACAAAAAACCCTGTGTGTTTGTTGTAATATTTCAGTGGTTGATCATACATTTGTACAACATGACAATGCAATCATACCAACAAACACAACTACCATGAACCATGTTAGTAGTATTGCCACATATTTTTTATCATCATCACGATATAATAAAAAAAATCGCCAATATGAAAGAAAAAAATATAATCCCTAATGGAAAATGAAAAATTCAAAATGAAAAATGAAAAATTAAAAACGAAAAATAAAAATTAAAAATGAAAAATGAAAAACTTAAAACGAAAAATGAAAAATGAACAAAAATTAAAAAATAAAAATTAAAAATTAAAAATTAAAAATTAAAAATTAAAAATTAAAAATTAAAAATTAAAAATTAAAAATTAAAAATTAAAAATTAAAAATTAAAAATAAAAAATTAAAAATTAAAAATTAAAAATTAAAAATTAAAAATTAAAAATTAAAAATTAAAAATTAAAAATTAAAAATTAAAAATTAAAAATTAAAAATTAAAAATTAAAAATTAAAAATTAAAAATTAAAAATTAAAAATTAAAAATTAAAAATTAAAAATTAAAAATTAAAAATTAAAAATTAAAAATTAAAAATTAAAAATTAAAAATTAAAAATTAAAAATTAAAAATTAAAAATTAAAAATTAAAAATTAAAAATTAAAAATTAAAAATTAAAAATTAAAAATTAAAAATTAAAAATTAAAAATTAAAAATTAAAAATTAAAAATTAAAAATTAAAAATTAAAAATTAAAAATTAAAAATTAAAAATTAAAAATTAAAAATTAAAAATTAAAAATTAAAAATTAAAAATTAAAAATTAAAAATTAAAAATTAAAAATTAAAAATTAAAAATTAAAAATTAAAAATTAAAAATTAAAAATTAAAAATTAAAAATTTTAAATTAAAAATTTTAAATTAAAAATTAAAAATTAAAAATTAAAAATTAAAAATTAAAAATTAAAAATTAAAAATTAAAAATTAAAAATCAAAAATGAAAAATGAAAATTAAAAATTAAAAATTCAAAATTAAAAATTAAAAATTAAAAATTAAAAATTAAAAATTAAAAATTAAAAATTAAAAATTAAAAATTAAAAATTAAAAATTAAAAATTAAAAATTAAAAATTAAAAATTAAAAATTAAAAATTAAAAATTAAAAATTAAAAATTAAAAATTAAAAATTAAAAATTAAAAATTAAAAATTAAAAATTAAAATTTAAAAATTAAAATTTAAAAATTAAAAATTAAAAATTAAAAAATAAAAAATAAAAATTAAAAATTAAAAATTAAAAATTAAAAATTAATTAAAAATTAAAAATTAAAAATTAAAAATTAAAAATTAAAAATTAAAAATTAAAAATTAAAAATTAAAAATTAAAAATTAAAAATTAAAAATTAAAAATTAAAAATTAAAAATTAAAAATTAAAAATTAAAAATTAAAAATTAAAAATTAAAAATTAAAAATTAAAAATTAAAAATTAAAAATTAAAAATTAAAAATTAAAAATTAAAAATTAAAAATTAAAAATTAAAAATTAAAAATTAAAAATTAAAAATAAAAAACTAAAAATTAAAAATTAAATATTAAAAATAAAAAACTAAAAATTAAAACTTAAAAATTAAAAATTGAAAATTAAAAATTAAAAATTAATAATTAAAAATTAAAAATTAAAAATTAAAATTGAAAAATGAAAAATGAAAAATGAAAAATGAAAAATGAAAAATGAAAAATGAAAAATGAAAAAAATTAAAAATTAAAAATTAAAAATTAAAAATTAAAAATTAAAAATTAAAAATTAAAAATTAAAAATTAAAAATTAAAAATTAAAAATTAAAAATTAAAAATTAAAAATTAAAAATTAAAAATTAAAAATTAAAAATTAAAAATTAAAAATTAATAATTAAGAATTAAAAATTATGAATTAAAAATTAAAAATTAAAAATTAAAAATTAAAAATTAAAATTGAAAATTGAAAATTGAAAAATGAAAAATGAAAAATGAAAAATGAAAAATGAAAAATGAAAAATTAAAAATCAAAAATGAAAAATGAATAATGAAAAATTAAAAATTAAAAAAGAAAATAAAAAATGGAAATTGAAAAATTAAAAATAAAATTTAAAAATCTAAAATTAAAATTACTAGCTAATTCAAATAGAAAAATATTTTTAAATTTTCTTTTTTTAATATAAATATCGGAAATTTTGAGCCCAGAATCAGTTGCATTTTCTTTTTAATTATCGTATGACTTCTAAGGTCTCAAAACATTATTATAGGAATCAAACTGTGGGTGTTATAACGATGGGTGCGTTATGTAATGAATTTCATTAGCGGTTTTCTACACTAGTAAAAGAAAAATAATGCCATCTTTCTTCTATGGAAAGAATCATAGAAGACACGACCGTTGTCTTTTATACCAAGAAATTATAATATAAACTGTCCAACACGAAAAGCAATTAACTTTAAATTTGATTTGTATTCGAAATTCAAATTTCAGTACCCACAACAATTTTAAAGTGGTAGCCGTACCCAATATTTGCTGTAATATTTGGTTTAAAATGCAGTTGGAGAGTATCAAAGTTATGTCACAGCCGAATTTAATACTCTTACTTATTTGGAATAAATTCACTTTTAGTTGTATACAAAAACGAGTGTCACTATAACACCAATGCATATAATGACATGAAATTTAATGCAGATATGACAAACAGACTACCAGCCGAAAAGAAATTATTTGCTTAAATTGATAAATCGGCTAAGTTTAATATTGACGATTATCAATTAGGCGTGGATTATGCGGGAGTAGGGCGATTGTGTTAGGTAAGTGTAGTAACTAAAGGGACGGAAAAACAGTAGAAATGTTCCGCTAAGCTAAATTTTTTGGTCAGATATCCTCCATGAGAATTCATGAATATTTTTTCGTATAATATTTTAACCCTCTACCTGCCAATTTTATTGGCCATCTTAAATTATTTTAATAAAAGCAAACAAGACCGCAAAAACGGACAATCTAAGGCTTAAAATGTCCATGTTAAGGGGTCAACAAAAATTAGAAATTCGAAGAGTTGCTATTTATAGATTTTTTTAAAGTTTGCTACATCTATAATATTATACAATGCTGTGTGTGTGTGTTTATTAAATTTGTGTTGAATTGTGAATTAGCTAAAATTGATTATCATACCTTTAGGCTCTTATAAAATTTTATATAAACAAACCCAGTTATATATCTTCAAAATTTTCCTAGAATTTCCACCCGAAGTTCGGGCTGGGCTTTGCTAGTTACATTTAAACATTGCTCGAACAGAAAATATTGGTAAAAAGTAGTTACTTCTTTTTAACAAAATCTACTAAATGTTGCACAAATTCCTTTTTGCACTGTCTTCTTCAAAATTATCTACCAATTTGCAATTTTTATTTTGGTAGGAAAAACAAACTTTTAAGTTAAGAATCATAGAGATTTTTCCAAAATGTTCTTTCGAAGAATTGCTATTATACTAATAACTCAAATGTATTCCTGCTATCTGCAAGTTTACAACTATTTGTGTTTTCCTTCTGAATTCATAACATACAAATTTTTCCAACTTACAAGTTGAAAGCAACAACTTCATTATGAAACAACTTCTTCTGTAGCTGTCTCGTTGCTTTAAATTGAAGATGCCAAAAACCACAGTGAAATACAAGTTATTATGGTTTTGTTAGTATTTTTTTGAATTTTTTTTTTTTTATAAATTTGTGCGAAAGTTGTTGATCTTTTAAAGAAGTTGTAGGAAGGAGCTTCATACAACAATAAGCAAAAAAAAAACAAAAAATGAAAATGCACAAAACAATTTTTGTTTGGCAATGTTTATATTGTACCATCCATATAAAATATTCAATACAGTTGTATAAATGTAGAAGCAATACGTAGTGGCCCCTAATGTATTTAAATGACGATGAGCTAGCTGAAGTTGAAGTTGGTGTTGCTGATGTTGTTGGCAGTAAATGTTGCTTTGACTTTTGATGGTTATTTTTTATTATTAAGAGTAAGTATTTTTTTTTTTCATAACTAATGGATTATTTCATGTGTTTAACATTTAAATTGAAATGTTAACAAACTATTGTATACACATATTTTTTGTTTTTAAATCAACTAAAGGTCAGGACGATATTTTGGTTATTATTGAATTTTTGAATTCGTGCCTTATCTAAAAGTGGATAATAATGATTTCTATAGTTTGCGATAGACTGTCCGGAGAACTAACTGAAACTTTTTAATGATGATGAAATTTTTTAAAATTGAGCTGCAATTTGTTTATTTCGAATTTATTTAGAAAAAATTTATCAATTTTGAATTATAACCATCGTTTAATCTTCAATTTCTAAACCGATTTCGCTAAGTCCGTCTGTCCGTCTTTATGCATGCCTATTTGTCTGTCCTTTCATCTGTAAATTTTATTATTTCAAACTTGGTTCTATATTAAATAATTGATTTAATAATCTATTTATTTATTGTGCTTTCCTGTACAAGAAATATTATCTACAATATTAATAGGCTAGGCGATTTCTTGTGACCGATGTTTTGTTCTATCGTTTTATCCCGATTTTGACCAAACGTATATTATTTGAAAGGTATTTCTTTTTAGAAGTTCCGTAGATTTACATATTTTTTAATTTATTCCTTTATTTTGAGTAAATTGCATTTAAAGTTGTTACTAACACATACATAAAATTGTACAATGCTATGTGTGTTTTATTAAATTTGTTAATGTGTTTGTTAATGAGTTAATTATCTTCATTCACAATAATAATAAACCATAAAAGTGTTTGTTTGTGAATTGGCTAAGTTGAAAAATAAAGCTGCCTAGAAACTGCACTCGAATTTCGAGCGCTGGAATCTTCTAGTTCTTATAATTACAGTACAGGACTAATTAATTATAAGGGTAGAATGTGCTGGTATAAATAAAATTAATTACATAAATATATATAGTATATATGGGAGTTTCATGTCAAGTGAGCCAACTGTTGAAAACGATGTCTTCCGATCGGTATGAAATTTGCACTAAGGTTAATACTATTGGATAGAAGTTTAGACGCAATTTATCAACAACATCGGTCAAGAGCTCTCTGAGTAAGAGGGGGTCAAAATTTGACATTTTGGCCAAACATGTGTTTTTTCTCTTCCATGCAACTGATTACTTATAATTCTTAGCACAATTTGTCCCAAATAGTTTAGAGAGCAATTTCTTGAATCTTTCGAAGAAAACTTTAAAAAAATTTTTTTTAATACTTTTTTTTAATGCTAAATCAAAAATTTTATTTAACTTTTTTTTTGTCAAAAAAGGCCTTTTTGATGTGTAAACATTTATACGCGCAGCGCTAAATTTCTATTTCACAATACAATCACAAAGACAGCGTAACATGTGAGCCGTAAGACAAAATCGGTGTGACTTATGATTGTATTAGTGAAAAAATTATGATATATAGTAACTTGTTTGAAAATGAAAAATGAATAATGAAAAATGAAAAATCAAAAATGAAAAACGAAAAATGAAAAATAAAAATAAAAAATTAAAACTGAAAAATAAAAAATAAAAAATTAAAAGTAAAAGATGAAAAATAAAATGTGAAAAATGAAAAACGAAAAATTAAAAATAAAAAACGAAAAAAGCAAAAAGCAAAATAAAAAATGAAAATAAAAAATTAAAAATGAAAAATAAAAAATGAAAAATAAAAATGAAAAATTTTAAATAAAAATAAAAAATGAAAAATAAAAAATTAAAAATAAAAAATTAAAAAAAAAAATAAAAATGAAAAATAAAAAATAAAAAATTAAAAATTAAAAATTAAAAATTAAAAATTAAAAATTAAAAATTAAAAATTAAAAATTAAAAATTAAAAATTAAAAATTAAAAATTAAAAATTAAAAATTAAAAATTAAAAATTAAAAATTAAAAATTAAAAATTAAAAATTAAAAATTAAAAATTAAAAATTAAAAATTAAAAATTAGAAATTAAAAATTAAAAATTAAAAATTAAAAATTAAAAATTAAAAATTAAAAATTAAAAATTAAAAATTAAAAATTAAAAATTAAAAATTAAAAATTAAAAATTAAAAATTAAAAATTAAAAATTAAAAATTAAAAATTAAAAATTAAAAATTAAAAATTAAAAATTAAAAATTAAAAATTAAAAATTAAAAATTAAAAATTAAAAATTAAAAATTAAAAATTAAAAATTAAAAATTAAAAATTAAAAATTAAAAATTAAAAATTAAAAATTAAAAATTAAAAATTAAAAATTAAAAATTAAAAATTAAAAATGAAAAGTTTCAAATTAAAAATTAAAAATGAAAAATAAAAAACGAAAAATTTCAAATTAAAAATAAAAAATTAAAAATGAAAAATAATAAATGAAAAATAAAAAATTAAAAATTAAAAACGAAAATTGAAAAATGAAAAATTAAAAATGAAAAATTAAAAACGAAACATGAAAAATGAAAAAAGGGAAATGAAAAATAAAAAATGAAAAAATGAAAATGAAAAATTAAAAATTAAAAATGAAAAATAAAAAATTAAAAATGAAAAATAAAATATGAAAAATAAAAAACAAAAAATAAAAAAAGAAAAATAAAAAATTAAAAACGAAAAATAAAAAAATGCAAAATTAAAAATGAAAAATAAAAAGCGAAAAATTAAAAATTAACCGGTTGAAATAATAAATAATAATAAATAATAAATACTTATAAATATTTTTATATTAGCAGAGCCCCTGCAGTTGATTGCTACAAGTGATACATAGATGACACTTTCTGTTTGATTTTAAAAAAGTGCCATAAAAAATCTTATTACTAGATGTTTACACATCTCCCCTGTAATCGGACTCACACGATTTTTTTTATCGAAGTGTTGATATTATAATTTTATAATACTGCTATGAACTACGGGTTCGTTAGTTCGATGTGGATGCTGATTTTTCGAACAAAATCATCCACGATGGCTTCGTTAAACGTCAAAATTTTCACTAGTGCGAAAAAGTGCATCCTCCACGTGTCACTGTTTGAAGCGTATTTTGGGCTGGAGGCATCATTGGACCATACTTCTTCGAAGAAAAGGCTGGTCAAGTACTGAATCTCACTAGTGCTCGATATCGCATCGTAATAACATATTTCTTTCTGCCTATATTGGAAGGTATGATGTGGATGACGTGTGGTTTCATCAAAACGGTGCCACATGACAGCCATACATCCCCTGAACGATTCAATTACTAATGAGCCATTTGCTGGTCGTGTACTGTCGTTTTGGTGATAAGACTTGGCCGCCTAGATCGTGCGATTTTATATAATTCCTTTTCATAGGGTTATCTGAAGTCATAGATCTGTGCCAACAAGTCCACATCCTTTAATTGACAACCATCAATAATAAAGGCCCGCAAAGAATGTCTACACGCGGAAAATATTTGTAAACGTGGTATGGTACATTACATGGATTTGAACGGACTTAGTCAAACCAATATCAAAGCCGAGCTACATTATATGAGGGAGATACAATAAGTCGTAGAAAAATAGGTCAATTCTATCTTCTTTCTCAACATAGTCTCTTTCTTTCTGGATACACTTCATCCAGCAATTCTTCAACTTTTCTAAGTTCTACGTAAAGATGGATTGCAAAAGGTCTTCAAAAAATGCTTCTCTTGCAGAGATGTCCTCCTCATTCGACATAAATCTTTTTCCGCCGATCTATTTCTTTAAATTTGGAAATAGAAAAAAAGTCGCTAGAAAATACGTTGAGGCGATACAAATCGAACCTCAAATTGTGTATTTTTGTTATTGAATGGCACAAGTGTGCACCCGAGCATTATCTTGACAGAAGTTCAATTTTGTTTTTGAATCTTTTCGATTCTTGGTTTCTACGTTTAATTGGCTCAATTATCATAAGAACTGTTCTCCATTTATTGTACTTCCTTCCTTCAAGTAGTTAATGTAGATAATTCAATGTTTATTCCAAAAAAACGTGGCCATGGTTTATGCTTTCTTCGGGGCGGATTCACCTGGTAGAATACAATCGATTGTTTAAAAAAATCTAAATGAGGAATTTGCCTTAAAATTTTAGAGTCGTTTTTAGCACCATACCAACTTTTGATTTATATGATGTCGGTACGACTTATTGAGTCTATCCGTGCTCTGAGAAAGGCTTCTTCTCTCTTTACGATAGAAAAATTTTGAATGACGGAATTTCAACGTGGCTGTCCGAGCCACCCAGATGAACGGCTCATTGATGGTCGACCAATTAAAGTGGCTACAACAGAAATCCACAAAATAGTATTTGATGACCTATTACTGAAAGAGCGCGAGCTAGCATTTGAAAAATATTGGACAAAGCGTAGTACTAAAAATCTGGACATGAGCAAGCTATGCGTTTGTTCACAATAAAGCAATAATAGTGTCGTGGGAATATTTTTATCGATGGCTTAATAATGTTTGGCAACAACATAAGTAAAGTTTTGCCACAATTCATTATTTGATGAAAGAGTGGTTGCAATAGTGGATTTAAAGGGAGGAATCTGGTCCAAAATGGCCAAAAGAGTTTCCTCTGCAGGCAATGTAATGGCCTTAGTTTTTCCAATGGGCATGAAATAATTTCTTTATCGATTATCTTCAAAATGAAAAGTGAAGAGCGAAAAATATCACAATCGGCGAAAAATCAATCGCTTTTCCATAAAGGCATTGTACTGCCCTTAATCAGGGACTTCAATTTGGAATGGCTTCATACACCACTTTTGGACTCATTCTGTTTCAAAACTTGAAAAAGTAACTCGCTGGTAAAAAAAATTTGCCAACAATTGAGTCTGTGGTTGACGAATATTGTGAGGAAATGGTACCATGCTACGAGTAATAAGAGATTATGTTGGGAAATTTTTTGGGTTGCTTATTTTCTATCGATTTATGGGATAGGAGCTACCTGACTAGTGTTCTAGGATGTAGTCTGAGTCGGTAGAGGAGACACTGGGTTTTTAATCCATTTATCATAATTATGAAAAGGTGGACGCAATTAGCCAGATCCCAAGGCTTTTATATAAGCCTAGGAGAAACAAAACACTACTTGGTTTTTGCAATGGCAAGCGATCAGCAAGCTTGGAATAGTGGTTACTGGACTCTTTGCAACTAGCCAAATGTTTGGGTGTCACTGGACTAGATTTCTGTAGCTGCAGTATCGATCTGAAGGAGTCAGTGCAACGCCTGCTTAGGACTGAATAAAAGCCGCTTTAGGTATCTAAGATAGAGATACTTCGAGAATCTAGACTGCATAGTAGTTATCCCATTGAGAAACATAACGGAATTTATAGGTGAATCTGGGTTATTCAGAGCACCTTCAATTCTTTTTATTTTCCTCTATCGTCTTACTTTCTAGCAGGCTACCAGAATAATTTAGATCAAGTAGTACTAGGACCACCCCTGGATTTACTATAGCTTTCTAGAGAGGAATGTCGTACAATTACCGCACTGGTGGCTCGTCACTGTGCCAGCCGACGGGTGGACCGAGGACAGAAAAGAACTCGAACAAATTATTTGCTTATAAATCGCTTTGGTACTTACAAAACTGTCATACGGCCAATGTGAGGAGTTTACCTGCTATGGGGCCCCTAACATGTGGTTTCGATCTTACCATTTTGGAACCTACACTCTTTCTCTAAATTCATGGTGTAGAGTGTTGTATACCCGATAATACTTTCATAAGATTTTCCATGCATCATCTCTGTCTTATTATCCACCATGACGTGCGTGTTCTGCTTGAATGGATTTGAGAATTGTCTAGTGCAACATCCTTAGAGCTCCCCAACAACATTAGAAAAAATAATCGCATTAAGAAGAAGGCCATTGTTTAAAGAGGAGTATAATGCTGCAATGCACAATGCATTGAAACATCCAAACAAACAACTAACAATTCTGTATGCTTCGTTTAAACTGACAGTGAAATGCTGCGCCAACTTAAATTTTAACATTGGCAGTCTTTGAGTGTGTGTTTGTGTGTATGTGTATGTGTGTGTGTGGACATTTCTACGACCATTCGTCCGTCGGTATGTCGTTAGTTGCAAACAATTTTTGGTACAATGTAAAGGCAGTCGTAAAACGGTGGAGTTCATTGAATTCATTTTACGCTAAGATCGTAAATTATTACCAAAACAGGTTCTTTTTCCTGATTCTTTACTTTATGGTTAAGAACATGTAAGGAAATGAAAAGCAATAACTACAAAACCAACGGAGTCTGTTGACTCTTGCAGTAGTTAGCAGCGGTTGCTTGGCTGGTTCGCTGAATTGCTGGTTTCTTGGTTGGCTTTCTTTTTAAGAGATTTTCACTTGGCCTTTAGTTTTTTTTTTTTTTTGGATTTCTTTTGAAAAGATGCAACATTTAAAATGGGTTCAATAATCATGACGATGCCATCGGTGATAATAATAATGATGTCGACGATGATAACGACACATGCAGTGTTAGAGAGTCACCAAAACGTAAAAAAGCTGATGAAAAAGAAAATAAGCAAATCATCATTATTGTTATCAACACTAACATTAACCAACAGTGCACAGTGGGACGTTGGAAAAAATTCAAGTATTCCAGAAGGCTTTTGGCTATACAGAAAACCATACGAGGGCAGTTTGGCAACTGCAAGACTTCTTGGGTTTCACTTGTAGTTAATTAAAAATCAGAACTGCAATTAAAATCAAATACAAGCCTCCTCATTTTGTATGTGTTGACAGCCATTGAAAACAGACAACCTTGAAATTTTTAGCAAAAATGGAAAAAGCGAATTTCGAGTGCTCATAAGACATTATATTTTGCGGAAATAAGCCAAAACCGAAACCATTGAAACGCTAGATAAACATTATGGGAACACTGGACCATCAACTTCAATGGGTAAAAGTACTGTATTGAAATCCGTTGTGGTCGCACCATCCTAAGTAACGCCGAACATTCAGGTTGTCTTCGTTAGAAATATTCGATAAAATCCATGAAATGATATTAGACAATCGGGGAATGGAAAAATGTGAGGTAGCTAAGGCCACCGTGTGCGCCCACTTCAAAGGAATGTTTGGCGACGTTCGACAGCAATCCGAAGGAGTTGCGTTACCGTAGATGAAACATTGATCCATCTCAATGAGAGACCAAGGCACAGTCAAAGTAGTGAACTCATCCGGGTGAACGTTTTTGACCATTTTCAACATTGATTTGAAGAAAAAAACGACCACATTGGGTGAAGAAAAAAAATATCTTCCACCATGGCAATGAACCGATGGCAGAACTCCACACGAACTACTACCTTATCCAATATTTTCTCCAGATTTAACACCCTGCTACTATTTCCTAAAGAAATGGCTCAGCGGTAAGAGATTTTGTTTCAATAAAGAAATCATCACTGCAATAGATGCCTATTTTGGGGATTGGGGACCTTGAGAAAATCTATTTATTGGAAGGAACAAAAATTAAATGTTTTTTTGCAAGAAAGTACCTGTTATTAAAAAGCCACTGAGCTATTAAACCGAACTCTTCAAATATGACGTCGGTATCGTAAATCTTGATGTTTTTAATATCAGATGCTCTCAGAACGGGTGGCAATACAAGTACTATTGCGAATTCCGAAAAAGCGGAATTAAATCGTAAAAATTTCCGTTCCATTAGTTTGTACGAGTATATTGGATTGACTCAACAGCAATTTGCTGATGAATATGTTTCGACTTTTGGTGATGTTGCACTGCAACGGACCACTGCATTTCGCTGGCTTGATGAATGCAATATCGGTCGTCATTTGCTCAAGAGCAAATTCTGTGAATGTTGTCCAAAATCAGTTAGTTTGTTTGTAGGAGGTAATCTCCGTAACTACTCATCCGATTTTAAAAATGTTGGTTCCAATACTTCGAATAGTCCTTAGGGGTGGACAAAGGCTATAAATATGTTTTATATCTTTATTGGGCGCGGCACCTCCCATATAAAGAGAACTTTTAATATAAAATAAATTAAGTACTGTGACAGAGAGGGCTTTGCAAATTTTTGTGAGGTCACCAATTATTAATGTTGGTAGCCGTGTTAAAAATGGGCAGTCTCGGATAAGTGGGCATGGACCTCAAATAAAATGTACTAACTCAATATTAAATTTCTCGAGTACTATTATTGAGACAGCTTTTCAAATTTGTCTGAGGTCATCTATTATTAATGTGAGTAGCCTGACAAAAAATGGGCGGAGTAGTGGACGTTTACTATAAAAGGGAAAGCCTTAAATCTTTGCACGAGCCCATCAGATATTGATATGAGTAGTCGGACAAAAACTTGTGACTTTGCGTTAACCCACTACTTACTTATGTGATTAGTAACACAACAAATGGGCGTGAGCAGAACAGTCGGCACACAGTGGCAGAAAATTTGTGTTTCATTGGACAAAATTCTGTAACTTTTGAACCGAACAAAATATTTTAGTAATTCTTTCTCTAGTAAGTAGTTATTTAGTTGGACTTAAGTTTATTTTAATTTTACTAAAATTGATTGACCACTTTTTAAGAAATTCTAGGTCAAATTTGAACTTTAAATTTTTTTTAACTTTTAGCGTTTTTATCTTTTTTTTATTTATTACAAAAATTCAGATTTGGATCTTAATAATATTTACAAGTATTTTTTGTAATAATGGGATTTTTTTTTAATGTTTAGACTTAAGAAAATTTTTACACTCAAAAAAAAAAAAAAAAAAGTAAAATAAACCGCAAATTTTGCTTTACTACTGAAAAATTAAAAATTTTCTGCTCCGAAATTTGCAAATTTGTTTACACTCAAAGAATATTTCCACTTAAAAAACGTTAGTAATATTATCTAATAGTCTTGCTATTACTATAAAAATTTTATGATTTTTTGCTGTTAAATTTTTAAATTTTTGCAAAATAAATCTGCTGATTCTGAGTCGATCGGTATACTTTTATGGTATACTTCTGTGGCTGTTTAAATTACCTTAATTTTTTTGAGTAATTTCATTAAAATGAAAAAAGTGTTCTACCCGCAGATCGTCACGGGTGCAAAAGTGTACTAGGATTAAAGAGGACACTTTCAGATTTCTCTGGGTCGTATACGTTTCTTGTTCCCTTTTGTTCCCTAGAAGTTCTCTTCCACTAAAGTTGAAATTTGACAGATATATAGTAGTTTAGTAAATACTAGCAGATTCCAGCGCTCGAAAATCGAGTGCAAATTCTAGGAAATTTAATTTTTTCATTTAATAAAGCCCTAAAGGTATGCTTCACAATTCGACTCATTTTAAATGAAGAAAACCAACTCAAC
This sequence comes from Cordilura impudica, assembly GCA_963682025.1. Lineage (NCBI taxonomy): Eukaryota > Metazoa > Arthropoda > Insecta > Diptera > Scathophagidae > Cordilura > Cordilura impudica. Next base: position 186,726,875 of record OY821521.1, read on the forward strand.
ACAAACACATTAACAAATTTATTAAACACACATGCATAGCATTGTATAATTTTATGTATGTGTTAGTAGCAACTTTAAACGACCATAACTCCAAAAAAATATTCCAGATGATGAAAATTGTAAATCTGAATAACAGCTAAAAAGGAAAACCTTTCAAATGATATATTTTTTTGTCAAATTCGGGGTAAAACTGTGAAACTTACATCGGTCACAAGAAATCGCCTTGCCTATTAATATTATAGATTTCAGAACACCCCTAATATTAAACGCTAGGGTTCTGACCACTTACAACAACTAACTATTGCAATCCTACCAACCCAGGTCATTATCGACGATAACTTGCGAGTAGTAACCATTTATTTTTGAGAAAAAAACAAAAAAAAAATCACCTTTTCTGAAATTTAAGAAAAACAGCCACGCCCACAATTAGCAATAGTTTAACCTTATTTTTGGCGACATTAATTTGGACAAATTAGCCTACAAAATGGCGTTAAAATTTTAAAAATCGGTGACAAAAAAATTGGACTTTTGGCCAATGAAATAAAAATTTCAACCACAGTGCGTCGTGGCACCGCCCATACAAAATAAATATATAAATCATATAACTGGTGTACATTAGATATTAATGTGAATAGTCCGATTAAAATTGGGCGGAATGGAATTAGTGGGCGTGGCATTTTCTATGAAAAATATGGATTAATACGAAAGCGACAGTCTTAAAACTTTTGAGAAGTACATTTGAGTAGTCGTGAAAAATATGGGCGGAATTGCCAATTCAAAAATCGCCAAAATTAAAAATCGCAAAACCGAAAATCTCGAAAAATTAAAATCGCCATAAACAAAATTTTTCAAAATCAAAAAATGGGCGAAATCAAAAATTGCTAAAATCAAAAATCGCTGAAATCAAAAATCTCAAAAATTAAAAAACGCTAAAATGAAAAATTTTCAAATGATATTCTAAATTCAAGGCGAATAGTGAAGTCTTGCCAGATTTAATTTGGAAAATCCATGTTCTTCTCATGGACAGCTATACGTACCTTGCTCCAGAGTAGTTAGTTAGAGTATTAGTTAGTTACTCTAGCGTACATTTAATATTGCTGGATCATTCGGCCTTCAAAAGATTTGTTAGAATAGATGATTCGTATCGATTGGTGCAACGAAATAACACGATTGCGGAGTTTTAAGGACGTCTATTAGATCGCAAGAGCTAGCGAATTATGGATAAGTCCGAAAAGAGAAACATTGAGCTATACGACACTTTCAAGGTTGGCAAAAAAAAACAAGAAAAGTTGGTCCTCGAAAAAAACTGCTTACGCAACAACTGTATCTCTGATTGATACACAGCAATTTATCTGTTAGAAGTGTTCGATAAAATATGGAGAACCAATCGTCGAGCTCTAACACATAACGGAGATTATATATGTATATGAGATTTTAGTTTAAGTTTGACCCGATTCTTTTCAAATGCAATATAAGTAAGCAATGAATTCATCTAATCGTCATACAACATACACTGTCGTCAAGAATTAAATATAAGTTTGTCTTAACACTTTTAATGATCAGAAATATTTGGCCCAGACATCTTTTTATACTTATCGATTTAGTATCACTTGTTGTCCGTCCTTCTACGCTTGTGTTCTAATATAATTATTTTTCATTTGAATTCCACTGTTTAGTGAGTGCAACATCATCTTATTACTCGAATTATCATGCTGTTTACTGTCCCCATTGATACTGCATCTTTACGAGTATCAAAGTGTTTGTCAGTCTGGTTGTAGTTGTTGTTGTTATTCTTCTTTTTCTTTTTCTTATGCTTCTGCTTCTCACCATTATTATTGGTTAGTTGAATGGATGATTGGTTTTGGATGCATAGTAGGTAGGTATAAAGCTCAATTCGATGTTGTGATCGTAGTGTTCACATTTATTTCCTTGAGTTTACATATTTATATTCTTTGTAATGTGTCAGTTCGCCAACAAAGTGCCTGATGTTGAACATGTTTGGTGAGAAAATTGTGTGTTGATTATATTGATTAGTTTTTTATTGCCAAAGTGGTTATTTTCTTTTTCTTCATTGTTCTGTTTGTTGTTGTTACTATTATTTGTGAATTCTAGCACTCGTACTTATGCATTAAGGTTAACAAGGCAAACAATATGTTTGTCTTCGTTACAACAACAAGAAATTACAAAAAGGTGTTGTTGGTATAGACATCAAAATTTAAGTGGGTTTAGTGGATTTTTTCTAGATTAAAAAAGGTTATCATGGTTTTACTACAGTTTCACCTTTCATATCATCCTGGAGATTTGTAGGTGAGAGTAGGTCGTGAGTCATGAAAAGTGGAAATTTTGTTCTAACTTCCCTTGTGATGTATTTCAAGGTCCACACTGATCAATTTAGAAGTAATTTTTATTTTTATTTTTCCTTTATATTTAAATTCAACGAATTTTTGGTCAATCACTTTCCAGTCACAGGAAACATTTGTGTGGAGATCATGTATTGAAATTAAATAAAAATTATCACTGACAAGGATGGTATAATATAGAACAAGAAAAAATAAGTAACCCAAAATTTTTTAGCCACCCATTTTCATATTTTGGGATGAAAAAGAGGTACTACAAAACGGTCGTTTTTTCATTTAATACTGATTTTTCACATTTGATCCACAGAAACCATATATAAGTTGGACATCATATGAAACGTATTTACAAAGCCTATTCAATAGAGTATAACACGTGCATAACCATGCTTAACAAAATTCTATAATTTCTAAATGGGTTTTGTATGGTGGTAAGTTTGAATTTTGAATCAAAACTCACATGTTTAATATCGTTTTGGTGAGGACATATTTCAAATTTTTCCCGAAGAGACCTATTATGTTGTGCAATATGGGTAAGCAATTTGGATATCAGTAATTTTATTTTCGTAAAAATATAACCAGTTTTTACAAAAAAATATATGATTTTCGAAAATTTAAAACACACTCCCATATAAATTTTTTCTAAAAAATAAATGAGGGAGTGGCGAAACTCACAAATTGCCGAACACTGGGACAAAAGTCCAGGTTAACGGCACGCTAAGAGATTCATAACTCCAGTGTTCAATCGGGAAGAGTGCTTACCCCTTGATAAAAAGGACTTAAGGATATTGACGGGATTCTTTACAGGACACTGCAATCTTAGATATCATTTACGAAAGAAAGGACAACCTGCTACAGACACATGTAGGTTCTGCGAGTAGGAGGTGGAAACAGCAGAACACATTCTCTGTGAATGTCCAAGACTAAGTGGCAAGAGAATCCTTGCACTTGGAGGATACTCCGTATTCCCCCGGGACATAAGGAAACTAATGCCAAATAGGATAATTGGCTTCATAAGAAGCCTTAATCTTTAGGACAACCATGGGCTGCACTAATGATCAAACTGGTCGCAGTGCGTAGAGCCTTCCTTATCTAATCTAATCTAATCTAAGTTGGTTAATATATTTTGTAATTTGTAACAGGAACCTTTATAGTTCTTTATAGACTATTTGAGCCATTTTCAAAATTTTTTCAGAATAATCCAAATAAAATACAGGACTCACACAAAATACTGGGAACATATGAGTTTCTTCTCCATCTTCTGTACTTACATTGTTGCAGAAGTTTTAGTGAATGCACAGCTGATTAGGGACATTGATATCCAATAATTAAATCGTCATGTTAAAGATAACATTCATGAAATACAAAGCTAAATCTTGACCCTGTTTTCATAATGGAACTCTACGCAACTAAGATCCGCTAATGGTAATACTTAATTTACCATTAATTTTTATTTGTTTTTCAAAATTTGTGAAATAATTAATTTGTGACCAAATTAGGGACAGTAACAAATTCTTCTATATTTGCAAATTCAGGGAAATTTACATTTAATTCGATGTGGTTCCATGGAGTGTTTTTCAGTGTTTTAAAAGCATGAACTACTTCCTTCAAAACAAATCTTGTAATGTCAGTACTCGGAAAATTTTTGTACAAATGTATCAGGATAAAAGCACTTACCGGGACATCGCAGTAGTCTTAAAATTTTCTAAAACCATGGTTAGCAACGCGGTGAAATATTTCAAAAAGCCATCGACCATAGAAAAGTTGCCCGTAAACATGGAAACCGAATTACAAGAGCTCTAAGTCGAAAATGAGATTCGTGATGTAGTTAGTCGATTGGGAGAAGCTGCACTCTTTGGAAGAATGTACCGAAAGAAGCCACTATTGTCTGAGCGTAACCGAAGGAAGAGACTAGTGATTGCCAAAAAATGATGCCATGGAACGCTGTGAAATGGTACAGAGTATTATTTATGGACGAAACAAAAATATATAGGGTCTTCCTCAATGTGAAAAAATTGTTCAACAAATTGTTAGCATCCCTAGGGAAGCAATTTTGATATTCTCTACACTGAAATAAAATAGCTTGAGAGAGAATTGCAAACAGCGTATGACTTCAATGCCTAGCATATTTTAAGCAGTTATCGATAACGAAGGTTTCACAACAAAATATAGCTACATGATCTCCAGTTGTAAATTGACAAATATCGCCGCGGTTCTTAACTTAGCCCAGAGGAAATTTAACACTTCTAGGTATTCTATTTTTAATAATTGTGCCTGTTTCTAAAAATAACCCATTTGATGCATCGATTCTAAGGGCGGGATTATAGTGAAAAACTGGTTTTTGGTAAGTTTTTGATTAATCTAATTACTAGAGACGGTCCATATCCAATAACAAAATCTGCAAATCTCCCAGCTCCTTGAAACACTTCAAAATCTACTACGATACCGCGAGACAAGGATTTTCAAGCCAACAGGTCATGGATTAGATCTTATTACTCGTCGTGCGGGGCATCTTCCCGTAAATGGTATAATTTATTCATCAATAGAGTAATTTGTAATTTCATTGGCTACGATCATTTCACCGCTTTCTTACCGTATTATGACGGATTGAACTCTCCAAAGTTATTTGTTGGGTTGGGGGCAGAGATATATTCAAAGTGTGTGTCTGATTGGAGCTGGAGGAATTTGTCACGCGGCATGGAGTTGACCAGTGCATTCCTATTTCAGGATGGCCAAGACACCCCATTATAATTGCACATCCATAGAACCGTTTAATATCTGTTAATACATGACGCAATGCCTGGCCACGCTTACTCAATGCATACATTTTAGCGCATTCTACTACATCTTTATAATGGGTTTCTGGAAAATATCTTTTGATATATACGCTAGACTGTCATCATCAATTTCAGCAGATCTTCGAAAGGAGCAAGCTGGTTTCAGACCACACCGATCTTGCACCGATCATATAAATAGTCTACAGATCATATTAGAGCAGTCGGTGGAATGGCGATCTCCACTATATCGGATATTTGTCGACTTCGCCAAAGCATTCGATACTATCCACCATCAGGCAATTTGACACGCACTTCGGTGCAAGGGAATTCCACCTGAACTAATTGACCTTATCAGAAGCTTTGTATGGCAACTCAACAAGCCGATTACTGCATGAATGCATGTTAGGCAAGCCGATTGGTGTAGGCACAGGGGTACGACAGGGATGTATCCTATCTCCGTTGTTATTCAATATTGTACAGGACTTAATAATGCAGCAATCAACCCTAATTAGAAGAGGCATTACATGGGTTTTGAATGGTCGACTGGAAGATATTGACTACGCTGATGATATTTGCCTGCTCGCATATAACTTTACCGACATATCAGCCAAATTCGATCAGATATATCAGCTAGCATCTGGTGTTGGTCTTCATATTAACTTCGACAAAACTAAGGTTCTACGTATCAATACAACTAATCTCTCCAAGTTCAGAGTCAACAACATAGAGCTCGAGGATGTGCAATCGTTTTGCTACTTAGGAAGTATCATATCCACTACAGGCGGCTCACATGATGATATTGCATACCGCATAAGAAAGGCAAAACAGTCATTTGGTGCATTACAAAGAGTATGGAAGTCACCACAAATACACACGAACACTAAGCTCCGCCTTTTCTCCTCAAATATTCGCTCTACCCTGTTATATGGATGTGAGTCCTGGAACTCTACTTAAACTGACATACAATCCCTGCAAGTTTTTATTAACCGTTGCTTGCGGAAAAAATTACGAATATTCTGGTTGAACGTAGTTTCCAACCGAGACCTCTGGCAAATAAAAGGCGAAACAACAATTCTCGTGGAAATTGCAAAGAGGAAATGGAGCTGGGTTGGTCATATTTGAGAAGACACCTTGGTGATATATCAAAGATGGTAATCGACTGGAATCCTCAAGATAAGGCAACTAGAATCCGAAATTAACGAAACAGGAAAAACTTGGTTTGAGATAAGACTAATACTAATGGCACAGGACAGATCCCGATGGAAGAATTTCATTACGGCCCTTTGTTCCAACTTGGAATTATAGGAATCAATATATATATGTATATATATTCCAAAGGCATTATCAGAAATCATTCGTTTTGACAACCGGACGTTATTGCAAGTTCTGTGTTCGGTAACGACACAATTTTCCATACATCTTGCCTATTAATTTGGATCTGCAAATCACTGACTGTTGCGCTATAGCTGGTATAGCGAGTTTGATTTTTCAACCGATGTTCTTGGCTGGTCCTTCGAAGATGCAAAGATATCATCATCATTATTTATGCATTCACAATTTCTTTTCTGCAACTGCATTTACTTCAAAAGGGATTCATATTTCATCAGCATTATCATTATCACTGAAGTCAGCATCTCATTGGTTTAAAATGTTCAAAACTGCTTCAACATCATACTAGTTATTCAAATCAAAAATTTTCCCTAACAAATAATATGATAGCACAAACGTGAGCATATAACAAAATAGTATGTTGTGCATGATCAGCACAATTGTGATATCTATATTTTCTTGTACCAAAATTAATTGTTATTTTGAAAAATGTTAATTTTAAAGAGCTGTATCATTGCACAAATACATTAAACGGTTACCACTAGTTAAATTAAAAATTTATTTTATAAATATTAAGAAAAAAAAATTCCCCACGTGAACGCATGTCTTAACATGTTGTATGACACCATCAAACTGAAGCCGTATTAAATTATTTTTCGCATACTTTTATTTATGTTTTGTTTCGTTTATTTTTTTAGAGTGAAAACAAGCACGCATAATCACTGCTTAGAGCGGTTAACAAACAAAAAAAAAAAATATTTTATCATATAATTTAAGGCAAACAAAGCCAGATCGCACAATCGATGTAGCCAGGTCTGAAAGGGGTATTGCAACTTACTGTATATCCTAGGAAACAATAAAAACTCTCCCATGAAACAAATTTTTTTTTCTAAAAATATCACTTTTTAATATATTCCATCATATCATATAATACTGACCACATTTGAGCGTTCGCAAATAAAATTTAGGCTGATGTCATTGCAAACGATATCTCAATAACTTTAAACAAAGACCTTGATTGGGCTAACAAGTTTTGAAGATGAACACAATAATTCTAGGTTACTAAGTTTTTGTTTTTTTTTTATATAAATTCTTCAATTTTTGAGCCGCTATTTCAGAAACTGTTACAGCTAGAGGTTAAACATTTAAAATATTTCTTAACCCTTTCATGCCCGTAGTAAAACGGGAGGGGATAAACATTTTTTAATCTTTAAATTGTCTTGTTACAAAGTTATTATTGACTTACGATAAAAAGTTAACTACTACTCGTATACCATTTAGAGATTGACTACTATAAAATATGAAATCATTCCCATTGCATAAACTCTCGGAATTGAAAGTGCATCAGATTTTAAGCGTCAAAAAAAATTGTAAACTGTTGGAACACCTATTTAAACTTTTTTAATATTTCGGGGAAGAACCTAAACTTTATGTGACAAATTTTTACTGATCATGTCTGTTACAAAATGTCCTACATGGAAGGATACCATGCAAGAACCATACATATCCAAGGCGAATCAAAGAAAACTACTGAATTTCGATAAAAAGTAAAAAAATGAGGCAATATCTTTTTGGGAAAGCATACTATATACAGATAAGAACAAATCCGAAATTTTCGACGCGAAAAGGCCCCCCCAAAAATATGGCGTGCTAGGAATGAAACCTTCAAAGAAAAGTGTGTTACCAACACTGTCAGACACGATGGAGGTTCAGCTATGGTTTGAGGCTATATGGCGGCAACAGGTGTTACTCCACTAATAACCAAATGGATTACTTAGCCATTTTGAAGGACAATGTCGGTCCTAGCGTCGAGAAGTAAGGCATGGCTGGAAACTGGATTTTCCAACAGAACAACGATGTAAAACATACATCTAAATTTGTGAAAGAGCGGCTACTGTACCGGAAACCTAAGACACTTGATTATACGCCGTAGTCCCCGGACCTTTACTTGATTGAACATCTTTACAAAAAATAAGTCGAAGGGCTATTTCAAACAAGGCAAACTTATGGAAGGCTCTAAAGGAAGAATGGAGCATAACCTCCCCCGATATAAAAAAAATCATGTGAGGCCGATCACAGGGGAGATGTGTGAACATCTAGTAATTAAAAATTTTTTTGTGGTACTTTTTTAAAATCAAACAGACAGCGTCATCTATGTATCACTTATAGCAATCAACTGCAGGGGCTCTGCTAATATAAAAATATTTATTATTATTTATTAATTCAACCGGTTAATTTTTATTTTTTCATTTTTAATATAAAATTTTTCATTTTCAATTTTTTATTTTTAATTTTTTATTTTTTAATTTTAATTTTTCATTCAAAATTTTTTTTTTTTAATTTTTATGTTTCGTTTTTAATTTTTTATTTTTCATTAATCATTTTTAATTTTTTAGTTGTCTTTTTTTATATTTCATTTTTAATTTTCCATTTCAAATTTTCAATTTTTTTTTAATTTTTATGTTTCGTTTTTCATTATTCATTATTCATTTTTAATTTTTTATTTTTTATTTTTAATTTTTAGTTTTTAATTTTTAATTTTTAATTTTTAATTTTTAATTTTTAATTTTTAATTTTTAATTTTTTATTTTTCATTTTCAATTTAAAATTTTTTTTTTAATTTTTATGTTTCGTTTTTCATTTTTCATTATTCATTTTTAATTTTTTATTTTTCATTTTTTATTTTTAATTTTTCATTTTCAATTTCGTTTCGTTTTTCGTTTTTCATTTTTCGTTTTTCATTAATCATTTTTAATTTTTTGTTTCTTATTTTTCATTTTTTATTTATTATTTTTAATTTTTTTATTTTTTTTTCATTTTTCATTTATAATTTTTCGTTTTCGTTTTCAATTTTTATTTTTATTTTTTAATTTTGATGTTTCGTTTTTAATTTTTCATTATTGATTTTTAATTTTAAATTTTCCCTTTTTTTTAATTTTTATGCTTTCTTTTTCATTGTTCGTTTTTCATTTTTCATTAATCATTTTTAATTTTTTATTTTTCATTTTTTATTTTTCATTTTTCATTTTTAATTTTTAATTTTTTATTTTCAATTTTTTTTTTCGATTTTTATGTTTCGTTTTTCATTTTTCGTTTTTCATTAATCACTTTTAATTTTTTGTTTCTTATTTTTCATTTTTAATTTTTTATTTTTTATTTTTCATTATTTATTTTTCATTTTTCATTTATAATTTTTCGTTTTCAATTTTAATTTTTTTTTTTTTAATTTTTATGTTTCGTTTTTCATTATTCATTTTTAATTTTTAATTTTTAATTTTTAATTTTCCATTTTATTTTCTATTTAATTTTTATGTTTTGTTTTTCATTGTTAGTTTTTCATTATTCATTTTTAATTTTTAATTTTTAATTTTTATTTTTCATTTTTCATTTTTCATATTTCATTTTTCATTTTAAATTTTTTATTTTCAATTTTAATTTTTTTTTTAACTTTTATGTTTCGTTTTACATTTTTCGTTTTTCATTAATCACTTTTAATTTTTTGTTTCTTATTTTTCATTTTTAATTTTTTATTTTTTATTTTTCATTATTTATTTTTCATTTCTCATTTATAATTTTTCGTTTTCAATTTTCATTTTTTTTTTTAATTTTTATGTTTCGTTTTTCATTATTCATTTTTAATTTTTCATTTTTAATTTTTAATTTTCCATTTTATTTTTTATTTAATTTTTATGTTTTGTTTTTCATTGTTAGTTTTTCATTATTCATTTTTAATTTTTAATTTTTAATTTTTAATTTTTAATTTTTAATTTTTAATTTTTAATTTTTAATTTTTAATTTTTAATTTTTAATTTTTAATTTTTAATTTTTAATTTTTAATTTTTAATTTTTAATTTTTAATTTTTAATTTTTAATTTTTAATTTTTAATTTTTAATTTTTAATTTTTAATTTTTAATTTTTAATTTTTAATTTTTAATTTTTAATTTTTAATTTTTAATTTTTAATTTTTAATTTTTAATTTTTAATTTTTAATTTTTAATTTGTAATTTTTAATTTTTAATTTTTAATTTTTAATTTTTATTTTTCATTTTTCATATTGCATTTTACATTTTTAATTTTTTATTTTCAATTTTAATTTTTTTTTAAATTTTTATGTTTCGTTTTACATTTTTCGTTTTTCATTAATCATTTTTAATTTTTTGTTTCTTATTTTTCATTTTTTATTTTTTATTTTTCATTTTTTATTTTTCATTTTTTCTTTTTCATTTTTCATTTATAATTTTTCGTTTTTAATTTTTCATTTTCAATTTTAATTTTTTTTTTAACTTTTATGTTTCGTTTTACATTTTTCGTTTTTCATTAATCATTTTTAATTTTTTGTTTCTTATTTTTCATTTTTTATTTTTTATTTTTCATTTTTTATTTTTCATTTTTCATTTATAATTTTTCGTTTTCGTTTAATTTTTATGTTTCCTTTTTCATTTTTCATTACTCATTTTTAATTTTTTATTTTTCATTTTTAATTTTCCATTTCCAATTTTTAATTTTTTTTTTAAATTTTTATTTTCCCTTTTTCATTTTTTATTTTTTATTATTCATACTTAATTTTTTATTTTTTATTTTTCATTTTTCATTTTTCATTTTTTATTTTTCATTTTTCAAAACGTTTTTATAACGCCATTCGCTCATCATTTTTAATTATTTATTTTTTATTTTTCATTTTTTAGTTTTCATTTTTAATTTTTTATTTTAATTTTTTTTTTTTTGTTTTTTATATTTCGTTTTTCATTTTTCGTTTTCATTAATCATTTTTAATTTTTTGTTTCATATTTTTCATTTTTCATTTTTTATTTTTTATTTTTCATTATTTATTGTTCATTTTTCATTTATAATTTTTCGTTTTCAATTTTTATTTTTTTTTTAATTTTTATGTTTCGTTTTTCATTTTTCATTATTAATTTTTAATTTTTAATTTTTAATTTTTAATTTTTAATTTTTAATTTTTAATTTTTAATTTTTAATTTTTAATTTTTAATTTTTAATTTTTAATTTTTAATTTTCCACTTTCCATTTTATTTTTTTTTTATTTTTATGTTTTGTTTTTCATTATTCGTTTTTCATTTTTAATTTTTATTTTTCATTTTTCATTTTTCATATTTCATTTTTAATTTTTAATTTTTAATTTTTAATTTTTAATTTTTAATTTTTAATTTTTAATTTTTAATTTTTAATTTTTAATTTTTAATTTTTAATTTTTAATTTTTAATTTTTAATTTTTAATTTTTAATTTTTAATTTTTAATTTTTAATTTTTAATTTTTAATTTTTAATTTTTAATTTTTAATTTTTAATTTTTAATTTTTAATTTTTAAATTTTAATTTTTAATTTTTAATTTTTAATTTTTAATTTTTAATTTTTAATTTTTAATTTTTAATTTTTAATTTTTAATTTTTAGTTTTTAATTTTTAATTTTTAATTTTTAATTTTTAATTTTTTATTTTTAATTTTTAATTTTTATTTTTCATTTTTCAGTTTTCATTTTTCATTTTTCATTTTTAATTTTTATTTTTCATTTTTCATTTTTCATATTTCATTTTTCATATTTCATTTTTCATTTTTAATTTTCCACTTTCCATTTTATTTTTTTTTTTTTTAATTTTTATGTTTTGTATTTCATTGTTCGTTTTTCATTTTTAATTTTTATTTTTCATTTTTCATTTTTCTTATTTCATTTTTCATTTTTAATTTTTCATTTTTAATTTTTATTTTTCATTTTTCATATTTCATTTTTCATTTTTAATTTTTCATTTTCAATTTTTTTTTTTTTTTAATTTTTATGTTTCGTTTTACATTTTTCGTTTTTCATTAACCATTTATAATTTTTTGTTTCTTATTTTTCATTTTTAATTTTTTATTTTTAATTTTCCATTTCCAATTTTTATTTTTTTTTTTTTATTTTTATGTTCCCTTTTTCAGTTTTCATTTTTCATTATTCATATTTAATTTTTTATTTTTCATTTTTTATTTTTCATTTTTCAAAACATTTTTATAACGCCATTCGCTCCCTCATTTTATCTCCAAGCACTTCCTAGTGAAATCGTGCCTTCATTTTATCTCCAAACACACCGTTTTTGCTTTACTCTATTTTTGTGACTGTATTGTGAAATAGATTTTTACCCCCCTGAACGCTCAGATGTTTACACATTAAAAATATGCAGATATTTATAAAGTGTGAAATTAGTTTAAAATCTCGTGATTTTGCTCAAAATCTTTTTTAAATTCTAGTACCGGTTTCTTATTTAATTTTTCACGATGTTTATATTTTAAATATATCTCTCGCCTTTACTTATTTATACTGTTCACTTGGTTTTACATTAAACGCTTTTTTCGCGAAACGATCATGACAATTTCACTCTATGGAGAACAACCGCTGATAGAACAGCTTACACTAGAACAAATTGGTGTAAGCTTTCACCATGCATAAGGCTACATAATGCAAAAGCCAAAAAGAAACACGTATGGAAGTTATAGTCGGTCTATCTCATAGGTCCAACTAATAAGATATAGAAAATAAATATAAACCAAATTTGAGTGGCATTGTTATTAATTTTTTTGCCTTCGGATTTGAAAAAGTTCATATCGGATGCTATATTTATATAGGGACTAGGTCGAGAAATGGACCGATCTTGACCATATTTGCAGAAACATATACAAACCTAATTTGAGAAAAATCCCTGCAATGTTTTTGTTTTCTGATAGATTTATGTGAAGATCGGGAATCGGCTTCATATGGGGGCTATGGCTAAGAATTTTCCTATAGGGTTTATTTTTGTACTACTGATATATGGATGTAATAAACATAATCAAACCCAATTTGACTCTATATGATAATTTGGATATTATGGCAATTTAAGTCAATATCATAAAGTTCATTTTTATGGGGACTAGGTCTGAACATGAACCGATTTTCACAAATTTCGACAGCGTTCACCGTATGGCCGATTGGAAGCTTGTGTACCAAATATATTCATGTTTGCGACCTGTAATTTGGTCACAAAATTTACATGGACACACAGACGGACGGACGGACAGACGGACAACACTAAATCGACTTAGAAAGTGATTCTGAGTCGATCGGTATAATAAAAGTTGGGTTTAATATTGTTGGTAGTTACAAACATCAACAAAAATTGGTATAGTGTATTAAACAATTGAAAATTATGGGACTTAGAAGTCTATAGGTACAACGTTGCCTACCACCAGAAGTCTATAGGTACAACGTTGCCTACAACCAGAAGAAGATTCATGGCCATATAAATAGCCATATGTATTGAGCCTCTAGGTCTCAAAATATAAATTTAGAATTTATTTTTTTTTCATTTCCATTCATGTCAGGTTCAATGACCGCCTATTTTACATTTAAATAATTAAAAATGCATTTGCTTAGTTGCTTAAAATATATTTCAATAAAACTGTACAGTTAGGTAAAAATTAAACGATTATTTTTAAATTTCAATTAATTATTCTTGTCTTTAGATAATCGTAATTATATTGTGTTTCCAATTATATAATTTTTTGTTAGTCTCTTTCATGTTCGCTTCAAGTGGTCAAGTGGTCAAGTGTCCAGGAAAAGGCATACCATAGTTTTTGTAAGTTAATTGAACTTTATTACCATTATTCTTATGTACATAAAGTTGTTTGTGTTGTGTTTTTTTTTTTTTTGGTGTTGTGATTTTTGGTTTTGTGTTGTGCTAGCTGTCTCTTGGCAGGTGGTAAGTAAATTCTATCAAGATATTTCTGTAAAAAAAAATACCTACTCAGCGAACCTTGACACCCTAATGTAAAAATGAAAAGATTATCTCAAACTATAAAGATTATTTCGAATGAATTTTAATTTTTTTAAGGTAAAAGTTTAAAGTAATGATTAAATTTAAATGTGTTGATCTAAAGAATATTTAATAGCATTGAGTTTAATTAAAATTATATTATTGTACTGTAGAACAATTTCTTATTATTTAAAATAACTGAGAATCGCCCAAAATACTTTGCAAATCACTCAGATTTGGAATACTTTTTTTTATGTAGAAGCAATTTGTTTAACAATTGCCATTTGAATAAATTTAGAAAATCTTAAAGGTATCTTAGCTAACTGTTTAACAACAAGCCATGTCAATGATCTCTAAATATATATTTTCGTTTACAAATTCATCATCATCTTAAGTAGACAAATGAATATTCAAAAATGAAGTATAACAAATGCAAAACACGTAAAATCATGTACAAAAGTTTTACAAGAAAGTTATAAAATTTATTAAATAGAACTCAATTAAGATTTTATAAATTTTAAATAACAAAAATTACAATTATTAGCTACACAGAAACAAAATCATGCACATACACTGTACGGGTATGAATGATACGAGTAGATGACTTTTTTCCAAAAACTTATTCATTATCAATATGATATTGTTCATACCTTTAAGTCAAAAATTTGTTAATTACCAAAAGGAAAAAGAAACAAAAAATTCTTCTCTCTATTCTTTCATTTCTGTTTTATTTAGTTCAATTATCTCATCATATTTAAAATTGTAATATCTTTTTATTTTGTTCTGCCCTATTTACACCTTATGTTTCTTAGTTTAATACTTTACCCTTTATTAAAATGAATTTAAAACTCGTGTAATTTTTTTTTTTTTTTGTAGTTTTCATTAAAATATTCTAAATAGATTATTGTGAAAGTTAGTATAAAATATTTTCAACTGTTGGAACTCTAAACGCTCATTCTGTTTGTCATTCCATTTGCAACGTCTCAAAAAATGAATTTGCGATCCCATAAACTATATATATATATTACTGATACTTATAACAACTCGAGTCATTATAACGAAGTCTGTCCATCTCTTGAAATCACACTCATTCACAAAAAAAAAAAAAAAAACTATTTACCTGGCTAAAATTAGGATAATATTGTTTGCCATTGTTTCGAGCAGACTGGTATTTAACATGGGGTAAATCGGACATCATTTGTAACTATTTCAATGAATTACAAATTGATTGACACACTGCACAGTGATGTGGAGGGTATAAAAAACTGAAATATAGTACATCCTCACTAAAACGGATCTATGAGCAACAATCAGAGAGGACCATATAAGTTTTTGATTTTCATTTTACTTTAAGTACAAAACTCATAATTTGTTTTTCATTAGTTTTTTTATGTGTAAACATCTATACACGCAGGGGGGGTAAATTTCTATTTCACAATACAATCACAAAAACAGCGTAACATGTGAGAGTAAGACAACATCGGTGTGCCTAATGATTGTATTGGTGAAAAAATTATGATATGTAATAATCTGTTTGAAAATGAAAAATAAAAAATGAAAAATGAAAAATTAAAAATGAAAAACGAAAAACGATAAATGAAAAATAAAAAATTAAAAATGGAACATTAAAATGAAAAGTAAAAAATAAAAAACCAAAAACAAAAAATGAAAAATTAAAAATATAAAAAAAAATTAAAAATGAAAAACAAAAAATTAAAAATAAAAAATGAAAAACGAAAAATGAAAAATAAAAAATTAAAAATAGAACATTATAAATGAAAAACGAAAAACAAAATATGAAAAATAAAAAATGTAAAAAATATAAAATAAAAAATAAAAAATTAAAAATGAAAAACAAAAAATTAAAAATGAAAAATAAAAAATGAAAAATAAATAATTTAAAATGAAAAATAAAAAATGAAAAACGAAAAACGATAAATGAAAAATAAAATATTAAAAATGAAACATCAAAAATAGAAAATAAAAAACCAAAAACAAAAAATGAAAAATTAAAAATAAAAAAAAAATTAAAAATGAAAAACAAAAAATTAAAAATAAAAAATTAAAAATTAAAAATAAAAATGAAAAATAAATAATTTAAAATGAAAAATAAAAAATGAAAAAAAAAAAGAAAAATAAAAAAAGAAAAATGAAAAATAAAAAAAGAAATATGAAAAATGAAAAATGAAAAATAAAAAATGAAAAATTAAAAATAAAAAATGAAAAATAAATAATGTAAAATGAAAAATAAAAAATGAAAAAAGAAAAAGAATAATAAAAAATGAAAAATGAAAAATAAAAAATTAAAAAAGAAAAATAAAAATAAAAAACGAAAAACAAAAAATTAAAAATTAAAGATGAAAAATACAAAAATAAAAAAAGAAAACTGAAAAATGAAAATAAAAAATGAAAAACGAAAAATGAAAAACAAAAAATTAAAAATGGAACATTAAAAATGAAAAACGAAAAACAAAAAATGAAAAATAAAAAATGAAATGTAAAAAATAGAA
This sequence comes from Cordilura impudica, assembly GCA_963682025.1. Taxonomy (NCBI): domain Eukaryota; kingdom Metazoa; phylum Arthropoda; class Insecta; order Diptera; family Scathophagidae; genus Cordilura; species Cordilura impudica. Next base: position 186,743,630 of record OY821521.1, read on the forward strand.
AATGCAAAATAAAAAATTAAAAATGAAAAACAAAAAATTAAAATTAAAAAATTAAAAATTAAAAATAAAAAATGAAAAATAAATAATTTAAAATGAAAAATAAAAAATGAAAAAAGAAAAATAAAAAATGAAAAATGAAAAAAAAAAAAATAAAAAATAAAAAAAGAAAAATTAAAAATAAAAAATTAAAAAAGAAAAATTAAATTAAAAAAAATTAAAAATTATAAATAATAAATGAAATACGAAAAGTGAAAAATTAAAAATAAAAAATGAAAAGTAAAAAATAAAAAATGAAAAATAAATAATTAACAAGTAAGAGTGTTAAATTCGGCTGTGCCGAATCTTTGATACCCTCCACCTCGGTTTGAGTCTTGATAATATATGTAAATGAAAAAGTAAACAATTTGTTAAACTTAATACCAAATTATTTCAGCAAATTCTTTGGGTTGGTTTTCGTCTTTTCTATTATTTCGGATTTATTTCAGTGTTTGCTTTTTGGTCATCGTGGTTGCTGATCGGCATGCATTTAGGTTATATGCATGTGTTTCCGGTTATATGACATAACTTCTCGTTTAATTTAGTTTTTGCTAATTAAATAGCTCGCCCTAACCTCCATTGCAAAGGTAATGGTTGTGTAGGGTGGCTACATGCATTAAATCGTGCTAATTGGAGATGGCTGTATAGTTTCTTTTAACTGGCCAAATATTTCGTCATTGTGGCCATATAGGTTGGATGGAGTAACAAAATAATAACCAAAAAAAAAAGCTCTCTCAACTTTTTTTTAAAATATTGCCATATTTTGAAAACAGAGAATAAATTTATAATAATTAATAATCAAATTAGGGATGAAAAACGCAAAAAACGAAAAGTCCCAAACATTTTAAATAAAATAATTTAATGTTATCTTTATTTTCTGAAAAACTTCAAATTTTCATCCAAAAAAAATTGTGAAAATTTATATATAAAAAATAACATTCTCATAAAATTACGTTTACTTATGTAACAATTTTTATGTTAGCAATTCTTAAATATCATTTGAGGTTTTCTTAAATTCATTGAATTTAAATTAATATCGACAAATCTGTTTTTCTATTTATTTAAATTGTAAAAGAGTGGCATCTCTGTCAAAATAAGCGAAAAACACAAAGAATAGAAAAAAACAAATTACTTCGTGTTTGACAGGATGCTTTTATGTTTATGTTTAATATCTTTATTTTTTTTACTAATATTTCTGTTTATTTATTTGAAAATGAAATAATGAATTGAATATGCTATTTAATTTTTTTATTTATATAAAAAAGTTTTTTAATTAAAGCAAAATATTTTCACTATTTCATGATTTTTATTTATGTATGACGACATTTCAACCTAAAAATTTAAGTTTTTATCGATTGGATAAACAACACAAAAATGGTTGTCGTTTAGATAACAACAACAGCTAACTTTAACAATAGCGAATATCGTTTCAAAATTTTACTGATAATTTTGCAATTTTCTTTTTTTTTACAATTCGACTATCCTTAAAAGAAGTTACTGAATAGCGGTACTGAAAAGTTATTAATATCTCCTGAATGGCAATATTTTTTTAAATGTAAACATTTTTAAATGTAAAGATATTTCTAAATTTAAAATTATTATTTCCGACGTTTTGATATGATTTTCTGAAACTCAATTAATATTATCTAATTTATAATTGCAAATTTTATTTTCAGTTTTTATTATAATTGATATTTTCTTAAATTTGAATGGAAAATTTAAAAAGTGAAATTTTGTATTTATGTGAATAATAATGCTTTATTAATTATAAACAATTTTTAAAAATTAGATGTAATCGCAATCAGATATTTTATAGGTAAAGCAGAATAATAATTCTATATAACTATGTAGAACTGTTGTGTAAGCAAAAAACTCATTGACGAACTCGGTAACTCTATTTTGTAAAGACAACAAAAAGTTAACCCCCCAATCTCACATCACACTGAAATTGTAAAATATTATAAAAACATTTGAATTAATATTAACTCCATTTTTTTATATTTTAAAGTTTGGTTTATATATTAAACAACCATAAAAGATTAGAGCATTTAAATTACAAAATTCTATGATTGCTTGAGCTAGTTATCGAACCTGCTACCACGTTCTGATTGCAAAACCCCCACACCATGGTGACAGCTTTTATAATGCCTTACAATTTCACAAAGGTTTGTTTGAAGTTTCTAAAAACTTTGATTTCTTACAGTCCTCAATATTTTGATTTGTATTAATCTACAACTGAACTTAATTTCATTTACAAATAGTTAATTTGCTATGGTTGGAAGTATTGAAATAAAAAAAAAAACCCTTATGTCGTAAAGCCATTAAGTAACTCATATTCTACTCCACAACATAGATAACGAATACTTTCAAAACATATCAACGAAAAATTGTTCGAATTAGTCGAATCCATCGCCATTAAATTTTATGCTCAAACATCTGACTGCAATCTCATTTTTAAAATGTTGTCGAAGCGTAAACTTGAAAAAATTTGTATACTTCTCTCTCTCTTATTTTATTTTAAGTAGAGTTACCAAGTTTATTATACAGGCACATGTTTGAGGGAAAATGTTTACATTTATTATTATTAGTATTATTTTAATAATAGTTAATAATATTTATGCTCTATAATTAACAAACTTGCGTTTTTGTATGCGCATTTCAAAAAATAAATCATTATAATAGATTTAACAAGTTAAAACTTTAATTACAATTTTACAGAATCCAGTAAATTTGCATTAAATTTATAACAGGGTAACATTAATCATCGTTAGTGTCTGCCACTATTCGCACGAAAAATTTGGTGCCATTAGTGTGACCACTGCGGAAAATGTGTGTGTATTAGTAAAAAAAAATGTGAGTGTATTGAGTTTTTCGAACTTGCAGTGTGATGTGAGATTGGTGGGTAATATGCCAAACTTATGTTCATATTTGTAAAAGAATAATGAAAAAACGTATGAAATAAAAGACCAACTACTCTTAACATTGTTCTGTATGATATCTAGTTGAAAATATTAACATTCATGTTAAAATAGAAATAACTATTGCAAAGCTAATTAGAACAAACAAAAATTATGGCGGCATCTACTGTGGCATAGTCACGCTGAGCAAAATGAAGTGACACTCTGTTAATACAAAAGAAATGTATTTTCCCCACAACAAAATACTGCAGAATTTTATGTAAATAAAATAACCAATTTATTTCTAACATGCAGTTACTATGAATATACATACATACATATATATAATATATGTACATTATTTGTATTATTTAATATGTGTATGTATGTATATTTAAATATTACACACACAAAATACAACATCAAACGTTATTTTTGTGTTTTTCTCTTTAAAGGTACTATTACATGATGTGTTTTTTACATATGTACTGTCAAATTTTCCCACAACAAAAGTTGTACACATCGTGTGATACATATGAAACATTGTTTGTGTACAACACATGAGGAAAGTCACATGTACATTTTTCAATTAGAACTGGTTCTATTTTTGCATGACAAACATATGAAAATACAACACTGCTTGTGGCGAAAGAAAAACAGAGTAAATTTTAAAGATTAATATTGAAAGAAAAATAAATTCTTTAGTATTAATTAACAATTAAAAAATAAATAACCTTTTTTTAACAATAAATTTTTGTAAATTCACAAATTAAATTAGCTGTTGTTTACATTTAGAGGTTATGTCAGACGGAAATACATATGCACGTGTGATAGCAAAAATTATGAATCGTATGTAAAAGACAATTTTGACAGACATGAGGAATTTCATATGGATAAAAAAAGTGACAGTACATATGTAAAAAACATTTCGTGTAATAGCACCTTAAATAAATTAATACATAAATTTTTTTGCTAAATTTACATTTGGGCAATTCACAACATGTGTTGTATATTGTATGTTGTATTGAAATACACAATACAATCATTTGTTGTGAACACTCAGTTGTATTTTCATATTGTAAAACGCTTTCTTTAGTAATTTTCGATCCAACGAGGAAAGATCGCTTCGTCGCTTCTGCTATTTTCTATAAGAGAAAACACTTGTCAGTGTTTGCTTTTTGGTCGTGAGATGTACCCTGGAGTTTTAGTTACGTACCTCTTGCATTTTAATTTATAATGAAAAAAAAAAATGTTAAATGTTTTGGTTGGTACTGAAAGAGAAAATACATACTACAAATATAAACATTAATTTTTATATAAATAAACTTATCGATGTATTTGCGTTATTTGCATTATTTGCCATATTTTATTTTATAATTATTTATGCTGATAATATTCTATGTATTTGTTTTTTCTTTTTCATAAAAACTGGCATTCACTTGGAACTGATATATTATGATACAATATACAACATTTACTAAACATAGCAAATGAAGTTGGATCGTGTATCAGATTTTTCAAGAAAATTGTATAATATGAAATGTCTTTAATTTATTTCATAGAAAACAATTTTTTGAGGTGCGTGGATTTTCCATATTTACTGTTTTACAATTTTCGTAACGAGGTTAAATGAGTTAAAAAGAATTTAAAATATTTGAAAATATTAGGTGAGGATCCTCAAGATGTAATATACGGTCGGTCTAAAACTTTTCACTTAGAGCCACAGTTAAATTCGAAACAACAAAAACCCATATATTTTGTGCATAAAGTTTAACATTAAATGTGCTTTTCTAAAATGTTTATATATTTTTTCTCATTCATTTCTGACCATCTTCAATGTAAATTTACCAAAGTTTTTTTTATTCAAAAATGTATCAATTATTGCAAATTTGAAATTTGACAGTATTGTATTTTGTATTTGTACATATATTTGTATAGATTTCGCAGTATGAAAAGAACAATTATTTCTTTATTTAGAATATATGTAAGTATTGCTCGCAAAAAAATGCAACATCATGAATGAAACACATAGACGACTGCTGGCAGCAGCATTTGTAGTCGTATAGTCAGCTACTTGATTTTTCTGAATACGACAGCAACATATAATACAAATGCATTTTTATTTAAATATACAATTACTTTTACTTATTTAAAATGCATTAGTACAACGTAAAAATAAATAAATTAGTTTAACGCCTTTTGATTATTAATGGAATTATAGCCTTTCATTTTGCGATTTTTTTTTTTAAACAAAATAAAATATTTCATAGCACTAACTTCTTTTACATATTTTGTTATATTGTCAACACTATTTTTGTTTAGTAGCCAACAAAACACACTTGCAGTTTTTTTTTTCTATTTGAAGAACATATGACTGCCATTGTTGATGTTGTAGAGTTGTTTTTTTTTTTTTTTTGATTTTGTTTCGTTAACTCTTTTGTATTAAAGCACCTCCAATATATGTATCCATTTTAGTTTGCAAATTCAGTATATTTATAATTTATTACTTACAGCAAAAAATAATAGAAACAATTTTATCAGTTATGCTTACGAAACTATATAAATAGACTTGAAGTTGGCTGCAAAAGCAGTAGCCTGTGTAAAGAACAAGTTAGCGACATGTAACTGTTACGTAACGTGTCAGCCTTTTTTTCACATGAAAAGTATTGGGACGTTCCGGTTACGTTCGGTAACTGTTTTAAATGATTTTCATGTAAAAAAAAACAACTGACTCGTTACGGTTACGGTTAGAAAACATTGACCTTTTATATGTATTATAATGCTATGAATGCATTTATCTTTATTTTATTTTATTTATATATTCTTTTTTTTGTATTGTATATTATTTTTTTTTATTATTATTACTATTCCATTTAATTATTTTTTTCTTTAAATAAATTAATACATAAAAATTTGTTTTTTAAATTATTGGTGAACTTTTACTCCCTTTATTTACTGCCTTTATATTAACTGGTAGTGTCTGGATCGATCGATTTTGGATCGATTTTTAGCCCCTTTCCCGTGAGCCAATCGATCTGAAATTTTGCATGCAGACTCGTGGCAATGACAGAAATGATCTAACAAATTTTTTTAGTGATGCCAAAACAATGGAAACTTTTAAAATTTTCTACCAGAGTTCACAAAAAAATGTACAAAGGGTTTGTTTTTATTATATTATTACCACAACGACCACAAAAACAACAAGTCCAGCTATGACAACAATGCAACATTTAGAATAACAACAGGAACAATATGGAAACATCATGTTTTTCATTTTTTTTTTTTAATTTTTCATAGATTTACCTGGACCTGTTCCACCGATTTTAATGATTTTTGAAGTAGAAATCTTCCCATGAATTTGGTGAATCATTCTCACTAAAAATTATCACCCTAGCTATCCTATTGAGGGCGTGATCGTGACAAGAACAACATAGAAAATTATATTTTTTCAAGACTTTTTTTAGTTCTTCATTCAAATCTCGGGCCCTAATCGACCGATTTGGACGATTTTAAATAGCAAACTTTTCAGGATGTTAATGAATCATTTTTTATGCCAACGAGCACCCTAGCTGCCCGATTGATGCCGTCATCGTGATTTCCACAGACGGACAGACGGACAGACGGACAGACGGACATCGCTATATCAACTCCGGTTGTTATAAGGATCACAAATATATATATTTTATGGGGTCCAAATTTTTTTTTCTAATTATTACAAACGGAATGACAAACTTATATATACCCTCTGCACACTGGAGTGGAGGGTATAAAAATAGAAATGAAAATTGAAAAATAAAAAATAAAAAATGAGAAATGAAAAATGAAAAATAAAAAATGTAAAATTAAAAATGAAAAACGAAAAACGATAACTGAAAAATAAAAAATTAAAAATGGAACATTAAAAATGAAAAATAAAAAATAAAAAACGAAAAGCAGAAAATGAAAAATTAAAAATAAAAAATAAAAAATGAAAAATAAAAAATGAAAAATGAAAAACGAAAAATTAAAAATAAAAAATTAAAAATGGAACATTACAAATGAAAAACGAATAACAAAAAATTAAAAATAAAAAATTAAATGTAAAAAATAAAAAATGCAAAATAAAAAATTAAAAGTGAAAAACAAAAAATTAAAAATAAAAAATGAAAAATTAAAAATGAAAAATAAATAATTTAAAATGAAAAATAAAAAATGAAAAAAGAAAAAAAAAATAAAAAATGAAGAATAAAAAATAAAAAAAGAAAAATTAAAAATAAAAAATAAAAAATTAAAAATAAAAAATGAAAAATTAAATTAAAAAAAATTAAAAATAATAAATGAAACATGAAAAGTGAAAAATGAAAAATGAAAAATTAAATATTAAAAATAAAAAATAAAAAATTAAAAGTAATAAATAAAAAATTAAAAATAAAAATTAAAAAATTAAAAATAGAAATAAAAATTGAAAAATAAAAAATTAAAATTAAAATGAAAAATAAAAAATGAAAAATAAAAAATGAAAAATAAAAATCAAAATTGAAAATAAAAAAAAAAAAATAAAAAATTGGAAAATTAAAAACGAAAAATGAAAAATGAAAAATAAAAAATGAAAAAAGAAAAATAATGAATGAAAAATAAAAAATTAAACAAGTAAGAAAATTATAGTCGGTCTAGACCGACTATACGATACCATGCGTTTAGGTACCCTATCTCTTAGGCCCAACTAACTGGACATAGAAAATAAGCAAAAACCAAATTTGAGTGGGATTTTTATTAATTTTTTGGCTGCAGATATGAAAAAGTTCGTATCGGATGCTATATGGTCGTGGTCCAAAAATGGACCGATCCTGATCATGTTTGGTAAAGTCTCTTGTATTTTGCAAAAATATATACAAACAAAATTTAAGAAGAATCAGTGCAATATTTTTGTTTTTTAATAGATTTAAGTGAAGATCGGGAAGCAGCTCTATATGGGGTCAAAGGGATCATTTTTGGACTACTCACTAGTGGATGTAATGAACGCATACAAACACAATTTGAGTAAGATCTATATGACAATTTGGATCTTATGGCAATTTATGTCGATTTCATATGGGTAATTTGTATGGGGGCTAGGTCTGAACATGGACCGATTCTCACCAATTTCAATAGCGTTCATCCCATGGCCGATCAAAGCTTATATACCAAATTTCATCAAAATATATTCATATTTGCGACCTGCAGTTTGATTACAAAATTTACATGGACACACAGACGGGCGGACGGACGGACGGACGGACGGACGGACGGACATTGGTAAATCTAGGTCTAGGTCAAATATTTTTGGTTGTTACAAACAGCAGCACAAAGTCATTATACCCAAACCACATAGTGGTATAGGGTATAATAAAAAATTAAAAATAAAAGATTAAAAATTAAAATAAAAAATTTAAAAATAAAATATGAAAAATGAAAAATGAAAAACGAAATACGAAAAATGAAAAACGAAGAATAAAAACGAAAACGAAAAATTAAAAATGAAAAACGAAAAACGAAATATGGAAATTGAAAAATTAAAAATAAAAAAATTAACAATGAAAAATTAAAAAAGAAAAAATAACAAATGAAAAATGAAATAGAAAAATAAAAAATAAAAAATGAAATATGAAAAATGAAAAACGAAGTACTAAAAAAGAAAAATTAAAAATTAAAATTAAAAAATTAAAATTAAAAAATAAAAAATTAAAAATAAAATTTGAAAAAAAAAATTAAAATGAAAAATCAAAAATGAAAAATTTTAATTTAAAAATGACAAATAAAAAATTAAAAATAAACCTGAAAAAGAAAAACGAAATACGAAAAATGAAAAACGAAATACGAAACACGAAAAACAAAAAATGAAAAACGAAAAATGGAAAATGAAAAGTGAAAAACGATAAATTAAAAATGAAAAATTTTAAGTAAAAAATAAAAAATGAAAAATAAAAATGAGAAATGAAAAATAAAAAATATAAATAAAAAAATCAAAAATTTAAAATAAAACACTAGAGGGACCACCATGTTTCCTTGCTAGAAAAAATATCCGTACACTTGATGAAAATTTTAAAAATTAATCAAAATTTTAATAAAATATATTACGACCTTAGAGAATTTAACTTGTTTTTCAAAAAACTTACGGAACTTTTCTACTTCAATTTTTTTTTGGCTGCGACCCAAAGAACTCAGTATGGCAACGAGGTACTAGTCTGAAACACCAATTTTATTTTAGTTGAAAATAAACTTGTTTGTATATATCTTGGGCTGAGTCCAAATATCCAATAAATCGGTGCTGACGAGAACTTATTCCAACCTAACTGATAGCGAAAAAGGAAACTATTTGGGCGGCAACAAACAATTTACATAACATTTTTTAAAGACAATTAACCGTAATAAGCATACTAATTTTCAGCTAAGTTAATTTTTCTTTTTTTTCGTAGTAGTACTAGTAGGTTTTAATTTTAGGTGGACGGATACTTTTTCTACTAAGTGTATGTGAGTTCACATTTAAAATTCATGTGTACCATCATAAAAAACCCCCAAAAATTTTGACGTTCTATTAAATATATGCTTTGGAAATACCTTTCATATGATATCGAATTTATGTATTTGTTTGGTCAAATTGAAAAATCTACAATAAACGAAAAACGACCGTTTTGGGGTAACTTTTTTGACCACTATTTGCAGATTGTTTTTTTTTTTCAAACTTTAAAAATAATTTTCGGTAGAAACGCATCACTGATACAGTGAATTATGTTGAAAAGCAAAAAGATTTTTGTCCTTAAAAATGTTTTTCCTCTGTCCAAGACAGTTGCTAATCGTACACTTCTCAGATTATAATTTTCAAGGAAACTTATCTAATTATAACAATGAGTCTAACTCTCCTTGATAACGCAAATACCTAGTTAACAAAAAACCAATATAACTTTCTAAAGAATGAAGTATTTTTTCAACACATACATAACATACAGTCTGTCAAGAAAGTCTTTGGACATAATACATTTTTTTTACTTTGACTTTTACGTTTTAAAACATAGTTCGCCTGTTTTGTTTTAAATAATTTTTTTCATTTATTCAATATTTTCTGTGTATTCCCCAAAGTAAGTATGAATTATCTAGAATAAAAACAAAAAGAACTTTGTTGAAAGAGTTTTAAACCACATGTTTGTACGAAAAAAAGTAAGTAAGAAAAATAAAGTAAAGTGAAGTACCCCCTTTAGCATTAATCGCTGCTTTCAGTCATCTTTTTATGGAATTATCTTGTGTTTGCTTGTATTCCATTGGAGTTTTATTCTATCATTGTTTTCTGATCAGTTTTGTTTTTAGAATGCCCCTTGGTAGTATTATTTTTATCAAGTTAACTTAAAACCTTTTAGATTGGGTTCAGGTCTGGACTCTTGGCAGTTGAATTCAACACTTTGCTACAGTTGATCTTAATAAAATTTGATACGCTTTCTATCAGCATACAACCAAAATGTATCCGCGCTGTTAGTTAGATGACACTTCAAAATATTTATTAAAGTTGCGCATACATAAAGTTCTCAATATGCATCCCTAAATAATGACTGAAAGTTCTCTAAATTTCACAGTTGGAATTAAATTTCGACTTCCGAATGCTTTAAACGGCTTTCTTAATACTATTGCGCCCATCCTTATAATAAAGCACCATTTTCATCTTATCGCAGAGTAAGTATAACATCATACCAGTAGCCATCAGGTTTGATAATTTTCATTATAGCGAAATACAATCTCTTTTATTTACGTTGTATTATAGGAGCAGATTTTTTTCAACCATCTCTAAATGAATTTGCATTCCTTTTTTGAGTTTACCTGCTAGCTGCATAGTTGAAAACGTCGAGTTTTTACCTAGCTTTCTTCATAAAATGCATTCTACTCTCTTTCCAAATCTTACGTACGAGCTCTACCCTCGTGTAGTGCAAACCGTCTGTCTTGTTTAAGAAAGCATTTCAGACAATGCTTGCACTGTTTTTCCCCGATTGTGTTTGTAGTAAACCAAACGAATAACATCAATTGACGATCTTTTTTCAGGCATTTAAATTCGATAAAATTCACCTTGATATGGTCAAAGCACAAATAATTTTTAGAAATATTTTATAAATAAATTGGAAATAATAAAAAAAAAGTAAATTAAAACAAAAAGGAGAACTATATTTTTAAATTCAAAAAACAAAACGACAAAATTTTTACTATGTCAAAACACTTTCTTGGCAGACTGTATGTGTGTATATTTAATATACAAGTGAAGAACATTAATTTCATTTTGCCTAAAGGCCTCAATAACCATCAAAAACTTATTCAAAACTACAATACCTATCTACCCCGGTCAATAGTGAGTACGTAATTTATATTATTTCTTTTATTATTATATTAATGTTTTCTACAACTTAATATACGTACTTCCAAAAGTTATTTGTTGGCTTGGCACTTATAATCATGTATTTAATGATGAGTACATGCATATGTAGAGTGTACAATGATCGATTAAGTTGTTTATGTAATATTGTTTTTGGATTTTTTGTTTCTTTGTATTATTGTTTTAAAAAGTGTTTTTATTTTATTTTTTATTTTTGTATAGAAGGAGGAGGGACAAATACTTGTCGGAAGCCATAACATTTGTTTATTTTTTTATAAAAAAAAATTGTTGCTCAATAAGTATAATCCACATATTTATTTTGAAGTAGTGGTTACTTATATAGATTATTGGCCATGTTAAATTGTTTCAATATATAAAGATTAGCTAATTATCTGCGGATATTTTTGTATTTGGTTACCAATCAGTAATGCTGATTTGTAATAATTTTTATTAGATTAAAAAAAAAAAAATGATTGAGTTAGATATTAATCAGGCTCAAGATCAAATATTTTTACTTTAAATAAAGAAAAAAAATATTGGCACATTTGTTTCAAAAATTGATCAATATTCTGCCTGAGAGGTTATACAGCTTTTTCGGGTCGAGTCACCATCCCTCACCAGTAACCAAAATCAGTAGATAGTGAGAATCCAAGCAAAGAGTTATACTATTTAAACCTCTTCCAATATAACAAACTAAAATATAAAACAACTTTGAAACAAATATGTTTGTATATGAGTACACATTGCATACTACAATATACGTGCTTGTTTTTTGTTTGAAAAAAAAAAGTTTTTCCTTATTCAACAAAAATATTTTTAAATTTGACACCAACCTTGATTTCAATGAAAAGAAAATATTTTTTTTTTTACTTTTTTAATTTAAATATCTGTTTGAAATTTTGAAAACAACGCGTATTTGTTACTATTTTTATACTTCATTGTAATAAAATAAAATTATTTTAAAATTCATAGCGATGACACTGAAATAAACAAAACCTAAAAAAAAAACGTGCTAAAATACCAGTTTTATAACGAATTCAAATCAAACAAAAAATAAAACAATAAAACGTAGTCTAAAAATATTAAGATTTTGCATTACTCTTAATAAAATGCAAAATTATAATATAAATGATCATCAGCATTTTATGGTTTTTATCTTTATTTGTATACATTATAAAACTTTTAGTTATTCAACATATTGTTTTATAACATATTTATATCTGTATTTCAAAAATGCAAGTGACAGTTACACATATTTTTATTTTGTTTCAGAAAAGAAATAACCACTATCAGTTGCTCTTAAAGATTTGAATATTTCGTAATTTTACCCTTAGAATACCCTTAGATAGATGAAATTGATTACTATTTGATTTTTTTAAAATTAGTTTTGAAATCTTACACATATATGTAAGTAAAATGCAACCCAGTGTGTCACACAGCTAGTATTTCTTAATTTAATCAATTTTGTAAAAATATTTTATATAAAATAAAACAAAATAAAATAAAATAAAATTACATGAAATAAGCAAAATAATACAAATAAAATACACAAAATAAATAATATAAATATAATAAATAAAATATGTAACACAAATTAAATGAAAATAATAATTTAGAAAAAAAAAATAAACAAAAGAAATATAAAATTTTAAACAAAAATTTATAGAATAAAATAATACAATAAAATAAAATATAATTAAATAACATAAAATAACATAAAATAAAATAAAATAAAATAAAATAAAATAAAATAAAATAAAATAAAAAAATAAATAAACTAATATAAAATAAAATAAAAAAAAATTAAATAAATAAAATTAAATATTATAGATAAAATAAGATTACATATAAAATGAATTAAATTGGGAATATAAAATAAAATAAAATAAATAATATGAAGCAAATAAATAAACTAAATAAAAAATAAGATAAACAAGTTTAATAAAATGAATAAATGAAAAAATTAAAAAAATACAATAAGTAAATAAACAATAAAAATGAAATAAATAAAATAAAATCACATAAAATAATAAAAAATGTAGTAGAATTAATAGAACAAAACAAAAAATAAAGTAAATAAAATGTTAAAATAAAATAAAATAAATAAAAGAAAATAAAATAAATAAAAATTAATAAAATTAAGAATATAAAATAAAATAAGTAATATGAAGAAAATAAATAAACTAAATAACGAATAAGACAAATAAGATTAATAAAATGAATTAATGAAAAAACTAAATAAATACAATGTATAAATAAACAATATAAATGAAAAAAATAAAGTAAAATAAAATAAAATATATAAAATAAAATAAAATTATATAAAATAAAAATAAAGGAAAATAAAATAAAATAAAATAAAATAATATATAATAAAATAAACAAAAATAAAATAAAAAAATTAAAATAAAAAATAAATAAAATAAAATAAAAAAAAATTAAAATAATATAAAGTAAAATTAAATTAAACAAATTAAAATTAAATGAATTAAAATAAATAAAATATAATAATCAGAAGAAAATTAAATAAATAAAATACAATAAAAAATATATACAATATATAAAATAAATAAAATAAATTAAATCAACGAATAAAATAAACTAAATTTTTGAAATTAATAAAATAAATAATATAGATAAAAAAAATAATGAATATAAATTGAATAAAATAAAAAACTTAAAATAAAATAAATTAATATAAAATAAAACAAAATAAAACAAATTAAATTAAGTTAAAATAAAATAAATAACATGAAGATAATAAATAAACTAAATAAAAATAAAAATTTATAAAATAAATAAATATAAAAATTAAATAAATACGTTAAATAGATAAACAATATAAATAAAATAAATAAAATAAAATAGAGTAAAATAAAATAAAATAATATAAAATAAAATAAGATAAAAAAATAAAATAAAAAAATAATATTAAAGAATATAAAATAAAATAAAATATATACATAAAATAAAGTAAATTAAATAAAATGAAATAAAATAAAATACAATAAAACAAGTAAGAAAATTATAGTCGGTCTAGACCGACTATACGATACCCTATACCATGCGTTTAGAAATTCTATCTCTTAGGCCCAATTAACTGGACATAGAAAATAAGCAAAAACCAAATTTGAGTGGGATTTTTATTAATTTTTTTTGGCTGCAGATATGAAAAAGTTCATATCGGATGATATATCTATATGGGGACTAGGTCCAAAAATGGACCGATCCTGATCATGTTTGGTAAAGTCTCTTTTATTTCGCAAAAATATATACAAAGAAAATTTGAGAAGAATCAGTGCAATATTTTTGTCATTTAATAGATTTAAGTGAAGATCGGAAAGCAGCTCTATATGGGGCCAAAGGGATTATTTTTGGACTACTCATTAATGGATGTAATGAACGTATACAAACCCAATTTGAGTAAGATCTATATGACAATTTGGATCTTATGGCAATTTATGTCGATTTTATAGGGGTAATTTGTATGGGGGCTAGGTCTGAACATGGACCGATTCTCACCAATTTCAATAGCGTTCATCCCATGGCCGATAAAAGCTTACACACCAAATTTCATCAAAATATATTCATATTTGCGACCTGCAGTTTGATTACAAGGTTTACATGGACACAGAGACGGACGGACATTGTTAAATCAACTCAGAAAGTGATTCTGATTCGATCGGTATAATTAAAGATGGGTCTAGGTCAAATATTTTTGGTTGTTACAAACAGCAGCACAAAGTCATTATACCCAAACCACATAGTGGTATAGAGTATAAATATATATACAATATATAAAATAAATTAAATAAATTAAATAAACGAATTAAATATATTAAAATATATGATATTAATAAAATAAATAATATAGATAAATTAATAATGAATACAAACTAAATAAAATAAAGAATATAAAATAAATTAAATTAAAATAAAATAAAATGAAATAAAATAAAATAAAATAAAATAAAATAAAATAAAACAAAATAAAAAAAAATTAAATAAAATAAAATAAAAGAAATTTAAATAAAATAAAACAAAATAAAAATAAATAAAATAAAATAAAATAAATAATAAGAAGAAAATAAATAAAATAAAAAAATAAAATAATACAATAAAATGAAATGAAATAAACTAAAATAAAAAAAATAAAATAAAATAAAATAAAATAAAATGAAATAAAATTAAACACATTAAAATAAAATAAAATAAAATATAATAAAATTAATTAAAATAAAATAAAATAAAAAAAATAAAATAATATATATAAAAAAGGAAAATAAAATAAAATAAAAGAAAATAAAATTAAATCTATATATATAAAAATGGTGTAAAAAATGTATCGTAATTCATAAAATGAGAACGGCTGGGCCGCTTTCTGTAGAATTTTTTGTCAGTTGTTCGTATTTTTTAGGAAAAGGTTTTTACGGGAGAAAATTTTGGAAAATCCATCAGGAAAAGTCGGAAAATTGGAAAAATCGATTTTCGGAAAATTGGAAAAATCGATTTTCGATTTTTTGTATGAAATATTGTGTGAAATTATTCCTTAATGGCTTTCTAAATCCAAAAAATTGAAAGTTTTAGCCTAATCATGGAAACTTCCGGAAAATGCGAAATGCGGAAAATTGGAAAATCTCTCCGCAAAAGTCGGAAAATTGTAAAAATCGAAAATTGTTTTTTTTGTACGAAATTTTGTGTGCCTTTCCAAATGAAAAAATAGAAAAAATAGTTCTCAGCCAAAATCCGATAGATGGCGTTATACGTTGACTTAGACTTTGGGCAATCTGACAGGTGTTATTTTGGCATTGTAATTTTCTACAGTGAATGTGCTATTTTTTTTTGCTGCAATTTATACCAGTTTTGTGTATTATTAAACTGATTCCGGATTGTCGTAAATCACGCATTATATCCATATATGGTAAAAGCATTAGAATCAATTGAAATTCAGTGCAATATTTATCAAAACATTCATTCTTAAAGAAATTAAGTTTGTGTAAAAAAAGTCAGTTTATCTAATTGGATTGTGAGCATTCATACAGAAACATTTATTCCGTAAGTTTGTATCTTTAAACATAACTTTCTTTTGAATTGGATTAGTCAAAAACGACTTTATTGTGTTTTAGGAGTTTTGTGTATTGTTAAACTGATTCCGGAATTGGCATTTACGATGACAATCAATAAATCGCAAGGCCAATCACTAGAAGTCTGTGGGATTAATCCGAATTTCCCTGTTTTTCGCACGGTCAGCTGTACGTTGCATGTTCGCGTGTTGGGAAACCGGCTTCGTTATTTGTTTTTGCGCCGGAAAACAAATCGAAAACATTGTTCATCAAATCGCTCTCTACTGATTCCATTCAAATAAATCACATTGCAAATTTAAATATTTGTGTTGTATTATTACTCTAAAGTTTGTCTGAAGGCTTAAAATTGGGGCGAGGCGAAGTTCGTCGGGTCCGCTAGTAAACTATAATAAAATTAAATAAGATAAAATAAAATAAAACAAAATAAAATATAAAAAAAAAATAAAATAAAATAAAATAAAATAAAATAAAAGAGATAAAAAATAAAATAAAATAAAAAAAAAAACAAATTAAGTTAATAAACAAAAATAAATAAATTAATTTAAATTAAATTAAATAAATAAAATAAATAAATAAATAAAACGAATAAAATAAATAAAAAATTTATGTAGAAAATAAATAAAATACAACAAATAAATAAAAGATATAAAAATAAAATAAGTAAGAAATATAAAATAAAGAACTTAATAAAAAAATAAAATAAAATATAAAATAAATAAAATTAAATAAATAAAATAAGGAAAATAAGACAAAATACATAATAATAATAAAATAAAATTAAATAAAATGAAATAAAATAAAATAAGAAAAAAACAAGTAAGAGTGTTAAATTCGCCTGGGCCGAATCTTTGATACCCTCCACATTTTTCATTTTTAATTTATCATTTTCTATTTTTCACTTTTCAATTTTCATCTTTCGTTTTTCATTTTTAGTTTTTAATTTTTAATTTCTCGTATTCCATTTTTCATTTTCCACTTTTCATTTCTCATTTTCCATTTTCGATTTTTCATTTTTCATTTTTCATTTTTCGTTTTCATTTTTCCATTTTTAATTTCTAATTTTTCATTTTCCATTTTTCATTTTCCATTTTTCATTTTCCATTTTCCATATTCCACTTTCGATTTTTCATTTTTCATTTTTAATTTATTAATTTTTCATTTTCCATTTGCCATTTTTATTTTAAAATTTTTCATTTTCCATTTTCCATTTTTAATTTTTCATTTTCCATTTTTCATTTTTCATTTTTCATTTTTCATTTTCCATTTTTCATTTTTAGTTTTCCATTTTCCATTTTTCACTTTCCATTTTTCATTTTTCATTTTCCATTTATCATTTTTCATTTTACATTTTCCATTTTCCATTTTTCATTTTTCATTTTTCATTTTTAATTTTCCATTTTCCATTTTTAATTTTTCATTTTCCGTTTTCCGTTATCCATTTTTCATTTTTCAATTTTAATTGTTAATTTTTCATTTTCCATTTTCCATTTTTCAATTTTCATTTTTCATTTTTCATTTTTCATTTTCCATATTCCATTTTACAATTTTCATTTTTCATTTTTAGTTTTTAATTTTTAATTTCTCATTTTCCATTTTTAATTTTTCATTTTCCATTTTTCATTTTTCATTTTCCATTTTTCACTTTCCATTTTTCATTTTTCATTTCCCATTTATCATTTTTCATTTTATATTTATCATTTTTCATTTTTAGTTTTCCATTTTCCATTTTTAATTTTTCATTTTCCGTTATCCATTTTTCATTTTTCAATTTTTCATTTTCCATTTTCCATTTTTCGTTTTCCATTTTTCATTTTCCATTTTTCATTTTCCATTTTTCACTTCCCATTTTTCATTTTTCATTTTCCACTTTTCATTTTTATTAATTTTTAATATTTAATTTTAATGATAAATAAAATATGTGGTAAAACTTGCTTAGGCCAATGTGACACGTGCAGTATTAATATACACACAACTGTAATGACTTCAACAATACGAAAAATTACAACATATACAACATATCTTAAGAAAAACAACAAACACACTGAAAAATTTTATTTTTTCAAGAGTTTTTTCAAAGTTTCATTCATAGCTCGTGAACCCTTTGACCGATTTTGACGATTTTAAATAGCAACTCCTTTGGGATGTTAGTAAACGATTTTGTAGAAAAAAGAACGGTCTAGCTTAGATATTGACGACGTGATCGTGATTTCCACAGACAGACGGACAGACGGACAGACGGTCATCGGTAAATCAACTTCCCTTGTTATAAGGAATAAGAAAATATATTTTTTTGGGGCCTCAGGAATTTATTTCGAAGTGTTACAAATGGAATGACAAACCTATATATACCCTCTGCCACTGAGGTGTGGAGGGTATAATAAATTAAATAAATATAATAAATAATAGTAAATAATGTCGTTTTCTCTTCTGACAAAAAATGTCGCCCTTTTTTTGCCCTTTTTTGGAAAAGTGTATTTTTTTAAATATTCTGAATTAAGAGCAACCTTATATTATATATCAATCGAAAGGTCTCAAAGCGCTGTTTTCATAAATGCAAAAAAATGTTGATTATTATCCTCTTGGAAGTCATAGGGTGAAAATATTTAAAAAAGGGGAACAATGGGGAAATATTCTCACACTGTGACCTGAAAGAAGGCAATGGCTGGAATTTTTTGTGATTTACGAGGGCTCGACTTTGATACCTTTCGATTGATGTATAAGATAAGGTTACCCTTAATTCAGAATATATAAAAAAATACACTTTTCGAAAAAAGGGCAAAAAAAGGGCGACATTTTTTGTCAGAAAAGAAAACGGCATAAATAAATTGAATAAAATAGATAAAATAAAATATTACGTAATTTTGACCTTAGTTCAAATAAATTAAATTAAGTAAATAAAATGAATAAAAAAAATAAAATAATATAAGAACATAAAGAAAATAAATCAAATAAAAGAAATAATAAAATAAATAAAAAATAAAATAAGATATATAAAGGAAATAAAAAAATAAAATAAATAAATAAATAAATTAAATTAAATACAGAATATAAAATAAAATAAATGAAACTTCAAAACTGAAATAAAAAAAGAAAAAAATAAAATGGAAAGCCATAACTAAGAAATATACAAAATGGAATCCTATTTCTTAAATACTGAAATCATTTTATTGTATTTCACTTACCTTTCATTAAAACCGTGTTTCTTTTTGCAGAATATTTCTGGCGCCGTTTAAATGTAATTTTGCTTAAAATTCCTTTTTAAAGATTAGATTTTACCAATTAAATATTTATCTATAACAATTGCACAACACTGAAAATATATAAATAAGAGAATATAAATTGATTAATTTTTCATTATAATTTCTTATAGAAAATTTTTTATCATAATTTCACAATTCATAGTAAACAAATTATAATTATCAGTTATTTTTTAATTTATATTGAAAGAAAAAACTTTAAGAATATATGTGATAAACTCAATATGATTATTTGTAGAAAATGAACTCAAGATAAATATTAGATTTTATTTTTCCGTTTGTTTTCTTAAGACTTCTTTCTTAAAACAAACAATGCAATAATTATAGATAACAAATTTTAGTTTTTATTTCTTTTATCAACAAAACTAGAAATGAAATTATCTTGCACATTTTGAACAATTTTATTGTTATATCAAATATAACGAAATTTTGTGTATTCGTGATTAGTAAGTTTGCGTGGTAATTTCAGATTTTCTAAAAAAAAAATATAAAATAAGTAATGGAAAAAGCTCATAACATCATAAAGTTATTAAAACATCAACATAAGTGACAGCTGAAAATGAAGAGGTTGCCAAATAAGTTTGGATTCATATTTTAAAACAGACCTTTCTTATGTCATTATTGCATTTCTAGGTTATATAAATATTAGAGTCCAATGTTCAAACTTACTGAGTATAAACCAATTTTAACCGAAGTTATAATCATTGTTGCAGAAATGTAAAGGTTCATTTCGGTTGTGTTCGTTCGGTCTAAAAATGGTCTTACCACGACCGTATTTGATCGATACACAAATTTTGAATAACAAATCAGAGTCTGCTTTATATGAGCACTAGGTTTCTTTATTTTTCAAATAATGATTTAAAGAGATATGAGAGCAGCCGTGCAGTCCTCTCCAAATCTTAGCGATAGCGCTCATAGTTTTAGAACATGTAGTTCTAACATGTACTATACGTCAGTCGACTGCTGGCAAATTTTCAGCCATTTCTACAATCGATTGAAGCGAACAATTTTTTTTAGTTGAATAAACACACGCAAGACAAGACAGTGAAATATTTCGAAACCTATTTGGACAAGTTCATGGCATGTGTTGAGTAGTGAGTGAATGAGTTTAAATGTCGTGACCAACATATATCGTGTCGCCGTGACTGCTTAAAAATATATAGTTGAAATTGCATAAAATTTCTAAGGTGTTTGAAAAGAAATTGTAAGTAATGTCCTGTTCGAATTTTTGACCATGATGAATGGGCTATATAGGTGCCACGTGTGCTCCCACTTGACATTAAACGCAAGCAATTTTAAGGCGCAGTCCCGATCAGTTACTACGACACTTCGTATACGTGGTTTAAACCTGGATCCATCACAATACCCCAGAGTGCAAGGAAACTGTGATTTTCTCGAAGCGAATCGGCGTCGTAGAAATCCAAAAGTAATCTATCATGGCGACAATATATTGGTATGAGCGCATCATAATTCACATTGATTAGTTTCATAAAAAATATAGCATTTGAGAGATTCAATGATGATTTAAAGAAAACACCACATCTACTATGGGCGCAGTCCCCATAGTATACGAAATACCCTCCTCATATTCTTCAGATTTAGCCGCTGCAACAATTGCGATTTGCCTCAAACGATAAGCTCCTATTTTAAAGGGTTTGCGAAATTGAATTATTTGGAAGGTAGATAAATGTAGAAGAATATCGAGCTAAAAGGGCCATTTTCAAATATAAAAATTAAGTAATTCAAAGTAATGATGCATACTCTAAAGAGATATATTATTTATGTCCATTCATAAAAAGATCGCATGTTTTACTCAGACTTAAAATCAATTAAATTAAATTGAACTTGGATTACAATAGTGCAGATACTGCCATCTTACTTAGGTTAGGTTAGATTGATAGCCCGTTATCGATTTGTGCTTATGTTTGAAGTTCCAAAAATATTTGACCTAGACCTCAGAATCACTTTCTGAGTCGATTTACCGATGTGCGTCTGTCCGTCCGTCTGTGTGTCCATGCAAACTTTGTAATCAAACTACAGATCGCAAATATGAATATATTTTGACGAAAGCTATTGAAATTGGAGAAAAATGGGGCATGTGCAGACCAAGTCTCCACACAAATGAGATCGACTTAAATTGCCATAACATCCAAATTATCATATAAAGGGTCCGCCAAATAACTTTTTTTTTTGAAAGTGCTATAAAAAAAAAACTACTGAATATTATCTCAAATTTCTTTTTTTATTTGAACGTACAATCCTTCCGGTTAATAATGGAAAATAATTTCATTCAAATGGCTGCCTCGGCTGGCCATGCAGTAGCGTACACGATCGGTCCAATTTTTAAGCACATTATCGATTGTGTGCAGCTGTATTTCACCAATGCATCACGAATATTGTCCTTTAAAGCGTCAATTGTCTCTGGCGTGTTGGCGTAACACTTATCTTTGAGGGCACCTCACAAATAATAGTCCGACGGTGTCAAATCGCAGCATCGACATCAGCTCTGCGGCTGATAATGCGATCTTCAAAAACAGGGCGCAAAACATCGAGTGTAGCTTCGGCTGTGTGGCACGTAGCGCCGTCCTGTTGAAACCAAATGTTGCCAATATCCTCCTCTTCAATTTTTGTGAACAAAAATTCGTTCAACATGGCCCGATAACGATCGCCATTGACTGTAACGGCCACTCCTTGCTCACTTTCGAAGAAAATGGCCCAATTATGCCTCTGGACCAAAATCCGCACCAAACAGTGACTCGTTTTGGGTGTATCGGCTTTTCAATGTATGCGTGCGGGTTTTCTGTGCCCCAAATGCGACAATTTTGCTTGTTTAAATACCCGCCAAGATCAAAATGAGCTTCATCTGAAAAGATGTTTTTTTTTTTGCAAAATCGGCATCTTCTGTAAGTCGATCGCAGGCCCACTTAGCGAAGCGAAAACGCATTGGATGGTCAGTTGTCTTCAACTCCTGAACCAATTGCACTTTGTGTGGCGTCATACCAGGGTTTTTATGCAAAATTCGTCTCAATGATGCCTCCGAAATGTTCAATTCTTGAGAACGACGGTGAATTGATGTTGATGGCGCTTCACGCACACTTTCTGCCACAGCAGCAATATTCTCGGGTGTACGCACTGTTTTTGGCTTTTCACGCTTTGGTTTATCGATGAGGATGCCAGTTTCTTTCACTTTTTTCACAAGATAACGAACATTCGGAGCTGACGGTGCTACTCTTCTTCCAAAATCCGTACGCAATTTTCGCACACATTCTGCAACATTACCATGATTTTCAAAGTAATGTCGCAATATTGCCCAGCGTTGTTCAAGCGTATACACAACCATATTCGTTCAGCGGAAGGATAAAACTAATTATCTGTCAAATCAGACATGAGCTAAGTGTTACCATTCACGAAATAAGCACTAGTTGAAAAAAAAAAACGTTAGATGGCGGACCCTTTAGTTATAACATCCTCACATAAGTCAGAAGAGCTATTATATTGATTTGGATTTGGCAGGTTATTATCCAAATAATGTCCTAATTGCTCATAATCTATTTTGTAGATTTTTTTTCCCTGAGCAACAACTGAATATGGCCATTAGAATCTACTTTCTTGGTGCTTTCCCCGATATATGGCGGCCGCCTCTCAGGATGGCTAGAAGTAATCGTTTTAGCTACTTGTAAAAGATATAAGAAATATCTATTTTTTAATTTTGACCCGTTCTGTCTTTTTTCCTTAGAAACAAATTAATATATAGAATCTATTTCCTTGAGGATTTCACCCGAAATATCACAACCCTATTCAGGTTGATCCAAAATAACCGCTTGGAGCACTTGAAAATTACTTGTTGATTTATGTGAATCTACTGTAATATAGGCTAGGCGATTTCTTGTTACCGATGTTTTGTTCTGCCGTTTTATTCCGATTTTGCCTAAACGTATATTATTTGAAGGGTATTTATTTTTAGCTGTTCACCAGATTTACAGATTTTTAAATTTTTTCCTTTATTTTGAGTAAATTGCATTTAAATTTGCTACTAATACATACATAAAATTATACATATGCTACGTGTCTTTTTATTAAATTTGTTAATGTGTTTGTTAATGAGTTTGTTACCTTCATTCACAATAAGAATAAACCAAAAAAGTGTTGGTTTGTGAATTGGCTAAGTTGAAAAATAAAGTTGCCTAGAAATTGCACTCGAATTTCGAGCAATGGAATCTGCTAGTATACATTATATTTTATATGAAATTGAAAAAATAATAATTACACCAATTTATTATTCCTCAGATATATGTTTGTGGCCTAATTTAATTATTAAAATTGATTTTTTTTTGCTAAAATAAAAAATTTTGTTTGCTCATTGAAGCACTTAATAGAAAATGTTAACATTAAACCATCTCTGTTTAAATCTTAACAGATATTTTGATATTTAACTTCACACCGTTTATAATTTTAACTTTGGAAAGATCTCTTTATATCACTATAGCCAGGAACAAAACCGAAAACTAATTATCAAATTCCGACAACAACTTATTATTTTATTCAATTAACATAAAAAATAAATTTTAAAAATTGAACATATGTGTATGATTTTTTTCCGAGTTCAATCTTATAACTTAAATAACTTTAAAATAAAAGTATATCATTATAATTAGGTGAACGTAAAATAGATCACAGAAAAATGTACCCATTTTTTTTAACTTTCATACAAAATGCTGACAACTCTGTTGTATGTTTTCAAGCGGAAGTTCTTTTATTTCATATATGAGCGAAACTAGCTAAAATTATTATTTATTTAATATTTTTTATTTATTTTGTTTTTGTTATTGTTGCTGTTTCAGTTGAAATGTTCCATATTCTTTGTGTTGGTTGTGTGGTTGTAGTTTTTTGTACTTTATCATTTCAAAACAAAGTTTCAAACTTAAGCATAGAATATTATTCTTATTGTTTTTTTTATAAACTTTTATTTCTATTATATGATTTCAGACTTGGTTTTTATTTATCTATTTTATTTTTTATTTATTTTTTTTTTTGCTCACACAAATATGAAATAAAACGTTTGATGAATTTTTAATGTGCATTTGTTAAATTGTTTTATTTGTATAAATATTTGCGTTTAAAATTACACTTTTATTTAAATATTAAATTGCTGGCAATTAATTTATTTTTTATTGCTTAATATAATATTTTTGTAAGATGATTCTTTTTGTCATAAAACAAATTAAGCGGATTGTAATGTTAATGGTTTTTTTTGAATATTTTTTTATCGGTTTTTAATGGATTAATTTTTTGTTTTTTTTTTGTATTGTTTTAAAATTTTTTAGTGTGTTGTAATCATGTTTTTGTTTATATTTCCCATATTGTTCTTAATTGTTGTAGTGTCACTGTTTATTTCATGGCCTAAATATTAACACAGAAAAACAGTAAATTTATTGGATTTTTTTTTAAATAGTATTTAGTGTTAATTAGAGTGTTTTATGTGAATTGTAAAAACTATCAATTAGATGGCATTATAACATGAAATATTGTAAACAAGAAATATTTGAAATAACCGGTTATTCCATTCTTCAACATATTATATCTATAATATTAATAGGCTAGGCTATTTCTTGTGACTGATGATTTGTTCTACCGTTTTATCCCGATTTTGACCAAATGTATATTATTTGAAAGACATTTCTTCTTAGCCGATTTACAGCTTTACAGATTTTTAAATTTTGCCCTTTATTTTGAGTAAATTGCATTTGAAGTTGCTACTAACACATACATAAAATTATACAATGTTATGTGTGTGTTTATTAAATTTTTTAATGTGTTTGTAATGAATTTGTTTTTTGTGTTGATTTGTGAATTGGCTATAATTGATTAGCATACTTTTAGGATCTTTATTAAATGAAAAAATAAAATCTAGAATTTGCGCTCGAATTTCGAGGGCTGGAATCTGCTAGTATTATACATAATTCTACCCAACACCACTCTGTATTCAGTAAAATTACTTGAATTACTTAAAATCACTTACTGAGTCGATTTCGTTAGCTACACATTTCAGAAACAACTTTTACGTTATAAGCTTTGATTTGGCCCCACAACGATCTCTATTGAAATTGAACATCTTTGGATTTTCAGTACTAGCTAAATGCATATGTCCTCCCTTAATTAAACTTAAATTAACTTAACCGTCTCCGTGTCAAAAAAAATTTTAAATCTGAAAAGTTTTAGCTCGTTATGGCGATAAAGCCGGAAAAAAGTACAATTTTTCCTGTAACAGGTAGACTATATATCCATAATATTAATGGGTAAGGCGATTTCATGTGACCGATAAGTTGTTCTACAGTTTTCTCTCGATTTTGACCAAACGTATTTTATTCGAAAGCTATTTCTTTTTAGCTGTCCACCAGATTTACAGATTTTTAAATTTCTAAACATTTTTTGAGTAAAATGCATTTAAAGTTGCTATGTGCTTGTTTATTAAATTTGTTAATATGTTTTTCTTAATTCACAATAATAATTGTCCACCAGATTTACAGATTTTTAAATTTCTAAACATTTTTGCAGTAAAATGCATTTAAAGTTGTTATGTGCGCGTTTATTAAATTTGTTAATATGTTTTTCTTAATTGAAAAATATTTTTGGACATAAACCATTCACAATAATAATTGTATTGAATTTAAACTAATAATGCAATCGATATTTGAGAAGTGTTGAATTGTGAATTGGCTAAAATTGGTTAGCATACCTTTAGGGTCTTATAAAATAATTTATTAAATGAAAAAATAAAATTTCCTAGAATTGGCACTTGAATTTCGAGGGCAGGGATCGGCTAATATAATATATATATATATATAAGCAAAGCAATGCATAATTTTAATATGCCGTTGACTTTTTCAATTCAAAAACACGGAAAGACTTAAGACTTACTGAATCAAAGATTTATTGGAAAAATATTGTAACAATTATACACAAAAATAAATATTGCAACAACATTTTTTTTTACTTAATATCTATATTTAATTTTTCGAAACGAACGTCCCCGCCATTCACTTACCCACCCAAACCGAGCGAGAGGATCCGGACCCTGGCGGATTCTAAACCAGCGCTAGCAAGTAAATATTCGTAAGTAAATAGTCGTAAATCAGCTACAGAACTATGTCATCAGCTGATAATAAGATAAATTTAAACTAGCAGATTCCAGCACTCGAAATTCGAGTGCAATTCTAGGAACTTTTATTTTTGGGCAATTCCATATGTGACGGAATGACATTTTGAGTTGTAAAATTGAAGTTAAGGCTATTCCACAAAGCTATTTTCAATTGGAAATTCATTCTTCAGTTTGAAAATGATTGTTAATGATTAAGAGATTTAAAAAAAGCTCAGGGACAATTTTTCCACTATTATATTCTTATATTTTTTAGTAATTTCTCATTGTGTGACGGAATGACATTTTTGCTAACATGAGCCTGCCGAGGTATTAAAACCTGGGATTTTCTGTGAATTAAGAAGCTAATCTGTTTTTAAACTAATGCATATTTTACATATGATATATAAGCAATATAAAATTATAGTTTAGAGCAACTTTCCTGTAATAGTGTTGAAGTTACTAACTGTCATTTGACGTGACGGAATGACTGTGACAGAATAACTAAAGTTTTTAAACATGTATTAAAAGACAATTGAGTAAACAAATAAATTTTATAATTATTTTATTATCTAGAATACTTGTAAGAATTTACATAATATAACTTGGAACATATTTTAATATATTTTTAAACTTACTTCATAAAAATGAAAAAAAAATTTTTCATAAAAGTTGACATTTTTATGGAATTGCCCTTTTTCATTTAATACCGATCCTAAGGTATGCTTCACAATTCAACTCATTTTAAATGAAGAAAAACAAACTCAAAACATTAACACAAACCCATTAACAAATTTAATAAACACACACATAGCATTGTATAATTTTATGTATTTGTTAGTAGCAACTTTAAACGATCATAACTCCAAAAAAATATTCCAGACGATGAAAATCTGTACATCTGGGTAACAGCCAAAAAGAAATACCTTTCAAATGATAAATTTTTAGTCAAAATCGGGGTAAAACTATGAAACTTACATCGGTCACAAGAAATTGTCTTGCCTATTAATATATAGATATAAACAAAAAGAAAATTGTCAATTAAGGTTTTCAATTATATCGCGCCTTGCTTTCAATACATTACAGCTAAAATTAACGAAACTGTGTAACACATTGTAATCATCACAAATTCTGCAGAAAAGATAAGAATTTGCTTAATTAGTTCTATAATAGTCCATATCAAGCAGCTTGAAATATCTTGTGAATCTACAAGGTATGTTCAAATTATAATTGGATAAAAGAAACTCTGAGTCAACAGAGTTGTATACAAAGGTAACACCCAGTATGGGAGCCAAATAAGCCTTAGCCTATTACTGCAGGCTGACGCACGAATCGTGCTATATAAACAAAATGTAATAAATTTTTTTTTTCTGCGTGAGTAATTGGCTTATTTTCGCATTTGGCATGTTAATATTTAGATTTATTAAAATGAATGCTCGGAAAGAGCTACCATACTTTGCACTACCATACTTTGCAGTCATTCATTTCCGTCCAAAGGGAATTTTGGCGGGCGTTTGGCTGCGCTACCCCGATTGGATGGACCATTACGAGGCTGGTAAACATGTTTACCGAATATGGAAGCATCGCACGAAGATCGTTCTATCGAGATGTTCGGGTTTAGGACACAATCGCGGCTATATCATCGTCAATTGAGGAAAATTCAAGCGTTTCGATTCGAATCTCATCGACGCAAATTGGGTTTAGCAGACGATCATTAAAACGATCATTAATTCATGATGACCTAAACTTGTTTCCGTACAAAGACCAAATTACAAGCAAGTTAAACCCTCTGGATTTGTCTATTGACCTTGAATGTTATCAACAAAATTATTGAAAATTTATGGATTGCTTGTCTATGTCTGATGAGGTCCATTTTGACCTAAATGGCAATATAATCAAGCAAAATTGCCGTATATGGTGTGGATCTAATCCACATATACTCCACGAGAAGGAACTGCACCCAGAACGAGTTACTGTGTGGTGTGCAGTTTCATCAGGGAGCATTGTGGGGCCATACTTCTTTGAAGACAACGGTGTAACATGAATGCCCAGCAAGATGGAGCAACTGCACACATAGCCGGACCGAATATGGCGGAGCTCCAACAAAAATTCCCAAACAAATTAATATCCAAATTAATTCCACTGGTCCCCAAGGTCACCTGACCCAACTGCACCAGACTTTTTTATGGAGTTATGTCAGGCAAGAGGTGTGCAAAATGAAACCAAGAAATTTGACTGAATTGAAGCAGTCCATTAAAATAATAATTGAGGCGATCCCGACTTTAACCCATGGAGTATGGAGGTCATTTACGATCTATCATCTTCAAATACAATTAATTACATAAAATTAAACTAAATTTTCTATGCAATAAAAAAAATGAACTGCATTGAATTTCTTATTGTAGCAATTGGTGCGCCACCCTGTATATGATGGTAAGTCATCATAACTCCAACCTAAGCCACATAGACAGAATAAAAGAAGGTTTTTCTGCACATACTCGATGCATATTCCAAAATAAGTCTTACAAGAGCCTTATAAAGCTCTTTAGTAACATATGGATATCAAAACTCCTTAGCCTGTCTTTTAACGAACCCAAGAATAGACTTTGGCTTATTCGTACTGATATGGCCAAAAAAGTCCAGTTTCCTATCAATAAGTGCACTAAGATCTAGAAATGTTAGAACGGCGGCCAATAATATTCCATTAACACAATACTTATCAGAAATTATCCCTCTTCTGTTTACATTTCTTAAGACTCAGTTCCATCAAGTTGAAGGGTAACATGACCATTTCCGACATTGAAACTGTGCAACAACTGAACATCTTCTTTCTGCATACATAAGGATGTTGCGATTCAAAATTACCGATCATTTAAGAATAGTTAAAATAATAACGGGCCCAAATGAGTGCGTTTTTGAACGCCAGAAGAAACTCTAACAATCTAAGATGCAATATTGCGAAAAATAACTCTTTGAGTTATAAACTAATTGTGCTATTCAATCCACAAAATAATAGGTTCAGGTATGCCAATAAGTCTTAGCTTGAGAAGTAAAATATAATACATCTTATAAAAAGCTTTGCTAAAATCAGTGTATATTATATCCGGCTGCTACCCACGGACAAAACCTTTGAAAACATGAGCCGTAAATTCTTGAAGATTTGTAACTGTTGACCTTGATTTCAAAGAGCAATGTTGAAATGACGACATAGTCGACCATAGTTGCTATTATAGCATGTTCAGACGGCAAAACGATCCACTTGGTTCGTTCTCTAAATCACAATTGCGAACCTTGGTGTTCTTGTTTCATTTTGACGTTTATATTTGTTGTGCAAATATTTGAAGACATCCTTCTACACTTTACGTTACACCATTTCATTTTTTCCGTTTTTATTTAAATATATGTATATAAAGGGTGTCCCAACAAGAACGCAATTTTTAAATTTTAAATAAAACACAGATATTTAAAAAAAAATCGTGAAACTTTATTATATCGTAAAGTAGACAGAATGAGGTTATGTATGGAACAATATATCGCCGCCGCGGCTTTGCTGGCATGCACGCAATCTTTTAATGAAATTTTCAATGACCGTTTTGCATAAATGCTGCGGTATTTCATTAATGCAGCGTCCAATTTCCTCTTTTAAGGCTTGAGTCGTCGTCGGCTTATTCGCGTAAAC
The DNA here is from genome assembly GCA_963682025.1 of Cordilura impudica. Taxonomy (NCBI): domain Eukaryota; kingdom Metazoa; phylum Arthropoda; class Insecta; order Diptera; family Scathophagidae; genus Cordilura; species Cordilura impudica. The sequence goes on from OY821521.1 coordinate 186,774,086, forward strand.
CATCGACTTCAAAAAACCCAAAAGAAAAAAATCTAATGGTGTTAAATCACACGAACTAGGCGGCCAATTCTGATCTCCAAAACGCGAAATAACACGACCGGGAAATGACTGATGCAGCAATTGAATTGTTTCTCTGGCTGTATGACATGTGGCGCCGTCTTGTTGGAACCACATGCCCTCCACATTCGTTTCTTCAATTCGAGGCAAGAAAAAAATGGTTATCATTTCACGATACCGAACACCATTGATTGTTTGCGCTTGACCTGCCTCATTTTCATAAAAAAAAGGTCCAATGATTCCTCCAGCCCAAAAACCACACCACACAGTGACACGTTGAGGATGCATTTGCTTCTCGTGAATCACTCGAGGATTTTCCTCACCCCAAATGTGCACAATTCTGCCTATTGACGAAGCCATCAAGATGGAAATGGGCTTCGTCACTGAAGATGATTTTAGCGGCAAAATCAGCATTTTCATGTTGTCTCTCCAATACCCAATTAACGGACTCCCTTCGCTGTCCATGGTCAGCTGGCTTCAGTTCCTGAGTCAATAGAACTTTGTATGCATGAAGATGCAAATCTTTCATCAAAATTCACTGCATAGTGGATTTGGAGACACCAATTTGAGCTCGGTGTCGAATTGAGGTGGATGGAGTTTGAGCGACATCATCACGTACAGCTGCGCCATTTGCGGTCGATTGACCTGGTCGATGGCGCGTTGTTGTCTTTACATCACTAACAGACCCAGTTTCGGCAAATTTATCCATTAATCTCTTTACAGTTGACTCTTTTGGAGCACTATTGTGACCCCAAATTGATCACAATTTGCGAACTGTAGCCGCAAAACTTTCACCATTTTGGTAAAACAATTTCACAATGAGAATGCGTTGTTCATTCGTGTAGCGCTCCATTTTTACTAACCTCGTACCTTCTACTAGCAAACAATAACAATTGTGCAAATGTTAAACAATGACACTTCGAATGTTGCCAGATTTAAAAATTGCGTTCTTGTTGGGACACCCTTTATGTATATACTTTTTTTTTTTGTTAAATGTTTCTATTTATTTTAATGCACACATTAATTTTTTTTGTTTTATCTTTGTTTATATATTTTTGACAGCTAGTTCAGATAAAGTAGCGATATATTTTTATCAAAATTGGAGAGAGAGTAAATTTTTATTGGTTTTAAATGGACCAAGTTGGTTCGCTCTCAAAATATTATATGGCGAAACATGTTGATTCAATCATGGTTGGGGCACGAACGGTGAATGAGAGAGCAAGCCCCGAATTTCGCTGTCTGTCTAAACATAGAATTAGAGATAATCAGTAAAAAGTTTCTTCATTCACTTCGGAATAACACTTTTTGTTTTTTTTTTCCAATTAAAACAAAAAAATTGAGTAGAATATTAAAAGTTGCCAAATAGAGAGACCTACATCACTAAATAGACCCATTTTTAAATGTATCCCCTACTATATATCACGGTTGCAACTAAAACCTTTTAGACTACTGACATCTACAAATACCATCATATTTCTCATAATAGCCTAATCGCTAAATTTTACTCGTACCATCACTTTATCTGTGAAATGTTTCACACTAGGAACTATTGCCAGATAAACAGACGGACTTCTTAAAATTAACACATCGCTTAATATATTACATTACCTCTCATAAATTTAATGAGTTAAACTAGGTCCAGCCTATCTCTGGCAAGTTGCAAACTAGGAACTATGACCAGATTCAGAGGTGACAATTTTCTCACTGTAAAGTCTAGCCCCAAACTATTGCAATAAATCTTCGAAGTCTCATGAACTCATTGCTAATTTATGCGGAAGCCATCACACTGGGAGTTATAACCAGATAAACAGATGGACTTCTCTAAATTAACACATCGCTTGATATATTACATTACCTCTGCATGAATTTAATGAGTGAAACTAGGTCCAGCCTATCTCTGGCAAGTTGCATACTAGGAACTATGACCAGATTTAGAGGTGACAATTTTCTCATTGTAAAATCTATCCCCAAACTATTGCAATAAATCTTCGAAGTCTCATCAACTCTTTGCTAATTTATGCGGAAGACACCTAGTTAAACACCAGGAGCTATAACCATATAAACAGATGGAATTCTCTGGATCACTGGTTGCTAAATCTGTGCTACACTAGGAACTATATCTAAATAAAAATTTTTAACCACAAGTATTGCTTAATCAATCCCTATAATGTCACACTAGTTCTGTCATAATTAACGTTTGGAATTATGGTCAGACAGACAGACAGACAGACATTATTAAAAGCCCTCATTTCTGTTAAACGATTAGAACTAACTTTTCTGTATTTAACTTCCTTGTAGTGCGTTTACATTTAAACAAAATCTAGCATATACGAGATTTCGAGCGAAATCTAGCTCATTTTTACTAGATTTCCCATACAAAACAAAATCTAGCTCGTTACTAGATTTGTGCAAAATCTCACAAAATCTTGTCAAACTTGGGCACTACCAAATGATACTACTGTGTTTTTTTTTTGATATTGTAGTAGAAAATTACAACGCAGAGACCGAAAAATGGACATTTAAAAACAAAAGCAAGTAAGTTGAATAAAAAGGAAATAAAATATTAATTATTAACAAGAAAATGACGAATCTATAATAAAAAAGTATTTAGTAATTGAAAAGTTATAACTGTGGAAAATGAATATGTTTTTTTTTTTGTCCAAACAATACATTTAACAAATGCTGATGTTTTTTTTCGCAAAATATCTATTTCAGTTTGTGCTTTTTTCATTTTCGATGTTCATATAACATAATTATAAACTCTGTTCCTTTTTAGAATTTTCCATATTTTCCTATTGTTTTGTTTATTTTTGGTATTTCTAGTTTATGACTTTTATTTTAATCAGCTGTTTTATTGTTGTGGAAATAAAATCTCACAAAATGTCAAAAAAGTTAGTTGTAAACGGTATAGATTTTGAAATAGATTTAAACTAAAATCAACTAGATTTTCCTCAGATGTAAACGCACTATTATCACTGGCTTCTACAATGTAAAAAAAAAAAAACAATTTGATTGTATTCACTGAATATCGCCGATTTCCAGAAGTCATCCGGGTTTATTCGTAAAATTTTTGAGATGACATCTGAATGATATCCCCTAACTCAGTAAGTAATTATCAAAAGTGGGACTGCAAAAATTTATATTAAAAGCACTACATTTTTAATCTTGGTTTTCACTAAAACTTACTAATAGTTGCACTTTTTAAAATTTTTACTGAAATAGTCGCTTATAGTCTGCTCATACTCTGTATAGCAGTAAAAATCAATTTGTAAGGATTTTTTCATAAATGGTTATTAAATCTACTTTGTTGAATGAACTTCAATGAAGACAAATGGCCTTCTAGAGTATAGCTATTTTCATTACATTATGTTTTAGGCCACACACTTAAATCTGAAAAAAAAAATTTTGTATGAGGAACCCTATAATTAAATATTGAATTAACTTTCCATTAAAATTCCCCAACATATTAACAGCTGTAAAACTTATTATAATTTTAGTTATGTGTTCAAATATTATTTCAACGTTCCAACACTTCAATGATGCCACAAAAATAAAATAAAAATACAAACGGAACTATTATCGATTTTTAACCAACTATTAAAAAGAAAAAGCACCAACAGCTAAACTGTGAAACTTATTTTAATTTTAGTTGAAATTCCCGCATAAAAATACACCAATTTATTTAAAATTAAGTTAAGAAAATAAAGTCAATGAACGTACGAAGAGATTTGCCAACGACATTCACATACACGACAATGTACAAACAAAATATATAAACAAAGATACAAATTACAAACAAATTAATCAAAACGGAGTGAACGAAGAAAACACACTGAAATGACAATAAACAACCAAGGAGAAGACGAATAACTCAATGAAGTAGAAGAAGCAGCAGCAGCAAACAGCAACATTTAAACACAACACTGCTCATTGTCAGCTGTATGGCAAACGGTACTTTTTTTATTTGACACACAACTACTCAAGGAAATACCAAAGAGACCGAGAGAGAGACAGAGAGAGAGAGTGTGTCGCATAACAAACATAATTGAAATGAAAGCAGAAATAAAAAAAACACACACAAAACCGGCTAAAATTAAAACAACAAACAATAACATGGCAAAAGTAAAACACTGACAAGACAAGACTCAGCTGACGTTTTTTTTTTTTCTTAGAGATTTAGTTTTTTTAGGTTTTTATAGACTTTGCGAAGCAGGTGCATGTAAGCGCCTTTTAGAGCAAACAATTTGTGATATAAATTTATGAATTTTTTGGTTGTATGAGTATTTAAGTCGCATGCGTTAAACAAACCCGGTATGATTGAAGACTCTCGCATAGAGATGATAAATGAAATTTGGTACTAATTGACTTTTAATAGTATTTCAAACAATATTAATGGAACTTTCTATACAGTATTATTTATATCCTAGTCTTAAGGTTTAATTAGTTGCTTAGCGAATGTAACTGTAATTTGATTAGAAGAATATGTACGTTCTAACGGCAGTCAGTAGGTTTAGCTTTATTTTTAGCTTTATTCTAAATAATTATAATGCACATATCATAGAAGCGATCTAAGAGTGTTATTTTGAATAACCTTTTTTTTCAGCTATTTCAACATGGTTGGCTATTCTAAATAATAAGATATGTTGCAAATGCGATACATATTTGATCATCAGCCGCATTACCTACATTTCAATAACCGATTTTCAAGGATTGATATCCAACATGGCTTCAATAACTTTCTCTTAAATCTAGAGTATTTTTCAATCCCGCCTAGTAAAGACTTATGGAGCATCGAAATTTCTTAATGGAGTAATTTGACTATTTTTCAGGAAAAACTAATAAACATTTATGGATCAACCTTTTCAATTTATTTAATATAATTTATTTAGAATCAAAAATTTTTGTATCGAACAATTATAATAATTTATATTCACATATCGGAAAAAGTGGTCACTCGAAACCAACTTTGAGACCTTTACCGGATATCGTAAATCAGGTGTAAAATAATTAAGCGAAATATGTAAAAAAAAAAATCGCTTAATAAAATTTTTATAACCAAAAAAACTAAAGAAATTGAGGATTTTTGTGTATATCGGTAAAAGTGGGCTTCAAAGTGGTCGCAGGCACATAAAACCTACTCTAAGAGTTTTTCTGAGCACATATATTATGTGAACCTATCTGTTGATCATTTTTGAAATAGTTAAGGAACTCGCTTAATCATGAACTTGATATCTTAATTGGTATTTATAGTGATCTAGTCTATCAAGTGTGTTATCAGTGCAAAAAGCAAAATCGAATTAGTGATGTTCGTTTGTAGAAACTATTTTATTCCAAGTTGAGATAAAATTTTGGTGGTTAACGAAGCAGTTTGCCATTGAATTTAAAAATATTTGAACATGAAAAACAGATTTGAAACATAATGATTTCTCTTGTTTGTAAGAAAATGCAAATATGATCTATCCAAAGCTTAGAAAACTTGCCAAAGTCGTAGAAAATGGTCTGCCGAAAATGTTGACTCAAAATATCAGTAACTCCGTGTTATTATTTAATTTCTCATTCAACACTTAATTTCAATCAATTCGTTTGAAAAGAAGGAAAAGCCTGATATAATGTCGTTTGTTCGAAATTGTATAACGTTTAATATCCGATTTGCTGTTGAGAAATTTCCAGTCATCTAACCATTTTTTGTTTCGTTTTAAATTTCAAATTTTAATTAAATTTCAATTTTAATTAATTTATTAGGATTTTTCTTGTATTTTTGTCTTTTCATTTTAATTCTTTACTCTGAATCTACGAGTCAATTTGCGATCAAGTCTCAAACCGATCATTCTTTTGATCGATCGCTTAAATCGCATTAAAAACAATGAAGAAAATGCAGTCGGTCTAGAACGACTATACGATACCCTTTAGCATGCGTTTGTATAAAGGTTCTTAAGTCCAACTAATTACATAAAGAAAATAAACAGTACCCAAATCTGACTGGCATTGCTATGGTTTTGCCTGCAGATGCTTATATGGGGACTAGGTCGAAAATGGATTGATCCGACATTATTTCTTAGTAATAAATTTATTACAACAAAAAAGCAATTAAATTTTTGGCACTAGCTGAAGTTTATAATCGAAACTAGTTTTAAGATTTGAATAATTATTGTTAGTTCGCATACAAATAAGTGAAGATTCAATAAATAAAATAACGTTTATTTTGGGGCCATGACTCAGAATTGTCCTATGGATTTATTTTTGGGACTACTAATTAGTGGGTGTAATAAATACATACAAATTTGACCAAGGTCTATATGATAATTTAGATTATATGGCAATTTAAGTCGATCTCGTAGAGGGAAGATGCACAGATTTTCACCAATTTCACAGATTTTCACCAAATACAATATGGCCGATAAAAACTTATATACCAAATCTCATCAAAATATATTCATATTTCCAATCTGTAGTTTGATTACAAGATTTACATGTACACACAGACCGACTGATGGATGGGCGGACAGACAGCCCTTAATCGGCTCAGAAAGTGATTATGATATAATAAATGGTGGGTGTAGGTCAAATATTTGTGGTAGTTACAAGCATAACCACCAACTGATTATACATCCCATTCCTGTTGGTTACCTTACGACTCAAGGCGACACTACTAATGTTGCATGTGATTGAAACTCCCAGAGTGATACTAAAAGAATTGGCCGGCCGTCACAAAATGGAGAAATTTAATTATAAGATTATGCTTCTTCTAATGTACAGTTTCGCAAGTCGGGACAAAAAAATTTATCGCCAGTCAACTACTCAACTTTAAACATATTACTTAAGTTCTGAACAATTTCAGTAATCCAACCAAATTTCATATCTTAAATATTAACAAAATTCATAATGCGTGCAAAATTAAAAAAAGACTCGCTGGAACAAACTTAATGCCTGGTTTTCACTATGTCATATAAACTGACAACAGAGACCTAATATTTCTAGTTTTTCTGAATCATTGTGCTTTAAACGAACTAACTACCAGTTGTTAAATCAATTACTATCTGACTATAACTGGCTTGAAATAATTTAATTTTCAAACGATGGAAGTAATTTTGATCAGGTAATCGAAACTTTTTATAAGATAATTTCAACAAATATAACGAAAACTGTTCCTTTAATAAAAATAGCTAATGTAAATGCTCCTCCATGGAATACAATCACACTAGCATGGTTGAAAAATCGGAAAAACAGGCTCTATAGGAAATTTAAGAAAAGTAATAACCAAATTGATCAAAGTCTATATATTATAGCTAGAAGTCATTATAACCTAGAAAATAAAAAATGTTACGATAGTTATCTTAGTAAAATGAATTCAAATATAAAAAAAAATCCAAAAATGTTTTACAACTTTGTAAATTCTAAACGTAAAATTTCATCATACTCAACCACTATGAAAATGAATGGTACTGTCTTTCAAACGATGTTGATATTGCAAATGTTTTTACTGAATTCTTTGCGTCCACATTTTCCACAATGACGTTAAACAACACACGATATCCCTATGATATTCCAAGGCTGACATCAATTAGTATTTCATCCTTAGACGTGTTGACTGTTCTGAAGAATCTAAGAAGTATAAAAAGTTCACTTAATCCAGGTCCAGATGGTATTCCCAGCTGTATCTTAAGAAATTGTGCTGAAATATTGGCTACCCCGTTAACTCTTATATATAATAACTCTCTTAAATTCAGCTTCTTTCCAAAGTGTTGGAAAAATTCATTTATTATTCCGCACTACAAATCTGGTAGCCGCAGTGATGCTACTAATTATAGAGCAATTGCAAAGCTTAATCCTATACTTAAACTTTTTGGGAAAATTATAACTGATATATTATTACACGAAATGTCATCAATTCTATCACCAGCTCAACATGCCTTTTGCAAAGGACGGTCTACGACTACTAATCTAATGGAATTTACTTCCTATATAAACTCTGGATTCTGCAAAAATAAACAAACTGATGTTATATACACGGACTTTAGCAAAGCTTTTGATAAGGTTAGCCATGATCTACTGCTAGCGAAACTTGATGCTATTGGATTCTCCGGGAACTTCTTAAAATGGATTCGGTCGTACTTAAAACATCGTAAGCAATGTGTAATTTTCAATAACTCTAAATCGAAATATATAGATGTTACTTCCGGTGTCCCTTAAGGGAGTCACCTTGGACCTCTCCTATTTTTACTGTTTATTAATGATCTACCAAAGTCTATTCAATATAGCAATATTCTTATGTATGCCGACGATGTAAAAATCGACTCCACCATCATAAACAATGAAGACAGTATACGTCTCCAGTCTGACTTAAATAGCTTCTACAAATGGTGCAATGTCAACTTAATGGAATTAAATCTAAAAAAATGTCAGTCTATGACCTTCTCTAGATATTCGCCATCTTCGAACGACTATGTCATCCATGACACAAAACTAAACTCAGTTGAATCGTTCATAGATTTGAGAGTTCATTTTGATAAAAGACTAAGTTTTAATTCTCACGTAACAATGACTGTTAATAAGGCAAATGGTGTTTTATCTTTTATAAAGCGTTGGGCAAAGGAATTTAATGAGCCTTATATAACAAAAAATCTATTCACGTCTTTGGTCAGGCCGATACTTGAATACGCATCAGTAATCTGGGATCCACAGTACAATGTTTTCATCAAAAAACTTGTATCAGTTCAGAAGCAATTCTTACTATTTTGTCTACGATATCTTGAGTGGAATGCGGAATTGAGTCTTCCACCATATCGCAGTCGTTTGGCTCTAATAAAGCTTCCAACTTTGAAAAGTTGAAGGATCATTTCTAATATAACATTCTTCCTGAACCTGGTTCATGGTAAAATTGATTCTGAATGCCTTCTCGGAAAAATTTATATAAATGTGCCTAACAGACAACTTCGATCGTATGAGCCGGTTTACCTGAATTTCCACAGATCAAATTTCATTAATTTCGATCCATTCCGAAGAATTTGCACCGAAGTGAACAGACACTATGCTTTAATTGATTTATCCGATGATGTTGATGTTATTAAAAGAAGATTAACGACATATTTGAACTCTAATGATTATGTTTATAACTGTATTTAAAGTCGTTATTATTTTTATAAAATATTTTTGTAAATATTGCTCAGCTGTTGCTTTATTGTAGCTGAATTAAATAAATAAATAAATAATTGCCTTAACTGACATCTCGTAATTTTCTATTAATTACGCTTGCGTTCTATCTTACAAACAAAAAATCCGGCTGTCAAACAAAGACAAATTACCAACATGTTGGCGATTTCATTTTTGGTGTCAAAAGCTGCCAGGGGTTGCAAATGACAAGACGTTTTCATACAACTGACAATAATTGACAAATATTGACATTGAAAATGACATAGTGAAAACCAGGCATAAGAAACTTCCTACTTTCCACAAGTATTTCACTTCAAACTAAAAGAAGAACTACTAAAACATGTTTTAGAAATGTTTACTTATATACCGATTTCATAGAAAAATATTTGGCTAGTAAAATCAATACACGAGTATCATTAGCCAGAATACTGGTCTTCAATTCTTGTAATTAGGATTAAGTATTTGCTGGTTTGTAACTTGGGATAGAATTTTTTTAATAAATCACTATCACTGAGCGGCAAAGTCATTAAGGGCCTATATTTCCAAAGATTTTATAAAATTTGAACTTAAATTATCCGCAAAAGCTTAAACGAAATTTTTCGTTTTGGTAAAAAACAATTCACAAAGAGAAAATGACTAATATATATAATAATTGTAAATATTTTTATTTATTTTCTTTTTGTATAACCTGTCATTCAGAATGTAGATCAATTTTTGAAACAAATGTGCCAATATTTTTGCTTTATTTAAAGTAACAACTTTTGATCTTGAGCCTGAATAATTTCAAACTCAATCACTATAATTGTAAATATTTTAAACAGACAAATTTCGGATCTCAAGTTTTATATAGGAACAATCTAATCAATTTTAACATAGCAATTATTAAAATGTTTAATATAATGCGAGAAGCCGGTCTGATTTAAAATATTCACTGAGTAGTTAATTATAGTTTTTAGAAAAATATATGCTTTCTTCATCTCTAACACATAATATTAAAAAAAAAAAACACTTGCAACACTCTGCATATTAACTATAGCGTTAATTACGTACGGTCTGAAAAACGATGTTAAAAACCACGTGTTTTTAATTAGATCCAATCACATACATATACTCTTTTCAATATTCCATTGACTTTTCACACAAAAACTGAAAACTTTTGCAAATTCATCACTTCACCAAAATGTCCTAAATTGCACCAATAAAAGTACTTTTGTAATCCGTTCAACATTCACACACTCTCTTAAAATATGTTGCACTTTTTTTTTTATAGCATTTTGTTGTTGTTGTAATTTTTTGCTAAAGAAATAAATTGATATGACCATTACTTGTCACATGTGACAGTTTGCCACAAACGCGTACCAAAACATTGAAAACTTTCAAAGGGCCTGCAATGACAACGAGTGACGACGAAATCGCAACTGCAGTATTCCCATCACAAAAGACACAAAGTGTTAAAAGTAACACGCTTAAGCACACAACACAGAAATTCTTGATAAAAAACACTCTTTGTTTAAAAAGACATTTCCGTTTCTGGATTTCTGATTATTTTTGTTGTTGGTAGTATATTTATTATCAAATATTTGATAATTTGTTTTTGGTTTGATTTTTTATTTTTACCTTTTATTAAACATAAAACTGTTGGTTGAGATTTTCACTTTTTTTCCATACATATATAATCACTTTATATTTGCTTCATTAATTTTTTTTTTTGTTTTTTTTAATAACACCCGCCGCTTTTTATATTTGTTAAATATTTTTCATATCGTTTCAACACGCACTACTTTCTTAGATGTAACGTTTTAAATACCAACCAACGCGTATAACGGCGCAACGAAGACTATTTTATGTTAACCTCTTTGCTTTTGATTTCTGTGTTTTTCAAGGTTCGAACCTTTTGTTTTATCATGCTTCTGCAACAAGTTTGATATGCAACATGTTCATTGTTTATTCTTATTTTCGAGTGTAGTTTCGTCTCTAATGTTCTGTTGGGAATTATTTTTTTTGAACATGTTGCTAGTCATGTTGTTGGCAGCAACAAGTGTTTTTTTTTCGCGTTAACACAGTTTGAGATGCACTGGGTTTTTAAATAAATTTAAAAATAATTTATGACCGAACTGACAGGAAAATTAAAAAAATAGGAGTTTAAGTTTTTAGAATTCAGTGAAAAATCAGAAGGATTGTTTTATTTTACGCTTTATAGATATATTAAAATACTATTCAAATGAAAAGGTGACTTTTGTTATAAAATGAAAAAATCGTTTTTTTCAAATCAATTTCATCAGCTTCAAAGTAATCTGCCGCTGATACAATAGACTAAACAGCTGTTTAAGTCGATTTCCGGAGCGGCTTTCACAGCGCCAAGCAATTAGGTTTTTATCATCTCAATCGATAACACAAGGGAACAAAATTTAACTTTTTTTGTGCTGATTGGAAGTTTGTCTCAATTTTTTTTTTTTTACTAATTTGAGGTCGCTGATTTCAAATCTGCACTTGGGTTTTTCTATCAGCTCGACTTTTCGCGATATACCGTTATGTCCAAAATTAAGGTACTTTCACTACATATACATTGGAATAACTTGAAAACGGTTCACCATATATACAAGAAAAAAAAAATCCAAAATTCACCAACAATATTATCTTTAAGGCGTGGTTACATTCATTTTAAATTTTCCCGGTAGTTTCAGAGATATCGTTGAAGTTTTGAAAAAATGTAACGATTTAAAAAAAAAAAAATTTTTTTTATTTTTTAAAAATTCATAAAAAAATAGAACTGCGACAAAAATCACAGTTTTAGTTTTTTTGAAATCACCAAAAAATGCTGAACCGTTTTTAAGTTATTCCAATATACGTAGTGGAAGTGCCTTAATTTTGGGCATAACGGTATATCGCCAAAAGTGGAGCTGATAGAAAACAACTAAGTGCAGATTTGGATTAAGCGTCCCAAATAACCTTAAAACAACATTCAGTTCTTAATCAACGAAAACTTATTACATAAATAGAACAGCGGCAAACACACAAATATTATATAAATGTTATTTTTGTTCATTTTTCTCAGTAAATTGTAAACAAAATCAAAAGTTGTGGACCGATTACAACGAAATAAAGCACATTTTATTCGAAATATGTTTAACTAACTGTTTTTAGACTAAAACTGTGATTTTTGTCGCAGTTTTATTTTTTATGAATTTTTGAAGAACAAAAAACTTTTTTATATCGTTATTTTTTTTCTTCAAAACTTCAACGATATCTCTGAAACTACCGAGAAAATTTAAAACCAATGTAAGCACGCCTTAAAGATAATATTGTTGGCGAATTTAGGATTTTTTTATACTGAATATGGTGAACCGTTTTCAAGTTATTCCAATATATGTAGTGGAAGTGCCTTAATTTTGGATATAACGGTATATCGCGAAATGTCGAGCTGATAGAAAAAAAAAAATAAGTGCAGATTTGCACCTTGAAAACCATAGTCAGTTCTTAATCAACAAAAACCTTGTTCCCTTGTGTTATTAACGGATTGAATCGCCAGGAGTCACTCGGTGTAAAATCAGATAATTGTGGATGGCAGTTAGTAGAATTCGAGTCTCTTTTTGCGAATAGTTTCAGGCAAACACACAAATCAAATTCCTTATTAACAGTTTGGCTCGGCGGATGCGATTCATAATTCACCAGACTACGATAACACAAGGGAACAATGGTTCTGTTGATTAAGAACTGAATATTGTTTTTAAGGTTATTTGGGACGCTGAATCCAAATCTGCCCTTGGTTTTTTTCTACCAGCTCGACTTTTCGAGATATACCGTTATGTTCAAAATTAAGGCACTTCCGCTACATATATTGGAATAACTTGAAAACGGTTCACCATATTAAATTAAAAAAAAAATCCGAAACTCGCAAACAATATTCTCTTAAAGCCGTGCTTACTTTGTTTTTAAATTTTCCAAGTAGTTTTAGAGATATCGTTCAAGTTTTGAAAAAAAAATTAAAATTTTTAAAAAAAAAAACATTTTTTTTGTTCTTTAAAAATTCCTAAAAAATAAAAATGGGACAAAAATCACAGTTTTGGTCTACAAACAGTTAGTTAAGTATATTTCGAATAAAATGAGCTTTATTTCATTGCAATCGGTGCACAACTTTTGATTTTGTTCACGATTTACTGAATTGATATAAATCGCGATTTCCATACAAAAATAACATTTTCTAATGTGTAAGTGTTTGTATGTAATAAGTTAGTTTTTTATGATTCTAAGAATTAAAAAAATTAAGTAATAAAAAAAGATTATTTCATTTTTATGGTCAGCTATACTTTTTAATTTAACACAAAAAGAGAATTTTAAAGAAAAATAAAAAATTTTAATACACAAATATTACAATGTAATTACAACTCATCGAAAAATTTTCTTTTATAAGATTTTCTTAAATAACCTTGTTTAGAGGGATTTGTTTTAATGCTCCAGCAATAGTCCGCCATCATATGCTTATCCCAGTGACCCTGGTACCGCTCCTCTATAGTGCGGATATCTTGATGGAAACGTTCACCTTGTTCTTCACTGAAGTCTCCAAGATTTTCAGGGAAACAATCCAAATGACTGTGTAGGTAGTGCACCTTAATGCTCATATTACAACGAAGCTGCTTGAAATGTGACAACATGTTATCCACGTGGTCCGAATAGTGCTCACCCTTTTTGTTTCCCAGGAAATTGCGCACTATCCAAACAAATTCATTCCAAGCATTTCTTTCAATATCTGTCATGGAATTACTAAAATTTTCATCATTGATTAATTTTTTGATTTGAGGGCCATCAAAAATGCCAGCTTTCAGTTTCTCCGAACTCAAATTGTTGAACTTTTTACTGATATATCTAAAACAATCACCGTCCTTGTTGAGAGCTTTGACAAATTGTTGCATAAGTCCTAGCTTGATATGGAGAGGTGGCAGTATTATGCGATCCCTGGGCACAAGTGGTTGATTAACTATATTGTGGTTTCCTGGAACCATAGCTTCCCTCGAAGGCCAGTCTTTCTTACTCCAGTGTTCAGATCTGGCTCTACTATCCCATAAACAAATGAAACACGGATATTTTGTGTAGCCACCTTGTTGGCCTAGAAGAAAATTCACCATTTTTAGATCCACACAAATTAGCCAGCGGTGTTCGTTGTACTTTATTTTATTTATAACTGAGGCAATTGTAGAATATTCTTCTTTAGCTTTAGTTGAATGTGCAATGGGCAACGAACCCAATTTATTACCGTTATGCAGAAGTACACATTTTAGGCTGCGTTTAGAAGAATCTATAAATAGTCGCCAGTCATTTGGATCATACTCCTCTAATCCCATCGCTGTTACTAAACCAGGAACATCTGAACAATAAACAAATTCATCGTCTTCGGAAAAGAATGGAAGTAAGTTTTTTTCTCTGTTACGGTAGTATGAAATTGTTGTTCCTTGGGTTAACAGATTTTTTTGCTTTAATCGAGAAGCAAGAATTTCAGATGCTTTTTTAGAAAGTCCAAGGTCTCTCACTAAATCACTAAGCTCCTCCTGATTAAATTGCTCGCGTTCAGAAGAAATATCTAAATGCAAGTCATCTGATCCAAGTTCAGAAATTGGTGAAGGAACATTTTGTCGTAAGTCGTGGAAATTGTGTGTAGATGTAGATGGTTTTGGTTCTGAATCCTCACTAGAGTACAGGACTGGTTGGGTAATAGACAACACGTTAGGATAAATCCATTTAGACCGGTTTGTTTTATTAATGCCTGTTATGTTGACAGCGCAAAAATAACAATCATCATAATGATTCGAAGGTTCCCGCCAGATCATTGGTGTTTTATACTTGAAGTGGGTCCGTTGCTTGTTTGCCGATAACCTTAAATACTCTACACAGTTTTTACATACAGTATTAGGAATCCAGTACTTGTCACGGGTTTCCATGGTAAATCCGAAGTAGTCAAAATAAATTTTTTTAATAAAATCTGACACACTTTTTCTATTTTTTATAAACGTGTATTCGCCACATATGTTACAAAAATAGTTGGGATTGATTTTACAGGTGTTTCTTGACGTAGCCATTGCACAATTTTGAAGTATATATCAAAGTAACACAATTTTCAATAAATAACACACGGGAACAAAATTGAACTTTTTTGTGTTGACTGATTAAATGTTCAATGTAAAATGATTTATATTTTTTGTCGTTATACTTTTCGCTTTCGTAAACACTTGTTGAATGAGAAAAATTGGTTGAATGAACCCATATAAATACTTAGTAGTTTTTTACTGAAGTACCAAAAAAAATTATATCCACAATTTTATTGACAGTCACTTATGAATGAACACATGTGTTCAGGGGAATTCCTTTAAAAAATCATCCGTTACCAACGGTAAACCACACATCAATAAAAACAAGTGGACTTTTCTTTTTTCTCTTTAATTGACTGTGAACTGACTAGGTGTCATAAAGGGACAATAAAATTTATAGGCGTTATGAGTTTGCTACCGCAACCGTAAAAATGAAATAATCTTTTTTTTATTACTTAATTTTTTTAATTCTTAGAATCATAAAAAACTAACTTATTACATACAAACACTTACACATTAGAAAATGTTATTTTTGTATGGAAATCGCGATTTATATCAATTCAGTAAATCGTGAACAAAATCAAAAGTTGTGCACCGATTGCAATGAAATAAAGCTCATTTTATTCGAAATATATTTAATTAACTGCTTGTAGACCAAAACTGTGATTTTTGTCCCATTTTTATTTTTTAGGAATTTTTAAAGAACAAAAAAAATGTTTTTTTTAAAAAAATTTTAATTTTTTTTTCAAAACTTGAACGATATCTCTAAAACTACTTGGAAAATTTAAAAACAAAGTAAGCACGGCTTTAAGAGAATATTGTTTGCGAGTTTCGGATTTTTTTTTTAATTTAATATAGTGAACCGTTTTCAAGTTATTCCAATATATGTAGCGGAAGTGCCTTAATTTTGAACATAACGGTATATCTCGAAAAGTCGAGCTGATAGAAAAAAACCAAGGGCAGATTTGGATTCAGCGTCCCAAATAACCTTAAAAACAATATTCAGTTCTTAATCAACAGAACCATTGTTCCCTTGTGTTATGCATATTTAAAATTTTTTTTTTTTTTAGTTCCGAGTACCTCCGGGTTGAGCCAAAACTTTTATTACATTACCCATCATCACTATTTCTGTTCCTGTTTATATTTGAATAACAACAAAATCTGACTGTATGTTCCCAACAGAATTTCTTCGATACCTATAATAATTACCTTTCCAACGAGCCGCAATTGTCTGTAGATAAACTACTGATAAACTTCCCGGAATACCCTAAAACCAAAGTTCCAAAAAATAGGTGAATTTTAAAATTTTTTTTATTGTTGATAATATTATACTAATAAAGATTTTTTGTGGGATGAAAAGTTTTTTCTGTAGTGCTCCACAACTTGAAGCAAATACTGCTTATCCTCTTCGTTGTATGTCAATACCCGATTGAATTCTGTAATTAATTTTATTGCTCTTTCTGCCGGGTCATTTACAACGGTTAAGTGTTGGCATATCCGTTTTGCGGTGTAGTATTCTTCTTATTCCTTCCAATTTGATGGATCCATTTCAAAAAATGTCACATCGATTTGTAACCCATGGAAAAAACGATTGGTGCGAGGAGTGACGAAAGAACTTACATCCTTATTTGCAAACGATTTCACTTGTTCCAGCGTTAAGTTTAATCTTTTCGCAATAACTTCGCCATTTTCGTCACCATGATTGCCAAGAGCTTCAACCGTTTTCCGCTTCACTTCAATAGATATAATTTCATCGAAAAATCCAAGAGCAACCGCCTCTTCGGATAAATACCATAAATGGTTTTTGATTTTTGTCAATAAGCCATTTGAAACATTTAGATCGAAATATGAAATAGCGTCTTTAATGAATTGTAAATCTTGGCGCGGTGCAGATACAGCGTTAACGCATCCGAACCAATGCGAAATATAAATACGCGTCAAGAAAATGCAAATGTTTCGAATGCCTTTCAGTTCGGAGGATGTCATCTTGAATTGTTCGCGAAGCAAACAAATCTTATAGCAGTATATAGCTTTGGACATAAACCTTGCATGAGTTGTTGCGCCAGGCAAACGCAACTGCGTAAAATTTGGTACTTCCTTACCAAGAAAAATGAGCGAAAGTTGCAACAACTCCTTATAATCGGCTCGTACATAATGAGATTTCAACGTTTCAAGGCAAAAGTTCTTGTGCGTCTCTATTTCGGCTGCTGTTAAGTTTTTTTGCACTGCTTCATCCAATACTCCACTCTTGAAAGTATTACTATTCATATTTTTGCAGCTTTTTGAAAAACGATTAAAGAGAGTGACTTCTGGTGCTGATGTTTTTCCGAAATTTAACACAAACACAGCTTTCATAAACAATTCGCTGATATGATGGTGACACGGTAGAAAAAGTAAATCGCGACCCAGTTTACTTTCAAGCAAATATGCAGAGCCTTTTTCAATACCATTGTTTGTAGATGTTGTGTCAAAAGCCACAATTTGCACTAAATTATCAATCTTCCATTTGCGTAGCAATTTTTCAATGCCTTCAGCAATATTTTCACCAAGAGATTCTTCAAGTTTCGCAATGCCAAGGAGTTTTTCTTCGTTCTCTCCGGTTATAACGAGAGCCAATCGATCAACTTTGTCCTTGCCTTTCATATCTGGAAGCATTTTACCGTCCCAATGCAAGACAAATACTTCAGGAATCTACGTTGATATTAAATATTATGTTAATTACCTTCAAGATATTTATTTATATTGAATTATTAATTATGTACCTTGAATTCATTTATGATCTGTTTCGCTTGTCTGCGGCGATATTCCTTTCGCATTGTTTGAAACGATGTTCGATTAAAGACGAAATTTTCCACTTTTATGTCGTTCAAGTCAGGTTTCATTTCCTGCAACTTCCGCAAGACGGCTGTAATTGTAGCAGATGTGAAATGCATTGCATCGCGATCACTGATGCGGCATTTATCCATGCTTGCTAACATTCGATCATCAACGAAATGGATTTTTCCGTGGGATCCCTGGGTTCCTTGATGTTGGTCCTTCAGAAAATCAACTGCCGGAGCTGAATTGTCCATTTCTACGCCTTCGTATGCAATACTTTCTGAGGTATCTGTATCAGACGCAACCTCATCTTTGAGCAACAAGCAATAAATAAAAATTACAATAAAATAAGACATTATATTGACCAATACCTTGAACTTCTTGTGACTCTTCGTGATATTTTCGCATAGCTTCGCCTTGCGTTCTTGTTTTCGTGACAGCTTTAAATCCTGGCCTGACATACAACCTGGCCGACCCTTTTCTCTTTGCAACAGAAGGAAATCTTTGTCCTCTTGAATAGTCATCGTTTCAAGTGCATCCGCGGCTGTGATATCAAATATATAATTTTCGATGTTTTCACAGAATTCTTTCTCATCGTTTCTATATTTTTCATATCTGGCAAATTCAGGTTAGCAAAAGTTAGGTCGATTCTGAGAGTGAGGGGTGAAAATAGAGAGTAAATTAGAAGACCCGTATCGCGGCTTTTGTTTATGTTAGTTCGAGTTTTTTTTTTTAATCGACCTTCGAACTTTGCAGTCAAATGCAGATTTTCAGCGTATTTTTATATGTTTTTTGGCTATATCTCGTCGACTAATTGATATTTTTTCAATCTGTAAAAGCGAAATTATTGCTAGAGACATTTGCTACAATTAAATTTTTTTAAAAAATTGGTTTTGAAAATTTTTGTGGTGCTTATGAAGCAAAATGTTGGAAAAATTATTTTTTTTTTCATGCTTTTTGAAAATATTTTCAACAAAACTAAGTCTTTTTTGCTTTCTGTTTGATCTATAATATGCTTCTCAATTTCTTCAATAAATTTCACTTGAAAAGAAAACAATCATAATACAAAACTTGCGTTTTCCAGCATAATATTAATTTTCTTCTCACTTTTTATGTACCAATTTTGTTGAGTGTTGGTTTTGAAGAAACATTGAAAAAGAAATAATAAAAATATGGAAAAAAATATATTTTTGAAATCTGTTCTTGGACAAATTTTTCCATTCGGCATAAATTAAGTTAAACTTTATCACGCAGTTGATTTCGGTCATTGTTGGAATATTTGCTTTTTGCCAAAATTCAAGAGTAGAATGTATTGTAGTGTGTTTGATAAGTCATAGTTACCCTACCTTCTGTACGGTAACTAAATAGTAAAATTAAATTACTAATTGTAACTAAATATATCCACCTGCACCGAACTCAAGCGTGAGAAAAGTATTTCTCACAATTGTACTGTGGTATAGTTACGTGTGAACTGCTTAATACGCAAATTCACTCGTCTACTCAGTTACACATAATGTAAGTGTATGTGTACGCGTGTACAATGCATGTGCGCGCGTACGTAGGTAGATATACGTTAAAATTAGTATAGAAAGATAATTAATAAAGAGACGTGAAAGTAAACAGTCGCATGAGCGGCTGTTTTTAAACCAATAATAAAAAGAATAATTATTTAAATTATATGGCGATCCTGCCAATGAAAAAAATAAAATATGAAAAAAATAATAAGTCAATTAAAATTTTAAGAAAAAATTTAATTTGTGAAAAAATCAGAAAAACAATAACTACATATACCAAGCATGAAAAGTCGAAAAACGTATATTATTAATCAACATTTAAATTTAATCAACAATTGAAAATTTGTTAAGAAGGAATACCAAAAGTGTAAAAGCCAAAATAATTGTAAAAAAGTGAAGAGTCGAAAAACGTACATTATTAATCAACATTTAAATTTAATCAACAATTAAAAATTTGTTAAGAAGGAATACCAAAAGTGTAAAAGCCAAAATAATTGTAAAAAAGTGAAGAGTTGAAAAAGGTAATAACGACATGAATAAGCAACCGCAGCAACAACGGATTCATCAAACTGGAATACCAAAAGTGTAACAGCCAAAATAATTGTAAAAAGTGAAGAGTCGAAAAACGGTAATAACAACATGAATAAGCAACCCCAGCAACAGATTCATCAAACTCTACGTCAACAACAGTAACCATCATCTACAGCAGCTGGAGAATAAAACAACAGCTAAGTAGCATATTTTATTTTTTTAAATAAGTTGAATCATACATATTACATAGTAGTTAAATATTGATTTCTTCGATACTCGTATTGATAACATTTTTTTTGTTAAAATCAATCAATTGAAAAGAAATTTGAATACAAAATATTAGAAAAAAAATTATGTATTTAATTATATTAAAAAAAAAAAAAAAAAATTTTTTTTAAAAACAAAAAAACATGATTATTAATATTGAACTCACTTTAAAATTAATTAAACTGTGAATTTTTCTATAAAATAGAATAACTTAATATATAGAACAGAACATAGAAAAGTCATCATATTTAGGAATAAATCGACAATTTAAAATATTTAATGTATCATTAAAACTAAAATATTGATTCTTTAATATAAATTTAAATATTGATTTTTATTGGGAATAGGAAATTAAAAGATAAATTATATTTTAACATGGGTAAGCCGGAATCAAAATTAGAAAACCCGAACGCAAATGTAATAACCAACGTTGAGGTTGTCGACCACACAAACCAAATACAATCCTTGTGGTACCTCACATTGTGCTTGGTATTGATAAGCGGGGTAAACTTAACGCTAAAATTATACCTACTGCACAAAAGATCTCTCCGTAAGAGATATCTAAGTAGAGGCGACAACCTTGACAAGGTTTAAAAATGGGCCCATAAGATTTTAAAATTATATACTCCTCGAATAGATTTAAACAAAAAAAAAAAAAAAAAAAAGAAAGAGAACAAAGCAGAGACTGCGATAACATCATGTTATATATTATCAAAATTTTTTTATTTTGTCATCATTATTAAAAATACTGACTAAAGAGAATAAAATTTTACATAAAGTGCCGGAGGAGTCCTATTATTGAATTACTTTATTTTGTTGAATATTTGAATTAATTGCTAATATAGCAGGAACTTTGGGGGACAAATCCTAAATGACAAATATTTTGAATATTTTTTTTTTGTGCGATTTTCTGGTAAGATTTTCTGTCCTAGCAGACAAAAGTCAATTTTAATCTGCATGTATGGACTGGTCTGCGATACTAGGCCAGTGCAGACTTATCAGAGAGGAATTTGACAAGTCCTATAAATGCCTCAATAGCGATAGGCCTACCAAAGAGGAAACTGTTGAAAAACATCTAAAAAACCTCTACTTACGACTTGAAGAAATAAGAGTCGTATTAAACGTAAATTATCAGCGTTTAACACCCGCACATAAGGTTGCAGCAGAGGGTTTTTTCATTGACCTGAGAAGTAAACTCATCAGTGTAGCAGCTCGTAGGGGTCTTGAAGTAGAATTGCCCAACTCATTACATGAAAGGGTAGAATTTGCGGATGACAAAAATAAATTAGCAATACAGACAGAAATAATAAGCGCAAACATGCCACAAACAGCAACGGAATTTTTAAGGACAGCATCCAGAATCATACCTGATTTTGATGGTAGGGCAGAGAACCTACAAAGTTTTCTGGATGCATTAACACTGGTGGATTCAATTGCGGAAGACCAGGATGCGGTGGCCGTCAATTTAGTAAAGACTAAATTGAAGGGAACGGCACGTACTCTCATAGAGGGTAATGAAGTAAATTTAGCCGGCATAATAGCTAGGTTAAAAACAACAGTCAAGGGCGAGTCCGTTGAGTTGCTTTCGGCAAAGATAATGAATCTCAAACAGTGTGGTAGGACACCAAATGACTACACCAAAGAGATAGAAGAACTGGCGAAAAGATTACAAAGCGCCTACATAGTGGACGGTTTAAATACTACACTAGCCGAAAAATACACAACAAACATTGCTGTAAAGGCAATGACAAAAAACAG
The DNA here is from genome assembly GCA_963682025.1 of Cordilura impudica. Taxonomy (NCBI): domain Eukaryota; kingdom Metazoa; phylum Arthropoda; class Insecta; order Diptera; family Scathophagidae; genus Cordilura; species Cordilura impudica. Next base: position 186,796,260 of record OY821521.1, read on the forward strand.
TACCAACGACAGAGTGGGACTCATACTAGAAGCAGGTCAATTTAACACTCTCAATGATGCGGTAGCTAAGTTTATAAGTTGTTCAACCGATGCGCCTAAAAATAGTACAATAATGTACTATAACAGGGATATGCACAATACCCAGGGTCAAAGACGTGGGCGATCCTACGCAAATTTTAGCCGACGTGGAAATTACACCGGAAATAGCGGTCGTAGTAACAATAACAGGAGATACAACAGTGGGAGTAACCAGTCCCACAATGGTAACAATGAGGTCAATAGGCAATATAATGGCCGTGACAGTTACAACAGGAACAATAATAACTACAGCGGGAACTATAACAACCGCAATAATAATAGAGGACGTGATGTCCGGGCTTTGCATGGGAGTACGGAAAACGTACAATCCCCGGGTACTCAATAGATGAAATAATTGGAAATAGTAGAATCTTAAACGTTAATCTGAATTCAGCATCATATATTTCACTAAAATCAAGATTCAATGAAGGGGTGTCGACATTTTTGGTAGACACAGGTGCGGACATATCAATAATAAAAAGCGGACAGAATAAATTTGAAAGAATAGATACATCCAACACAATTAGCCTACATGGCATAGGAAAGGGTATAACCTATACTAGGGGAAAGATCACAACGGATCTGATATTTGAAAATCTGTTAGTTGGACATAAACTCCATGTGGTAGATGATGACTTTCCAGTTCCATCTGATGGAATATTGGGACTTGACTTCATTAGAAAGTACAATTGTAAACTAGAATATGGAACGGATCAAGATTGGATAGTATTAAGACCAGATGATTTCCCACAAAGTATACGGATGAAAATGCGAAAATACCCAAACATCAACACAATATCATTACCTGCGAGATCAGAGGTAATTAGAAGAATAAATGTAGGAGATTCAAAGGGGGACATATTAATTCCTAACCAAACCCCTAAGGAGGGGATATTTATAGCAAATACAATTTCTAACGCCTCACAAACTTTTGTACGTATAATGAATACAACAGACGAAGAAGTTGTTATATCTGATGCTCAAATAGAGACTGAAAGCTTGGATAATTATGAAACAGTATCAATGGTCGAGTGTCAGAATAACGATGATAAATTTAAGATATTGTCCGAAAAATTTCCTAAATTCATTGAGAATGAACTAAAGGAAATATGCATGAAATATATTGATGTTTTCGCACTAGAAACAGAAAAAATATCTGCGAATAATTTTTACAGGCAAAAATTGCGTTTAAAAGATATAGAACCAACATATATTAAAAACTATAGGATACCTTATGCGCATAAGGAGGAAATAACAGGACAAGTGGATAAATTAATAAAAGATGGTATAATTGAACCATCAGCTTCTGAATACAATAGCCCAATATTATTAGTACCGAAAAAATCTTTAGCTGGAAGCGTTAATAAAAGATGGAGATTAGTAGTAGATTACAGGGCGGTTAATAAGAAATTGATTGCAGATAAATTTCCATTACCAAGAATAGATGACATTCTTGATCAACTTGGCAAAGCGAAATATTTTTCTTGTCTAGACTTAACGTCTGGGTTTCATCAAATTGAATTAGATGAGGACTCCAGGGATATCACATCATTTTCAACAGATAAGGGATCATTCCGTTTTAAGCGCCTCCCATACGGGCTTAAAATAGCCCCAAATTCATTTCAGAGAATGATGACAATTGCATTCGCTGGTTTATCACCAGCTCAAGCTTTCTTATATATGGATGATTTAGTTGTAATTGGTCGTTCAGAACGACACATGATTAGGAATCTGGTAGATGTTTTTGAAACCTGTCGGAAATATAACCTTAAACTACATCCAGGAAAATGTTCATTTTTCAGTCATGAAGTGACTTATTTGGGACACAAATGTACAGATAAAGGCATTCTTCCAGACGATAGCAAATTCAAAATAATTCAAGACTATCCCACACCTAAAAATGCCGATGAAACAAAACGATTTGTAGCATTTTGCAATTACTATAGACGTTTTGTTCCTAATTTTGCGGAACACGCTCGTCTCTTAACGAGATTATGTAGGAAAAATACAAAATTCGAATGGAGTAGAGAGTGTGAGAAAGCATTCGAATATTTGAAAAACTCACTACTGAACCCAAGAATATTACAATATCCCAATTTTGATGAACAATTCTGTATCACAACCGATGCAAGTAAATATGCATGCGGTGCAGTGCTAAGCCAAGAGCATGATGGAATACAACTTCCAATAGCATATGCCTCACGATCGTTCACGAAAGGTGAAGCGAACAAATCTACTATTGAACAGGAATTAGCAGCTGTACACTGGGCGATTACATATTTCAGACCATACATATATGGCACGAGATTTTTAGTGAGAAGCGATCACAGACCACTGTCGTACTTGTTCTCGATGAAAAACCCTTCCTCAAAATTGACGCGAATGAGATTGGATTTAGAAGAGTATGATTTTACAATAGAGTACCTGAGGGGAAAGGATAACCATGCGGCAGACGCTTTATCCAGAATAACAATAGCAGACATAAAAACTAGCAGAAACATTTTTATGGTAACCACTAGAACAAAATCTAGAAAAACACAACCAGGAATAGATGAGAAAATAAAGAGTATAACGACAACCCCAAGGGTTTATGAAACACTTAGTATAAAGGAAGTAAGAAAAAATGTTCGCCTAAAGTTTGACTTACAAGGCAAAACACCGAGGTGTTACCTTAAACACGGGAAAATAACTTTAGAGGAGCTTAGGATAGATGACCTTATTGTTAATGGGAAAGTTGATCTAAATCAATTCTTCCCTAGGTTGGAAAATATGACCGACAACAAAGGCATCAAAAAGTTGCAACTATCACTAAATGACAAAATATTTGAGAAGATTCGAATCAATGTGTTTAAAGAAATAGGGAACAAAGAATTAAAAAAATTAATAATAGCTCTAGCGCCACGGAGAATAAATGTTACTGCTGACGAGCAGAAAAACACACTCCTAGAAAAATATCACAATGATCCTTTATACGGAGGTCATCCAGGGATAACAAGGATGACAGCGAAAATAAATGAAAAATATTTCTGGAACGGAATGTCAAGAGACATACGTAACTATATAAAAGGATGTAAGCAGTGTCAGACAAATAAATCCCTACCGAAAACAAGGGAACCAATGGTGATAACGGAAACACCAGTGAAAGCATTCGATATAGTCGTTATTGACACAATTGGTCCTTTTATTAAATCTAATAACGGCAATGAATATGCCATAACCATAATATGTGATCTAACGAAGTATTTGATCACTATACCAATTCCTGACAAACAGGCTAAAACCGTAGCCAAGGCTATTTTTGAAAATTTCATTTTAATATACGGTCCAATGAATAGAATTCTGACTGATATGGGAACGGAGTATAAGAACCAGACCATACAAGAGCTTTGTGGATTGCTGAATATTGAGTACACAACATCGACAGCATACCATCATCAAACGTTGGGTACTATAGAAAGATCACATAGAACATTTAACGAATACGTTCGTTCATATCTTTCAGCGGACAGAACAGATTGGGACGAATGGTTGACATACTTCACGTATTGCTTCAATACAACACCTTCTACTGTCCATGGGTACTGTCCGTATGAACTGATATTTGGTAAGAAATCACCTAACATACCATTTCTTGATAACAATATCGTTGACCCAATATATAACATAGAGTCATACGAAAAAGAGGTAAAGTATAGGCTTCAGACGGCGCAGCAGCGAGCCGCGAGTATGATAGAAAGGCAAAAACAAAGTAGTAAGACTCTGTACGATAGAAGAATTAATCCCATTGAAATAAAAATAGGAGATTTGGTTTTGATAGAGAACAATGCGGGCCATAAACTGGAAAGCTTGTTTAAGGGACCTTATTCGGTAGAGAAAATAGACGAATTAGGTAATTGTACCCTATCAATGAGTGACGGTAAAAAAGCCAATGTACATAAAAATAGACTAAAACAATGTAGCTAAAAAAAAAAAAAAAAAAAAATTTTTCATTCTAATTTTAAAAATACCTGGCCAGGTCAAAATAAGTTTAAGATTAAAATTTAACAACAATTCTAAATATAAAATTTAAAATTTTTAAAATTAACATTATAATTAATTTAAGAAAAAAAGAAGAATTTATTGTAAACCAACATTAAAAATAAAAGAAGAATTTATTGTAAACTAACATTCAAAAAAAAAAAGAAGAAAACATTTTACATATAAATTATAATTTTACCTACAACATTAATTTTAAATAACTTTATAAAATTTAAATTAAAATTAAAAATAAATTTCAAAATCGAATTAATTAAAATTTAATTTTATTTTAAGGAAAAAAGGGAAGGTGAAGAACCCAAAATAGATCTTGAGACCTAATATTTTTTTTTCAAACTAAATTTAAAAATACTATAAGTATATGAAAGAATGATCAGGAATATATATCATTCTTTTTCTGTAAAAGGGAGGTGTAGTGTGTTTGATAAGTCATAGTTACCCTACCTTCTGTACGGTAACTAAATAGTAAAATTAAATTACTAATTGTAACTAAATATATCCACCTGCACCGAACTCAAGCGTGAGAAAAGTATTTCTCACAATTGTACTGTGGTATAGTTACGTGTGAACTGCTTAATACGCAAATTCACTCGTCTACTCAGTTACACATAATGTAAGTGTATGTGTACGCGTGTACAATGCATGTGCGCGCGTACGTAGGTAGATATACGTTAAAATTAGTATAGAAAGATAATTAATAAAGAGACGTGAAAGTAAACAGTCGCATGAGCGGCTGTTTTTAAACCAATAATAAAAAGAATAATTATTTAAATTATAGTATTGTATTTTTTATGCTTGCCTTCACAGGGACTTTTTTGCACTCGGGTTTTATAAAAAAATAATTGAAGAACTTGCTTCATATTAGGCAACTCTGCGCCTTTCAGTTCACTTTCGCATTTTCCCACCAAAAATATATCATTATCGAATCGTAGTTTCTTAGATGAGCTTGCCATTATAACTGTTTATTGTTTTATTTTATTTAATTTGTCTTTACTTATTATTCGCTGCCCACTTGCTTCTCTTATCACTTTTACTTTAAAACTGCAAAATTTTCACTAATTTAGTATACGTTCGCCACTCACAATTTTTTTTTTTGCTTTCAATTAAAATTCATATAAATTGGCACATAAAATTTTTTTGGGGAATACCCGAAAAAAAAACGAAATTTTAAAATAACTGCTTAGCGTATTCACAAGCCGCAGCACTCTGACACCTTGCCAGAGACTAAAACATACAAGAAAATTACTTCTTACGAACTTTCGTGAAGTAAAAGCTTAATACATTTTATTATTATTTTATGCGACACATATATGTGACTTGATTTTTATGAAAACTCCCACGTCACATATATGTGACGGTGAGTGGCGAACGTGTTAATGTTTTTTTTTATTCACAAAATTTCATTTCAAAAAACATCAAACACAGTTAGGTCACTTTGTCTTGTTGTCGCTATGAAAACTCCCACGTCACATATATGTGACGGTGAGTGGCGAACGTGTTAATGTTTTTTTTTATTCACAAAATTTCATTTCAAAAAACATCAAACACCGTTAGGTCACTTTGTCTTGTTGTTGCTATGAGAACTCCCACGTCACATATATGTGACGGTGAGTGGCGAACGTGTTAATGTTTTTTTTATTCAGAAAATTTCCTTTCAAAAAACATCAATACACCGTTAGGTCACTTTGTCTTGTTGTCGCTAATAGCACAAAATTTTTAGAAAGGGTGATCAATGGGTAATATAATAAAAGTTTGGGCTCATCCCGGAGGTACTCGGAACTAAAAAAAAAAATAAATATGCATAATTATTGTTATCCCTAACCTCATATTTTTCAGTGCGAAAACTTTTGGATTTAACATTTTTTAATTTTTTTATATAACGCTATGGCCAGTCTAATGTGCAGGCATAATAACAATGCCACTCAAATTTGGTTTATGCTTATTTTCAATATTCAATTATTACGACCTAAGAAACTTTCTCTAAACTCATGAAAGCAAAAGATATTTTTACAACTGTCCATCAATATTCATCTCTGTCTGCTATATTCAGACGAAGTCTTGCAAATACGATGATTGTAAATTGATATTCTGCGAACCAATGCAGTGTGAGATGGTGCATTTTCGTGGTGCCATTCATAGTTCTCAACTTTTTTGCGAATAGCTTCACGAAAGTGATGCATATTACTCAAATAATATTCCATGTGAACACATTTGGTCCGGTAGATGGAAATAATAATGCACCACACCACGATCAACGAAGAAAACTTACATTTTTGAGTGATTTTGACGTCATCTTTTCGGTCTTGCTGCAACTTTTGCAAAATACTCGCCTGGTTGGTCAATTGTTTTGGGCTAGTCCAAAGCACATCAAGGATAAATTTTGTTTCACTATGGCAGGCAGCAAACATTGTTTAATATATATTAATGAGACGCTCTTTTTCCAAAAATAAAAAATTTAGTGTTTTTGTACCAACTGAGATTTTCGCGTTTAAGGCTTAAAATATCTTTTGAAATTCTGTTGACTGAAGTGGTAACAGTATCAGCAAAGATCTATAATTATCAATAGATGATTTTCCCCAATCAAATCTTTGTGTTCAACGCTATCTCTGAACTGTTTGAACTCCATTTACACCATTTACAAATATTTTTAAAATTAGCCTGGTCACAGAAGGTCTGCAGAAATTTCGTTCTGCTAACAAAGTTTAAATCAAGATCTTTGTTTAACGAAATCAGATATTGTTAAAATCGCCAAATTTGCTTTTTCTTGTTTACAATAGCGAGCGTTACTATTGAATTCACGAAGATTTTGACATCAAATTTAGCAAAAATGTCAAACGCAGTACAACGTGAAACAAACTTATTTGATAAAACCGCGAAGTTAATTTGAAAACTTACCCACAGTATTACACATAAACCAAATTCATAGGTTAACTATTGGGGAAAAGGTAGTGATTAACAACAATATAGTGTTGAAATTTACAAAATATTAAGACAATCACAGTTAGAGGTTGGCTTAATCGTTTAATTTCATAGAAATAGAAAAACCCTTAAATTCTGCAGACTATTTGCGGACGAAAGTCCGTCCGCTTTCCTTAATATATATGTATAATAGTTTCAACAAAAAAACGAACACATATATTTTCGAAACCAATTTATTGGAATAAAAGTTCTTCTGTGAACGAAATGGAATTTTTAAGTGTCAAATTCCTTTACAAAATCATCTTGTTTGAAATTCAATAATTTTTTTTTTCATCGCTACTTTTAAAACAACCTTGAATATATTTGCTAAAGTTCTGAAGTAAGACATAAGATAAGTTCCATACACAACCACTTATATATAATTTAACATACAATAGGAATCGATTCTCAAAAAAAAAAAAAAAAATAAATAAATTGTTTGCATTTATGAAGTTTTTGATATCTAGCTAGCAAACAAACAATGTACGTACCTTATATTGATTGATTTTTGAAAAGGTTTATTTTTGCAATACTTATATGGAAGATATCATAAATATTGAACAATCACATAGACATACTAAATATGTACAAGTCTATTTTGTCAGTAAGTTAGTCAGCCAGTCAGTCAATCACTTATTGAACCTTATAAACATTTGCGAAATATTAAGGGGGATCACAGTGAGAAGCAGAATTAAATCCAAAAAAAAATTATGCCTTAGGTTACGAAAGCCCGAAAATCTGCAAATTATAAAAAAAAAAAATTAAAACCCAGAACACTTTATCGCTAAATAAATTTAAAAAATATTTATATAAATTAATATCTAAAGATTTTAGAGTTCATCTTTTACATATAGAAAATCTATTGATATCTTCCGACACTTTTCCTCTCAGACAGGTTATAAAGACATTGCCTTAGTTCAGACTCAGTAGATATTTCCATATAAAAATACAGATATAGACCCAGATACAGATAACTTTTTTCCGCAAGATCCTGAATAATTTGCCCTTGAAGTAAAACCCCTGTGGCCTAATTTTCGCAAACGTGTTCGAAAAAATTCCATAACGAAATTTATGTCGTAGTGTAAATATTTCCAATTTCCTTACTCGTTACGAAACGAAACGGTTTATTAACAGAAAATGTAAACAAAAAACCTGTGATTATTATAAAATTGAAAAAAGGCACTTTAAAAAGAAGTAAAATATTTTTATATTGATTTAACTTTGCTTTTATACACTCCATACCACAGTGCAGTGGGTATATATAGGTTTGTCCTTCCATTTGCAACTCATCGGAATACTAATTTACGACCCCATAAAGTATATATATTATTGATCATTATCACAGTTCGAGTCGATATAGCGATGTCCGTCTGTCTGTCTGTCTGTTGAAATCACGCTCACTTCGAAAATAAACCCTAGGTAAGGTTACGTTAATATCATTTGCCGTTGTTCCCACCAGTTTGGTATTTAAAATGAGGTATATCAGGTGCAATTGTGCTGAGATATGAGCAAAAATATGTAGACACCTCTAAAGAAGCAAAAAACTCAGTGTGTTTGTTGTAATATTTTAGTGGTTGAACATAATCGTTGTACAACAACATTCACTGTTCAAAAAAGCCACAAAAAATGATGCAATCATACCAACAAACACAACTATCATGAGCTATGTTAGTAGTATTGCCACATATTTTTTTATCGTTATCACGATGTAATAAAAAAAGTCGCCAGTATGAAAGAAAAAATATAATGCCTAACGAAAAACGAAAAACTAAAAATGAAAAATTTAAATGAAAAAAAAAAAAATAAAAACGAAAAATGAAAAAATTAAAAAAAAAAAATTAAAATGGATATAAAATATTTTCACCTGATACAAACACTTGTCTCTGGGGTACCTGTTATTTTGACAAAACTACCTATAGGATTGACAAAAAAAAAAAGCCACTATAGAGGCAGATACAAGACTTAGAAAAAATGTTGGGGGTTTAACAAATTGCGGGTATTACAGTTTTGAAGGTATGTTACATACCATCGGAAAGGTTAATTTGTCTAGTTTCTTAGTAAATATATGCTTTATTTTTAAGGTTTTAGAAACACTTACACACTAAAACAAACTAAGCTTTCTTTTGAGCAGAACAAAAAATTTTCTTTTTTGAAAAAAAAGTCAAAAAATTTTTGATTTTGCAAAAAAAAAATTAAAGAAAAATTTAATTTTTTTTAAATTTTTTTCCGAAAGATAGAGGAAATAACTGTCTAAGCAATTTTGGACAAATTTTGCAATATGTAAAAAGTTACATGGATGGGAAAAACACCTGTTTGGTCAAAATGGCAAATTTTGACCCCTCTAACTCAGAAAGTTTTGGACCCATCTTGTTGAAAAATTACGTCTAAACTACTATGTAATAGGACTAACCTTTGTGCAAATGAAACCCCCCATATATATAAATATATATTTATATATGTCAAGTGCACCAACTTTTGAAACCGATGTCTTCCGATCGGAAGTTTCATGTCGAGTGCACCAACCGATGTCTTCCGATCGGGATGAAATTTGCACCAAGCTTAATCCTATTGGATAGTAGTTTAGACACAATTTTTCAACAAGATCGGTCCAGATCTCTCTGAGTTAGAGGGGATAAAAATTTGACATTTTGGCCAAACAGGTGTTTTTTCTCATCCATGTAACTTATTACCTATTGTTCTTAGAAAATTTTCTCCCAAATAGTTTAGATAGCTATTTCTTCAATATTTCGGAAAAAAATACAAAAAAAAAAAAAAATTTTGACTTTTTTTTTGCTAAATTAAAGCATTTTTTGCCTTTTTTCAAAACGGGCATTTTTTTTTTTTTTTTTTTTTCATAAGAAAACTTAGGATTTTTCCTTTAAGAGCTTTTTGGTCGCTTAGTGGGATGGGCGTGGGATATCTATCAAAATAAATGTTTTGTAACTCAAGAGAACGGTTTTTAAATTTTTCACAAATGCACTATTTTGAATTTTTTTTCCTATTTGTGTGTAAAACCTTACAAATAAAACTTATACTGAGAAACTAGACAAATTAACCTTTCCGAAGGTATGTAAAATACCTTCATAACATAACAGAAGAGAATGGTTATCTGTAACCTGTAAGAGTTATTTGCAACATTTCAATCTGAACACGAGGATGTTAGAATTGGCTTCACGAAATTAACCCAAATGAGGCCAAAACATTGCGATTTGGCAGAAAGCAGCGGAACTCACACAGTATGCGTTTGCATTTACCATGAAAATGTTAAACTGATGTTGAAGGAAATCAACTTAAAGTATTTAACAGATGATTCGGCAGAAGATTTACACGATTACCGCGATTGCCTTAAATTGACTATGTGTCCTAATGCAACAAATTCTTGCCACTTAGGTGAATGTACCAATTGCCCGAAAACCACATTCATCAAAGAAAATTTAATCAACTCTTTAGATCGAGAATATATAGAGGAGGTCAAATTTGAATCTTGGATTCAGACTGACAAATGCATATTGAAAACAATAACTTTAAATGTGGATGATTTTGTGGAAGAAATGTGTACAGGATTGCTAAACTTGAGAAACCATGACTTTTTAGTCAAAGAGCAATGGTCATTCTTCAAGGATTTGAAGACACATTTGAAGTCTGGTGAATTTGTTATTTCAAATAATTTCACAGAAAACTATAAATATGTTCTTCAGGATGCCATACAAGCATTCCACTTCAATAACGACCAAGCAACTATATTCACAGTAGTTATTTACTACATGAAAGATAAAAAACTGGAACACAAAAGTATGGCAATCAAATCCGACGATTTAAAACATGATACCATTGCAGTTTATGAGTACCAGAAGAGAATACTAAAATTTCGAAAATCTAAATTTACAGTAAAGAAGGTATACTACGTTTCGGACGGAGCTCGTCAATATTTTAAAAACAAAAGTAGCTTGGCAAATCGTATGGCCCATGAAAAAGATTTTGGAATGCCAGCTGAGTGGCATCATTTCATCCTACTGCTCATGGTAAAGGAGCATATGATGGTATTGGAGCAAACCTTAAAAGAAATGCAGCCTCCAGTGCTCTCATCAAGATCGCATCTTTGATGCGACTGCTTTATTCCATTGGGCAAAGAATTATTGTAAAGAAACTAAAATAGTTTTTTAGTAGCAAAGAGGATTATGAGGAAACATTGAAAACACTAAAGAGCAAATTCGATGCTGCGATAACAATCGATGGCACTGCTCAATACCATGCTTTTATAACGCTTGTCGATGGAAGACTCAACTTGAAAAAGTTTTCTGCCTCTATTCAATGCGATTCCTTTCCAAAGACAACAAATAAACCAGCAGCGAAATCAACAGCTGAACCTAGTAACGCCAAGAAAGGATTGACAAAAAAACGCAGTAAATAAAGGCGACAAAATAGCTGGATGAAAGACTGGGTATTTAAAAATTTACAAGACTTAAATACTTCATCAGCTAAAATAAATTAAGTATAAAAATAGTTATGATATAAACGGATCTAATGCTATTAAGATTAAATTTTAATAAATTATTTATCTTTTTATTTTTAATATTATTATTATTATACATTAATTTAATTATTATTAAAAATAAATAAAAAATAATAATTTTTCAACATTTCTATATAAAAAAAGCGATTTTTTTCCTGAGGTTAACATATTCTGGGTATTACAGTATCGAGGGTATAAAATTTTAGTTAGGTATGTTATTTACCTTCGAAAAGGTTAATTTGTCTAGTTTCTCAGTATAAGTTTTATTTGTAAGGTTTTACACACAAATAGAAAAAAATTCAAAATAGTGCATTTGTGAAAAATTGAAAAACCGTTGTCTTGAGTTACAAAACATTTATTTTGATAGATATCCCACTCCCATCCCACTAAGCGACCAAAAAGCTCTTAAAGGAAAAATGCTAAGCTTTCTTATGAAAAAAAAAGGCAAAAAATGCTTTAATTTAGCAAAAAAAAAGTCTACAATTTTTTTTTTTTTTTTTTAAAGTATTTTTTTCCGAAATACTAAGAAATAGCTATCTAAACTCTTTGGGAGAAAATTTTCTAAGAACAATAGGTAATAAGTTACACGGATGAGAAAAAACACCTGTTTGGCCAAAATGTCAAATTTTGATCCCCTCTAACTCTGAGAAATCTGGACCGATCTTGTTGAAAAATTGTGTCTAAACTACTATCCAATAGGACTAACCTTGGTGCTAATTTCATCCCGATCGGAAGACATCGGTTTCAAAAGTTGGTGCACTTGACATGAAATCCGCAGTATATATATACATATATAAATATAATTTCCAAAGAAATATAATTAAGTCAAATAGACTTAATGGAAAAAGCTTGTCATCTACTAAAATCAAATCGAGGTAACAATGCTGTACGTCGCACAGTGGCGCCATTGAGCCTTTTCGTTGCAAAAATCATAACTTTGGAACCGATTGAGAATTTGAACAGGGTGCTACGCCCTCTAAATGATTACTTATGGGTTATAAAAGTTAAAATTTGTTAATTTTATATATTTTATGTTTCTTTTTCAAGTTTTTTTATATGTATTTTAAAATTATTATCCATAAATCAAAAAAAAAAAAAATTAAATCCATCAGTGTTGAAAAATGGAGAAAAAAGGCAGTTGGTAAAGAGCGATTTACCTGGAGAAAGACAAAGCAAACAGTATTTTTTCTATTATATATTAAATGAATAAATAAATAAATTAGTAGAAATAAAAGAAATTACGATTAGTTACCTATTTTTTTTTTTTTTATTTAACTGAAACTAGACCAAACTGCCTAAAAATTGTGTGTTTTTTTGAAAAGTGGAACAAAGTCTTTCTTAACTTTTTTACGTCTAGCAGTGGAAGGAGCAGCTGGGAACAGCTGCACTTTGCTGAATTAGCTAAAGGATTAATCAGGGAACATATTTTGAAAATATGGCAGATATAGAATATTATAAATTTTTTTTATTTTCCTTCAAATTTGAAAAATTGTGAAAAAAATAGACGGTTGATGTAGTGCGATTTACCTGGAGATACACAAAGCAAACAATTAAATGTTGTTTCTATAAAATACTGAATAAATAAGCAAAACAATAAATATATAAAAAAAAAATTACGATTGTTACCTAGTTTTTTTATGTTCTACCTAAAACTGGACCAAGTTGCCTAAAAATTGAGAGTGTTTTTTTTTTTGACAACTGAAAATCGGTTACTTTGAATGGTTATATCTTCTAAACTATAAATCCGAATTTATTGAAGCTAGCAAATTTATAATCTTTGAACAATTTCCTATAAGATGAGTTTATTAAAAATATCGTAAGAGATAACGAAAGTTTTGTTTTTTGCAACCTATTTGTTTTAAGGGCGCCACTGTGCGTAGTGGCATAATTCGTTTGATCACATAATTTTATAAATACAAAGTGGCACTTCTATGTGCCATACTGCGTTATATCATTGTATTAGAATTTTGATTAATATTTAAAATTTTTATATTTAGGTGTACGGATACTTTTTTTTTTATCAAGTGTACATTTTAAGTTTCAATTGTTTTAAACTTTCTTTTGCATTCTCGATAAAAATTTGATAATTCTGAAGTTCTATTTGATATATTTAACATGTTATTTGTTCCATAAGAGATTGAAAGAAAATTTTCCTTTCAAAATGATAACTATTATGATTTGAAAATATTTTAGTCCGGTACTGAGACTTTTTAGCTTTTATTAATTGATTTTTTCCTATAAAAGTTTTAATAATTTGTAAAAGAAAAAACACGTTTTTTTTATTATTCTGAAACCCAAAGATTGTGATCAGATATAAATAACCTTTTATTTAATATGAGTAGATTATTTTTATTTAGGCAGCTCTCCATTATACTTAACATAATAGTTTTAATACGCAAAATTAAAATCCAATATTAATATGTATTAGGAATTTTACTTCTAGTATGAGCCAGCTAGAAAGCATGTGAAACTGCCCAGTATTCACTTTAGCACATTGTTATTGTCAACTTTTGAAGTCGAATGAAAAGAAACTCCAAAACATTAGCTACTATTTATAACAAATTCGAGTGCAAATTCTAGGAAATTAAATTTTTTCATTAAATAGAAATCCTAAAGGTATGCTAATCAATTATAGCCAATTCACAAATCAACACAAAAAACAAACTAATTTTTATTACAAATACATTAACAAATTTAATAAACAGACACATAGCATTATATAATTTGATGTATGTGTTAGTAGCAGCTTTAAATGCAATTTACTGAAAACAACGGAAAAAATTAAAAATCTGTAAATCTGCAAAACGGCTAAAAGAAAATACGTTTCAAATAATATATGTTTGGTCAAAATCGGGATAAAACGGTAGAACAAATCATCAGTCACAAGAAATAGCCTAGCCTATTAATAATATAGATATTTCAGTTTGCTCCATTACCTAATATAAAATGTTCTATTTTTTATTTATCAAGAAAAAAAAAACGAAGAAATTCCAATTTATACAAAGTTCTTATCACTTAAAGAAGAAAAAAAAACACAATTCCATAGTTGCATCACTGAACATTGAACTACTCGTATACGAGTAAAATCATTTAACACATGTTCACCTTTTAGATAAATAACCATTAATTCGAAGGTATATAAAGAATGTCAATACGTTTGCCAGAGATCAAATAGATTGCGAAAAATTTGCAGAGAGAAGTATTGTAATTGCAAAACATAGATATCAACGAATTATATACATACTAATTTATATTTATATGTGTATAAAATTAACAAGTACAGAAGGGTATAAGATAAAATTTCTTTTAAATATTTGATATATTTTTTTTTATTTCTTGCAAACATTTCAACTTTTTATAAGATTATTGAGAAAAGAAACTTCCCAGAGCGGAAGAAATTATTCTTTATTTTGTTATATTTTATGGCACATATCTGAGTACTTTTTCAAAGATATAAGTAATCCCTTTTAATTAACTCTTTGAGAAAACATACATACATATGCACATATTTCAGTTTATACTTTTAATAAAATGTGTTTTTCTTAAATTCCTTTTTGCTAAAACGTACATCTGCTAGTAAACTTTGAAAGAATTCATATTGTTTTTAGTATATATTTCAAGAATATCTAATATTTTAAGAGTACTATAGCAAAAAACCATTCTCAAAAATATCAAGGACCTTATGTGTAGTACTTGTCTTAACACTAAATTTACCGACATAACGGGTGATTTTTTTGAGGTTAGGATTTTCATGCATTAGTATTTGACAGATCACGTGGGATTTCAGACATGGTGTCAAAGAGAAAGATGCTCAGTATGCTTTGACATTTCATCATGAATAGACTTACTAACGAGCAACGCTTGCAAATCATTGAATTTTATTACCAAAATCAGTGTTCGGTTCGAAATGTGTTTCGCGCTTTACGTCCGATTTATGGTCTACATAATCGACCAAGTGAGCAAACAATTAATGCGATTGTGACCAAGTTTCGCACTCAGTTTACTTTATTGGACATTAAACCAACCACACGAATGCGTACAGTGCGTACAGAAGAGAATATTGCGTCTGTTTCTGAGAGTGTTACTGAAGACCGTGAAATGTCGATTCGTCGCCGTTCGCAGCAATTGGGTTTGTGTTATTCGACCACATGGAAGATTTTACGCAAAGATCTTGGTGTAAAACCGTATAAAATACAGCTCGTGCAAGAACTGAAGCCGAACGATCTGCCACAACGTCTAATTTTCAGTGAATGGGCCCTAGAAAAGTTGGCAGAAAATCCGCTTTTTTATCGACAAATTTTGTTCAGCGATGAGGCTCATTTCTGGTTGAATGGCTTCGTAAATAAGCAAAATTGCCGTATTTGGAGTGAAGAGCAACCAGAAGCCGTTCAAGAACTGCCCATGCATCCCGAAAAATGCACTGTTCGGTGTGGTTTGTACGCTGGAGGAATCATTGGACCGTATTTTTTCAAAGATGCTGTTGGACGCAACGTTACGGTGAATGGCGATCGCTATCGTTCGATGCTAACAAACTTTTTGTTGCCAAAAATGGAAGAACTGAACTTGGTTGACATGTGGTTTCAACAAGATGGCGCTACATGCCACACAGCTCGCGATTCTATGGCCATTTTGAGGGAAAACTTCGGAGAACAATTCATCTCAAGAAATGGACCGGTAAGTTGGCCACCAAGATCATGCGATTTGACGCCTTTAGACTATTTTTTGTGGGGCTACGTCAAGTCTAAAGTCTACAGAAATAAGCCAGCAACTATTCCAGCTTTGGAAGACAACATTTCCGAAGAAATTCGGGCTATTCCGGCCGAAATGCTCGAAAAAGTTGCCCAAAATTGGACTTTCCGAATGGACCACCTAAGACGCAGCCGCGGTCAACATTTAAATGAAATTATCTTCAAAAAGTAAATGTCATGGACCAATCTAACGTTTCAAATAAAGAACCGATGAGATTTTGCAAATTTTATGCGTTTTTTTTTTAAAAAAAGTTATCAAGCTCTTAAAAAATCACCCGTTATTATTGAGATTCATACATTTCGATGAAAATTAATGTTTGAATTAGGGCTGCTGACCCCAAAATCATGATATTTTATTTTTCCTCCGGATAGGCAGTTACCTACTGTAAAAATTTCAAGACGATCGGTCCAGTGGTGCAGTCTCCTATAAACTCCAAACAAAAAAACATGCAAAACTCCATTTTTATGAATAGGTTTCCTTTCCATTTTTTTATCAGTAGGTATTTATTATAACTAGCAGATTCCAGCGCTCGAAATTCGAGTGCAATTCCTAGACAGCTTTATTTTTAAAGTTACCCAATTCACAAACCAACACTTTTATGGTTTATTATTAGTGTGTATGAAGATAACAAACTCATTAACAGACACATTAACAAATTTAATAAAACACACATAGCATATGTATGTGTTAGTATCAATTTTAATTGCAATTTACTCAAAACTAACGAAAAAATTTAAAATTCTGTAAATCTGCAAAATGACTAAAAAGAAATACCTTTCAAATAATATACGTTTGGTCAAAATCGGGATCAAACGGTAGAACAAAACATCGGTCACAAAAATTCGGCTAGCCTATTAATATTTTAGATTTCTTAAATATATAATATTTTCTCTTTATCTGAAAATTATTTGTCTATTATTAGAGAGGAAAACAATGCCTAATTTCTGCACAAGAGCTCAATTCGAAATACTTTTTTATCGTAGCCGGCGCCCAGTGTTGATTAATTTAGGGAAGTTGTACTTTTGAAAATTGATGAATATTCATAAATACATAAAAAACCAGCCTTAAAGAGAAGTTTGACAAATATTTTCTTTTAATCTGTTAGGCGCTTTTTGTATTTCCATAAAAATTTTCTTATTTCACAATTTTAGCTGTACCTGTGGAATTAAAAGCGATAAATTAGTAAATTAAATTTTTAATTCGAGAATATTTAATGCGTTTTTAGAAAAACAAATGTTTTTAAAAAATAAAAAATAAATAAATATTTAATTTGTATTTAGTACTTATATCAGTAAAATTTTAAACTAAAATCCGATTTTTTTCTCCAAATTCCATAATTCCACAAATATATAACTCAAAGAAGTCACAGCTGAAACTATTACTATTTTCTTTTTTATTGATGAATAATCATAAAGACTGTTATGTGTTACAACCATTTCGAAAAATGGTACTATGGGCCATAACAAGTATTTTTGCCCAAGGAACCATACCTTTAAAATCGTTTTCCTGCCTGCCAAAATTTCGATGAAGCTATTTCCATGATATTTTCCATAATACTCAAAAATTTAGTCCATTTCAGATGTAAAAAAAATTATTGAAAATTTGTATACCGGGCGTTTTTTTTTTGGTCAGGAAATCCATTTTATACAATTATTTTTATTTTAAACAGGATTTTTCTCACCTTTTTGGGAAAAATTTACGAATTCACGGACTATGCGAATATGATTGATATGAATGAATATTCGAATCACCATTTACTCTAAGCATTGCTTACGAAAATCTAGAACAATATCTAGAAAACGATGAGCCACCGCTGCCTAATCCGAAAATTCCTTTACACATACAAGGAACGGAAAGACAAGTTCAATTGCTGGCTAGCGTGTTTAAACGAGTTTTAGAACAGAGTCGAGAAGGAGTTATGTCTGTGACATTAGAAATCCGTCAAAAATATCATAGACTTGATAGCAAAAATAAATTCATTTCAATTCTTTTCTAAAATAACGCGTTTTTCCATTCCTTATATTACTGAATTCAATTGAATTTTTTCATGTACATTTCACATGTTTCTATTTCTTAAAGGTGCTATTACATGAAGTGTTTTTTACATATGTACTGTCACTTTTTTTATCCATATGAAATTCTTCATGTCTGTCAAAATTGTCTTTTACATACGATTCATAATTTTTGCTATCACACGTGCGTATGTATTTCCGTATACATAACCTCTAAATGTAAACAACAGCTGATTTAATTTGTGAATTTACAAAAATTTGTTGTTAAAAAAAGGTTATGTATATTTTAATTGTTAATTAATACTAAACAATTTATTTTTCTTTCAATATTAATCTTTAAAATGTACTCTGTTTTTCTTTCGCCACAAGCAGTGTTGTATTTTCATTTGTTTGTCATGCAAAAATAGAACCTGTTCTAATTGAAAAATGTACATGTGACTTTCCTGATGTATTGTACATAAACAATGTTTCATATGTATCACACGATGTGTACAACTTTTGTTGTGGGAAAATTTGACAGTACATATGTAAAAAACACATCATGTAATAGCACCTTAAGTAGTATTTTGGTTAAAATGAAGAAAATTAAGAAAAAAATATAATATGTTCATTCAAAGAGTAACTAAAAAAGTTTAAATTGAATGAAATTGATATAGGTCGTATATGGGTACCCCACATAATTTTCAGCGCTGAATATTTTGGGCTATTTTAAATATGGGAAAGTCAAAGATCCGTCGATTTGTGCAATAATTTCTTAAATTTTTCTCAAAAACTTGAGAAAAATCCAACGCCAGAGGGCGGCTGTTAAAAATAAAAATAAATGTGAAAAATGGATTTCCCGACCCAAAAACCCTCCCGGTATATACATTGCAATAATTTTTATACATTTGAAAAAGTGTGCGAAGTTAGCCCCCATTTTTGGATATACAATTTTTTGAAGACTGTTCTGAATTGTTCTAGGATTGTTCTACAATGTTCCAAAACGATGAGTTTCTAAAATGTAATTTGTACCCCACTTTTGGAAAAAAAAAAAAAATTGGCGGTTATTCTAGGTTGTTCTAGTTGTTCTAAACATTGGTCCAAAATAGATATGTCGCAAACCGTAAAGTACGCAAATGAGAACGAAAAACTTTTTTTCCGTGATATCAACGTTACTAAACGATATCAATATTTTTATGCAACACGAAAGTTAACGTACAGATTCCAAAATTTCTTTCGTACAAGGTATCCTGAATGGCACCCTCAACCCCAAATATACGGGTTTCTTAATTTTACATCCTTTCTATAACATATCCAAGTTTCAGAGCGATCTGAGGGCGCCAGGATACCTTGTACGAAAGAAATTTTGGAATGTGTACGTTAACTTTCGTGTTGCATAAAAATATTGATATCGTTTAATAAGGTTGATATTTTTTTTTTCAAATGTGGGGTGCAAAGTTTAAAATTCGTTTTTTTCGATTTACCGGTACAAATTATAATTTAGAAACTCATCGTTTTGGAACATTATGGAACAATCCTAGAACAATTCAGAACAATCTTCAAAAAATTCTATTTCCAAAAATGGGGGGCTAACTTCGCACACTTCATTTGAAATGGACTAAATAGGTCGATTTTTGAGTATTATGGAAAATATCATGAAAATATCTTCATAGAAATTTTGGCAGGCTGGAAAATGATTTTAGAGGTATGGTTCCTTGGGCATAGTTCCTTGGGCTCATAGTACCAGAGTCGCGATGAGCCCATGGAGATTTTTTTGGCGCCCTACAATTTGACCCACCCTAATAATAGTATAATAATATATAATAATAATATAATAAATTGGTAATGTGTGTTTGTTTGTTTGTTGGTTTGTAGTAGGTAATCTCCATAACTATTGACCTGATTGCCATGAAATTTTCACAGAGTCTTACTGCGGATATAGAAAGTGCTGTAGGCTATAAAGTTTTTTAAATATTTTTAGTGGGCGTGGCACCTCCTATACAAAGTAAATTTTTAATATCATAGATTGAGTACTATTATAGGTAGAGCTTTGCAAATTTGTTTGGGGTCACATACTATTAATGTTATTAGCTATGCCGGAAATTACTACTAATTACTCAATATCATATATATATCTCGAGTACTATGACAGAGACAGCTTTGCAAATTTGTATAAGGCCATCTGTTATTAACGCAAAAAATGAGCGGGAACGGAAAAATAGTAAGTGTCATATATCTGGAGTACTGTAGTAGTGAAATCATTGGGACTTTGGGTGAGCCCTATTATAACGATAAGGCGGAGGGGAGAGGTAGGGAAGAACACCGAGTTACATCTGGTATATATATCTGTATATTGGAAACAAAATTTAATTGTTAGGCGATTTTTTTAAAAATCACAATTTCTGATTAACTTATTATTTATTATTTGCTTCATAATCATCATTAAGTTCATAATAATTATAAAAGTCATTATAATAATCTTCATCGTCATCATCATCATCGTCATTATAATTTTCTTTCATTCATTTTGGATAAGAGTAAGTTACTCCAATGCAGACTATGGCATCTGCTCCATTTTCCTTTTACAAATATTGTTCAGAACTTAAAAGGAATCTAAAAAAAATATAGATGCCTCAAAATTGCAATATTATAAGATGGTAAAAAATGCCAATATTTCAACATTTTAGTAATTTTGAGGCATGGATGCAGTTTTTCGGGTTCGTTTGTTTTACACTTTTTTTCTTCTAGCCTATAGTTGAAATTCTACCGAAGATAGGAAAACAAAATTCCAATTGGTTTGAAATTTTCTATCTATTCATTAAACTTACTGTACGCTTTGTACATTTTATGGTCCACCTGAGCAGAAAATTCGAATAAATATAAATCGCATTTGCATCGCGTTTACTCCTAATCATAATGTGCATCCCGTAAGATGACAAACAGTGCTCACCGAACAAGCTGTAGCCGTTGTACAGTAAAGCATCGAAGAAGACCCACTTCTATCATTTTGGATCCATTCTGGGTAATTGACGTTGTGTCCATCCATTTTATGGAATTCGAAAGGATCTTGGTTTACGAAATTTTAAGGTTCAATTTGTGCAAGAATAAAGCCAAATTGTTGAATGGGTTCATAAATAAGCAAAACTGTTGCAAGTAAGAAAGTTATAGACCGTCTAGACCGACTATATAATACCCTCAACCATAATTTCCGAGACAGGGTCTTGCATCCAAATTTACTGAGGCAGTAACTGTATATAGAAAAGAAGCACAAAACCAATGTTAGTGCTTTTGTATATATCTGATGTTATTTTGATATGGCCTTTTTGGTCGGTGTGAACATGCACCGATTTTCACCAATTTCAATAGCGTTCGTTCGGTCGGGATAACTTATGTACTAAATATTATCGAAATATACTAGCAGAGCCCAGCCTTCTAAATTCGAGTGCAAATTCTAGGAAATTTTATTGTATCATTCAATTTATTTCTCTTAATGTTTTTAATCATTTAATTCATTAAGTTTATTTCACCTAAAGGTATTCAAATTTTTGGCAATTCACAATTAAACATAGGGTATGTGTTATGCAATTATTGTAATGAAATCTGTACGTTAACTTTCGTATTGCATAATGTAATGTTGATTGTGCACGCATAACTTTCCTCAAACTCAACGAATTTAAGCAGTTAAGAGCTTGATCCACTCAGTGTTCTGAGAGCGAAACGATTAAGATCCATTCATTAGAAGAAGAGCTATGAGAATTCGAATTGCTTGAGTGAATGTGTCCTATAAGAAATGTACAGGGAGAATCGCGTTTGAATATAACTTGAGTAAGGTGGGAGTTGAGTAAATTTCAATGATTGATGACATATCTGTGTCTAAATACCTTTCATTAAAAAAAGTGAAGGAAATCAGCCGGATAGAACGGTCAGACGGACTGACTTTAGCTTTCATAATTTTGTTTAATATATAAGATTCTTACTTGTGACCTCAGTATACCCTCACCACATAATGGTATAGGGCTTAACAATATATTATATAATATATATAATATATTATACATTTCTCAATTTGATTGTAACATTTTTTTCAATTGGTTATTTCACATATATCTATGGTTATGACAGACTCATGGGTTCGTTTTGTGTTCCTTTTAGGATGCGGAATACTTTTTCTTTTTTGAGGTTTTGAGTATTTTTTTTTAGTAAATACAAATAAATTTGGTTGCGGCAAGCATTAAATTTAAATAGGTGGTAATTATTTATGGAACCCACTCAGAGATTGCTGCCTATTACCGACGGTAAAATAGGAGTAGCTCAACAATTTTTCGTTAATAGAAACCGAATTATTCGATTTTGGCAATAGATTTATTTTTTAAATTTCTTTTAAAGAGCCGAATACAAGACTAAAACTCAAACTTAAATATTCTGACCTTAAATATACTAAGTAGTACTTTGAATATATAAAACACTTAGCATACATATGTATATCCCAAACAACTGGGCAATATACCCCGGTCGGCATATCCAGTGTTAAATAACATACTTTTGGTTTTTCTTTAATAACATGATCAAATACATGCAAATTTTAATATTCCTTTTTTCCATTTTTTTTTTGGGCTTTAACATAAAAAGAAATTAGAAAAAAGGCACTGAAGTTATTCGGAAGGCTATAACTTGGCGCAAAATGTGAAAATATGTTTTTAGTCCATTTTTTAACTATTTGAAATTGCTTTTTTTACACGCATGAATGCATTTCTTGTTTTTTTCTTCTCCCGTTTGCATGTGTATTATTTAGTATACAACTCTTAATTATATTGGAACTTTAAACTAATAAATTTACAAAACAAACAAAAAAAGGGAAAAGTAAACTGTGCAAATACAAAGTCAGTAAGTGTATATGTTAACAAGGAAGAATAACAGTTTTTAAAAAAAGAGAAGATATTTTTTCGTTATGTTACTTTAGCTTTGGACCAAAAAATAAAATTGCTGAGCATGTAATATTACGTTTTTAGTATTTGTTCCATTGCGCTGTAATACCAGTATGTCTTAAAAATAAATAGCATTTTTAGCTGATTGACTCACTGAAGTACAAAAGTACGTGAGCTCCTAAAAGCAAACAGTTTCTTCAGTTTAGAGTACTCAAAAGTATTTGTTATTTTTTTTTTTATGTTAAAAAAACGATGAGGTGTATTATAACATGACAAGGTCGTTAGTTTAACTTAATCTAAATACATTAATCTGGAGTTTGATTACACTGTGGAATATTTTTGGGGTCATTGGCTGGGGGGGTGCGAAGTTCCAAGTCAATGAGAAAGTACCTCCAAAGAGTTTGGCGTGCTCAGGCTTCTTATATATTTTTCAACTATAACTCAAAAACCATTGTTGATTTCTCAGTTCATTATTCAACAAACTTTTAGCTAAGGCTTACATAAATAATTTTTATTAATATAGCCTTTTAAAAACAAGTGAGAAAATTATAGCGGGTCTTGACCGACTATACGATACCCTATAACATGGTTTGGAGACCTTATCTCTTCGGTGTGAGTGGCTTTGTTATTAATTTTTTCGCTGCAGATATGAAAAAGTTCATATCGGATGCTATATTTATATGGGGACTAAGTCGAAAAATTGACCGATCCTTACCATATATGGTAAAGGCAGTTATATTTTGAAAAATATATACAACCCAAAAAATCTGTGCAATATTTTTGTTTTTTGATAAATTTAAGTGAAGATCGGGAAGTAGCTCTATATGGGGGCTATGACAAAGAATTCCAATATGGGGTTTTT
Organism: Cordilura impudica; assembly: GCA_963682025.1. Taxonomy (NCBI): domain Eukaryota; kingdom Metazoa; phylum Arthropoda; class Insecta; order Diptera; family Scathophagidae; genus Cordilura; species Cordilura impudica. The sequence goes on from OY821521.1 coordinate 186,820,371, forward strand.
TTGGAAAAATGATAAATCTGTGGTTTTCTAGAATAACCGCGTATGTCATAAAATCAAAATGTTCAGGGGAGCCAAAAAACGTTATATTTGAAATTATGGGCTCGATATAAAGTTTTTAGAGCTTTTTATACAACAGTCCCGTAGATATGGGCAATAAATACTTTATATAAAATTTTGAGTCAAAAATCTTCAGAAGAATAGATCCTGGAGAAGGACGAAAAAACAATATGTAAATGACACTTAAAGTGTGTGCAGATAAAACAACTTATGTCGACAAACGTCGTTTTCTTTGAAAAAGAAAAGTACCAATGCAGCCACCCATGTAGACATAAGTTGCTTGAAAAATTGATTTTTTTGTTCGTCAACAAAAAGTTACAATGCAATGCATGGTTTTCGTCATATTCACTTTTGTCAATTGTATCATTGTGTTGTTTTACTGAAATCATGTGAATTGACAACAAAGTGCTCAATTTTTGTGAATGCATTCAAAATAATAAAATAAGGCACTCAAACTGTTCTCTGATCGGGAAGCAGCTCTACTGATTAGTGGAATAATAAACACATAGAAACCCAATTTGACTGAGATCTATATGATAATTTGTATCTCATGGCAATTTATGTCGATTTTCTAGGGGTCATTTGTATGGGGAGTAGGTCTCAACAAAGACATTCACCAATTTCAATAGCGTTCATCCTATGGCCGACAAAAGCTTACATACCATATTTCATCAAAATATATTCATATTTGCGACATGTAGTTTGATTGCAAGCTTTACATGGATAGACAGACGGACGGACGGACATCGCTAAAACGACTTAGAAAGTGATTCTGAGTCGATCAGTATAACAAAAGATGGGTCTAGGTCAAATATTTTTGGTAGTTACAAACAGCAGCACAAATTCATTATACCCAAACCACATAGTGGTATAGGGTATAAAAATTTTGTAAGTTAATGTCAGAGAGAATTCTTATTGTCAGAGTTATATTGTCGACGATTATTTTTGTGGAAGATCTTAACCTTCTAGGTTCTCTCTTTAAGGGTCAATTTGACCCTTGTTAGGAGAAAATCAAAAAAAGTCCTTTAAAAAGACGACATTTAAGGATTAAAATATTCTACGAAAAATACGCCAAAGTTGTAAATAAAGCTCTTTACGCTTTATCAGCAAAATTACATGCCAGCTTGTAGAAAAAAATTACTATAGTGTATATTAGGGTGTCCCAAAAAAAAAAACTATTTTTCGATTTTCATGGGTGCCCAAGCACTTTTTGAAAGCTTGTAAGGTAAACTATTTTTGTGATTTTTTTCAGATTTTTCGGAAGAGGTTTAGAGGTCGCTAAAGTCGAATTTTGCATAAAATTTTTCATATTTTTTTTTTTTAATAGCGGTTTATTTAGTATGTATCTATTTTTAAACTCTTTCTTTTAACGCATACTCTCTGTCTGTCTGTTTGTCTGTCTGCAATGCGGCAACCCCATTCCCCCTCATGACGCACAGTCACAGAGTGCTTTAAAACCAATTTCCCCTTATCCGATTGATCTGAAACTTTGTCCGTAGACTTTTTGTGGCCAAAGATTAATTTTAAGATAGTCACACACAGTCACACATAGTCATGCACAGTCACGGAGTGATTTAAACCCCATTTCCCCTCAACCAATTTATTTCAAACTTGGTCCATAGACTTGTTGTGACCAAAGATTAATTTTAAAATATTGACGCAAAGTCACGCACACTCTCTCGCAAAACTCATAAGCATAAGGAAAGAAAGAGTTTTAATAATAATTTTGTTTTTATGGGTTAGATTATTTGACTAATATTTTTTATAATTTCTTATTAATTGTTGTTTTTGTAAAGAGAATGATGGTTTCTATCATAGAAAGAATTAATTAATTAATAATTGTAGCACGTATTAAATTGCTGTTTTCCGAAACTTATGGTAAATGGCATGCTACAGTTGGTATAAACCAGAGTTCAGAAAAAAACACACACAGAAAAAACTCGTACATATATGCAAACAAACATAGCTCAGACCAACAAACACATATTTTTATTTTCATATCAATTATATGTGTTTCTAAATTTTGTACGGTGCCGAACACAATCATTACTGTGTTTCGTTTTAATATTTCGTTATCTAAACGAACATTTTTCTATCACATAAACCACACAGATTCGAGTGTAGCTTTAATTTAAGTTCGTTTTCTTGCACGTGTACTGCTAAAAAAGCAGAACATGCTCTTCAACGCGTACATCTAAAAATTAAAACATTATCCACTGGCGATCGGAAAAATCTGGCATACCCCTATAATAACGACAACAATTGTTTCAACGAAAGTTATTAAAAAAAATCTAAAATAATTCATTAGCAGTTATGAAAAAATAAAAACAAAAACATAATAATAAAAATAAAAAATAAAAATAAAATGATAATAAAAAAAATAAAAAAAAAGAAGAGTAATAAAATAGAAAACAGAGAAATTTTATATGTTGTTTATGATATAATTTCGTTTTTTTCCGATCGCGAGTGGATAATGTTTCAATTTTTAGATGTACGCGTTGAAGAGCATGTTCTGTTTTTGTAGCAGTACGAAAACGAACTTAAAATAAAGCTACACTCGAATATGTGTGGTTTATGTGTGTTCGAAATAAAAAATACATGGTAGAAAAATGTTCGTGTAGATAACGATATATTAAAACGAAACACAGTCATGATTGTGTTTGGCACCGTACAAAATTTAAAAACACACATAATTGATATGAAAATAAAAATATGTATTTGCTGCTGAATATTTTTTAAACTACAATTTTTATCTAATTATTTTTTCAAAATTAATGTTGAAATACTATATTTTTCAAATATACTTACATTAAATAGATATGATAGAAAGAAATTATTCTACCCGGACCATTAAAATGCAGGAAAATGTGATGCAGTTATTGCAGAGTTTCGTTTAGGTGACTTTGGCGCGTTATTTTGTACAAAAAAGAATTTCTAAAAAAAAAATATATATATATTTCTCATAAATAAACAGTTCTCTGCAAAACTGCATCAATTACATTTTTGGTATTTTGCATTCGAAAGACTGACTTTTTGCCAGCACAATCCCACAGTGCGTCACTACGGCTCATTTTGGTGACATTATTTTTTCTTACTTAGTGTAAAAATTTCCATTTTGTATATTTTTTAATCTGAAAATATAAAAATAAAAAAATATATAAACAAAAAAGTTATTAAATTTTTTAACCCCATTTAACACCAAAAAATTTATGGAGATTCTGCTTTTGAAAATATCAGTGACTATGGAAAGGGTGGTAGCGATTATGCCGGTTAGACTAACCAAACTAGTTTTGATTAAGAATGTTTACTAACGCCAGCTTCATGGGACGGCTTCCCTTATTTAAAGTATTAAGAATTATTGAAGTAACCCCAATTTCTCTTTTGATTGGTTAAAAACATTAATAAACATTCTATGCAGTGGAGCTGAGGTTATCATAAAATTATATAAAAAACGTGTTATTTTGTTTTAACTGTTAGCCAAGTAATAGTTCCCTTTCTTTTGCTACCAAATCATGCATTTAAACGTATCATGCGATAAATTGAACAACAAAAAAAAAACTCATCCTTTTTATATTTGCAACACTACAGCCATTACCTCAACATAATAAATACTCATATGTTTACATGTAAAATATATGCATAAATATGTTTCCAGATACACTCAATGGTATAAAAAGTAATAAATTTTGATCCTACGTTACATATGTATGTACGAATTTATCAAGTAAATCACCCACAGCAGGAAGAAAAAATCGCATCAGCCACAACAACAACACCATCGACACAACACAAAGAAATCTCAACCGCAACAGGAAAAACAAAAAACACATGCATCAGAAGCTTTAACACAAGAAAAGCATCTTAGCTTCGTGCACATCAACATTTCATGAAGACTAATGGAAATGTGTGTTTTTGAGACTTAGTATAACCCAAGAACACTTATGTTTGGAGGATTTCACATGTTCAAAAGAAAATTGAGACTGAAGAGGTTTAATTTAAGTTTGTTAGCCAAGTGCATATCAAAGTAACTGAGAGAACAAACAATTATTTTTGATGATATAAAATTTCCAGAAACATTTTTAAACATACAGCTAACCGATTCTTACCAATAGAAAGATATCACCATAAAATTATGCTAAAAGCACGTAAAATTCCCATTGTAAGTAACGAAAATTTAATTCATCTTACTTTGGAACCATACAACCAATTTAGTATGAAAAGCAACAACATCAATAAGCAACAATGTATGTACATTCAGGCATATAAAACAGAGTCGGTTGGAGTAGTCGTTTAATAACAAAAAAAAAATATTCATGTTGTTACGTATTGTTCAAATCAAATATAAAAAAAAAACTTAACTCCTTTCTTAAAAAAAAAAAAATCATGATGCATAAAATAAAACAACAGCTACAACACAATAATGCAATTTGAAATTTGTACATCAGAACACACGTTCAAAATATCTTTTCCCATTATTTTCTTTTTTTCATGCTTTGGGATTTTATTCACAATTTAAGTTTTATTTGCACGCATGCGTACGTGTCTTCATGATTTGACCCAACTTTATTTTCTGATATCGCGCCAGCAACTAGACAGGATAGTCTTCATCCTGTGAAGATACACTCGGGAAAAGTTTATGTTCAAACAAGGGACATAAAAAGCATTAGATTAAAGAAACTTTAAGTAAAAAATGTAATCGTGGATTGATGAAAGTAACCCACCACAAAATTCTTTCAGTTTAGTCGTAGATTAATTTAATCGTAATCAATTCTATAAATCCCTCAGTTTACTTGTGGCCTCAATCTTTCACATTATTATTATATTCATAAAAGTGCTAAATTCTAAAGAAGTTTCAGTTAAGTCGTGGCTTAATTAAAGTACCAAATTAAGAAAAGTATCAGATTTAGACAAGAACCACAGGATTTATAAAAAACTGAAGATAATCGTTGACTTAGAAAAATCAAATTTTGTCGTGATTTTAGAAAATTATTATATTCACGAGCGTTTCTAAATATATACTAAATTTAGTCGTTAAATTAGAAAAGTACTAAATTTAGTTGTAGATTTAGAAAAGTACCAAACATAGTAGTCGATTTAGGAAAATGTTATATTTAATCAAGGATTTCAAATATTATCAATTTTTGTCTTGAATTTAGAAAAGTACCAAATTTATTCGTGGATATAGAAATATAACAAATTCTATAGTGAATTGGGAAAAGTACAGGACTTAAAGTGGTTTTAGAACAGTATCAAATTTAGTCGTGAATTTTGAAAATTAAAAAATTTTTTCTTGAATTTAGAAATGTACCAAATTTAGCCGGGAATTTTGAATGGTACCCAATTTAAATATCAAAAGCATTACAGTTATATAATATAGTAACATAATTTGATGTGTACTAATTTTAGTCGTGAATTATGAAAAGTAACAAATTTAATTGTGTATTTAGAAAAGTAACAAATTTAGCCGTGGGTTTAGAAATGTACTAAATTTTAACGTGAACTTAGAAATGTACCAAATGTTGTCGTGGATTTAGAATTGTACTAAATTTAATCGTGAATGTATAAATGTACAAATTTAGTCGTGAATTTAGAAAAAAAAGCAAATTTAGTTGTGGATTCACAAATGTACTAAATTTAATCGTGAATTTAGAAAAATTTTACCGTGAACTTAGAAACTACCAAATTTTGTCGTGGATTTAGAATTGTACTAAATTTAAGCGTGAGTGTATAAATGTAAAAATTTAGTCGTTAATTTAGAAAAAAGTAACAAATTTAGTTGTGGGTTCACAAATGTACTAAATTTAATCGTGAATTTAGAAAAAATTTACTGTGAACTTAGAAATTACCAAATTTTGTTGTGGACTTAAAATTGTACTAAACTTAATCGTGAATGTGTACAAATTTAGTCGTGAATTTAGAAAAGAGTAACAAATTTAGTTTTGGGTTCACAAATGTACTAAATTTAATCGTACATTTAGAAAAGTAACAAATGTGATCGCGAATTTAGAAAAATAACAAATTTAGTCGTGAATTTAAAAAAAATAACAAATTTAGTTGTGGATTCAGAAACGTACTAAATTAAATCGTGAGCTTAGAAAAGTTACAAATTTTGTCGTGAATTTAGAAAAAATAACAAATTTTTTGTGGATTTAGAAATGAAATAAATTTAATCGTGAATTTAGAAAAGTTACAAATATAGTCGTGGATTTAGATAAGTAACTAATTAGTTGTAAAATTCGAATTGTAGTAAATTTTTAATGGTACCTAATTTAAATATAAAACGTATTAAACTTAGCCGTGATTATATTAAAATATCATAATTAGATGTGTACTAAATTTAGTCGTGATTTTGAAAAGTAACAAATTTAGTCTTGGATATAGACATATGGTGAATTTAGTCGTGAATTTTTAATAGTACCTAATTTATGTATAAAAATGTCAAATTTAATCGTGATAATAGAAAACTAATAAAATAAGATGTGTACTAAATTTAATCCTCAATTTAGAAAAGTACAAAATTAAGTTGTGAATTTAGAAAAGTAACAGATATAGTCGTGGATTAATTGATGGACTAAATTCAATTGTGGATTTATAAAAGTAAAAAATTTGGTCAAGGATTTTCAAAATTATCAAATTTTGTCTTGAATTTAGAAATATAGCAAATTTAGTCGTGAATTTTGAATGATACCTAATGTAAGTATCAAAAGTACCATATTTAGTCGTGATTATGGAAATGAAACAAAATTAGATGTATACTAAATTCAGTCGTGGATTTAATCGTAGATTTGGAAAAGTACCAAATTTAATCATGGGTTTAGAAATGTACTAAATTTTATCATGAACTTAGAAACGTACCAAATTTTGTCGTGGATTTAGAATTGTACTAAATTTAATCGTGAATGTGTAAATGTACAAATTTAGTCGTGTATTTAGAAAAAAAGTAACAAATTTGATCGTGAATTTAGAAAAATAATAAATTTAGTCGTGAGTTTAGAAAAAATAACCAATTTAGTTATGGATTTAGAAATTAACTAAATTTAATCGTGAATTTAGAAAAGTTATAAAAATTGTCCTGGATTTAGAGAAGTATCTACTAATTTAGTTGTGAAATTAGAATTTTAGTAAATTTAGTCGTAAATTTTTAATGGTACTTAATTTAATTATAAAACGTATTAAACTTAGCCATGATTATATTAAAGTATCATAATTAGATGTGTACTAAATTTAGTTGTAGATTTTGAAAAGTAACAAATTTTGTCTTGGATATAGAAATATGGTGAATTTACTCGTGAATTTTTAATAGTACCAAATTTATGTATAAAAATGTCAAATTTAATCGTGATAATAGAAAACTAATAAAATTAGATGTGTACTAAATTTAATCGTCAATTTAGAAAAGTAACAAATTTGATCGTGAATTTAGAAAAATAACAAATTTAGTCGTGAATTTTGAAAAAATAACAAATTTAGTTGTGGATTTAGAAATGAAATAAATTTAATCGTGAATTTAGAAAATTACAAAATTTATTCGTGGATTTAGAAAAGTACCAGATGTAGTCGTGGATTTATTAATGGACTAAATTTAATTGTGGATTTATAAAAGTAAAAAATTTGGTCAATGATTTTCAAAATTATCAAATTTTTTCTTGGACTTAGAAATGTAATAAATTTAATCGTGAATGTGTAAATGTACAAATTTAGTCCTGAATTTTGGAATAAGTAACAAATTTAGTTGTGGGTTCACAAATGTACTAACTATAATCGTGAATTTACAAAAATAATAAATTTAGTCGTGAATTTAGAAAAAATAACAAATTTAGCTGTAGATTCAGAAACGTACTAAATTTAATCGTGAGCTTAGAAAAGTTATAAATTTTGTCATGAATTTAGAAAAAAACAACAAATTTATTTGTGGATTTAGAAATGAACTAAATTAGTCGTGAATTTAGAAAAGTTACAAAAATAGTCGTGGATTTAGATAAGTAACTAATTTAGTTGTGAAATTAGAATTGTAGTAAATTTAGTCATAAATTTTTAATGGTACATAATTGAATTATAAAACGTATTAAACTTAACCATGATTATATTAAAGTATCATAAGTAGATGTGTACTAAATTTAGTCGTGGATTTTGGAAAGTAACAAATTTAGTCTTGGATATAGAAATATGGTGAATTCAGTCGTGAATTTTTAATAGTACCTAATTTATGTATAAAAATGTCAAATTTAATCGTGATAAGAGAAAACTAATAAAATTAGGTGTGTACTAAATTTAGTCGTGAATTTAGAAAAGTACAAAATTTAGTTGTCGATTTAGAAAAGTAACAGATATAGTCGTGGATTTAATAATGGACTAAATTTAATTGTAAATTTATAAAAGTAAAAAATTTGGTCAAGGATTATCAAAATTATCAAATTTTGTCTTGAATTTAGAAATGTAATAAATTTAGTTGTGGATTTTGAGTGATACCTAATGCAAATATCAAAAGTACCATATTTAGTAGTGATTATGGAAATGAAACAAAATTAGATGTGTACTAAATTCAGTCGTGGATTTAGAAAATTGACAAATTTAATCGTAGATTTGTAAAAGTAACAAATTTAGTCGTGGAGTCGAAAAAGTACAAAATTTATTCGTGAATAGGGAAAAGTATTTAATTTAATCAGGGGTTTCGAAAATTACTAAGTTAGCCGTGAATTTAGAATGGTACGTAATTTAAGTATCAAAAATCAAATTTACTGGTGATTATAGAAAAGTAAGAAAATTGAATGCGTACCAAATTTAGTGGTAGGCCGAGGGCAAGAGGCAAATAAATTTTACAAAAAAAAATCCATAACTGCCGTAGTGGGGTAAAATGCAGGAAATATTAAGTGCGATCGGTTATACAGTCCAGGCGATGTAGGGGCCTAAATTTAGCAATTGCATAAAATCACCATTTTTTGTATGGGAGCCCCCTTAAGGGGCAGGTATGGTTTGATATATTGTTGGGAACAAAAACTAATGGAGGTCGGTCATACATTTTAACCCCCCTAGGGGGACTCCTATGCAGTTATGCGATTTTTTCTGTTATATATTACTATTAAAATAATCTAACCCATAAAAACAAAATTTTTATTAAAACTCTTTCCTTATGCATATGAGTTTTGAATATCTCCGTGACTGTGCGTGACTGTGTGTGCCTATCTTAAAATTAATCTTTGGCCACAACAAGTCTATGGACAAAGTTTCAGATCAATCGGATGAGGAGAAATGGGGTTTTAATCTCTCCGTGACTGTGCGTGACTATGCGTGACTGCGCGTGACTATGTCGAAGTTGATCTTTCTTTACAGCAAGTATATCGACCAAGTTTTAGATCGACCAAATGAGGGGAAATGACATTTAGATCACTCCGTGACTATGCGTGACCATGCGTGACTGTGCGTGACTAAGTCAAAGTTAATCTTTTTTTACAGCAAGTATATCGACCAAGTTTAAGATCGATCGAATGAAGGGAAATGAAATTTAGGTCACTCCGTGACTGTGCGTGACCATGCGTGACTGCGCGTGACTAAGTCAAAGTTAATAGCTTCTTCACAGCAAGTGTATGGATCAAGTTTGAGATCGATAGGATGAGGGTAAATGACATTTATATCACTCCATGGCTGTGCGTGGCCATGCGTGACTGTGCGTGACTTCCCCAAAATTAATATGTAGTCACACCGAGACCATGGGCCAAGTTCCAGATCAATTGGATAAGGGGGAATAGGGCCCACCCATGCATGGCAGACAGACAAAGAGTATGAGTTAAAAGAAAGACTTTAAAAAGTTCGGGGTGGAAAACTAATGGAGTCAGTCATACACTTGACCTGTCTAGTGACATCTTAGAAGCTGTGGAAGTCAAATTTTTACAATTTCATAAAACCCTAAACTTTGTCTGAGAGCTCCCTTAATAAATAGAGATATAGGTAGGTGTGTCCAAACTCTGTGGCAGTTATGGATTTTTTTTTTTTTTTGGTAATTTTTTCCTTTTTACCGCCATTTTGAGCCTATTTTTGGCTCGTCCAGTTTTTTCTGAACCTCACAAAATTAGGGTGTCTAGCACATCCAAATCCTGTTACTAAGAAACTTCAGACAAACCTATATAATACCTAATGGACACACTGACGGACGGACGGACTGACGAATGTACATCGCTAAATCGACTTAGAAAGTGAGTCTGAGTTGATGGATGTAATAAAATATGGTTCGTTTTAATAGTTACCAACATCAGCATAAACTGAAAAAAACGATAAATTTAAGAAACTTGAAATATTTTTCGAGGACTTAGAGATGTAACTAACTTAAGTCGCGGATTTAATATATTATCAAATTTCTTAGGGGACTTAGAAAAAAAAATAAGTTTAGGAAAGTTCTAAATTTGTCGTGAATTTAGATAAATAACCGACTTGTTTGTGAATTTGGAAAAATTTCACTTTTAGTTTTGGATTTAAAAAAGTTTGTACGTTAGGGTGACAGCGGTTTGTATGAAAAAAAATTTTTGGTCGAATTTTGAGGTGTCCGGTTCGGATTATTATGAAACTGGACCTAAAACATTAGTCCGCAAAATTTGAGCCAAATCGGACAATGCTTTCTGGACGCGCATTGAATTCCAAGTTAAAATATGAATTTATACTAGCAGATTCCAGCGCTCGAAATTCGAGTGTAAATTCTAGGAAATTTATTTTATTTTTTTATTTAATAAAGACCCTAAAGGTATGCTTCACAATTCAACTCATTTTAAATGAAGAAAACAAACTCAACACATTAACACAAACACATTAACAACTTTAATAAACACACATATAGCATTGTATAGCTTTATGTATATGTTAGTAGCAACTTTAAACTATCATAACTCCAAAAAATATTACAGACGATGAAAATCTGTATATCTGGGTAACAGCTTAAAAGAAATACCTTTCAAATGATAAATTTTTTGTCAAAATCGGGCTAAAACTGTGAAAGTTACATCGGTCACAAGAAATCACCTGGCCTATTAATATTATAGATGTAAAAATTATCAAAAAAAAATCATTTTTCACAAAAATTTTTATATTAATTGCGTTTCAATTAAATTAATTAATAAACTATAATCTAGAGTAAATTATCTTTCTAATAAAACAAACGAAATCTATTATCGGTTTAAAAACGGCCAAGTTATATCAAGTTCCCCAGGCAATAAATGCGCCGCAGACCATTTGATTAAGAAAATCGAGCTCACATTTTTAAAGACATTGAAATAATTTACAACAGCAATATCTTTGCAATTTCCTGATCCCAAAATGATCTTATGTAAAGTTTTTTGCATCTCGTCTATTGTTATGCCGTTCTAAATTAATGTCAAAACGGTACGTATTTTTTTGCACTATTTCAAAATCTCCAATTTTACTTTTTCAAAAATTTTGTTCAAGTAATTTACCGAAATCAACCATTGGACTTTACGGTTTTATTGACAAAATATATGTGATTAAAAATGTAAAATATTGTAGGTATCCTGTTCTTAATTTGGCGAGGGCAGCTTTTTAATTTCAGCGGATTTGAAGAACAATGGAATTTTTCATACTTTTTTAACTTTTAGGCTACATCTTCTTGGTGTTTTCATATTTCAAATATCTTGTCAAAATACTTGATATAAGTTCTCAATCATGTAAATTAAAAATTACAAATTATCCCCATTTAAGGTCAAATTTAAGGATACTTAAATATTTTTAAAGCAAAATATCGAAATAATATATATTTGTGGAAGAATTTCAATAAAACATATTGATAATATTTTAATAATGCTAAAAAATAATATTCTGGACTTATTTTCTGAGATTAACCCGTGGGGTACTCAAAATATGTCATAGTTTTAAATTTTTTTTTTCAGAATTATTATATTCATATAAAGGTATATCGAGGGCTTATATACAAAAAGTGCTATCTACATTTGACAACAATCTTAATTTTTGATTTCAAACTGTTTTTGATATAACTGTCAAATCTTATATGAACTAAAGTCAGGCTGTCTGGCCGTTCTGTCCGGCCGATTTACTTCATTTTTTTTATGAAAGGTATTTAGACACAGATATCTGTGGTTTTCTAGAATAACCGCGTATGTCTTAAAATCAAAATGTTCAGGGGAGCCAAAAAAAGTTATATTTGAAATTATTGGCTCGATATAAAGTTTTTAGAGCGTTTTTTGTAACAGTCCTGTAGATATGGGCAATGAATACTTTATATAAAATTTTGAGTCAAAAATCTTGAGAGGAATAGATCCTAGAGAAGACGAAAAAAACAATATGTAAATAACACTTAAAGTGTGTGCAGATAAAACAACTTATGTCGACAAAAGTCGTTTTTTTTGAAAAAGAAAACTACCACCCATGGAGACATAAGTTGTTGTTGCTTGAAAAATTGATTGTTATGTTCGTCAACAAAAGTTAACGGGACTTAGGATGAGAATATAACAACGTATCAAGAATAATAGTGACAAAAAATAACAAAAATAAACACACAAGTTTTTATAAGTGGTTATAAACTGAAAACTAATCCAAAATTATTTTGCATTTTTTTTTTCATTAATAACAACGTATGTCGCTTTGTGTCGTTTTCTGAAAAAATAATTTGTCAGCGATCAAACGTAGGTTGACATACGTCGATAGTGCTGCAAATTAATTTAATAAACATTTAAGTTACGTCGTTATTTAAAGAAAAAACTCAGAAACGGTCAATATTTTTTTTTTAAATTTAACAAATGTAAAGAGCGTTAAAAATTAATATATTTGGCATCGTTAACTCAAAATTTACAAAAATGGACATACGCGGTTATTCCAGAAAACCACAGATATGTCATCAATCATTGAAATTAACTCAACTCCCACCTTACTAAAGTTATACTCAAACGCGATTCTTCCCTGTACATTTCTTATGGAACACATTCACTCAAGCAATTCGAATTCTCATAGCTCCCTATTCTAATGAATGTATCTTGATCGTTTCACTCTCAGAACATTCAGTGGATCAAGCTCTTTCTTTTGATAAAGCACTTTCTATTAACTGTTTAAATTCGTTGATTTTGAGGAAAGTTATGCGTGCACAATCAACTTTACATTATGCAACACCAAAGTTAACGTACATATTTCATTACAATAACTGCGTAATACATACCCTGTGTTGAATTGTGAATTGCCAAAAATTTTAATACTTTTAGGTGGCCTACAAGGTCGCCTTTATTTCTGTGTGTTAAACAAATATTTGTAATGAAATAAACTTAATGAATTAAATAGATTCAAAATATTGAAAGAAATAAATTTAATGATAAAATAAAATTTCCTAGAATTTGCACTCGAATTGCGAGGGCTGGGCTCTGCTAGTATTAAATTAATTTTGATATCATACATGATTAGTACGAATATTTCTTAATAGATACTCGTATTGTAGCAAATCAATAGACAAATACATTCAGATCTTAATAATAAATTAGTATTAATCGCTCTCTTTAAAATAATTATTGATGCAGATAGCAAGTTTTGAATAGACCGTATTAAATATAAAAATTAATTAATCTGCTTACATATTTTCATAAAATTACGAATAAATTTGAGGAATTTTATGAATACATTAAATTTGTTTTATATTTTCATAAAGATTCAATTTGACATCAAGAGTACACCTCGGGTTAATTTCAGAAAATAAGTCCAGAATATTCTTTTTTAGAATTATTAAAATATTATCAACAACTTTAATCGAAAGCCGTCCCCAAATATATATTATTTCGATATTTTGTTTAAAAAAAAATTAAATATCCTTTAATATGACCTTTGACCTTAAATGGGGACAATTTATAGTATTTCAATTTAACCTTAATTTATAGGCTTGAGAACTTATATCAAGTGGTATAATATCTTGACAAAAGGTATTTGAAATATGAAAATACCAAAAAGATGTAGCCTGAAAGTTGAAAAAGTATGAAAAATCACATATTTCTTCAAATCCGCTGAAATAAAAACGCTGCACTCGTCCAATTAAGAACAGGATACCTACAATAGTTCGCATTTTTAATCACATGTATTTTGTCAATAAGACCTTAAAGCGCAATCGTTGATTTCGGAAAATTTCTTGAAGAAAATTTTTGAAAAAGTAAAATTGGAGGTTTTGAAATAGTGCCAAAAAATACGTACCATTTTGACATTAATTTAGAACGGCATAACAGTAGACGAGATGCAAAATACTTTACATAAGATCATTTTGGGATCAGGAAAATGCAAAAAAAATTGTTGTTGTAAATTATTTCGATGTCTTTAAAAATGTGAGCTCGATTTTCTTAAACAAGTGGTCTGCGGCGCATTTATTGCCTGGGGAACTTGATATAACTTGGCTGGTTTTCAACCGATGATGGATTTTGTTGTTTTTTTAGAAAGATAATTTACTCTAGATTATAGTTTATTAATTAATTTAATTGAAACGTAACTATTAATATCAACATTTTTGTGAAAAAAGATTTTTTTTTGATAATTTTTACATATAAATTCATATTTGAACTTTGAACTCAATGCGTGTCCAGAAAGCATTGTCCGATTTGGCTCAAATTTTGCGCACTAAAGTTTTAGATCCAGTGTCACAATAATACGGCCACGTCTTGAAATTCCAAAAAAAAAAAAAAAAAAATGGCTGTCACCTTAATGTACGTATGTAAAGCTTAAACATCCTAAATATTATTTGTACCCCTTTTTCGATTACAATTTTTTGTACACATTATTTTGTGTATTTAATGAAACAATTATCCATCTCATCATCATTTGACCAACATTTCTCTATCGGTGTTTCTTCAATCAATGTTTAACCAAAAAGTACTTTACAACCCTTTAGGCAATTGTTTGTTGTGTTTAAATATTGTTCAAGTTTGAACTGTTGAGCATAATAGTGACGATGGTGCTGGTGGCATGTTCTTACTACTCTTTTGATGATGATTGTATTCTTTAGCAGTCCGTTAACATCATGTTGTGCAAACAAAATTCACTGCAAACGCGTATGATTCGTCTTTTCTTTTCCAATTACTGCTAAATTATTCTTGTACTGTTTATGTTTATGTTTTCTTTTTTTTTTTGATTCAACTTTAACAATATTTAGCGAAGGCGTTTCGTTTTCGCTTTTTAAATGTTGAAGATTGAAAAAGAAAAAAATTGTATTAAATTGGCTGCCTTTTGCAGAAAATATGGCGCTTGTGTTAAAGTGCTTTTGCCTTTAGGGATGAGTGTTTAAGAGTTTTTAAGTTCTGGAAAATCATTAAATGACATGCGATTCAATTTGCAGACAATGGTAAATGCATTTTCGCAACCTTTAAGAAGTAACAAAATTGATCATTCAGAAGCTTATTAAAATAATAAAATTTGTATGTCATTAAATTGTATGTGTATTGTTAAGTTTATTGCTCAGTGAATGTTATGATGGCATAAATTTAGGCATTTAGCTTGGAGTAAATCATATGTTCGTTCATTAAATGTTTATTGTTTAAGTGTTTGGGGGATCAACTTGAAATTTAAGGAGATTTTGGAAATCTGATACCTGTTTGCAGTTGCGTTGTTTTGTTGAGCCATTAAACTTGCTAAGAACGTTTTATGTCCCCAAGACAAGCCAATTTTATCCTATTAATTTTTTGAATTTCTACTGAACACCAGACGGCATAATTATTTTGACAAAAACGAAATGATGCATTTTTGTATTAAATTTTTAGTTGTTTTTATAGAATAGGTATAATTTTTTTTTTTGTTTTGTTTAGATATTGCTAATATTAACTAAAAAATAACTCAATAGAGTTTCCTTCATAAAAAATTAAAAAGATATGAATGAAAGTAATTTTTGGGTGTTTTCAGAAGTATTTTGACAAGTTATTATTATTAAAAAAAAGAAGCTTAATATCTAAACAAGTAAGAAAATTATAGTCGGTCTAGACCGACTATACGATATCCTATACCATGCGTTTAGAGACCCTATCTCTTAGGCCCAACTAACTGGGCATAGAAAATAAGCAAAAACAAATTTGAGTGGGATTTTTATTAATTTTTTTGGCTGTAGATATGAAAAAGTTCATATCGGATGCTATATCTATATAGGGACTTGGTCCAAAAATGGACCGATCCTGATCATGTTTGGTAAAGTCTCTTGAATTTTGCAAAAAATATATACAAACAAAATATGAGAAGAATCAGTGCAATATTTTTGTTTTTTAATAGATTTAAGTGAAGATCGGGAAGCAGCTCTATATGGGGTCAAAGGGATCATTTTTGGACTACTCATTAATGGATGTAATGAACGCATATAAACCCAATTTGAGTAAGATCTATATGACAATTTGGATATTATGGCAATTTATGTCGATTTCATATGGGTAATTTGTATGGGGGACCGATTCTCACCAATTTCGATAGCGTTCATCCCATGGTCGATGGAAGCTTATATACCAAATTTCATCAAAATATATTCATATTTGCGACCTGTAGTTTGATTACAAGATTTACATGGATACACAGACGGACGGACGGACAGACGGATGGACGGACGGACGGACATTGTTAAATCAACTCAGAAAGTGATTCTGATTCGATCGGTATAATTAAAGATGGGTCTAGGTCAAATATTTTTGGTTGTTACAAACAGCAGCACAAAGTCATTATACTCAAACCACATAGTGGTATAGGGTATAAAAATGTATAGAAATATGATTATGAGTTAATAAAATGTATAGCCACCTTTGGCTTCAATAACTTTTTGAAGGCATCTTGGAGCTGAGTCCAGTAAATTTTGAAGGCCCCTGAGGATATTTCATTCCAATATATAGAATAAGGATAGACATAGGCTATACATTTTTTTAATATTTTTAGTGGGAGTGGCACCTCCAATATAAAGTGAATTTTTAATATCATATATGTTGCGTACTATGTCAGAGAGAGCTTTGCCAATTTGTGTGATCTCACCTATTATTAATTTGAATAGTCGGACAAAAACTGGATAGTGTCGGACCAATGGGCGTGGCACTATCCCTAAATATAAAATGTCATATATGAGGAGTACTGTAAAAATGAGAGCCTTGACACTTTGCACGAGTCCATCGGATATTAATATGAGTAGTCGGACAAAGAAGTGGCGCGATCACAGCAATGCACACTAGGTCAAATGACTAGTATAGCCGTGATAAATCGAGTTTCCACATTATTCGTTTTTGATATTTTTGTGATGCCATCACATAACAGTTTGTTTTTTTTTTATGGCAACACCAAATTCACGTCGGCAACGCTGTGTCAAAGTCACGCTATTATAGTGTTTTCGTTAAACCCTTCGCGCAGTTGGTTTTGTTGCAATAGGCAATTTTTATTGGAAAATGGAAAACAGCAAAATAAGTAAGTATTTATGTTTTTAATTAAAACGTCCGAAATTTATTTGTGTTTTAGTTGAGAATAGTCAACTTTTCAACATAACCAAAAAAATTTCGTGTATATTGAAAGATAGCATGCTTCATGTGCGCCGACGAAGTTTTGAATAAACCCATGGTATAGGAAACTTTTGAACGATTTCTAATATGCTACTCTTAATAATATCACAATTTTAGTTTAGAAGATATAACCGTTCAAAGTTGACCGACTTTCGGTTTTCAAAAAAACACACAATTTTTAGTCAATTTGATGCGATTTCAGGTGTAATATCACGAAAAATAGGTAACGAATCGCCATATTCTTGGTTTGTATTGATTGATGTATTTATTAAATGTATAATGGTAAAAAAAAAATTAACTGTTTGCTTTGTGTTTCTCCTGGTAAATCACTATTTAAAAACTATCCGTTTTTTCACTATTTTCAACTTTGACGGAAAATAAAAAAAAATCTATATTTTTCTATATTTGCCATATTTGCAAAACATGTTCCATGATTATTTCTTTACATAATTCGAGAGGTTTTATCTGCCCGTACGTGACCGTTTGGCTTCTAGAGGTAAAAAAGGTTAAAAAGACATGGTTGCAGAAATTGTATGGCGTGCATCCCTTACATGTTTTGACTGACAGTAATTTGATCTAATAGTTTGAAAATTGCATTTTAAGTCGGTTGTCTACCTGTGAGCCTCTGCCAAAGTCTACTCCCAATATTCTGTTACAGACACGGGATGCACAAAAAACTACTCATTGAAATTCGCAGGTACGCACCTCACTTAAAAATTATTTTGTAGTACAAATGGTCAAGAACAATATTGACTTATGGTCCTTCCAGGTAGGCACAAATCTTATTTAGACACGAGCATAATATCAAAATTGCATAATTCAGCCTAAATCCATTTGTATGCAGGGAACAGGTAAATTTTTAGGCATGGTAGCATTAGATTATATATTGCAAAATAAGCATAATGCCTGGATTAGTCTACGACTGAAACCATGGCGTTAAACAATATAAAATTATTTGAACTGTTTAGAAGGTCAACCACACCAAAGTTTTTCACGGAAGCTGCTTTAGAAGAACTTGATAGCTTATACGGAAATATTGAGAGAAGCGAAATTATAAAAAATAATTTTTATCTGATATATGCAAATATTAAGGCAAAATGGGTGAAATCTAATCGAACCATTCAGAACTTCAACTCCAAATACGAGGACTGGCTTAATGAAGACACCATCCTGGATATATTGGCAGTAGATAAACCCACCACATCAACCAGAGGAGCAAAAGGAAGGCCAAAAAAAGTTTTGAGGAGTGTTCAATTTTCACAAGAAGAAGGAAACTTGCCGATGCCACCAATGACTTGACCACGAAGCATTTATCGGACGCGCTGTCTATTAAATATACAAAGGATAGTAAAAGAGTTACGTCGCAGATTACAAAATCTGTTGCTGATGCAAGCCCACTGCGACTAAAAAGGACTAAGGAAAGCATTCCCACGCCCACAAACGCACACATTAAAAAGTATGGTTCCGAAGAAGCCTTGGCCTTGTTTATGGACTTACAACTTGCCAAAGAAAAATATGAGATACTACGGGCATCCTTGATGCGACACGGGGCTGACGTTTTAGCAGGATACAAGCATATTACTCAAGCCAAAATAAATTCACGACCACTGCATACGGAGTTTACGGAAGTCTCTGTGAAAGCCAATCTGCAGGATCTCATGGGCCATACAGCAAAACGGTTGTTGGAGAGTCTTCCTGAAAAAGAGGTGAAAATTCTTCCTGAGAAACTGACATTGATCAGCAAATGGGGCTACGATGGATCATCCGCACAAAGCGTTTATAAGCAAAGGATATCTTCCGATGACGCTACAATATCGGACGGAATTATGTTTATGATGTTTCAGTTTGCAAGGGAATCGGCAGAACTCATAAGGACCACGGTGAGGGACATTGAAGAACAAATAAGCAAGATTAAGCCTACAAAGCTGCAAATTGGAGAAGGAAAATATATCGAATGCAATTACGAGTTCCACCTGAACATGGTTGACGGAAAAGTCGTAAACGAAAAGTCAACATTGTCATGCCCGATTTGCAAAAAGACTCAGAAGAACTTTGGTAATTTAAACGATTCTACAAACGAGGAGAATTACCAATATAAAATGTCAACATTGCACGCAAGGATAAGGTGTATGGAGTTCTTGCTAAAACTGGCGTATACCCTACCACAAGAGGAGGAAAACTTCGATGAAAATACATCAATAAAGGATAAGGAAAAGATCAGAAAGAAGCAAATACAGGATGCTTTTTTAAACAAGTTGGACTAAAAGTAGACTGTCCCAAGCACGGATACGGTAACTCAAACGATGGAAACACTTCTAGGAGATTTTTTGAAAATGATGAGGTAGTAACTAGAATCACTGGAATTGACAATCAAATCGTGAAAAGATTGGGAACGATCTTGAATGTTTTAAACTGCAAAGAAAATGTCAATTCTACAAAATATGGAGAATATGCATCGAAAACTGCATCTCTTTTAGCAGAAATGTATCCACAGAAGAAGTTGACCCCGACCGTCCATAAAATATTGGCGCATGGCAAAGATATAATTGAGTATCAGTCTTTGCCAATTGGAGAGCCTTCTGAAGAAGCACAGCAGTCTCTTAACAAATTTTATAAAAAAATATAGATTGCAGAACACATTCAAAGCATCAAGGGTAAGGCAAAATGAGGACCTCTTCAACATGTTGGCAGCATCTTCCGATTCACTTATTTCTTCCCTGCGGCATGTGAAGTCACGAATAGAGTTAGAAAATAATTATAGTTTAGAAATGATTAGTCTTTTAGATATACCTTCTCTTACGAATTGTGATGAATATTTTACAGAAAATTGAAAAAATAAATTTAAAAAAGAAGTAATTTTTTTTTTTTATTTGTTGGGTAATAATTTAAAACATAAAACCCTAAAGAAAAAAAATAAAAACAATCTAAAAATGTAAAAATAATTTATTTTAGTTACCATAAAATTGATTTTTCTACAAATTTTAACTTTGATAACCCATAAGTATGCCCCTACAAAGCGTAGCATCCTTTCCAAACGCTCACTTCATAGGCTGAACAGTTATCTATCATATTCTGTTTAAACTGTTCAATTATGTTATTCGGTTCAAAAGATATGATTTTTCCAACGAAAAAGCTCAAATGGCGCCACTGTGCGGCGTCGGTACGTAAAATTCTGGTGCATTCAAAGACCATTATCGAAAATACAATACAATGCCAGTTGGGTACTTTGGGGAAACTGCTACAGAATCGCGTCACAAGGTCTATAAATCGGATAGATTGCGTCACGCTCGAACAAACAGCCGCACTAATAACCTTTCTGATTTTTTTAAAAGAGCTCTCGATACTTCCGACCCCCTTATTTCATCAAAAAATATTTTAGAACGAGTTCAAAAACGAAAATTTTCGCAACTTCCACATGAAGCAATAGAATTGCTCTGTTTCGAAAACACGGTGGAAAACACTAATGTAGACGATAAAATCGATGAAAGCATATCTTTAAATGCAGAGTATGCAAACGCTTTGCAGAATTTAACATTGGCCAATGAGCTGCACTGAAAATATACTTTCAAATACCACGAATCTTCTGATTAGAATATCATTTGAAAAAAAATTTTTTTTTACCTCTGAAGGGTTAAAGGTCGTTAGTGGGTCAATTTTGATTTTTTTTATGATTAGTCCTTATATTTTTAACTTTAAGTTAACATTTACATTTAAAAATGTGGATATTTTTGCTGTTAAAAATTCAGCACTGCTAAATTGCTCATTTGACCTAGAGTGCAGGGGCTTGACACTCCCCATACAAAGAAATTATTAAATGTCATATATTTGGATTACTTTATAAGTGAGAGCGTGAGCTCATAAGTTATTCATGTGAGTAGTCTAACAAAAAATGGGCGTGATCAGAACTGTGGGCGTAGCATCGCCCATACAAAGTAAATATATAATATTATATAGCTGGTGTAGTATAAAAGGGAAAGCCTCGACACTTTGCACTAGTTCATCAGATATTAATGTGAGTAGTCCGATAAAAATTGGGCGGTATGGAATTAGTGGGCGTGGCACCTCCTTTACAAAAAATAAGATGTACGACGAAAACGACAGTCTTGAAACTTGTGACAAGTACATTAATTATCAATGTGAGTATTCGTGGAAAATATTGGCAAAATTGCCAATATCCTAATTCAAAAATCGCCAAAATCAAAAATCGCCAAAATCAAAAATTGTTAAAACCGAAAATTGCGAAAAACAGAAATCGTCAAAAACAAAAATCTTCAAAATCAAAAATGGGCAAAACCAAAAATCGCTAAAATCAAAAATCGCTGTAATCAAAAATCGCTAAAATGGAAAATTGCCAAATGATATTCTAAACTCAATGCCAATAGTTACGTATTGCCACATTATATTTGGAAAATCCATGTTTTTCATATGGGCAGCTATATGTACCTTCTCCAGAGTAGGAACGCCGAAAAAGTTGAAAATTGTTGCACCGAATGATAAAGCAAAAAAATTATATGAGTCCGATCTCAGGGGAGATGTGTAAACATCTAGTAATTAAAGATTTTTTATGTCACTTTTTTAAAATCAAACAGAAAGCGTCATCTATGTATCACTTATAGCAAATGTGTGGGGTTGTTGAATTATGTATATGTTATACATTTATATTGTGAAATTTTTGACATTTTACAGTAAAGGGTTGTTGAATTAGCTGAAACAGTTTTATATTATAATTTTTTCAGCAATACAGTCATAAGTCACACCGATTTGTCTTATGGCTCACAGCGTAACATGTAAACTCACATTTTTGTGATTGTATTGTGAAATAGAAATTTACTCCCCTGCGCGTATAGATGTTTACGCATCAAAAATATTGTATAAATTAAAAATATTTTAATTGCAGAATGCATGCTTCGTAGCAAAAAGTGATTATGAAATAAAACATGACAATAAGTCTCGATAGGTCGTAGCGAAGCGTGACAGGGCATATTAGTATACAATTTCGGCATTGGGGTTACAATTATTTTAACATTTCTTAAATAATGGCATGAAAAATTAGAAAAGTGTAGCTCACTGTCACAAAGATTTTAGGATATATTAGTAAAAAATATAATAAGTGAAAGTCTTTTTCCTGCATACCTTGAATACGAAGGCGGTCCCAGAACAAGCGGCACTGACAAAGAAAACACTACAAATTTTGGGAAAAATTTTCTTTATTTCTTAACATAACCTTCTTTTAGCTCGGTACACTTTTCCAGAAAATATTCAATAGTTTCGATACCCTGTTTATAGTAAAAATGGTCTATATTCTTAAAATAGCCATCAACTGCAGACTTCTGCTCTTAATTGTTGGCAAATATTTTACCAGCGAGCCAAATGCGCTTCTTTTACCCTAATTTCATCACCTAAACGCTGTAGCAAGTTAGCATAATATTCGCGGTAGATTTTTTTCCTTTTTGAAGAAAATCAATAAAAATTATACCGCGTGCATTCAAAAAAAAAAAAAAAAAACAGACGCCATAATATTGCCTGCAGATGGAACTCTCTTGGCCTACTTTGGACACGATTCTTTCATTTCAGTCCTCTGTTTCGACTGTTGCTTTGTCTCAGGTGTAAATTGGTGGACCCATTTCTCATCCTTAGTTTTATTGCGGTGAAACTTTGATAAAAACCCTCTATTGAAACATCTTCATGACACTGTTTTTGTTGTATAGTGAGCAAATGCGGCACCCATCTTGCGGAGAGCGTTCGTATCTCCAAATTTTTGATCAATATGCAATATATAGCACTTTTTGAAATGTTTAACATTTCAGCTAGCTTATACATCTTTAGCCGACGATCATCCAACAGCATTTAGTAGATTTACTTAACCCCTTCTGGCGTGGCCACCTCAATTGGTGTTTCTCTTAACAGCTCGTACGGTTGACAAATTTATTCAGCCCAATTCTAAACAAAAATTCCGCATGAAATGTCTCACTTCTCGCTTTTCCCCTATTATGAATAAAAATTTCTTCGGCAAAAAAATTCGATGGGAAAAAAGTAGATATTCTCAATGCACTTGATTTTGGGTTTTTCCCTAAAACAAATTTCCCTTGTAAAACAGACGAGAGTTTACATAAAAATGTAAGAAGATAAAAATGTAAGATAAAATAAAATTTAAATAAAAAAAATTAATATTTTATTGTTCTTTTAGGTTGAAGAACACAAGTAAAGCCCAATTTCAACTTTTGTTAACATTAATGAAAGCCAATTCACGCATTGGTTGCGTTTTTCATAGATTTAGCCCGCAATTGACTTCTAGCAATCCTTAGCTATTTTCTTCCTGTTATTCTAGAACAGCAATTTCCCCCACAAGTGCTCGCATCATAACTATGCTATTCATTTTTTTATTTAATTTTTCTTTAAAATAAATTTATTTTCGTTTACACACACACAAAAAAAATAGGAAATTAATTGTCAATAAGCAAAACAACTGGCTTCGAAATTCGATGATGCCACTTATTAATTTTTTTGTTCATGCGGAATTTATAATTCGAGGATTTTTTTTCTCGAGAAAAGTATTTTCCGTGAGAAAGAAATTCCTTGAGAATATTCGTAATTGGGCTGATTAAGAAACGAAATTAGAGTGCAAATTCTAAGAAATTTTATTTGTTCATTAAATAAATTTATAAGACGCTAAAGGAATGCCACCTAATTCACAATTCAACACTTTTTAAATACCGATTGCGTTATCCAAAATTATTTTTCAATTCAACACAATTATTATTGTGAATGGTTTATGTCCAAAATTATTCTTCAATTCAACGCAATTATTATTGTGAATAAAGAAAACAAGCTGTCAAACACATTAACAAATTTAATAAACACACAAATAGCCTTGTATAATTTTACGTATGCGTAAACATTCTAAAATCTGTAACTGCGGTGGACAGCTAAAAAGAAATACCTTTCAAATAAGATACGTTTGGTCAAAATAGAGAGAAAAATGTTTAACAAATCATCGGTCACAAGAAATCGCCTTACCTCTTAATATTATAGATATTTATATTTGATGGCTACAAAAAAAATAAAAAATAAAAAAAAATACTAAGACGCGGTTCACACTATGAAATTTTTCTTTTGAAAATTGTTTTTAGTTCTCTTTTAAACCTTTATGACAAGGGAGAATGTTAAACCAGGAACCCCTTTACGGAGTAAACTCTTCAAAAAAATGTTGCTTGTGTACACTTTAGGAGCGAGAACGAAACATTTCGGACATAACTCTATGTTACCCTAAATGTTAGTAAGTAATTATAAAAGTTGAGTTAGACCTTTTAACGACAGCTACAAATTTTCTAACAATAGCCAACCAAAAGACTGGCTTGTGGAACCAGCAATTTAAAAATATGTTAGAAATTTTTCGACTTTGTCAAGCGAAGAGAATATATTATTTTCGGGACAGATATTATATTATAATGGGGTTGTTTTTGTTTATGTTGGGGCTATCAAAATTTCTGTTGTGGTTCGTTATCGATTGTATGACATAATAAAAAATTTATTTTGAAAAAAACCAACGAAGCAAATCATAATGAAATCTGCACAAAAACTCATAATAAATACAAAAATATTATAACTTGTAGTCTCATATTGCAGTCTGATATGAAACAAAACGGAAAATGTATCATATTAAAGAAACATAATATTTTATATCTTCCTTTTTTGTTTTGTAAATAAAAAAGCACAAGTGAGAAAATACTTGTCCATAGAGACCGACTACGTGATGCAATACAATAATTTAAGTTTAGCATGCAAATGGAGTATTTTCACATTTTTGTATTATTACTTGCCGCAACCAATGCTTTTTAGTAATACTCAAGATGAGATTTCTCAACGAATATCCGAGATTTATACATTTTCTGCATGCAAAACTGTATGGAAAATTATAAAAGTGCTTAAAATAGACCAAAGTTCAGAAAAAAACATACACTGAATAAAAATCACGTACATAATCGTATATGTAAACAAACATAGCTCAGACCAACAAACAAATATTTTTATTTTCATATCAATTATGTGTGTTTCTAAATTTTGTACGGTGCCCAACACAATCATGACTGTGTTTCGTTTTAACATTTCGTTGTCTACGCGAACATTTTTCTATCACGTATTTTTTGTTTCGAACATACATAAACCACACAGATTCGAGTGTGGCTTTATTTTAAGTCCGTTTTCTTGCACGTGTATTGCGAAAAAAACAGAACATGTTCTTTAAACATTATCCACTCGCGATCGGAAAAATCTGAAACACCCCTATAATAACGACAATAATTGTTTAAACCAAATTTATTAAAAAAAATCTTAAATAATTCATTAGCAGTTATAAAAAAATAAAAATAAGAAGATAATAATAAAAAAAAAAAATAAATAGAAATAAAAGATGGTAATAAAATAGAAAACAGACAAATTTTATACGTTCTTTATGATTTATTTTCGTTTTTTCCGATCGCGAGTGGATAATGTTTTAATTTTTAGATGTACGCGTTGAAGAATATGTTCTATTTTTTTGGCAGTACACTTGCAAGAAAACGAACTTAAAATAAAGCTACACTCGAATCTCTGTGGTTTATGTGTGTTCGAAACAAAAAATACGTGATAGAAAAATGTTCGTGTAGATAACGTAATATTAAAATGAAACACAGTCATGATTGTGTTGGACACCGTACAAAATTTAGAAATACACATAATTGATATTAAAATAAAAATATGTGTTGGCTGCTTTAGAACAGAACATTGTGTGTTTCATGTGTGTATTTTCTGAACCTGGAAATAAACTCATTGTTGGCAATACAATCTTTTTTATGAAAATATAACCGCATTGTTTTTCTGACCAATTAGTATTCAAAATGTTACTCAATTTGTAAATTTTGGGAAAAAAATCTGACCAAATCTAGAAATGAAAATTTCCCCAATTTACGGATAAGGAATTTAAAATTGTTTCATTTACAAGATAGCTAAAATAACATTAAAGTAGAAAGAAAGCCTGGTTATGGCAAAAACGTCGGTTACAAGACCCAAAAGTACAAAGTAAATGAAAGCTGTAACCGTTGCCCGTAGTACTCCTTGAGTTGAGAAGAAGAATCGAATGCTACAAAAATGCATTCATCGTGAGCATTCAAAAAAAAAAAAAACAAATTATCTGACCCAGCTACTACAGAGAGAGAGAGAGAGAGAGAAAAAAAATTAATCAAATTAAGGTATAGTCAACTTTTCCAACATCAATTCCATGATCTGCGGAGAATTCTTCGAAAATAATTCTTAAAATAAAATCAATTCTTCGAATAGCAGTTCTTCGAATAACAATAACCATAGAAGTTTTCAACAATAGCGGGATATAATCCGAGATTTTCAACAATACCGGGGAATAATCACACGTTTTCGACTATAGCGGGGAATAACCATAGAGGTTTTTAACTATAGCAGTTTTCGAAGAATAGTTATTCGAAGAACTGCTATTTGAAGAGGAATTTTTTTCGAAGAATTATTTTCGAGGAATTGTTTTCAAAGAATTTTCCGCCGACCCAATTCCATGTTTCCTCTCAGTACACGTATGCAATAAATGGCGAGTTTAACGTCACCGTTAAAGGCAACGAATGGCTGCGAAAATATTATTTTAAGTCTTTTGGTCAGGAAGCACCCTAAAATTGTATTATTAACACAAAGATTGAGGAAAATTTTATTGCGAATGTAGTCAGTTATCCAGTGGTTTTTAAAGGTGGATTAGCGCAAATTTAAAAAATATCTAAGGCTACAATTGCAAACTTAGGGATATATACAATATCAAATTTGTGCCAGAAGGCAAAACTCTTCACAATGTTCAATAAAACGCTGATGAAGTGTAGTTATGAATTTTTGGAAATATATGCTTTCTTCTTCTCTATCACGCACCATTGAAAACAAAAATCAAAA
Organism: Cordilura impudica; assembly: GCA_963682025.1. NCBI lineage: Eukaryota > Metazoa > Arthropoda > Insecta > Diptera > Scathophagidae > Cordilura > Cordilura impudica. Next base: position 186,847,856 of record OY821521.1, read on the forward strand.
TTTGCATATTAATTACAGTATTAATTGCAATATGTCTGAAAATGACGTCAAAATCTAACAAAACTCCCCAAAACTTATCAACTGATAACATTTTAAAGTATTTAGAAATCACACACCTGTAAAAAAATGTTTGTGATTAGTTGCAAAAATAAAACTGAAACTCAATACCATTGATATAATTGGAATTCAGTTTCAAAACAGTTAGGAGAGTGAATTGATATAGGGTTTTCTTAATGCTTACTCCTGACTGACTGATTAGGTCAATTTGTAACGCTTTACGTACGATTAATAACACTATCATATCAGTTTTTTTTTGTATTGTGCCAAACACGAAAATAAATATTTCTATGATTGTTTTTATTTCTTTTTATACCCTCTACACTACTACATCAGCTTATCATTTCGTTTGTAACATCGAAAAAGAATGTTAGTAATACCTAATAAGAAAACCACCTAGACTATATTTTTTAAATAACATTTTTTTAATAAAATCTTTTATGGTTCTTTGGTATATTTTTTATTTTTCATTCCACATGTACATATTGGCGTCTCCCGTTAACAAATTGTGAACACAGAAGTTGACGGGCAAGTCAGTACAGCACATTCTTTGCAAGTGGAAACAAATTGCCACATGGGTGCTAGTTTACGTTAAGTTAGGTTAGCTGGGTTGGCCGCCCGAAAGCGGCTACACTCCGAAGCCATATGACCGATTGTGATACCCTTTAGAAAGTGTCGGAAAGTAGAGATAGGAAAAGAGATAAAAAATAAAGATAAAAAATGTAAGGAGTATGGAAAAGAAAAGCAAAAGCGAAAAAGAGCTCTTTCGTCCGCTATGCTTCCCTCCTGAACCAGCCAGATTCCCTTAAGAAGTCCGCAAGTTGGCCGAGTGGAACATCTACTATGCAGCCCAGGTTATCGAGGAATCTTTGCCCTAGGTATCTAAGGCACCATTCCCTCAGTCCTGGACATTCACAGAGCAAATGTTGCACTGACTGCTCCTCGTCCACATCCATACATATCCTATATATGTCGGCTCTGGGGACCATTATGCGTTCGGCCGTCCGCCTTATTACACAGTGTCCAGTGAGTGCTTCTATAAGTAGGCTGATTGTCATTTTACCAAAACCAAGGAGTGCTTGTCCTTAATTGAAGATCAGCTGCCTTTTCAATTAGATTCGACAGCTCGGATGGAAGGATTCTATTATCAATGTCCATCGTCTCGCTCAAAGAATCTGAGCCCTTCCGCACACACTCGTGAGCCAGCTCGTTTTCTTTGACCTCAGTGTGTTCTGGAACCCATAGCAGCCTCACGGTGTGTTGCCGGATTTGGTCGAGGGACGTAATACTTTCCCTCATACACTTCGATCTAACGGTCCCTGATTTCAGGACTTTGAGAGCAGTAAGACTGTCCACGAAACTATTAGTGGTCATTGGATCCATACCCCGCTCCAGAATTATTTTCGTTGCTATGTGAATTGCGTGAATCTCGGCCTGAAAGACGCTTCATTTGTCAGGGATTCTCTGAAATACCTGAATGTCAAGTTAGTCAGACTAGACCACTGACCCTGTACCCGGTTGCAACTTCGAACCAACGTATACAGTGAGATCGCAGTCCTGTCTATGACAGAGTCTCCGACCCAGTCTTCCCCTGTCGGTATTTGGATCGTAAAATTACCCCCAACGTTCATCACCGGTAACATATAATCGGTTTCCCAATCAATTTGTGTCCTGCCCGCTGTCCGTAGAATTGTGCCTTGTTCCCAAGAGCTTTGTTCCAGCTTATATGATTTCCCTAACCAAAGAGCCTTCTTTACTGCCGTGGTCTTGCTGAAAATATCAATGGGCATGATGTTCAGCATTACCTCCAGTCCTGCATATGGCGTCGATCTAATGGCTTCGCTGGTGCCCACACAGGCCAGTCTCTGCGCCTTCACGAGTCTAGTAAAAATTAGCCCCTACGTTTACAGCTTTCCACCACACCAGACTACCATATTCAAAATAGGTCTAATTATCGCACAATACATCAAGTGGATGATCTGCGGTTTAAGATCCCATCTTCTGCCAAAAGTCCTCCAGAGGTGTAGAAGGCACATAGCACCATTTCTCTATGTTAGTGCTACCACATGGGTGTTAGTATTATCATTTTCACAAATTTTTGTCCTACATGCGTCCAGTTTTGCTGCATTATTAACAGAGTCTTTTTTACCATGCACAATTGTAATTTACAACTTGTTGCAAGTAGCACATGTGTCTGTTTGGGGTTTGTGGAAACTGATGTTAAAACTTAAGTTAAAAATATGCCTGTAGTTGATCCTATGCACTGGTTCTGTTTCCTTTTCTGTGCAAAATTCCCTGTAAAGTGCATACATCCTTCTTAAATTTAGGCTGCTAGATAAATACTTTCTATTTCTTGAATAACGACTTGAACACTTGGAAAATGATCTAATGTGTTGTTTTATCAACTGTATTGATGAATCAGGATTTTCTTGGGATCTTCTTGCCTCTTTTGTTTTTTTAAACAATGTCTGTTCCAGATAATCTCCTTTTTAATAATATTGTACACCCTCCTTATGGACACATCTAATTTTTTCATAAAAAACTCTTTACAGACTCCAAATCCTACGAGTTCATAAGCAGCACTTACACTTTTGTTCCTTTAACTTTACGTTTTCACTTTAAATGGAGCAAAAAAGTGATTGCTGAGCCCGAAGAAGAGGACAGCAAGTTGTAATCTTCAAGGCCCCAATAGTCTCTAAAAATGTTATTCCGTATTTCCTCAGATATGTTCACATTGGATTTAAATCTGCATGAATTATTTAAGGCATTTTTTCTGCTGAAGTTTCCCTTTTCTATCTAAATATTCCTTACCAGGGTTCCGTTTCACTTCCTGGTTCTTTCTTGCTGGTTGCCTAGAGGACTTCATCTCATCCAAACTACTTTATTGATCTGCTAGAGCTTCCTCATCATATTCACGTTGACCATCCACTTGAGTTGTCTAAGGAATTTCCCATCTGGGATATGCATCACTATCATCGACAACAGTATTTACAACTGATAAATTCAGTTTAAAAAATATAGAATAATTGGTAAAATATTTTAAACTTACCAGCATTACAAAAAGTTTCGGAGAATTCGTCAACATTATTTTCAGATTTACAAATTTTTACTGATTTTACTTTTGGATAATTTGTTTTCTTTTTTTGTAAATAAAATACTAACTGCATTAAGGCATTTTAAAACAGATGTTTTCAAAGCAACTGCTGCAATAAGTCGCCAGATTTTAGCTCAGAACTTCTCTGAATTCTCCCACTCAGTCCATATGCAGAACACATGAGATTTAAGTGTTCATATACCCTTTGTGCTCCAAGCGAAGCAAGTATTTTAATGGGAAGTGCTAGAATGGGTTGCCATATCTCGCTACCGGATGAGAATCCCACATTCATCTCTTGTACTCTGAACTTCGTATACTAATTCCATACGTAAAGTCAATTTTAGAAAAAAAGGCAGTTGAACCCCTTGTGCTTTAAGCCTCTCAAATGAAATTAGTGCTTTCAGTACAATGGCCAGAAATTTTTTTTTATTATATCGTGATAACGATAAAAATATACACATGTGGCAATACTACTAACATTGCTCATGGTAGTTGTGTTTGTTGGTATGATTGCATCATTTTTTGTGGTTTTTTAACTGTGAATATTACTGTACAACTATTATGTTCAACTACTAAAATATTAGAACAAACTCACTGGGTTTTATGTTTTTTTTTTTAGAGGTATCTACATATTTTTGATCGTGTCTAAGCACAGTGACAGCCGATTGACTCCATTTTAAATACCAACCTGGTGGGAATAATGGCAAATGATATTATCGTAACTTTATTCACTTAGATTGTTTTTTAGTGAATGAGCGTGATTTCAACAGACAGACGGTCATCGCTCGACGGACATCGACTCGAGCTGTGATAAGGATCAGGAATATATATACCTTATGGGATCGGAAATTAGTTTTTCGATGCGTTACAAACGGAAAGACAAACCTATATATACCCTATGCCACTGAGGTGTGGACGGTATAACAACAAGCAAACAAACATGCTTATATGCACATATCTATAGGCATATATTCTGTTACGTATGTATAAACATTTTTCAAAAATGCCAAAAAAAATTTCAAAGCGTTACAAATGGAATGACAAAGAGATGTATACATTCGCCACACTGGTGTTTACGGTATTATAAATAAGCCAAAAATATGGGCAGATAACTATTAGTTTTTGCACCACGATAATGCACCATCTCACACTGAATTTGCTCTTCGAGATATTTAAAAACTAGCAGATCCCAGCCTTTGAAATTGGAGTGCAAATTCTAGGAAATTTTATTTTTCATTTAATAAATTATTGACCCTAAAGTTATGCTAATCCATTTTAGACAATTCACAAATCAACACCTTTTTGGTTTGTATCCAAAATAATTTTTAAATTCAACACAATTATTTTTATGAATCAAGAAAGCAAACTCATTTGTTTTTGGCTAACACATTAACAAATTTAATAAACATAGACATAGCATTGTATATTTTTATTTATGTGTTAGTAGCAATTTTAAATGAGCATAACTCCAAAAAAAAAAAAAAAAATTTAAAATGTTTAAGCCTGGTGGATAGCTAAATAGAAGTACCGTTCAAATAAGATATGTTTGGTCAAAATTGGGAGAAAATTGTGGAAGAAATCATCGGTCACAAGAAATTGCCTTACATTTTATTATTAGATATATCGTTTTACAATCTGGATATTATAACTTCTCGATATTCAGCAATTCAAAAAATAATCCGGAGCCATCGTTTGAAGAAATAAAGGCCGAATTCTGAACGCTTTGTAGGCCATTCCGGAAAGCGACTTTAAAAACTACTTAAAAGATGTTGACATAAATGTATTGTATGGGAGGAAGATTGCAATGAAAGGCAATGAAATTGATTTGGAAGAATGAGTAAAGATTTTTTCATTCTATAACAAAAGTCTTCTGTTCATTTGAAGACAAAATATCTGAATTAATCCCTTTTTTAAACAAGTTTTAAAATAAAAAATTGAATGCACAGTGAATTGGTGAAGTAAACAATATTGATAATTTGCCAATTACTTCAAAATTTTAGGGTGATGTACTCTACCCGACCAACAACCTCATTTGACAAGGACAAAATTAGTGTAGCATAGAATTATTTGTAACCAATCATTCTTCATTTAAAAAATCTAAAGGTTGTTTCTCTTGTAATATATATCCAAATTTCAGAGCTGCCCTCAGTACCTTACGTGGGGGTGTAGGGTATAAAGACCAGTAAAAATTACAAAAATAGCAACAGCAGCAGTATAAATATAACGTTAAAGAAAAATATGGTTGTTCGTTGATATTGAACATCTTTTAGTTTTTTTTTCTTCTTCTTTGTATCATCGATTGTTTCCCTGCTGGGTTAGCAATTTTATTTTGGCTATAATAGGCTTCTTATGTTTTGCTAAAACGTACTTCTTTTTCAGTTTATTGCGTGCTGTGTTTTTTTTTTGTTGTTGTTGTTTTGTTTTAATTTATCTGTTGCAGATTTTTGCTCTTTTGTTCATTTCCCTAAACAACACAACTAGACGTCTTATAAACGTTGGTACCAGATTACGGCCAAAATTACAGCAACGACAACGAGTACTCTAGTCGTATATTGTCAATACCATAAAGAATACGAGCAATAAGAAAGAATTGATGGCAAGAGAGAGATTTATGAAAAACAAGAAATATGTTGCTGTTATTATAATGATTATAGATGTTGCTGTTGTTGATGTTTTTTTCATTTGTTATAGCAATATTGTACGTAGTTGGTAGCAAAATTTTTATAGACGAAATTTATTGGTTTTGCTGGTTTAAGCTGATTTATTTGGTTGTAGGAACGAAACTTTAATAAAATACTAATAAAAAAAAAAATGTTATGGATATGAATATTTAATTGGTATCGAAAAATTTTTAAATTATATTTCTAAATCTTATACAACTCTGTGGCCAGGTAATAATGATTTTGTTTTGAAAAGACTAGACCTAGATTCCCTACTTATTGAACCTCTTGACTCAGAATCACTCTCTAAGGGAATATCTAACCGATCTGACTGTTTTCGCAATCTGAAATTTTATCAAACTAATTTCAGTTATACTTAGGACCAGAAAAAAAATTATTTTTACTTATTTTCTATTTATCTCTTTTACTATTTACAAAACACTCAGTAGATTGTGTTGGTCACATGAAAAAAGAATATGGGAAGTAAAAAGAGGAAGTTGTGATTATGGATATTTGAGTTATATTTTATAAATTTTACAAAGTATCAGGAAAGTTATGTTCATGCATTGCACGAATCAGTGGGCAATAGTATGAACTGAAACTCGGTAACATAGAATGAGTTCACTTATACAAGCAGAACTTTTACTATAGTAATATCTATAGAACAGTGTTAGGCAACTCATTTTCAAACGATGCTCTACCGCGTCAATAGAGGTAGAGACCCTACTATGACCAACGCCCTACTTGCAGCTACAAAACATATGATAGATTTATTCCATTTTCGGTAAGGAGATCAGAAGGAGTCAAGTTATTTCTGCAACGTTTTAAAGATCCGCGACACTTGAGTGATTCTTTCGGCAATCGAAAGATATGTTCATTCCAATTAATATCACGTTGATTTCTCATATCCAGAACATAAAAAGTTGTCAATTCCTTAGTACATATATCACCCATATAGACAGATGACTTTGTTGGTACCACGTCCCTATGGCTCATTAAACAAAATAGGGATTTGACTGCATTAAAGTTGACTATATTCAGAGATATTTAAATGGTCCTGATTGGCTGTATCATTCATTGTCTCGATATAAATCGAAAGACTAATGTTTGGTATTAATACACTATGCCATACATGGTTGAATTGCCATAATTGTAAATGCATCGACTCCAAACTCGGAAAGAAAAGCTAACATGTCTCGCGTTGAATGACTGCTACGAAATCCATGTGTGGTTGGTTGGTTCAAGTTACAGTTCACCGTCTGTGAAATGAACAATTAGGGTGAAATTTACGAAAGTATTAGATCAAACCTAAGTCAGAAGTTCCAGATAGGCCATCTAGTATGTGTCTGCCTATTGTTCTGAGCCTAACCCTACCCAAAGCTTCACATGCACCGTAGCTATGATATAGTGTCTCTTCTTCTCCAGGCGTTCCGCAGCTACGGCAATGATCGTTGTGCTGAAGTCCGAGTCTCCCTGCATATTTAACGATCAGCCAATGAGCCATTAAAACTGCCATAAGCCTGGATGTGTCCCATCTACTCCCATTGAGCGGATATTTAGTACATTTTTTTTCTAGTGTAGCCACGTCTGCCTTGCAGCACTGCATGTGTCAATATTCTTCCATATATTTTCCGCTGCTCGTAATGAGTGCACGGAAATTCATTCCTTAGTAGTTCACAGTGGTGTTGCGACCAATTCCGCAGAAGAAGCATAAAGAATAGAACCTGGTCTTGAAAATTGATTTGCCTGTACATTACCGTAAAAATCCGGGTACCCAAACAAGAGTAATCATGGAAAGGTGGCCTAACTTTGACAGTTCCTCTTTGCACTGTCCTACCAAAATGGAAGATGTAATATGAGAGTTAAAAGGGAGAGAAGTGTTGCGTGAACGTCGACATAGATGCAAGCATCTCTTTACTTCCGCTCTTAGGCCAAGTATTTCCCGGGCAATCTCAATTCAGATTACCCTGGTAGCTTGCTAGAGTTAGAAAGTGGTCAGTCATGTAGCATGAATGGTTACAGTAGATCTTAACGTCTCAGATAAGTAGGTAAATAAACATGAATATTTACTGAAGCAAGACTGCATCCTGGATGCAGAGATTAAATCAAAGTCCACTGCCTACCTGCAGGCATTCCTGGCAGCCCCAGCTCCAGGATAGGATGCCTTAGCCCAATCAGATACTCATCTTAAATTTGAAGAATACAGAAACCGCAATGGCCCTATGCTCCTCGTAGAAACTACGGGAACTTCTATATATACATATATATATCACGTGCATATAAAATCCAACAAATCACCAGAATCACCAGCTGCGGGACGCTAGCATCGTTGGGTAGTCTGTAAGAAAGTTGAATATCGGAATCACAAGAGAAGACACCTGCAACGACACCAAAATAAATCTTTGAGCTATTAGTTAATACTGTCGATCATTAAGAAGGGAGTTGGTCTCTCGATAGTTAATAAAATGATAATTGAACATCAACCCGAAACTGAACGGTAATTTTCAGGTTTATTATTAGCCTCACCATACTGATGGATTAAAGTTAGCCTTAAAAGCCGGTTCAGTAAATATTTCCTTATTCATTACAAGAGTCGAACTTGAACTGTTCTTTTCTTCTTACTCTTGCAATGCATGACCAAAAACTCTTGTACCGGAGAACACGAGGAATCCTAGTACTAAGACATTGTTTGTAAATAAACTTCTTATATCTTAATAATTCTGAATATTCAAATTTTGGCTGTTTGTGTAGCAGATTTGTAAACGAATTTATATTTTCACGCCAATGTCTAAGTGCTTCTTCTCTGTATCGGATAAATTCTGCAAGCTTAGGTAAAGAAAGATTTTTTATTGAGCTTTGAAAGCATGAACAGTTTCATTCTAAGCAATTTTTTAAATTCCTCAAAAAATTGTTGAGCTCAGCCCAGTGAACCTTTTCGTAAATAAAAACTGAGCACTTCATAGCTAGTGCTGAAACATTCTGAAGCATGGAGTATGAAAAGGATGTTGAAATTCTGCAGTGATCGAAATTACCGAGAGGTGCAAATATCTTCACTAATTTCTTCTCAGGGTGTAAATTGATGATAACGTCTGAATTGCATTGATGCAGAAGAGTTGGAGCAGTTATGAAGTTCAAATCGCGTAGTCGAGTTACAGTTTTTTGGAATTTAGAGGAAAATTCAATTTAGATAGAAAAATAGAGCGAGAAGATTTTCGCAGCTACACGAATACCAAGGCTGTTGACCATAATATAAAGATCCTCGCTGGCAGGGCTACAATATTTACATTTAGCTGAGTAGGCTTACGTTTTGAACGTAAAGTAGGGTAAGGTAAGGTACGGTAGGGTAAGGTGAGGTAAGGTAAGGTAAGGTAAGGTAAGTTATAGGAAAAATAAGGTAAGGTAAGGTAAGGTAAGGTAAGTTATCGGTATGATAAAGTAAATAAAAGGTAAGGTAAGGCAAGGTACGATAAGGTAAAATAAGTTAAGTTAAGTTAAAGGTAAGGTAAGTTATAGGTAAGATAAATTAAGTAAAATGTAAGGTAAGGCAAGGTACGATAAATAAGGTAATTTAAGTTAAAAGTAAGGAAATGTAAGGCTATCCCAACTCTTATAATGAATGACCAAAAAGTCACTGACCCGGTTGATAAGGCTAACTTTTAAGCGAAACTTTTTGCAGAAAATTCATTTTTGCCGGATAGCGATCAACCACTGCCCGAACTCGAAAGAGTATCTTGTACTATGCCTAAAATATTCTTCCGAGCACGTGTAGTTAGAAAGGTTCTTTCGGACCTCAACATTAATAAGTCTCCGCGACCGGATGGTATACCAGCACTGGTGCTGAAACAGTGCTAGCCAGTCCATTGGCCATCCTTTTCAGCCTTTCGTACCATGTGGGAGTTTTTCCCTCTTGCTGGAAGGTTGCTAATGTCCAACCAATCCCTGATAAGGTTGCGGCTAATAGCCCTGCTTGGTCAAACCTTCAACTCTATATACTCTTTCGCAAAAGACAGCAGCAATTGTCATTAATTTTCCTTTAATTGTCATTAATTTGTCATTAATTTTCCTTCAATTGGAGGTTGTGGGGCAAAAGGCTGATAATGAATGACACACTCAATCAAGACCTGTTAACAATCTCCGCGAGGGGTAAAGCGAATAAGGTTGATTTCAATGCGCTGAAGACACAACGTTGTAGTTGACACATAGTGCCATGGCTTCAACAATGTCAGCAGTATATATGGGTAGTATAGTTATTGAGGAATCGAATACTCTTGATGTTCTAGGCATGAGAATTCAATGTGATGTTCATTGGAACGTGCAGGTTTTTCAAGTGTCGAAAGAAGCATTCAAGTGTCTTAGTTCCTTAAAACGGTGCAAAATTTACTTAACTTCTTCTGATCTCCTCAAAATATATTCCACTTACATCCGAACGAAAATGGAATACAACTTCCATATATGGGCAGGACCTTCAAAGTCTATTTTGGAGCTACTGAACCGTGTGCAAAGGCGGGCGTTGGCGCTCATCAATGATAGTAGGGTATCTAACTCTATTGACTTATTGGAACATCGTCGGAATGTGGGTTGTGTAGCACTGTTCTATAGATATTACCATGGGAAATATTCTTCTGGGATTAGCGAACTTGTTCCAAGTGCCCGAGTTTCGGTTCGCTCTACCCGCTTCTCTAGTAGATCACATCCGTTTGTAGTCTATTGTCCAGTTGACCGCACAACGGATTACAGTGAGAATTCGTTTATCAGTCGAACTAGCCGTATGTGGCAGAAACTCCCCTCACAGGTCTTTCCTGACAGTTATAATGTAATAAAATTTAAGTCAAATATCGACAAACACTACTCCAGCTCTCCTCCCTCCCATACCCTATTTTCCTGAAATCAACACACTGCATTTGTAGGGGTATCCCCTGAGTGTTGGTTAACAAAAAAAAAAAAAGGTAATGTAAGGTAAGGTAGGGTAAGTTATAGGTAAGATAAGGTAAGTAAAAGGTAAAGCCAGGCAAGGCACGGTAAGGTAAGGTGAGTTAAGCGTGACAAAAAGAACAAAATTCATTTCATATTTAAATTAAAAAACATATTATATGTTAAATACTGCGTGATGCCACTATAGAACATTTTCCATTTACGCTGCGTGACAATGAACATGATACCCCCTTGTTATTAATTTCCATTCAGTGGCAATTCTCTTTTGTTGTTTAAATGGTGTATAAAATACTGCTACACTGTCACTGTCGTTCAGCTTAAATTATCATATAAACTAACTATTTTGTTTTTGTTTTGTAAATCCTTTTGACACACATATTTGAGCTCCACCTATAACGGAATGCCTCTTAAAGTCTACGACACAGTAAATGTTAATTTTTATATTTTTGGCATTATTATAAATTTATGTTGCAGCTGCTGACTGTGAATTTAAAGTTGTCAGTTGATGTAAATGTACGCCCCTCAATGTTGCGGATGTGTTGTGAGACATTCGTTGTTGTTATTGCTAAACGATGTTGCTATGTTTGTTGGTTGTTTTTATAGTATCCTTGATTGACTGCAATAGAAAATAAAGTTATTTCAGCTTTGTTGTCATTATCCTTGTTAGTAAAGACTTACAAAGAATGAAGTCATTGAAAGTCTTAAACGATTTTAAAATTTGTTTTCTTTACAAAAATCTCTTCATAAGTAACTGTTAAATTATATCCTATACTCGTTCATTGTTAGTTTTCTAAGCATCCTAGACAGGATACAAATGCATTCTTTAACAGTTCTGGGTTTTATATTTTGTTTTAGTTGCTCGCTTGCTTGAATTCTCTATTTGACATCTCTCACCAACCAATACTCTTACAACAAAACGATTTACATAATTTATTTTGGCATTGTGTTAATGTATATCAGTGTATGCGTGTGTGCGTCTGTTTGTGTTTGTGTTTGAGATTGTATCCGTACAATGTTATTGCCATTTTAAGTAGTTATTTTTATTATTGTTGACATTTTCCACTAATAAAATGTCCCTATCAATCTTTTGAGCAGCACAAAAGGGAGTGAAAGTGAAAGAGAATCAGATAGATAAATATACGTGACGTCTACTTTAGGGAAAGTCATCCATATAAAAGGCAATTGATGGACATGTTTAGTTTAACAAATAACAACAAAAACGACATTTGAAATTATAGCCAACTTATAGGACGTTCATGATGGTCGTTGCTGTTGATTTAATGTTTAATCTTGATTAAGGGTATTTACATAAGAACACTTTAATATTAACTAAATTTTTGTTGGATTTGTGTATCGTAGTATTTGGGAGAAAATTGCACAATATGTGTAATGTAATAATGTGTATAATTGTTCAGTTAAGATAATTGTCACAATAAATTTAATTTTAATTTTAAATTAAAACAAATATAATTGTTGCAGGCAGCGTGTAAGTCGATGATTTATTTTTATTTTTTTTTGTTTACTCATACTCGTTAAAGATTAATATAAAATTTAAAAAAAAAACCCTCATTCTTACTGTAGGTCAAAGATGGAAAGTATAAGTACAAGTCTATTCAAAAATGTTATTAATTTATTATTTTCGTTAAGTATTTTCATAACGGTTGATAAAACATGGATCCATGATACAACACACGGGAGACCAAACAGCAGCAACAGTCCAAACAATGGGTTTCTTAGGGCGAACCAGTGCTGAAGAAGGCCAAGGTAATCTTATTGGCAAACAAGGTTGTACAGTGAAACTTCGATATAACGAATCGGAAGGGAATCGAAAAATACTTCGTTATAGCTATTGATTCGTTATACATAAGTATCAGTGAAATCTTCGCATAACGAAATTTGAAGAAATACGAAAAAAAATCGTTATAACTTCAGTTTTTATACCCTCCACAGTGGCAGAGGGTATATATAGGTTTGTCATTCCGTTTGTAACGCATCGAAATAAATTCCTGAGACCCCAAAAATATATATTTCCTTGATCCTTATAACAAGGGAAGTTGATTTACTAATGACCGTCTGTCCGTCTGTCCGTCTGTCTGTGAAAATCACGATCACATCGTCAATAGCTAAGCTAGGCCGCTCGTTTTTGTATAAAATCGTTTACTAACATCCCAAAGGAGTTGCTATTTAAAATCGTCAAAATCGGTCAAAGGGTTTACGAGCTATGAATGAAACTTTGAAAAGCTCTTGAAAAAATAAAATTTTTCAGTGTGTTTGTTGTTTTCCTTAAGATATGTTGTATATGTTGTAATTCTTCGTATTGTTGAAGTCATTACAGTTGTGTGTATATTAATACCGTACGTGTCACATTGGCCTAAGCAAGTTTTACCACATATTTTTTTTATCATTAGAATTAAATATTAAAAATTAAAAATTAATAAAAATAAAAAATGGAAAATGAAAAATGAAAAATGGAAAATGAAAAATGGAAAATGGAAAATGAAAAATGAAAAATGGAAAATGAAAAATTAAAAATGAAAAATGAAAAATGAAAATTGAGAATTGAAAATTGAAAAATGAAAAATCGAAAATGGAAAATGGAAATTCCGAAATGAAAAATGAAAAAGAAAAATGAAAATGAAAATGAAAATGAAAAATGGAAAATGAAAAGTGGAAAATGGAAAATGAAAAATGGAAAATGAAAAATTAAAAATGGAAAATCAGAAATGGAAATGGAACATGACAAATTAAAAATGAAAAATGAAAGATGAAAAAATAAAATTGAAAAATGGATAATGAAAAATGAAAAATGAAAAATGAAAAATGGAAAATGAAAAATGCAAAATGGAAAATGAAAAATGACAAATGGAAAATGAAAAATGAAAAAATGGAAAATGAAAATGGAATATGGAAAATGAAAAATAAAAAATGGAGAATTAAAAATTAAAAATAAAAAATGGAAAAGGAAAACGAAAAATTAATAATGGAAAATGAAAAATCAAAATTGAAAAATGAAAAATGGAAATTGAAAAATTAAAAATGAAATATGGAAAATGAAAAACGGAAAATGAAAAACGGAAAATGGAAAATTGAAAATGAAAAATGAAAATGAAAAATGGAAAATGAAATGTGGAAAATGGAAAATGAAAAATTAAAAATGGAAAATGGAACATGAAAAATGAAAATTGAAAAATGGAAAATGGAAAATGAAAAATGGAAAATGGAAAATGAAAAATGAATAATGGAAAATTAAAAATCGAAAATGAAAAATGGAAAACGGAAAACGAAAAATTAAAAATGGAAAATTAAAAATGAAAATTGGAAAATGGAAAATGATAAATGAAAAATGGAAAGTGAAAAATGAAAAATGAAAAATGGAAAATGGAAAATGGAACATGAAAAATGGAAATTGAAAAATGGAAAATGAAAAATGAAAAATGAAAAATGGAAAATGGAAAATGAAAAATGGAAAATGAAAAATGGAAAACGGAAAACGAAAAATTAAAAATGGAAAATTAAAAATGAAAATTGGAAAATGGAAAATGATAAATGAAAAATGGAAAGTGAAATATGAAAAATGAAAAATGCAAAATGGAAAATGAAAAATGAAAAATGAAAAATGAAAAATGAAAAATGAAAAATGACAAATGACAAATGACAAATGGAAAATGAAAAATGAAAAAATGGAATATGGAAAATGAAAAATAAAAAATGGAAAATTAAAAATTTAAATTGAAAAATGGAAAATAAAAAATGGAAAACGGAAAACGAAAAATTAAAAATGGAAAATGAAAAATGAAAAATCAAAATTGAAAATTGAAAAATGAAAAATGGAAATTGAAAAATTAAAAATGAAATATGGAAAATGAAAAAGGGAAAATGAAAAACGGAAAATGGAAAATTGAAAATGAAAAATTGAAAATAGAAAATGGAAAATGAGAAATAGAAAATGGAAAATGGAAAATGAAAAATGGAAAATGGAAAATGAAAAATGGAAAATGAAAAATGGAAAACGAAAAACGAAAAATTAAAAATGGAAAATTAAAAATGAAAATTGGAAAATGGAAAATGATAAATGAAAAATGGAAAGTGAAAAATGAAAAATGGAAAATGAAAATTGGAAAATGAAAAATTAAAAATGAAATATAAAAAATGGAAAGTGGAATATGGAAAATGGAAAATTTAAAATTAAAAATGGCAAATGAAAAATGAAAAATTAAAAATGAAATATGAAAAATATGGAAAATGGAAAATGAAAAATGAAAATATAAAAATGAAAAATGGAAAACGGAAAATGAAAAATTAAAAATGGAAAATGAAAAAAGGAAAAAGAAAATTTAAAATTGAATATTGAAAAATGAAAAATGAAAATTGAAAAATGAAAAATGAAAATTGAAAAATGAAAAGTGGAAAATGAAAAATCGAAAATGGAAAATGGAAAATGAAAAACGAAAAGTGGAAAATGGAAAATGAAAAATGAGAAATTAAAAATGAAAAATGAAAAACTAAAAATGAAAAACGAGAGATGAAAATAGAAAAGTGAAAAATGGAAAATGATAAAAAAAATTAAAACTGAAAATGAAAAAAGTGGAGGGTATCAAAGATTCGGCCCAGCCGAATTTAACACTCTTACTTGTTTTTTATCCAAATTCCATTTTACACGAAAATACTATATAAAAAAATTCACTATCCAAGAGGTAAATAAAAAATTAAACATGTTATATTTTTATAATTCTTTTTTTTTTTATTTTATTATATATATTTTTGTTTGTTTACGCAAGCTTAGAATGCAATCGTCAATATTTTTTTCCACAGATGTTAAGCTGTCAAATGTATTTTGCGGTGTAGAATTCTGTGCCTCCAAAAATGTTTGCAGTTTTCCGACAATTAGTTTAGCCTCTCTAGCTGTTAGAACATTTTCGATTTCTTCAGCTTCGTCATCTTCCTGCTCACCATTATCTTGTGATTTCGTTACACTAGTTATAATGTCATCATCGGTAAGGGAACCGGTAGAAGTAATGTTGTCATCGAAATTTCTGTTAATTTAAAATGGTTTTTTAGAATAAGCCGTACTTCGCTGTTTTGGAGGCAAATATTTTCTGTAACCAAAATATTTCGGCGCTTGGAAAAACCCAAATTGCAAAACAGTTTACAATTGTGAATTTTTCGATACTTTCTCACGTCTTGTGTGTCATTCTTACTGCTTGTAAAACATTTATAGAGCTTTTGCGCTCCTCTTCAAGATCGTTGATTAAAATTTTGACTACCTCTTTGCGAAAAAAGTTTTTGTTTTTCCCAGATCTAAAGGTTGTAGTTTCGATGTTGCGTTTGGCGGCAAAAATTGTAACTTCATGGATTTAAGTAATGGAACATTTTTATGTGCTGTGCAGTTATCCACAAACAATAAAACCTTACGACTGGCTTTAGTCATATCTTTGTCAAATTTTTGTAAGTAATCAAACCATATATCGCTGGTCATCCAAGCTTTTTTTGTTCGCAGTGTTAACATTTTATGTTTCTCAAATATCTTGGATTAGTCAATTTTCCCATTATGAGCAATTTTCTCTTCTCTGAGCCTGTACTGTTAACAGTAAATAAAATAGATAATCTTTCTTTACTATGTTTATTCGGATTAAAACGCCATTGTTCGGTCTGGTGCGCATTAAAAAATAATCCAGTTTCGTCTGTATTAAAAATATTGTGCGGCTTATATTCTGCCAACAAACTTGGTAACAATGTTTTCCATTCAGAACAAACTTGATCATTTATGCTGACACTTTCTCCACTCACTTTTTGAAATCCCATATTATGGCGCTTTTTAAAATGATCAAGCCAACCGTTACTAGCTTTAAAATTTTTATGTCCCAGACGTGCCGAAAACTGTTCAGCTTTGGTTTTTACTATCGGTACTCCTAAAGGAATGTTTTGAATTCGACATTATGTAATCCATTTAAATAAACATTGCTCAACGTCTTCATATTCTGCAAGGTGCATTCTTTTGCATTTTAAAAGTTTTGTGTTGCAAATAATCTCCAGATTTTTTAAAATTGTAGAAAGCGTACTCGCCGGTATATTAAATCACCACGATCAATGGCATCAATTATAGAAATTTTTCTCGTATAGAAATTGATTTACGCATTAATGCACTCATTTTGACAAGAATCAAAAACAAACTGACTATGTTTGTGACGCATAACATATGCGCTTGCAAACACATTTATATTTCGTTGTTTTGATAACGGGACTTTACCGTTTTGCTTACCAATTAAATTTGCTTTATTCTGACTTCGTTATATAGAGGCTATAGAATCAACACTTCGATATGTACAGGCTTTTGATAACGGGACTTTAACGACTTAAAAAAATGTCATATTTCTCAAGTATGATTTCGTTGCATAGAGAACCTTCAGAAATCTCAAAATTTGGAAAATGGAGAAACGTTGGAACGTTGAGGAAACAAAAGGTATTATTTTTTTGTTGCAATTTGGCTTTTTTTCATTAAAAAGTCACATTCAAAACTTACTTTATTCTAAGAGTCAGTTGATCCGAGCTCTTATATCAAAGTAAAAGTCATTGTCCACTTTTGTGTTTCACACGAACGATTTATCGAAACAATTGATCCAATTTGATGCATTATAGAGTTAATAATCATAAGCTTACTTTGCCACTTTTAAGCCTAGCTAATTTTTTCCCTTTAATGCTGAAGATGCAAGGCTTCCTTTCACCTGAAAATAGGGTACGTTCCCAAAATTATGTAGCCATGTTTCATTACTCGATTGCAAAGTCCATACGTTTTTTTTCTATTTATATCGGAAATTGATGAATACTAGCAGATTCCAGCCCTCGAAATTCGAGTGCAAATTCCAGGAAATTTTTTTTTTCATTAAATAAAGATCCTAAAGATATGCTAATCAATTACAGCCAATTCACAAATCAACACAAGAAACAAACTCATTTTTATTACAAACACATTAACAAATTTAATAAACACACACGTAGCATTGTATAATTTTATGTATGTGTTAGTAGCAATTTTAAATGCAATTTACTCAAAATAAAGGAGAAAAATTAAAAATCTGTAAATCTGCAAAACGGCTAAAAGCAAATACCTTTCAAATAATATACGTTTGGTCAAAATTGGAATAAAACGGTAGAACAAAACATCGGTCACAAGAAATCGTCTAGCCTATTAATATTATAGATTTATGTGCTTTACTACCATGGTAGTCAGATTCTTTTAATATTTTGTGAACGCTATTTTCGTAGATATTTTTACCGAAATATTTTTTCAAATTAATATTAAGTAGTAATTCTGGGCTTATAAATTGCAGACTCCAAATAGTTGGTATTTCGCGGTCAGTCAGCTTAGAGGAGTGGCCAGAACGAGGTTTTGACAAAATTGCTTTGGTGGATTTATAGCTTTGAATGTCATATTGCACTGAGGAAAAGCTTCTGCCTATGATCCGATCTATTACACATTCTTTTCTAAATTTTAGGACACGTTTTTCTTATTTGCACCGATTTCTTTGATTTTGGGACTCATCTCAAAATATAAGTTCTAAAAGAATCTTCATTAAATCAGACACAAGTTTGTCATCTGTTAAAATAAGATCGATTTCACAAACCTGTATATTGTTGTGTAATTCGTGGGATTTCCCTTAGGTGCGAATACTCTTTCTCGTAGTTATGATACTGCATTCCTTGCGTTTTGTAAACCACATCACAGATTTTTTTTGGAAAAAAAATTAAAAATTCTCAAACTGTCAATGGTAAAAAGTTCGCAATTCAAAATATTTCATTAAAATTTTGTACAAATTCATTGAAATATTCTGCTCTCTGGCCGATGTTTAAAATTTTACCGCTAACAATATTGAAGCTGTGGGCAATACATCAGACAAAGATTGGCTTTTGAAGATAAGCCAAGGGGAGTTGTAATCGGAGTTTTGGGAAGATGTAATTGGGGTACCCCAAGGTTCCCTTCTTTCTCCTTCTCTTTTCCTTATCTTTCTTAACGACCTTCTTGGTCAAACTTTTAATCCTATACACTCTTTCGCAGATGACAGCAACATTTGTCATTCATTTTCCTTTAATTGTAGTCCAAGACTCTTGGAGGTTGGGGGGGCAAAAGGCGGACACTGAATGACACACTCAATCAAGACCTGTTAGCAATCTCCGAGTTGGGTAAAGCGAATAGGGTTAATTTTGATGCGCTGAAAACTCAATGTTGTATGCGACCCACAGAGCCATGGATTCAACAATGTCAAAAAAAAATATGTGGATGGTATAGGTATTGAGGAATCAGATACTCTTGATGTTCTAGGCATGAGAATTCAATGTGATGTTCGTTGGAACGAGCATGTTTTTCAAGTGTCGAAAGAAGCATTTAAGTGTCTTGGTTTTCTAAAAAGGTGCAGAAATTACTTCACTCCTTCTAATCTCCGTAAAATCTATACCACTTATATCCGACCGAAAATGGAATACAGCTCGCATATATGGGCAGCAGCTGCAATTTTGGAGTTATTGAACCATGTGCAAATGAGGGCGTTGATACTCATCAATGACAGTAGGGTATCCGACTCTATTGACTCATTGGAACATCGGTGGAATGTGGGTTGTGTAGCACTGTTCGATAGATACTACCATGGGAAATGTTCTTCTGAGATTAGCGAACTTATTTCAAGTGCCCGAGTTTCGGTTCGCTCTAACCGCTTCTCTACTAGATCACATCCCTTTGTAGTCTAGTGTCTAGTTGTCCGCACAACGTATTAC
The DNA here is from genome assembly GCA_963682025.1 of Cordilura impudica. NCBI lineage: Eukaryota > Metazoa > Arthropoda > Insecta > Diptera > Scathophagidae > Cordilura > Cordilura impudica. The sequence goes on from OY821521.1 coordinate 186,867,365, forward strand.
AAAGAAAATTCGTTTATCAGTCGAACTAGCCGTATGTGAAATAAACTTCCCGCAGAGTTCTTTTCTGACAGTCATAATCTAATAAAATTTAAGTTAAATATCCACAAACACTACTCTCTCCTTCCTCCTTCCCGTAATCTATTTTCCTGAGATCAACGTAATGCACTGCATCTAAAGGGGGCATCCCCTGAGCGTTGGTTGATAAATAAAGAAAAATAAATTTAAATACCAAAAGAAATGATAGAGCAAGACTTCATTGTGAAGAATACTTTTGGAGAAAGATTGACAGCTTTTGAAGTGGAAAGTTATTCCAAATATGTAATTTCTTACCCAAGAAATTAAGAGGTATGCCAAATTAACGAAGAGGTGTTGAAAATATTAGGTGGAGAGAGGTCATTTTACTTGAATATAGACACAGTGGAGTGGAGGAAATTATCCGGTAGATTTCTTAATGCCACTACATAAGTTAAACCTCAAAGCGGGAGCTATAATCATGCTGCTGCGCAATTTAAATTCAAGGAAAGGACTCAGAAACGGCACAAGAGTACAATATATAAAATTTTTCCAAATTTAGTATGTCAAACAATATTGACTGGCACTGCTAAAGGAAGTCCCTCACTTATCTCAAAAATTGTCCTGTCTCAAACTAATCCTTACCTTCCAATTATTATTATTATCAGTTTCATCCGATGATGATTTATCAATCAGTACTCTTTTTGCTGATTTTTTTGCTACAACATATTCCATACAAAATTTTTATCAATCTTTACAATATCCTTTTGAAATTTCCGAAGCTTTTTCGATAATAAATGTAAATTTTCTTAACGACAGTACTGTTTTCAGTAACATGAAAACACTTAAAAATTCTTTTGATCCTGGTCCTGATGGAATACCAAATAATATTCTTAAGCACTGTGCTGACTGCCTGTCCTATCCACTCACAATACTTTTTAATCACTCCTTACGTACAAAATATTTACCATCTTTATGGAAGGAATCTTATATCATCCCTTTATATAAATCAGGCAATAAGGTCAATGTGTCTAATTATAGAGGCATCGCAAAATTGAGTGCAATCCCCAAACTTTTAGAAAAAATTATAGCAGACACGTTATCTCATCAATTATCATCCATACTTCCTCCATCTCTACACGTCTTTCATAAATCTCGTTCTACAATCACCAACGTTCTGGAACAAACTACAATTATGAATGGCGGATTTAGAGATCGTATGCAAACTGATACAATTTACACCGACTTTAGTAAAGCCTTTGATAAGGTGACTCATGATTTATTATTATACAAACAGAATTCTATGGGTTTCAGTAATTCTTTAGTTTTCTGGTAAAAATATTATTTAACGAACAGACCTCAGCGGGTTAAATTTAGAAACGCTGTCTCTAAAAAAATCGAAGTGTTTTCTGGTGTTCCACAAGGAAGTCATCTTGGTCCAGTACTTTTTACTTTATTTATCAATGATCTCCCTTCTGTTATTCAATAATCTAAAATTCCCTTATACGCTGATATCACTCTATTTACCTCTCTTCAAAATTACTTTCAACATTTTTTGCTACAAACCGATTTAATAAAATTTTTGTGGATGGTGGAATGTAACGTCTGCGGAAAATTTCCCGAAAACAATTGCCCAAATATAATTGCCCGAAAACAATTGCCCGAAAAAACAATTCCCCGAAAAAACAATTCCCCGAAAACAATTTCCCGAAATTACAATTTCCCGAAAACAATTTCCCGAAATTAGAATTTCCCGAAATTACGATTTCCCGATTTCCCTATTTTTAGTTTACAACTTCCCATATATTCTTGAGTTCCCTCATAAAAAAAACTTGCTGCATACGATTTCTTGAAAAAACAATTTCCCGAGTATACGACTTCTCGGAAAAACAATTCTCCCACCCCGCACCCCGCACCGCGCCCTTCCTCTTCCACCCTCCCTCGTCATCCGGACCTATGTATTGGAGTGTCATACGCTTATTTTTTCATTGTGACTTTGAACACTTCGGTATTCAGACTTCCCGACGAATAATGCTCACTCCATCACATCATGCCCATGCAGTAGCGAAGTTTTTTAGTTACTTGGGTTGTAATACTCAGTTACTATGCCACTCGAATTCCTGGATAGCGAAAAAGTTAAACCGATGTTGCTTTTGAATGGTTTCTTGTATCATGACGACGGTCAGTCCGTGGATAGCGTTTATTGGCGTTGTATCCTTTATCGAGGAAAACATTTTACCGGTAGGGTCATAACAATCACAGTGCCGAAGCGGCTTTCGTTGCTAAGGGAAAAATCGTTAATGAGCTGAAAGATCTTGTCCGGACCACTACATCAAGTGGTCATGAACTGATTGCTCGCGCTTCGGCCGGAATTTCTGATGATATTGTTTCGGAAATGCCATCAACAAGCTCTTTGAAGAAATAGTAATTTCGGGAAATTGTAGTTTCGGGAAATTGTGTTCGGGAAATTGTATTTCGGGAAATTGTAATTTAGGGAAATTGTAATTTCGGGAAATTGTGTTCGGGAAATTGTTTTCGGGAAATTGTAATTTTGGGAAATTGTTTTCGGGAAATTGTTTTCGGGAAATGGTTTTCGGGAAATTTTCCGCAAATCGGAATGTAAACCTTAGGGAGCTCAATATAAAAAATGCAAGGATATGTCTTTTCACAGATGTATAATGTACATACTACTATTTTTTTTTTTGAATGAAAGTGAATAGGAATCCGTTGATACATTCTCAGATCTTGGCTTCTTATTAGAACATAGATTAGATTTTCGTCCGCATATATCTTCACCAGGATTATATACACCAAATTTTAGACAATTTGAATTTGGAAACAATGTAGGTATATAGGAGGCATATTCATATGAATCTTGAAAAAATTGAGTTTTAACTTAAATCTTATTCTGCTTGTTCAATCAGTTCCAAACTGATTAGGGATCGTATACTAAAATATTTTATGGTGGGAACAGTAACCCAAAAAACTTATTTAAACAATAACTTTGAAATATGAGGGAGATTTCTTAACCTCGTTTATGTGATATACTCAACCAGTATGGCAACCTCCAATTATTAAATAATAATGTAAAGACTGTTGGACACTGACTCCACCACTTTATGTTCCGACTTTTTTCAATTTAATCTGACAATTAGATAACTTAGCTATTGATTTGTTAATTTTTCTTAGAAAATAAGTTTATTTTCAAGGCAAGAAATCTGTTCTCAGAACGGCAAATATTCAGTTGTTAAACTTTAGAATAATTCTGTGGGCGAATTTTATTTCTAAGGACATGCTTAATATCTTTTGGCTTATAATTTATTCATTAGAAAACTTTCTATCTTAATTGCATACATTTTTAATTAAATTCAATATTCTTAATTGAGTTTCCTTTAGTTTTTGGTATTCTTGTTTTTAAATCCCTGTCACTTTAAACAGAACATGTGGTTTTCAGAAAATATATAAAATAAAATACCAAATTTAGTTATTAGAGTATGCTGCATAGAATAAATACAAGAAAGATTGCTTAAAACGAGTATAATTTAAATGAAACAAGTAAGAGTGTTAAATTCGGCTTTGCCGACTTTTTGATACCCTCCACTCAATATTGGGTACGGCTGCCACTTTGAAACTGTTGCCGATACTAAAACCTTAAATCCCAATACCAATTAATTTTAAAGTTAATTGGTTTTCTTGTTGGCCAATTTCTATTATAAAACACAATGATGCTTAAAAGAATTAATTCATTATTTTTTTTTTCTAGAGTAGAAAACCCCTAAGTACTTTATAGAACGCCAATGAAATTCATTATTTAACGCAGCCGGCATCATAATAATATCCAAATTTTGATACTTATAAGCCTGTTTTGAGACTTTAGAAATAATTCGATAATAAAAAAAAAAAAAAATTCGATGATCCTTGGCTACAAATTATTAATATTAACAAGTAAGAGTGGTAAATTCGGCTGTGCCGAATCTTTGATACCCTCCACCTCGGTTTGAGTCTTGATAATAAATGTAAATGAAAAAGTAAACAATTTGTTAAACTTAATACCAAATTATTTCAGCAAATTCTTTGGGTTGGTTTTCGTCTTTTCTATTATTTCGGATTTATTTCGGTGTTTGCTTTTTGGTCATTGTGGTTGCTGATCGGCATGCATTTAGTTTATATACCTATATGCATGCGTTTCCGGTTATATGACATAACTTCTCGTTTAATTTAGTTTTTTATAATTAAATAGTTCGCCCTAACCTCCATTGCAAAGGTAATGGTTGTGTAGGGTGGCTATATGCATTAAATTGTGCTAATTGGAGATGGGTGTATAGTTTCTTTTAACTGGCGAAATATTTTTTCATTGCGGCCATATAGGTCGGATGGAGTAACAAAATAATAACCGAAAAAAGCTCTCTCAACTTTTTTTCAAAAAAATATTGCCATATTTGGAAAACATAGAGAATAAATTTATAATAATAAATAATTAAATTAGGGATGCCAAACGCAAAAAACCAAATATCGCAAAAATTTTAAATAAAATAATTTGTTCTCTTCATTTTCTGAAAATCTTCAAATTTTCATCCAAAAAAAATTGTGAAAATTTATATATAAAAAATAACATTGTCATCAAATTGCGTTTATTTATGTTACAGTTTTTATGTTCGCAATTCTTCAATATCATTTGACGTTTTCTAAAATTCGTTGAATTTAAATTAATGTTTTCTGTAGTGTGATTCTGTAAACTTCAACGATCCGACAATCGCAAAATATATCGACAGCTATTGTTGTTTGCACTAAGGATTAAGTGATTCACTAAGTACATACATCTTAACGACAGTCGACAAATCTATTTTTCTATTTATTTAAATTGTAAACGAGTGGCATCTCTGTCAAAATAAGCGAGAAACACAAAGAATAGAAAAAACAAATTACTTCGTGTTTGACAGGATGATTTTATGTTTATGTTTAATATCTTTATTTTTTTACTAATATTTCTGTTTATTTATTTGAAAATGAAATAATGAATTGAATATGCTATTTAATTTTTTTATTTATATAAAAAAGTTTTTTTAATAAAAGCAAAATATTTTCACTATTTTATGATTTTTATTTATGTATGACGACATTTCAACCTAAAAATTTAAGTTTTTATCGACTGAATAAACAACACAAAAATGGTTGTCGTTTAGATGACAACAATAGCTGACTTTAACAATAGCGAATATCGTTTAAAAATTTTACTGATAATGTTGTTATATTCTTTTTTTTAACGATTCGACTATCGTTAAAAGAAGTTACTGAATCGCGGTACTGAAAAGCTATTAATTTCTCCTGAATGTCAAGATTTTTTTTTAAATGTAAAAATTTTTTAAATGTAAACATAGGTATTTGGTGTTTTTTTTTTTTTTGGAATTCCAATTTGTGTTTAACGAATAAAATTTATATATTAAAGATGCAATTGATGTCTTCTAAATTTAAAATTATAATTTCCGACGTTGTGATATGATTTTCTGAAATTCAATTAATTGTAATTTATAATTGGAAATTTTTAATTCAAGTTTTTGGAATTGATATTTTCTTAAATTTGAATGGAAAATTTAAAAGGTGCAATTTTGTATTTATGTGAATAATAATGCTTTAGTAATTATAAACAATTTTTAAAAATTAGATGTAATCGCAATCAGGTATTTTGTAGGTAAAGCAGAATAATAATTCTATACAACTATGTAGAACTGTTTTGAAAGTAAAAAACTCATTGATGAACTTGGTAACTCTATTTTGTAAAGACAACAAAAAGTTAATATGCCAAACTTATGTTCATATTTGTAAAAGAATAATGAAAATACGTATGAAATAAAAGACCAGCCCGTGTATATTCTTAACTTTGTTCTGTATGATATCCAGTTGAAAATATTAACATTCATGTTAAAATAGAAATAACTAGTGCAAAGCTAATTAGAACAAAAATTGTGGCGCCATCTACTGCGGCATAGTCAAGCTGAGCAAAATGAAGTTACACTCTGTTAAATCAAAAGAAATGTATTTTCCCCACAACAAAATATTGCAGAAAATTATGTAAATAAAATAATATACCGACTTATTTCTAACGTGCAGTTGTTATGGATATACATATATAATATATGTATATTATTTGTATTATTTAATATGTTTATATAAATTTATAAATAAATTTATAGATACAATTTTTTTTTGCTATATTTACATTGTTTTTTTTTTTATTAACAACTAGGTATTTTAGCATTATTTGCTTTAGATGTTGGTGAATTTTTACTCCATTTATATTAACACGTAGTGTCTGCTTGTTGAAAAAATTTTGGATCGATTTTAACCAATTTCCCGTGAGCCATTCGATCTGAAAGTTTGCAGGCAGGCTCGTGGTAATAACAGAAATGATCTAACAAAATTTTTTAGTGATGCCAAAACAATGGACACTTTTAAATTTTTCTACCAGAGTTATTAAAAAAAATGTACAAAGGGTTAGTTTTTATTATATTATTACCACAACGACCACAAAAACATTAAAAACATTAAGTCCAGCTATGACGACAACACAACATTTAGAATAACAACAAGAACAATATAGAAACATCATATTTTTCATTTTTTTTTAACTTTTTCAGAGATTTCCCTGGACCTGTTCCACCGATTTTAACGATTTTTGAAACAGAAATCTTCCCATGAACTTGGTGAATCATTCTCACTAAAAATGATTACTGTAGCTGCACTATTCAGGGCGTGATCGTGACAAGAACAACATAGAACATTATATTTTTTCAAGACTTTTTTTAGTTCTTCATTCAAATCTCGAGCCCTAATCGACCGATTTGGACGATTTTAAATATCAAACTTTTCAGGATGTCAATGAATTATTTTTTATGTCAACAAGCACGCGATTGATGCCGTCATCGTGATTTCCACAGACGGACAGACGGACATCGCTATATCAACTCCGGTTGTTATAAGGATCACAAATATATATATTTTATGGGGTCCAAAATTTTTTTTCTAATTATTACAAACGGAATGACAAATTTATATATACCCTCTGCACACTGGAGTGGAGGGTATAAAAATAGGAATAATTTTTCATTTTTAGTTTCTCGTTATTCATTTTTAATTGTTAATTTTCCTTTTTTCACATTTAATTTTTCAGTTTTCATTTTTCATTTTGAATTTTCCATTTTTCATTTTTCATATCTCATTTTGTTTTTTCATTTTTCATTTTTCATCTTTCATCTTTCATCTTTCATTTTCAAATTTTAATTTTGAATTTTTAATTTTTTATTAATTTTTAAGTTATTAGGAAAATATATGCTTTTGGGGTCTCTGGAATTTATTTCGATGCGTTACAAACGGAATGACAAACCTATATTTACTCTCTGCCAGTGAGGTGTGGAGGGCATAAAAAAATTAACCCAATGTTTTGAGAATTCAGTGTATTTATACCCTATACCACTATGTGGTTTGGGTATAATGACTTTGTGCTGCTGTTTGTAACAACCATAAATATTTGACCTAGACCCATCTTTTATTATACCGATCGAATCAGAATCACTAACTGATTCGATTTAACGATGTCCGTCCGTCCGTCTGTGTGTCCATGTAGACCTTGTAATCAAACTTCAGGTCGCAAATATTTTGATGAAATTTGGTATATAAGCTTTTATCGGCCATAGGATGACGCTATTGAAATTGGTGAGAATCGGTCCATGTTCAGACCTAGCCCCCATACAAATGACCCCTATGAAATCGACATAAATTGCCATAAGATCCAAATTGTCATATAGATCTTACTCAAATTTTGTTTGTATATATTTTTGCAAAATACAAGAGACTTTACCAAACATTGTCAGGATCGGTCCATTTTTGGGGCTAGTCCCCATATAGATATAGCATCCGATATGAACTTTTTCATATCTGAAGCCAAAAAAATTTATAAAAATCCTACTAAAATTTGGTTTATGCTTATATTCTATGTCCAGTTAGTTGGGCCTATGAGATAGGGTCTCTGAACGCATGGTATAGGGTATCATATAGTCGGTCTAGACCGACTATAATTTTCTTATTTGTTAATTATACCCTATACCACTATGTGGTTTGGGTATAATGACTATGTGCTGCTGTTTGTAACTACCAAAAATAGTTGTCCTAGACCCATCTTTTATTATACCGATCGACTCAGAATCACTTTCTGATTCGATTTAGCGATGTCCGTCCGTCCGTCCGTCTATGTGTCCATGTAAACCTTGTAATCAAACTACAGCTCGCAAATATGAATATATTTTGATGAAATTTGGTATAAAAGCTTTTAACGGCCATAGGATGACGCTATTAAAATTGGTGAAATTCGGTCCATGTTCAGACCTGGTCCCATACAAATGACCCCTATGAAATCGACATAAATTGCCATAAGATCCAAATTATCATATAAATCTCAGTCAAATTGGATTTTTGTGTGTATGTTCTATCCATTAGTAAGTAGTCCAAAAATAATCCCTATAGGACAATTCTTATTTATAGGCCCCGTATAGAGCTGCTTCCCGATCTTCACTTAAATCTATCAAAAAACAAAAATATTGCACTGATTCTTCTCAAATTTTGTTTGTATATATTTTTTCAAAATATAAGTGACTTTACCAAATATGGTCAGGATCGGTCCATTTTTGACCTAGTCCACACATAAATATGGCACCCGATATGAACTTTTTCATATCTACAGCCAAAAAATTAATAACAATACCACTCAAATTTGGTTTTTGCTTATTTTCTATATCCAGTTAGTTGGGCCGAAGAGATAGGGTTTCTAAGCCATGAAATAGGGTATCGTTTGGTCGGTCTAGACCGACTATAATTTTCTTACTTGTTTTCTTCTGTTATTGTGAATCTCGGAGGTGAATGAATTGATGAGGTCACTAAGGTTAAGTCAAATTCTTCGGGGCAAATAGTCATTTTCTGCCTGTAGGTAATTTTCTCGCAGCTCAGGCATTAAGAAGTGTTTAAGTCAAGATTTGGGAGTCTTTAGTACCATACAAGTAATATCCTCGTATTGTGAATTAACTATGAGTTGTTAGGTGAGTCTCAGAAATATGTATTAGATCAATATTCGTGTTTCTGAGAAAGTATTCCAGTTCGTTTTTATGCTGGAGTATGCCGTTTACGTTCCAGAAATGAAATGACAAACTTATATATACCCTTCGCACACTGGTGCAGCGGGTATAAGAGCCAGCTGAAAATATTTAATAAAAATGTAAATCAATCAATCAACAAACTGTAAACTGTATTTAAAGATAATAATAAAAAAGATAACGCTACAGTTAGAGTGTATCTTAGATACGGCACATCAGAATTTGGCACATTCACTTGTTTATTCTGACTATTGTTTAGGTTTCCAAATCAAAAAGCAAAAATAGAAAACCAACAAAAGAGAATAATATAATGTGTACTTTATGTTGTTGACATTTTGACCATTTGAAACAATAAATAAAAAAAAACGTGAAAAGAAAAGTCAACATCAACACAAACTCAAACACATAAATATGAAATAGAAACCGACATCAACAAATACTTTGAGTTATTTATGGTTGTGATGGTATGATGATTTTCATACTTTTTTTTATTTTGCTGGTGTTATGGCAGGAAAAAATAATTGTTTAAATAATAATTCATTTAAGATTAACAGAAACAATTTTGAGGAAAAAAGTAAATTTATGGTATGTAAAAATAACGTGGTGTGCGACAAAGGAATGAGTCAAGGTGAATAGGTTAATATCCTTCAAGAAATTAACGTATTTATCGAATTTCTATTGCAAATAGGGCAGGGCGTTTCATTTTGTAAATTAAAAAATAAAATATAAAACTTTTACGTTGGAAAACTTGATTCGAAATATCCTATTTGGCAGGCAATTTGTCAATGTGGCAAAAAGTCAAATGAAAATATTTTTTTTGTTTCCTGTAAATATATAACAAATCTTTGCTGATTTCTAATTAATTGCTATTACAAATTCTAATCAATGTGATTAAAAAATCCGGCTAAAAGAAATTAATAAATTGTTTGACGTTGTTAGGATAATGCAAAACAGCTAAATTGGTGCAGAATATCATTAAAATAAAAGTAAAATCTGGTACAAGCGGAAAGTCTCGGTTACAAGATCAGAAAGTTCGGAATATATTAAAAGCTGGGTCATAATAGACTATGGCGTGATTTAAAAAGCTTTCACAAAATTACATTTACGGTTCTTCACAATTTATGTGTTTGTTAGATGACGAAGTTCCGAGGAAATCTCTTATTGTGGTTGGTCATAAGTGAACGTGGGTGGTATGAGTGAACCATTGTTTTTCCAGGAGAATTAGCTCTTAATGCAAAAATTTATAATGAAGCATGTATTCCAGATCCATAAATTTTTAGAATAATACCATCGATAAGACAAAATAATTTCCTGGCCCGATTAAGCGTTTTCACAATTCTCTAAGGATGCAATTTAAATGTTTCCTAACTAAGACGAATTAAACTAAGGATCTTTTCAGGCAGCCTGGCATCAGGGTATATACCAAAGGAGTGGAGAGAGGTAAGAGTGGTCTTCATCTCCAAAGCGGGAAAGATAAACCATAATACCGCAAATGACTACAGACATATCAGTCTATCATCGTGTCTACTGAAAAGCTTGTAGATGACATCTTCTGTAAAGCTCAACATGCATACTTCAAGGGACGGCCAGTGGATACGGCTTTACACGAAGTATTGGGGACGATTTAGGATGAGCTTCACTATAGGAAATATGTTTTGGCTTCTTTTTTGGACGTGTGGGGTACGATTTAGGATGCGCTTCACTATAGGAAATACGTTTTGGATTCTTTTTTGGACGTGGAATGGGCGTTCAATAATGTCAAAATATAATCGATATAATAGAAGCCTAAGATAATACAGGCACGGATCCAAAGATAATCCTATGGACGGGCAAAATGCTGAAGAGCAAGATGATAAACTCGAAAATAGATGAGGGGAAAGCGAAGATGGTGGTGACAGGGGAACTCCACAAAGTGGAGGTATATCTCCTCCTTTGTGAAACCTTGTGATCAATAAAATTAACCAATCTTTCGAAAGAACGGGCAGCAAAGTGGTCGCCTATGCTAATGGCGTTATGCTTCTTGTCAGAGGTAGATTCCTACCAACGATCAGTGACCTCATGAAGTCGGTATACGGTCTGGGGTCAACCCCACTAAAACCGAGTTGGCTCTCATTACCAAAAATACAAAGGTACCTGAATTTCATCTTCCAAGACTGGACGGAAAAACTCTGGTACTATCAAGGGAGGCGAAGTATTTGGGTGCTGTTTTGGACTCTAAACTCAATTGGACGAGCAATGTAGAGGAAAGCACTAAGAAGGCGTTATGTGGCTTCTACACCTGCAGGAGGACGTTTGGCAGAAAATGGGGCATTAAACCGCAGATCATCCGCTGGATGTATTGTGCGATAATCAGACCTATTTTGACATATGGTAATCTGGTGAGGTGGAATGTTGTGAAGGTAGGGGCCAGACTCGTAAAGGCCCGGAGATTAGTCTGTCTAGGCACCATAGGAGCCATTAGATCGATGCCACATGCGTGACTAGTAATGCTGTACGTCATGCCTATTGATATTTTCAACAAGAGCACGGTAACGTAAGTGGCTCTCCAGGGAGTCATATAAGCTGGAACAAAGCCCTTGGGGACACGGCCAACCCTATGAACAGTGCGTGGGACACAAATTGGTCGGGAAACTGATTATATATCACCGGTGATGAACTTTGGAGGTAAACTTACGACCCATATTAAGAATAGCGAGGACTGGGTCACAGACTCTTCATTTACAGGGCTACCGACGTTTCGAAGATGGAAGCGGGTACAGGGTCAGGGATATACTCTGAGCAAGTTGATATTCAAGTATCTCGGAGGATCCCTGAAAAATGTAGCGTTTTTCAGGACGATATTCACGCAATTCCCTCATAATTCTGGAGCAGGATATGGATCCAATGACCATTCATATTTTCATGAACAGTATTATTGCTCTCAAATCTCTGAAATCAATGACCGTTATATCGAAGTGTATGAGGGAATGGATCAGGTCCCTCGACCAAATCCGGCAACACACTGTGAGGCTGATATGGGTTCCAGGACATAATGGGGTCAAAATAAACGAGTTGGGTGACGAGTGTGCGCGGAAGTTCTCAGATTTTTTGAGCGGGACGATGGACACTGATAATAGAATCCCTCTATCGGAGCTTTCGAATCTAATTTAAGGGGCAGTTCATCTTGAATTAAGGACAAGGTGGACACAACTGCCCTCTTGCAGAATACTCCAGATCCTATAGCCCTTGCCTAATCCAAATATGGTCAGGATTGTGCCATTTTTCGACCTAGTCCCCATATAATATCCGATATGAACTTTTTCATATCCGAAGGCAAAAAATTAATGACAATGTCACTCAGATTTGGTTTATGCTTAGCTTCTATATCTAATTAGTTGGACACAAGAGACAGGGTCTCTAAACGCATTGCATAGGGTACCGTATAGTCGTTCTGGAACGACTATTGCTTTCTTCTTTGTTTCATATTTTAGAAAGCGGGAAAATGGATACTGATAATAGAATCCTTCTATCCGAGCTGTCGAATCTAATATAAGAGGCAGCTGATCTAGAATTAAGGACAAGGTGAACAAAACTGACCACTTGCGGAATATTCCAGATCCTATAGCCCTTGCCTAGTCCAAATATGGTCAGGATTGGTCTATTTTACGACCTAGTCCCCATATGAATATAACATCCGATATGAACTTTTTATATCCGAAGACAAAAAATTAATGACAATGCCCCTCAGATTTGGTTTATGCTTAGTTTCTATATCTAATTAGTTGCACATAAGAGATAGGGTCTCTAAACGCATTGCATAGGGTACCGTATAGTCGTTCTGGAACGACTATTGCTTTCTTCTTTGTTTCATATTTTACAAATTTTCTTAAGTTCATAATGTCCATATCAAAATTAAAAAAAAAAATATTTCCAATATTTTTATCTTTTACCTATCGTCGCATTGTGGACCATATTTTGAGAAGGCGGACAAAAATCATTCTTTTATGGCTATCGATTTCAAAGTTATGTCATACATTTGAAAGTAGATACCAGTGAACCTCGGGATCCAAAAAATTGCGACTCTATTTCAACTATATCACAGCGAACAGGGTCTTCGCAAATGGACTTTCTTAGTATTTTGCTAAAATTAAAAATTTCTTTGTAAATTTTAATTTTTAAATGACTGTAACTTTTTTGTCGTAAAAGATTTTAAAGTAAAATAAATTTTGCATGATTTTGTAACTTCTATTAATGTTGTGCCGTTTTCTCTTCCGACAAAAAATTTCGCATTTTATTTGCACATTTTTCGAAAAGTGATCTTTTTTATATATTGTGAATTAAAAGCAACCTAATCTTATACATCAATCGAAAGGTCTAAAAGTGCTGTATTCATAAGATTCAAAAAAAAAAAAAAAAATATTGATTATTATGCTCTTTGAAGTAACAGGGTGAAAAAATTCATAAAAGGGGAACAATGGGGAAATATTCTCACACTATGACTTGAAAGACGTCGATGGCTGCAATTTTTCGCTATTTACGAGGGCTCGACTTTGCGACCTTTCGATTGATGCATAAGATAAGGTTGCTTTTAATGCAGAATATATAAAAAATACACTTTTCGAAAAAACTGCAAATGAAATGCGACATTTTTTTTTGTCAGGAAAGAAAACGGCATAAGTCGTTTAAAAATTAAAAAAAAAAATTTTTAATTAACTAGGTCAAAATTTCCCGAAAACCTGCTAATCAAAAGCCATAAAAAAATCTTGCACTCTTCTGTAGTCCGAACCCTTTCCTACACTCCTATACCCCATTGTATATCCGCCAGTTTCCGCCCGTGTGCACCAGAACAATTTTTCTGACCCAAGGTCAATTATTTTGTGCAAAATTTAAGAAAACAAAAGTTTTCCACTATGTGGTTAGGGTGTGTAATGAGATTGCCCTGATGTTTGTAACTACCAAAAATATTGGACCTATACCCATCTTTTATTATACGAATCGACTCAAAATCACTTTCTGAGTCGATTAAACGATGCCCGTCCATCCGTCTGCGTGTTATGAATACAAAAGTTGGTCATAGCGGTGTATTTTTTTGCGTGAGTTTATTTGTTTTTTATACTGACAGCAAGAGGAAACGGTAAAGTTGACACGAGTTCTTATAAACTTATAAAAAAGACATTGAAGTAAATTTTAAAATGTGTCTCACAATGATTGATGGAAAAGTCAAGCTGCATTATATGCCAAAAGACATCAAGTCAAGTAAGCCTACCTCCACCACAAGACGATAGTTTTAAGGAAGTCGAAGAATGCGGAATATTTCCTCTTCATGCTAGAATACGTTTTATTGAACAGATTCTTAAATTGGGTTATGATTTGGAATTTGGTCCGTTAGGCGAAACAGTGAGAAAAAACAGAGAAGCGCCCCGGTAGGTGAGTAGGTAGCGTGCTCGCCTATCATGCGGGGGTCGTGGGTTCGATTCCCACCAGAGGCTTTGGTGTGTCGCTGAAAAAAAAAAAAAAAAAAAAAAAAAAGCCAAAATTAGAATCTGCAGACAAGCCACTCGGCTTCGCGGAACTAGGCTTAAAAAAAAAAAAAAAAAAAAAAAAAAATTAAAAAGGAAAAAAGAAAAATTAAAAATTAAAAATAAAGAATTAAAACTGAAAAATAAAAAATAAAAAATGAAAAATGAAAAATAGAAAATGAAAATTGAAAAATAAAAAAATGAAACCTAAAAAATGAAAAATTAAAACTAAAAAAAAAAAAAAAAAAATGAAAAAAAAGAAACAAGAAAGCAAAACAAACAAGTAAGAAAATTATAGTCGATCTAGACCGACTATACGATACCCTATACCATGCGTTTAGACACCCTATCTCTCAGGCCCAACTAACTGCATATAGAAAAGAAGCATAAATGAAATTTTAGTGGAATTTTTATTAATTTTTTTGGCTGCAGATATGAAAAAGTTCATATCGGAAGACATATCTATATGGGGACTAGGCTCAAAAATGGACCGATCCTGACCATGTTTGGTAAGGTCTCTTGTATTTTGCAAAAATATATACAAACAAAATTTGAGATTTTGGTGAAGATCGGGAAGTAGCTCTATATGGGGCCTATGACTAAGATTTGTCCCATAGGGATCATTTTTAGACTACTGATTAATGGATGTAATAAACACATACAAACCCAATTTGACTAAGATTTATATGCTAATTTGGATCTTATGGCAATTTATGTTGATTTCATAGGGGTCATTTGAATGGGGGCTGGGTCTGAACATGGACCGATTCTCACAAATAGTGCTCATCCTATGGCTGAAAAAGGCTTATGTACCAAATTTCATCAAAATAGATTCATATTTGCGACCTGCAGTTTGATTACAAGCTTTACATGGACACACAGACGGACGGACGGACACCGTTAAATCGAATCAAATATTGATTCTGGTTCGATCGGTATAACAAAAGATGGGTCTAGGTCAAATATTTTTGGTAGTTATACAAAGTCATTATACCCAAACCATATAGTGGTATAGGGTATAAAAACAAATTCAAGACAAATATCTACAGCTAGGCTTCATAATCGACCAACCAAAATAAGGAGAAGGAAACTCAAATGATGGAAATACTGCACGGAGATTTTTCCCACCCAGAAACTGGAGCATCTATCACAAGTGCAGATTATGAATTAATAAGACGATTCAAACTCATATTACAAGTTCTAGCATAAAGCAGAAAGATAAATGCAAAAAATTTGGAGAGTACGCCAATAAAATAGCTATACTCTATAACGAAAAATACTCTTGAAGATATATGCCATCCACGGTTCATAAAATTTTGCACCATGGGGAACAAATAATTTAAAACAATATGCTACCAATAGTAGATCCATCTGAAGAAGCGCAAGAAAAAAGGAACAAAGACTAGAGATTCCTTCGCGATCACAACACAAGAAAAATGTCCAGATGTTGCACTAATTAAGACCTTATCACTATTTTATTGTGCACTTCAGATCCATATATGTCCAACATTTGACAAAAATGGAAAACTACCTCTATTGAATTAGACGAAGAAGCTAAACAACTTCTAGAAAATAAAAGTCAAGGCCATCTAGAAGAAATATTTCGTTTTTCAGTACACTAACAATAAGTCATACTCTTTTTTATAAAGTTAACAATTTATCTTGATTTAAAAATTTACGTATTTTATAAATTTACAATAAAAATTGATATAGAAATATTTAAAATGACAATAAAAAAAATGTTTAACTAAAGCAAAAACATACGAATTTTTCATTGAAACTTTTCTATCTCGAACCAATATCTGGTAACTTTTACGTTCGCTGCTTAATAGATTATATTTTAACTCGGGCTCTTTCAAAAAAAGCCAACCTTTGGCCCTTGTGACCATTAGGACTAAAAAGTTAACGGTGGCCTAAGTTTGGCATTTTCTGACAAAATTTGACTTACAAAATTTTTTAAAAGTATTAGTCGTAAAATTAACTGAAAAAATAAGACATTATATAAAAAATAATTTAATCCATAAAAACAAAATTTTTATTAAAACTCTCTTTCCTTATGCATATTAGTTTTGAATAGCTTCATGACTGTGCGTGACTGTGTGCGACTATCTTAAAATTAATCTTTGGCCACAGCAAGTCTATGTACAAAGTTACAGATCCATCGGATGAGGGGAAGTGGGGTTTTAATCTCTCCGTGACTGTGCGTGACTATGTCAAAGTCCTGTGGTTTTCTATAAAAACCGCGTATGTCATAAAATCAAAATGTTCAGGGGAGCCAAAAAACGTTATATTTGAAATTATTGGCTCGATATAAAGTTTTTAGAGCATTTTATTTAACAGTCCTGTAGATATGGGCAATAAATACTTTATATTAAATTTTGAGTCAAAAATCTTCACAGGAATAGATCCTAGAGAAGGACGAAAAACAATACGTAGATTACACTTAAAGTGTGTGCAGATAAAACAATTTATGCCGATAAACGTCGTTTTCTTTGAAAAAGAAAACTACCAATGCATCCACCCATGTAGACATAAATTGTTGTTGCTTGAAAAATGGATTTTTTTGTTCGTCAACAAAAAGTTAACGGGACTTAGGATGAGAATATAACAACGTATCAAGAATAATAGTGACAAAAAATAACAGAAATAAACACTCAACTTTTTAGAAGTGGTTATAAACTGAAAAAAATCCAAAATTATTTTGCATTTTTTTCATTAATAACAACGTATGTCGTTATGTGTCGTTTTTTGAGAAAATAATTTGTCAGCGATCAAACGTAGGTTGACATACGTCGATAGTGCTGCAAATTAATTTAATTTAAGTTTTTAAAAACTTAACACATGTAAAGAGCGTTAAAAATTAATATATTTGGCATCGTTTACTCAAAACTGACAAAAATGGACATACGCGGTTATTCCAGAAAACCACAGAGTTAATCTGTTTTCACAGGAAGTCTATCGACCAAGTTTTAGATCGATTCAAATCACTCCGTGACTGTGCGTGACTATGCCTAACTGCGCGTGACTTTGTCGAAGTTGATCTTTCTTTTCAGCAAGTATATTGACCAAGTTTCAGATCGGTCGGATGAGAGTAAATGACATTTAGATCACTCCGTGACTGTGCGTGACCATGGGTGGCTGTGCGTGACAAAGTCAAAGTTAATCTTTTCTCACAGCAAGTGTATGGACCAAGTTTCAGAACGATCGGATGAGGGGAAATGACATTTAGATCATTCGTGACTGTGCGTGACCCCGCGTGACTGCGCGTGACTAAGGCAAAGTTAATCTTTTTTCACAGCAAGTGTATGGACCAAGTTTCAGAACGATCGGATGAGGGGAAATGACATTTAGATCATTCGTGACTGTGCGTGACCCCGCGTGACTGCGCGTGACTTAGGCAAAGTTAATCTTTTTTCACAGCAAGTGTATAGACCAAGATTGAGATCGATCGGATGAGGGGAAATTACATTTAGATCACTTCGTGACTGTGCGTGACCACGCGTGACTGAGCGTGACTAAGTCAAAGTTAATCTTTTCTCACAGCAAGTGTATGGACCAAGTTTGAGATCGATCGGATGAGGGGAAACGACATTTAGATCACTTCGTGACTGTGCGTGACCACGCGTGACTGCGCGTGACTAAGTCAAAGTTAATCTTTTCTCACAACAAGTGTATGGACCAAGTTTGAGATCGATCGGATGAGGGGAAATGACATTTAGATCACTTCGTGACTGTGCGTGACCACGCGTGAATGCGCGTGACAAAGTAAAAGTTAATCTTTTTGGACTAAGTTTCAGATCGATTGGATGAAGGGAAATGACATTTAGTTCACTCCGTGATTGTGGGTGAACACGCGTGACTGTGCGTGACTACCTCAAAATTAATCTGTAGTCACGACAAGACTATAGGCCAAGTTTCAGATCAATTGGATAAGGCGTAATGGGGTCCAACAGTGGCAGACACACAGGAAGACAGACAGACAGAGAGTATGAGTTAAAAGAACGAGTTTAAAAACCTTTTCTAACCTTTTAACATTTCACTTTTGTACTAAAACTTAACTACAAATAAGTAACGAAATTAAAGTCGGTCTAGACCGACTATACGATACCCTATACCATAGTTTAGGGACCCTATCTCTTCGGTCCAACTAAGTGGATATTTAAAATAAGCATAAACCATATTTGAGCGGCATTGTTATTAATTTTTTTTGAAAAAGTTCATATCGGAAGCTATATTTATATGAGGACTAGGTCGAAAAATGGACCGATCTTGACCATATTTGGCAAAGTCACTTATATTTTGAAAAAATATGTACAAACCAAATGTGAGAGAAAACTGTGGAATATTTTTGTTTTTTGATAGATTTAAGTGAAAATCGGGAAGCAGCTCTATATGGGGCCTATGACTAAGAGTTGTCCAATAGGGATAATTTTTGGACTACTGGTTAATGGATGTAATAAACACATACAAACCCAATTTGATAAAGATTTATATGATAAGGTGGATCTTTTGGCAATTTAAGTCGATTTCATAGGGGTCAACATGGACCGATTCTCACCAATTTCAATAGCGTTCATCCAATGACCCACAAAAGCTTATATACCAAATTTCATTGAAATACATTCATATTTTCGGCTTGTAGTTTGATTACAAAGGCATGATTAGGACGGGCATCGCTAAATCGACTCAGATAGTGATTCTGACTCAGGTAGAGATTCTGAGTCGATCGCTATAATAAAAGATGGGTCTACGTCAAACATTTTTGGTAGTTAAAAACAGCACTATGTGGTTTGGGTATAATGAAAATGTATTTTAAACCTTCCATGACTTTTTTTTATTATTGGTTGATATTTATGTTTTATAGCAAAAATTAAAGACTAAAGCCCCATCTACTAAACAAACAAAAAAAAGCGCATATCAAAATTCCAATCCAATCAAAAGTTATGGAAATGGTCCACTGTGCGTCGGTATGTCGGCAATCAAAAATATTTTTATAGCCTTCCCGAAAAATGAAAAAGTGTGTAATTGTGCATTCCCTTATTATGAAGCTGTATAACAGAATCTAGAGAAAAACATAAGTCATAATGTATATAAATACCAATTTTGTACCACTTCATTGGCCACGTTTAAGCATTTCCTGCTTTATTATTTCGGACAGTCGTTAAATTGTCATTGCATGGCAAAAAAAAAAGTTTAGAATAATTTATTGCAGCTTCATTTTCTCCACAACGTTTCGCTTCAAATAATATCAAAGATTCTTTTTTTTTGTATTTTTGTATTTTTCTTTTTTTCTTCTTACTAAACATCTGCTTATGTTAATTTCACTGTACAAGCAGCATATTAATTAAAGCAAATGATTTTTATGCTTATTTTTTTACAAAGACTGACTACACGTAAAAACAGAAGAGGAGACAACTTCAGTCATTCTGTGCTAATAAATGAGTAGCAGGCAGGAAACTTGTTGTACATTATGTTCAACTCCATTTTACATCCCACCCATGGCTTCGGGGAGTACATGCAACAAGGCATGTAATTGATTTTAATTATGAGTTGCTATAAAATGTAAACCAAAGTCTTAAGATAAGACATATTATTATAAATAATTAATTAAATATGAGTGCATATGACTTTTTTCGATGATTTCAATATTAGATAATGGGTTTTTATGTTGCTAACGACTTTTTCCAAACGAAGTGAATGAAACGAATATTATTAACCAATTCTCAATACCATTTGGGCATGATCTCATTTCCAAATCTTACAGATGACGCTAGTCATTTAAAATACGTTTGTTTCTGATAAGAACCATTTGCCAGTACACTACTCTCAAATTTTTTAGCCATATTGATTGCGGCGATGCATTACACTTTGTGAGTTTAAGCTAAAATTTACTTAGCCCCACCTTTTACTATACCGATCTTTTCCGAATTACTTTTTGTGTCAACTTAAAGATGCCCGTCCTTCGTTTAAACGTTGTAGTCAAATTAAGTTACAGTTCGAAAATATAAATATATTCAGTTGAAATTCTGTATATAGGCTCTATCGGAATTGAAATTTGTTAAAGCGATCGGTCATGTTAAAATTGTCTGTATATTTGTTTATTACACCAATTAATCCTTGGTCCAGAAATAAACTTTGTAGCCCCATTTTTCGTTATAGTCCTCATATAAAATTGCTTCCTGATCTTGACTTAAAACTATCACAAATCAAAAATATTGTACAGATTTATATAAAATTTAGTTTTTAATATATTTTTGAGAAAAGTAAATGACTTTACTATAAGTGGTCAAGATCGACCCATTTTTTTAAATAGTTTCCATATATAAACAGCATGCGATATGAATTTTTATATATAATCAGGCCACAAATGTTTCTAAAACTTTGTTTATGTTTATTTTACCTTGCTCATTAAGACCAAAGCAAGGTTGTATCTAAGATCCTGAAAACTTATGCTATGCTATAAGTGATTAAACACTTTTATTTGAAATAAAAAAACATCGAAAGAAATCGAATCCGCATCTGCATCAGCAATAAATCTATAATATTAATAGGCTAGGCGATTTCTTGTGACTGATGTTTTGTTCTACCGTTGTATCCCGATTTTGACCAAACGTATATTATTTAGAAAGTATTTCTTTTGAGCCGATTTGCAGATTTACCGATTTTTAAATTTTTCCCTTTATTTTGAGTAAATTGCATTTAAAGTTGCTATTAACACATACATAAAATTATACAATGCTATGTGTGTGTTTATTAAATTTGTTGATGTGTTTGTAATAAAAATGAGTTTGTTGTTGTGTTGATTTGTGAATTGACTATAATTGATTAGCATACTTTTAGGGTATTTATTTAATGAAAAAATAAAATTTCCTAGAATTTGCGCTCGAGTTTCGAGGGCTGGAATCTGCTAGTATTATTTAAAATTTCGTGAATGAGTTTAAATGCGGTCCTGAATTGGGACGTTCAATTAAGGTGACTACTGCACAACACATGATGTTGTTTCGGTCTTTCAGAACAATATCAGTGCGAAATTGGGTGAACCAGTTGAGAAAGTACATTAGACTGTTCGCAGCTTGTATGGGATTTTTTTTTAAATCTTAATATATGCGTTGTCTAAATTATGAGGTTTGCTGTCATAAATGCGTTCTGCATTTTTTAGCTCAATCCGACGGTTTCTGGTACCTAGCGGTGCCCAAATTACCCGAAGTGTGTTTACATGGGGAAAATATGAATTTTTTTTTTTAGATATTACGAAAATTTTGTTCTACAGTTGAATTTTGTCTACAAGTTGTTATATGATTCGATATCAGTGCTAAATTATCTTTTTAAAAAGCTGGGGCCTAATCACTGCATTCGTGAACGAAATTTTTCGATCGAAATTATTTTTTTATTTTCCAAAATAAAATACTAAGATTAATTTTACTCCGTCACAGTTAACGAATTATGGCCCCTAGTTAAGAGTAAAAATTAAACGAGGGCTGATGTTTGTCCGTCTTCTCTAAATAATTAACCAAAATATGGAATTTCGATTGATTTTACTCGATATCGATTGCGGTGATTTGGCCCCTGTATAGCTTCGAATAAAAACTCGCCCAGAAATAGCAAATGCCCAAGAACATTTTTGTGCAAAAAAACATGAAATTCATGAAATTTGACGGAAATTTTTTCAACTTTAAGAAATTATTTAAAGCCAATATTTTTTGGTCTATACCTATAAGTACTCAGACATGAAGTATTGTTTTATTACCTCGTTATTAACCTATTGCGCAATGAGACCAAAAATGTAAAATTTTTTTGATAAAATTTTGAAAACTCCTTATTTAAGTTTAAAAAAAATCTCTTAAACAAACTTTCAAGAAATGGATCTGGCACTTTAAGGTTTTGTTAAATATATGTTAGAGATTAACTTACCGCATTTTTAAGTAATTTGCCAGAATTTTTTTTTTTAGGATTTTTTTTTTGCGGATTTCGAGAAAAATTAGATTTCACAACCTAGTGTTTTTTTGGCATAAAAGTGGTCTGGGACATTTGTTATTTCTTGTCGAGTTTTTATTCGATTTTGAAGCTATATATCTTTTTCAAAAGATAATTTAGTTCTGATTTTGATTCATATAACAACTTGTCGCAAAAATTGAACTGTAAAAAGAAATTTTCGTAAAATCTGAAAAAAGTCATATTTTCCCCACATAAACATACTTCGGGTACGTTGGGCCGCACTAGGCACCAGAAGGCACCGTCGGATCGAGCTAAAAAATAAAGACCGCATTTATGACAGCAAATCCCATATTTCAGATAGCGCATATTTATGAACTTTGTTCTAGACGTCCAGTCGAAACTCATCTATAAATTTTTGCGATACATTATTGAGTGACAGAAGAGCTACAACGTGTAAACTAGTTGAGATCACGGCCATATCGCGGTGTTCAGAGGGTTTATTTTTTATGAAAAGTGCGTGCTTGCTCACAATCGTAATCGTTTAGGGCCTTTTCATCATATATTCATCACCATACACTAGAAATAAAACAAGAAACAAAGCAGTGAATTTTACCAAATAAATCCGCCTCAAATAAATGAAAGACATCCAAATCGGTTGGTAATGATATGTCCACTGTTTTTCGGAATATTTATGGAACCGACTACTTGAAAAGATAAAAAATATTATTATTCATCATAATTGGGCTAATTTAGCAAAGAAGTCAGGAAAACTGCCCTCATTTAGCAGACACAAAAAATGGATCTCATATCAAGATATTACTGGAATGCACACTTTTGCATTTTCGATGTCCAAAATTCGCAATTTGCTGTTTGGATTATTACCGCATCCACCATATTCTCCAAATTTGGCTCAAAGCTTTATTTCCTTGACAGGAAGCTGAACTTCAGACGGAACTTGGAGGAAAGGGCGAAGAAGGCGACTATAGCTTTATACTCCTGCAAAAAGGCCATTGGTAAGCGGTGGGGATTCAGTCCGAAAATTGCTCACTGGATCTACACAGCGGTGGTTTGCCCAATACTGCTGTACGGGGTCATCGTTTGGTGGCCTGCTCAGAGAAGGCCTCCAATACCAACCTTCTTGCAAGCGTACAGATAACGGCTTCCATGTGTATCACTGGTGCCCTTCGTACTACACCTACGGATGCCTTGGACATCCTCTTACACCTAATACGGTTGGACATATTAGGAAAGCAGTCGGCGGCCTCATCGCCCATACGACTAAGAAGCACAATACAATGGCGTGGTCATAATTGTGGCCATGGAGTGATCCTGATTAACAGGAACTTACCATTGAACGTGGATTACACTACTCCGAGGAGTGTATTCGAACGACACTACAACACTCTGATACCGACCAGGGAATCTTTGTCAGGGAGGATTCCAGGTAGCAGGCGTTCCATAAATTTCTATACTGACGGATCGAAATTGTGTGGTCAAGTTGGTTTCGGAGTCTATTCAAAGGAGTTTGGACTAAATCTGGCTCGAAGGTTGCCAGACCACTGTAGTGTTTATCAGGCAGAGCTACTGGCAATAAAGGAAGTTGCTGACTGGTTGGGTCGGAATATTCTGTCTTCAACCGCAGTCAACATCTACTCTGATAGTCAGGCCGCGGTAAAATGCTTGGAATCAATGTTCCTGAAAACAAGAACCATCCTTAGCTGCCGCAGGTCTTTAAATGAGATGGCCAAGCAGTTTGATTTCAGACTCATATGGGTCCAGGGCACAGGAATATATCGGGAAACTGTAAAGCTGATGAGCTGGCAAGACAGGGCACTACCTTACGGGTTCCAGCGGACTTGGAATGTGTTGGTACACCCCTGGAATCGTGCAATCTGGAACTTCAGCTTCACACCGCTGGCATAACGGACAACAGATTGGCTAATGGATCAACGTGCAGGATCATGAGACAAATCTGGCCGGCTCTGAATCATAAGCGCACTAGCGCGCTACTATCACTCCCCCGTGGGGAGATTTCAACAGTAGTTGCTGTTATCACTGGGTGCTGCCTCATAGGGAGACACGTTGAATGCCTTAGGGTCTTGTCAAATGACTTATGTCGTAGCTGCATGGATGTGGAGGAGGTGAAGAGAATATAACACTTCCTTTTCTATTGCCTGGCGCTCTCCAGAACGAGAGGGATCGCCGTTTCTTCACGATCTCTCTGATCTCTCAAATGTGGACATTTCACTTATCAGGGGCTTCATCAGGAGCTCAAACTGGTTCTACGGTGGAGACTGAGGGGAACACCTATTCGTCCCGTTGTATCACAATGGACCCCAGAGTCTAAGTGTGCTTTTCCTTTGGTTTAGCAGCCACTTCCAACCTAACATAACCTATCCTACTATTTCCTGCTTCCGTATTTTAAGAAATTGCAACATCTTGGCAACAAAATCCTATTTTGATGAACATTTGAAATCTTACTTTTCTGAGAGTTGCAAAAATTGTGTCGAGCAGAAAGGAGGCTGTAATGAAAAATAAAAAAAAAATAAATAAACCCCAAAAAATGTGTTTCTCAATGTTTTTGCCAAGATTTATTAACTCCACCTCGTACTACATAAATCAATAAACCGGGAAAGTTTAATTTGAAAAGACACCATTTCAATAAACTTTTTCTCTTTTGTGCTTAATATAACTTTGTTTCCCGTGAATTTTCCCATAAAATAATCTAACCAATAAAAACAAAGTTTTTATTAAAACTCTTCCTTTCCTTATGTATATGAGTTTTAAATCTCTCCGTGACTCTGTGTGACTTTGCGTGACTATTTTAAAATTAATCTTTGGTCACAACAAATTTATAGAAAAAGTTTTAGATCGATCGGATGAGGGGAAATGGGTTTCAAATCACTCCGTAACTGTGCGTGACTACCCCATATTGGATAAGGGAAATGGGGTTGCCCTACGACAGACAGACAGACAGACAGACAGAGAGCTTGAGTTAAAAGAAAGAGTTTAAATAATCTAAACCCATAAAAACAAAGTTTTTATTAAAACTCTTTCTTTCCTTATGCATATGAGTTTTGAATATCTCCGTGACTGTGCGTGACTGTGTGTGACTATCTTAAAATTAATTTTTGGCCACAGCAAGTCTATGGACAAAGTTTCAGATCCATCGGATGAGGGGTAGTGGGATTTTAATCTCTCCGTGCATGACTATGTCATAGTTAATTTTTTTCACAGCAGGTCTATCGATCGGATAAGGGAAAATGGGTTTTAAATCACTCCGTGACTGTGCGTGACTGTACGAGACTATATCGAATTTGATCTTTTCTTACAGCAAGTATATCGACCAAGTTTCAGATCGGTCGGATGAGGGTAAATGACATTTAGATCACTCCGTGACTGTGCGTGACCATGCGTGACTGTGCGTGACTAAGTCAAAGTTAATCTTTTTTCACAGCATGTGTGTGGACCAAGTTTTAGATCGATCGGATAAGGGAAAATGGGGTTTAGATCAATCTGTGACTGTGCGTGACTACGCGTGACTATGTCGAAGTTGATCTTTCCTTACAGCAAGTATATTGACCAAGTTTCAGATCGGTCGGATGAGGGTAAATGACATTTAGATCACTCCGTGACTGTGCGTGACCATGCGAGACTGTGCGTGACTAAGTCAAAGTTAATCTTTTTTCACAGCAAGTGTACGGGCCAAGTTTCAGATCGATCTGATGACGGGAAATGATATTTAGATCAGTCCGTGACAGTGCGCGACCACGCGTGACTGTGCGTGACTTAGTCAAAGTTAATCTTTTACACAGCAAGTTCATGGACCAAGTTTGAGATCGATCGGATGAGGACAAATGACATTTAGATCACTCCGTGACTGTGCGTGACAACGCGTGACTGTGTGTAACTAAGTCAAAGTTAATCTTTTTTTCACAGCACGTGTATGGACCAAGTCTGAGATCGATCGGATGAGGGCAAATGACATTTAGATCACTCCGTGATTGTGCGTGACCACGCGTGACTCTGCGTGACTACCCCAAAATTAATCTGTAGTCACTACAAGACCACGGGACAAGTTTCAGGTCAATTGGATAAGGGGGAATGGGGTCCACCCATGACAGACAGACAGACACAAACAGACAGACGGACAGAGAGTATGAGTTTAAAGAAAGAGTTTAAAAAAGACCCCACTTCAAAAAGTTCACCGTAAACTAAAACCAAATATGGTTAGGATCGGTTAATTTTTCGACCTAGTCCCCATATAAAAATACATCCGATAATATCTTTTTCGTATGGACTGGCAACAAATTTATAAAAATGTCACACAAATTTGGTTTATGCTAATTTTCTATGTCCCATTAGTTGGACCTTAGAGCCTTTCCCTTAATTCATTGTAAAGGATATGATATAGTCAGTCTAGACCGAATATAATTTTTATACTTGTTTTATTTTCATTTCGTTTTTGTCTCTTCCACTAAAACTTAATAGTCATCATAAAATTGCAAAATTACTTGACTCCCTAATGAAATTTGTATAAGCCATCTGTCAACTATGACTTTTTTTTTTGTTATGATTAGATTACCATATAATCTTGCCGTACAGAACACCTCTCTAATGCAAGAGTAAATTTTATGTTGCAGAAGATAATTTAACAACTGCACAGTAGGTGGAAACACACTGAGAAGTATGTTAGGAAAGCTACTTTGAATTAAATGAAGACAATAATCCAATGAAGGCTTTAGTGACGGAAATCATTTATGTGGACACTGCTCTAGCTAGTTCATGGTATAGGATAACGAATCGTTAAGATCTATTTCAGATATTATTGTTGTATTATTAATGAGCTAATTTGACCTGATTCCTTTAAAAGTAATTAAAATTTCATTTCAATTTCTTCTTTCCCAACGTTTCGTATATATTTTGTCTACTTTATCAAGGGAACGGGAACGTCTATTTAATTAAATAAAAACATTATTTATTACAATATTTACATCAATGACAAACAATAATAACAATAATATGGTTTTGAATGAAGCTTAAAAAAAATTTGCATCAATTTTTCATATCAGACAACTAACTTTTTCTTAATACAAGCTGGTAAATCAACAACGTTTTAACTTCCTTTATGAGATACGAGCCTTAAACATATGGTTTCTAAACAAAAAATAAATCAGTTCTTAATTTCTATATCTAAAAAAATAACAGTATTTCATATAACATTTTCTACTGCTTTACCGTATAAGCAATTTTAATACTTAATATACTTAAGACACTTTTGCCACTTTCATTCATCTCCTTTCTATACTTTTCTATCAACTTAGCATTTTTCTCTTAATAATATTATTTATGTGTGTTAGTTTCATTCAAGTGTGCCACTCGCTATGATCCATAAAATTCAATATTTGGCAATGGTGGCAAATACATGATTTGCTTTTTTTTTGTTATCTTACACTAAAGAGGATGAAGAAAATATTAGTTTTATCATTCCCTCCATCTATCAGCCAAAGCAATGAAAAATATAGCGAATAAATTCAAAATATCATCGACGTGACTGTTTGTCGGTCTTTAAGCTGAAGATGTGAAATACATATAACAATTTAATCTACACCCAGAAAAAAAATTTTCCAACGGAATTGATTGCATCAACCGAAATTTAATAACAGCTAATTACACTAGTCAACAAGGTTTTTGACTGGAGCAACCAAATATCTTTCCTAGGGTAATTTGGTGTGCTGAATTCGAAACTGTAATTGGGTTTTCTCTGTCACGTCAGGTTTTCGAGATACAAAAATATCTTTATTCGTTTTTTACATAAAAAATTATTAGTTTATTTTTTTGGTTCGGTTTCACGTATTAGAGTCCAGCAATAGTCTCTTTCCCGGCATGCTTTTGTCCCAAAATCGTTGATAATTTCTTTCAATTTTCATTAAATCTTGGTGAGCATGCTCCCGTTGTTCGTCGTTCACCGCACCTAGGTTTGGTGGAAAAAAATCTAAATGCGAATGTAGAAAATGCATTTTGAGTGACATTCCTGCCCATAATTAGTGATAGTTTTTCAATAATTCAGCAATAATTTGTCTGTAGTTTTAACTCTTATTGTATTCAAGACAACAATCCACGATGATCTTGAAAGATTTACAGGCTGCAACAAACATTGTGAAAAATTGTTATCATTCAATAGCTTCCTGATCTGAGGGCCAACAAATATGCCTTCTTTGATTTTAGCATATGAAATTTTAGGAAAAGCCGCTAACAAATATTTAAATGCTGCACCATCTTTGTCCAGAGCCTTGACAAAGTTCTTAAAAAGGCCAAATTTTATATGCAGCGGCAGAAGAAGAACGCCATTTGGATCAAGTCCTGGTGAATACTTAGTTCTTTTTGGCCTTTAAACTCTACTTAGAGCCATTCAGTTTTGTCATATGGATGGTTCATTTTTTGAAATAAACCATCAACATCAGTACAGTATAGAATAGAGTGTTTCTTTTCAAAATATGCAGCCAATTCCAAGCTTCTATCTCTATAGATTGTTAGTTTTGTCCCAACTGCAAGATGTTTCCACTGGTGCATGCGTGAAGCTAGTAACTCTGCGTCTTGTTTCGTTAATTCTAAATCCCGAATT